>OZ014520.1:67232971-68432971 GCA_963966055.1 Lathyrus aphaca
AAACAAATGCCCAACAACGAAGATAGTCGAGAAGACACCTTATGAGGCTCGGACATGACATAATTCAAATGATAGTCATCTTAGAGTCTTTAGATCAATATGCTTCAGGAATGTACCTGAACAATTGTGAAAGAAACTAGAAGACTGAATCTAGGCTATAATGCTCATAGGTTATCATTCGACTGATGCATACAAATTGTATTCACAAAATGATGATAAACTTGTGATCAGTCGAGTTGTTTTAGTGGATGAAAGCAAAAAGTGAGATTTTAGTCAAGGGCCAGTTTGACAGGTGCAAGAAATAGTCATAATTATGTTTGACTAATACACATAGATTGAAGTTATAATCAATCAAAATGAAAAACCACTTGAGTGGAATCTTAAGAGATCGACTAGAGCAAGAACTGATTCAATAAGGATAACTAGATATGAGAGATTTCCAGATCAAGCAGTCAATGTGGATTGTGACTTTATAGAATAAGTAATGATGATGTTTGAATCATAACCAATTAATTAGGATAAATCCATGAATAATTTGAATTGGTTAGCAGTAGTGCAAGAAGAACTCAAGGTAATCGAGAAGAACAAGACATGAGAACTTGTCAAAAAAGAAATCAAAAAGCCAATTAATATGAAGTGGATATAAAAGTTTAAACTAAAGCCAAATTGTGAGATTCCTAAGCACAAGGCAAGACTGATGGCAAGAGGTTTTCTACAAAAACCTAGTATTGATTTCGACAAAGTTTATACACTTGTGGAAAGGCTGAAAACCATCGGAATTGTCGTGTCAATAACAACATACAAATGATTGAAGATACATCAACTAGATGAAATGTTAATATTTCTGAATGGACCTATGGAAGAAGAATTCTATGTCAGTTAACAACCAGGATACAAAATTAAATGGCGGGAGTCAGAGGTATACATATTGAGGAATGCTCTTTATGGTTTAAAGAAAGCCCTAAGGGCTTGGAATAAAAGGATAGATAGCTTCCTAATCGAATCAGATTTCTTAAAATGTGTCTTAGAACATGGAATGCATGTCAAAAATTAAAGCATGTTTATTCAAGTTATCATATGCTTGTATAATTACAGGTGTAGTCAAAGCAAAATTAAAATAAGTCAAGTCGAAATAGATGTAGGAGTTTGAAATGTCCGACCTAGGTAATTTGTCATATTTATTAGGGATGGAGTTTAAAGACACAAGTGAAGGAGTGTTTATGCACTAGATGAAGTAAGCCCAATACACCTTGAAGAGGTTCAAGATGAGTAACTGTAATAAAGTTGTTAGACCATTTGAGACTTGAGCAAAGTAGAGAAAGGAAATAAATAATGAGTGAGTAAGTGCAATAATGTACAAAAAATAATTGGATCCTTGAGGTATCTTTGCAATATCATTCCAGACATTTCTCAAAGTGTCAGATTGATGAGAAGATTCATTGAGAAGCCATAAGAATGTCATCCAACAACAGTCAAGAGAGTGTTGAGATACATCAAAGGTACGATTGATCATGTTGTGCTGATACTGAATAAAAAGAAAACCAACACATATGCAGAGGTATATGGATACACTAATTCAGATTTCTGTGGAAATTAAGATGAGACGAAGAGTACTACATACTACATATTCATGATTGGAGGTATGCCAATCTCTTGGAGTTCAAGAAAGAAAAGCATTATGGCTTTTTCAACATGTGAAGTTGAGTATGTGGTTACGTCATATGCAACATGGATAAATATGTTTCTCGAAGAGATCAAGATAATAGAACCTATGAAAATTAATTTGTTTGTCGATAACAAGTCAGTTATCGACCTGTCAAATCATCCAGTGTGTTATGGTTTAACTAAGCATATAGAGAGGATGTATCATTTTCTAAGGGATAAAGTTAACAAAGTAAAGCTTTAACTTGAGTGTTGTAAGGCAAAAGGGAAACTAGCTGATATACTCACTAAGCTTCTGAAGAAAGTTAGGTTTGAAGAGTTAAAGAAAATTCTTAGGATGATAAGCCTTGAAATCACAAATTAGGAGGTGTGTTAGAAGTTGATAATTCAGTGCTTTAAGTCTGAGTTTGACTGTGGTGCGTTCGAGTCAGTCGAATTGAGTTTCTTATAAATGGTTGTATTCGATAAATTCGAATACAACTTGTAGTTGTTATGTCAAAGTGTAGCTTGTAGCTTTGTATTTTGTACTTTATAAGTTTTGAGCATGTGAACTAGTACGGAAAAGCCATACCACAACGATTGGAAAAGGGATACCACAATGTATGACCGGTCGTTGTGAGGTAAGACGTGACTGTATGTATGGTGCTTTCCACCATGATCACGAGACTGTGATAATAAGGCATGACACACGCTACATATCACAATGATTACTTACATCAACCGTTGTGATATATACATTTAGGTACCCAATTCGAAACCCACATGTATCAATTTATTTGGAACGTAAATAACTTATGTGCAATCTGCATAAGAATTTAAAGAACAAAACATTGCTAAGTCACAGGAAGTCTCTTTCTTGTGACTTAGAAATTTTTTGTTCTTGTTCTGAAAACATTAATGAACAACAACAACATTTATCAACAACACAACAACATACATCAAAATAAAATAAAAAGGTTTAAGAATGCAAGATATAATAAACAACAACAACAACAACAACAACAAATTATGAAGTTTAGAGAACATTAATCATTAACAACAACATACAATAACATTGTACAACAAAACAAGATATAATAAAATGTTTCAAGAACACAAATTTTTTGAAACTAATCGTGGAACTGGAACAAATTATGAAGTTCATCTAGTTTATGATGCTATAAAAAAGAAGTAAAAGGTGAATAAAGTTTACATAATAGCTTCATACTTATTGTATTTGTTTTTCATAGCAACACAAACCATATGTAACATAGCCATGCGCTTTGTTAAGGTGCTCAAGACGAATCTAAAAAATGAGAACATTCACCAAATGCAAAAATGTGAACCCATTTTTAACAAGAAACATAAACAAAATTGAAGCATAAATTTAAGGAACGAACCTCAAGGTAGTGATTGGTGAAGACGAATTTGAAGGTTGAAGTATGTTTAAAGAGTGACATGGATGTTAGGGTTATGTTATGGAAGATAAGAGTGAAATATGTTAGGGTTTTCTTTTGAGAGAAATGAATGTTATGTACTAAATGACATATACTCTCACTTATATACTAAAAAAATATCACTTTTCATCACGGTTGACAAGAAAACCGTGATGCAACCGCAATGAAATGTTGATCTTATTACAATGGTTGAATAGTAAAATTGTGGTTAAATAATTTTCAATTATTTATTTATGAACTTAAGTGACATGCGCTTTTTGTAATAGGAAAAATGGGAAAAATGTAGTTGCTAGGATTCGAAGCTTGTAACACTTACTTTATCACCACAATTGTTTATCTCAACCGTGATTAAATAATTTTCAAAAGGATAGAAAATATATTAAGTGCATCCAGTTTGCGATATTACAATGGTGGAAAGCATAATCGTAGTAGTATTATGTTATCGAAGGTTTATTTTGTAATAATGAGGCTTCTGTCACCTATATAAATTGCATGATATGATATAAATAATGTTCTGGACTGGACCAACGACTAGGCATGGCCCAACCCTCTCTGGCCCATGAAACGACCCAATGACCCAAGATCCAGGGGACCCATTGTATTAGTGGTTGTTCCATCCTCCTCATTCCTGGTCACTGCTCGACAACGACAGAGACCACCCAATATCGCCCGGGACAGTTCCTGCTCGGAGGATCTTGTGCCCGAAACATAACCCCCCGACCATGATGCTCATTTGACGGCCAATTTCTGATAATTACCTATTTTTGGGGGATCCCGCGATCTGGACCCAAAAATAGGAACTGTTACCCACGCGCTGGGGGCTCTCTATATAAACTCTCTTATTTGAGGGGGAGAGTTATCAAATATTCATCCTTGAACACTCTTACTTGTACTTGCTATCTCTTGTGTCTGTTCTGACTTTGGCATTGGAGTACCTTGCAGGTACACCCCCGTTCTCCTCAACATTCGAGCAGACCTTGGAATCCACGTATGCAGCCGTCAGAAATTCAGATCTCAGGTACGATCAAATAATAACTTCACTCAATAAAGATTCTGTTTTTCAATTCAATTTTGTCTCTTTTCTCTCTTATTCTTCCTCGTCATCTTTCTTGAAAACCTTAATTGTTCCACCAATTCCAACAGATACAACAATTTAAAATTAAAGAATGACAATTGGACCAATTCCTAGTAGGTACCAAAAAAATTTACTCATAATGAGTAAGGTAAGAACTCGTAAAATAAGTACTAGCATGGACACAATCAATTAACCCACTAAAATGAGCATGTATGGGTGTGTATATGAGTACCTTAATATCCACTCCGCCCCTTAGCCACAATATATATATATATATATATATATATATATATATATATATATATATTTCTTTTATTTTTATTATTATATACATATGAATGCTTGTCGATTTTATTGAATACACCATTAAACTTGTACGTATTTTAATATAAGTGTGTTTATTTCTTAGATCAACAATAATATCCTTGAATTTTTTTAATGTTATAGTATGTGCCCAATAATATCACTAAATATAACCGACCCTCATAAAAATAATAATACAATAAATCCTCTAAAACTCTTATCTAATTTCATAAATCATTAATTTCTATAATTTGTTAATAAAATTAATATAATTAATATGTTAGGATGATTCTATATAGTTAGGTCATATGTTTTGTGATTTAAAACATGTTATATCATTTTTTTTAATTCAATAATATAAAGAAAGGGACCAAATTTGATAAATTCTAAAATAAAGAGATTAATTCTTTGAGCGGCTAAAAATAAAGAGATTAAAATTAATCTCGTTAAAACAACTCAATTAATAGATATGTATAACATCAAATGTATGAATGCGGGTTCGAACCCGCAATATTCTATTTGCTAATCTCTAAATAGTGAATTTTAGTCATTAAACTACTTGACAAAAAAAATTATAACTAAATATAAATTAAAAAATTATTTTTGATATTTATTAATTTAGATATTTATTTTTAGAAGCTTAATAAAAAAAATTAAGAGTTTTATTAGAAAGCATTAAAATTAATTTTTTATGTAAAATTATTTTGAAAATTTTGATTCAATTTTTTGACAAAAATATACCATAATATAAAAATTATTATTCTTTAAAAAGTGACATACATGCCCATATATAAATAATAGGATTTATTTAAAACTAATTAATTATAAATATATTTTTATTATACTTTTAAATATTTATCACTCTTTAATCTAATTTTTTAAATTTATTTATTTTAGGCAAAGGAAAACTTTCATTGAAACAAAAGAGAATACAAGAAACCGTAAGAGGGGACTTGTTGGGTGGGAATATGGAGTAGAGAAATGGTCTGAAGGAGGTGAATAGATCCTTTTCAATAATTTGACTGATTTTCAAAATAAAATATCAGAGATTTTCAAATGCATAAGTTATAAATAAAAATTAGAGATGCTTTAATTGAAAATCAATCATAAATAGAAGTATATAATTCAAAAATATATTTCAGATTGATTAGAGATTGTCTCCAAAGAGTTGCAAATTATGATGAATTGAAACTTTACAATTTACACAAGATGTGTTGCTTATAAAATGACAATTGCTACAAGATTCTAACACCACTAGTCCACAAATTTTAATCAACACTAAAACATAAATAGCTTCTGATTCTAACAAAACCTACACTTACATAATAAATCGCTACCAACAGGAAACATGAACTATGCTAAAAAACAAAAACCTAAACATGCAATATCCTACGAAAATTAAACAAGAAAGAGAGAGAGAGAGAGTACATCGAAATCTATAGTGGTTCAGCTCTAGCAGGAGCCTACTCCGGTTTCCAATGGTTTCCCATTGAAAGTTGTTCTTCCACTATGTTTTGACAAATATTACATGAGTTCATACAATCACTAATCCACAATAATGCTAAGAAAAATAATTCTCCTATTTGGATCTTGACTTGTGTAACACCCCAAATTTGCCCTCTTATTTTTAAGCATCATATCGCATCATGTTCATCATATTCATATCATTTTCATATTTTTGCGTTGCATCATTAGCATAGAAAAATGAAGCATAACATTCATCGTGGAAGCATAGCATAAACTGGCAGTGATTTCAGTGCGGCAATCTGAGACAAACGGGCGCTTGACCTAATCTGGTACAAATTGTCAGGAAAGTAGTTCAGTTGCTGAGTCTTCATGTTTCAGGGGTTATTTCTCAAACAGTGCGAATTCGGCGTTGAATTGTGTTGTGTGCGAAAGTACTTGATTTACCGGGCAGTGGTTCAAGTGATAGTTTTGGGTCCGAAGTTTCAAATGTATCATGGGTAGTTTCATTATGTGCATCTGCGGATTTTACTGTGCCAGAGAATGATTCAGATGAATTTGAAATAATTCTAAAACAATGCAAGCTGGTTCAAGTGAATGAACTAATTGTTTGAGATTTCGTGACTGTGTGCGTATTGGTGATAATTGGTTCGTCACACAAAATGTCAAGTTCCACATTCGTTTCTAAACCATTTTTATCTAATTATCCGTTTAATCCAATTTCTTCACCATTGTCCATATTTCGAGTTTTTAGTATTTCATTTTTTTAGCATCTTTTAAATCTACATTCACAACCCATATTTCCATCCGTCTTAATCAATATCAGTTTCTCATGTTCGTTTTATCTGTAAATACACTTCGACCCACTAAGTTTCTTTTCTTTTTCCTTTTATTTCAAAGGTCAATTCTTTTATTTTTTATTTTTATTCATGTCCAAAACCACTTTATCATACTTATATTAATTTTGAATCATATCCCTTTCCTGTAGCCAATTTCCGAATTTATTTTTTTAGTCCATTGGTCATTTATTTTTCTAATCAAAACTCATGTCCATATTGTAATAAAAAAATAAGGTCCTCCAAGAATGCTTTCAATCATAGGGCCAAAACGTACCATTTTTTTTCCAACACAAAATGCAAAGGCACCAATACGCATTGAAATAAAGAAAAATAGATGAAAAAAAGGGATTCTAACAGAAAATAAAAAAGGGTATAACAGAATTTGAGAGGAGAAAATAACAGAATCGAAGCTTCACCAATAACAAAAATTATCCTCTACACCATAATAGAATCACAAGTTTTTTCACGATAACAGAGCAGAAGAAAAAAAGTTTCACAAGAATAAAAAAAAGTTCTCATAATAACAGAAGGAGAAGGCTAGCAGAATGACGATAACCGAATTTCATTTTCATCCATTTTCTTGATAATCCTCTTCAATCCTAACAGAATCATAACAGAAGAAAAAACTCTAACAGCAATCCTAACAGAATCACAAGCTACACACATAGCAGAATTCTGATTTTTCTCACCAAGTCTCTCACCAATTCTCTGAATCTTCAACCAATTCTTCAATCTTCATCAACTTTCTCCACAAAACTTCAGCCAATTCTTCAATCTTCATCAACTCTCTTCAAGCTTCTCAACACAAGATCTGAATTACTCTTCCAAGCTCAGCCAAGAATCATCGATTTTATCCGCAGCACCTTCATCAACATTGCGGATTCAGCTTTGGCTTTCAATCCAAGCGTATATCTAGCATCTTGTGTCAACTGCTCCAATCAATTCAGTTTCTTCAACCGATCGAATTCGTCACAGCGGCATCGAAAACCTGCGAAGCAATCCGATATACGTTTGTATCAACTCAAGAGGAGCAACACGAAATCGCAAAGCCGAAGCAAAGCTCCATAATAATAACAAACCTGCGAGTCAGTTCAGAAGAAGCGAAGCGGCATCGAAGCGAAGCTGACTTACGAGTGGTTCGTCGCATCTTCGCGTTACAGGTACGTCTTCGATTCATTGCTTGATGTGGTTGCTAGCCGTGTGATGAACTGTTTATGTTTGGATGTGATTTTGTTTGCTGCGTTCATGTGTTGGATTATGTGAGTCTGAGCTAGTATAAGGCGTATTGGTGTTAGGTTAGGTTTGTTTGAGGTAAATCCGATTGATACTGGAAAGAAATGTTAGGTTAGGGTAAATGTTGTTGGTGGCTGTTTGGAGGTTGATGGAAGCAGGAACGGAGGCGGCTAGGGTCATAGAGTTTGTAGAGAGGAGTGAGGTTGGCGTAGAGGAAGAAGAGGATGAAAGATTCGGTGGCGGTAAACCAGGCTGGAGATAGGTGAAGATGGCGATGGGAGAGAGACATTTGGGGGCTTCGTGTGAAGGCTTTTGTGAGGACGGAGATGAGTGTTCGCCGACGAGTTAAGGATGAGTGTGTAGCGGTGGTCAGAGGTTGAACAAGAGGTGATGAACGCGATTCTGGGAGGGGAGATGAAGAAGATGATGAAGGATTTGAGAGAAAGAGAGAGACATTGGGGCTTTGTGTGAAGTTTTTGTGTGAGGATGGAGAAGAATGGCGGCGGCGGATAGGTATGGTGAAGGAAGATGAAGGAGGTTGGGGATGAGTGTCAGCGGCGGCTTTAGGTTTAAGAAAGGGGAGTGTGTTTGAGAGAGGAAGAGGAAGATCTTTAGGGTTTTGCTGTGTTGTTTATTCATTGAATCATGTTTATAATTAGTGAATATATTGTTTAGTTAACTGATACATTGTTTAGGAAATAGAAATAGATTAATTAGTTGATATTTGTTTAGAATAATCTGTTTAGAAAATAGAATAGATTAGGATAATAATTGTTTAGAAATTTAATATAATGTTTGATTAGTTAACAATTTTTTAGGAAATATCATGTTTAGAAAAACTGTTAGGAAATATAATTGTTAGTAAATAATCATGTTTAGAAAAATATAAAATGTTAATGTAATGATTGTTTAGCAGAAAACATAAGAATGTTAGTAAGTTTAAATAATTGTTTAGAAAACAGAAAAAGCTTAGTTAGTATAATTGTTTAGATAATTGTTAGAAAATAAAAAGATTTTAATTAGTTGAGATTAATTAGAATAATGATGTTAGAAAATAAAAGATTTTAATTAGTTGAGATTAATTAGAATAAATCGTTTAGGAAATAGAAAGAGTTTAGTTAGTTGATAATGTTTAGAATAATGAGGTTTAGGAAATATGAAAAGATAGAGATTAGTATAATGATTGTTTAGAATAATTGTTTAGGATTAATTAGCATAGTGATGATGTTTAGAGAATAAGAGAGGGTTAGGAGTTGTTTTGTGTGTTTGGACCTGGGCCTGAGGTTCTATCCGCACCCCCCACCACTTTCAGCCCAAGCAACTCAGCCTGAAACCTTTGCTTTTCGCACCTCCACCATGCAGCCATGTACTCCAGCGCATACTGGGCTTACCAGCGTGCTATTCGTACCCCCAAAACCTTGGGCCCATCTCAGTTCTAGCACGCAGCCTTGCTTCATACACCACCTTCTTTTTTTTTCTTTAATTTCTTTTTTCCTTTAATTCTTTTTCTTATTCAGTTTCATTTTAATCCATTAAAAATAGTTATAATCATCCAAAAATTCCCAAATAAATCATGGATATTCCTTTGTGTCTCTAAAATTTTGTCACATTTTTATTTTATTTTTTTCATTGATTAGCGTGCCAGAATTAATTCATCAATGCACATAGCTCCATTTGCTTCTTTTCTTGACCAGTCTGTTTTGTTTATTTTCTATAGACTTCAATATTTGGAGTTTTGATCCCATTCTTTTTGCATTGTGTTCCTAAGATCTTCTAGTTTTCATGTGATTTTTCTCAGAATTTTTAGGAAATTATTTCTTGAGTTTTGGTCTGGTATCTTGTGATGTAAGTTTTCTGTCCTAGCTTGTGTTTATACCTCCATTTGACCTAGTTCCTTTCTGAATTTTTGCAAATCCTTTTGGCAGGTTGATATAATGTGTTTTAAGATCATTTGGGTTCAGTTGTAGAATTTTTAGATGGCTGGTTGATTATTTGTGGATTTTTGTGCTCACCTTGTCCCATTTTGCTTCTTTTGGTTTATTAGATCTCTTATAGGCTTAGGAGGGCACTTGTGCCCATTTCTTCTTCTCATTTGGGGTTCCTTTGGGGTATGGGTACCTTCCTGGTCCTAGGATAGGTCTTGGTTCTTCTAAATTTTTGAGTTTGCTCCACATTCAAGTCATTTGTTTCCTTAAGTGTTTAAATTCCATCTTTTGGTTCCTTTGCTTCTATTTTGATATTGTTTGGTATTGTGTGACTTCTCTCTTCATCTTGCTGGCCTCTTAGGCCATTCTTTATATCATTTTGATTCTGGTTTTGAACTTTGTGCTTGTATTTGGTGTGTTTTGTATTACGTTTTTCATAAGTGCGCATTTGTTTCCGTATGTATTCATGTTGCCCCATTTTAAGTCATAAGTCTTTTATTTTCATTTCTTTTAGTTGAATTAGCATTAAGCATTTGTTTGCTTCATTTCACTTCTGATTGTTGGATGATGTTATGTTAATTTGTTCATTTTTGTTCATTTGTGCATGCTAACCTTGCAGGGGCTATGGTAAGTGTGAGATGCGGGAATTGAGTTCCACATCTCTAATTCTTATATCTTCCTTTTATGTTTATGTGAACTAACCCTCTTTTGTTGGGCTTAGGCCTTTCTCATCCCTTCTTCTATCTTCTTCTTCCTTCTTCATTAGGATAGAAACCTCACTAACCTTTAGGATATCCATGCATGTGAATACTTAGGATTATTTTAGTCCCCCTTTAGAATTTTTCCTTTGAGATCCTTTTGGTTCTTCTTCTCTTCTCATCTCATAACTCTTAAAAAACACTTTAATAAACGTGAAGTGATGTCTTGATCCATAGCCTTATCCCATGAGGTATGCTTGTAGTTTTCCCATCTTGGGATAGTACAAGTTTACCTCGTGATGCACAAGTCTGATCAAGGTATCTTCTTCATAAAGAAAAGCATAAAAAACACTTCTTCATGTAAATAATCAAAACACCTAATAAGTAAACAAGTTAGTGAGCCTAAGTCCTAATCTTTGGATTCAAGTTTTGGGGATCTTCTCCTTACTTGAGTGTGCTTGTTCTATTATTCCATCTTGGAATGTAGTGATAAGTACACATTCCATTGGTGAGAGCTTGAGTTCACTTCCTTGTGACACACTCCTAAAAGCTTCATAAAACACACAAACAAACAATAAGCGTCTTTCCTTCGGGAATTCTTTCTCATCTCATTCGCTCCGTACGCGAACTTGCTCCTACTTGTCACTTTGCAAGACGGTTACGCACTCGTCGTCCGAGTCTGCAACACCTGAGCAATGGCACAGGCAGTTCAAGCCTTTAATTCACCAGCAATTTCCTTGTTACCCCTAGTTAGGGGAACTACGACGTCTCTGATCCTCATTATCCTGATGAGGTACGTAGGCAGCGGGGTAGGGCCCGTTCGAGCACAATCTTTATTTTCCCTACATTTTTCTCTTTGCTTCTTATTTCAATTCTTTTCTCATTTTATCTTCCAGTCCATTTCATTTCTTTGCTGCAGTTTTCATATCCTCACCCTTTGAAATAGTTTTCTTTGCAAGCGTGGATCCCGTCGGGTACGGCGGACGATCTGGGTGCTAATCCCTTCTCAGGTCGTAACCGACTCCCGAGCTCAGATCTTTGGTTCGCAAGGCCTTGTCCTTTCCTTCTTTCTCAGGTTTGTGCAACATTACCTTTCCCATTCATTCGGGATAAAAATGTCTGGCTGGCGACTCTACCTTTCCGCGCCACTTTCGCGTTTGTACTAGGATGAAAATCCCGGGGAGCGACAGCTGGCGACTCTGCTGGGGACTGCACACCAGATAATCTCTGGTTCCCCTGTGAGTCTCTCCTAGCGCTTGGGTGTTGCTGTTTCATTGGGTGATGTTTGTTTGATGTGGCTTGTTGTATTGTATTGTTGTTTATTTACAGCTTTCTTTACAGCTTTATTTACAGTTTTCAGTCTTTATTTTCTGCATCATGTATATATACTGGATTGTCTGGACTGGTTTTCTTTGGTGGGATGGGAGTTACTGGTTCTTGAGAGATATGAGCCAAGTACCCGGCTCGAGTGCACCATAGGACTTAGAGTGGTTCCACTTTGGCCTCATGAGATCTTGTCATGGGGGTAGTAGTGAGTTCCACACCCAGGTTGCGATTGTCTTGGAAATGTCTTGATTTGGGGATCTTCCTCTCTCATTACATAACCCTGACAGTTATGTGCAGCTGGGGACCGATCATTGAGAACCTTTATGGAAACAACCCTCTCCAGTGGTGACAGTGGCAGACCACATTTTGTGGCAAACCCATTCGCACCCGAGGGCCCACTGGGAACTCGCATAGGATGGCCTGGTTCTCTTATAAGAACTCAGTCAAAGTATCTGGTCGTATGACATTAGTACTATATCCTACGGGCTGAATGTACTATTGTTTCTCGATTTCAGCGCTTGAAGTTGGGGACTTATAAGGGATGCTTGTTTTTCCCGGACTCAGCTGAGGCCTCCCTGCGTAGTATATAATGCCAAACCGATTCCCTGATTTGGTCATGAGCCATTTCTCGGAGATGGTGACAGTATTATTGCTACGTGGCTTTGAGAGTCCGTGATGTCTGACCCGGAGCCTTTTACCCGTGAGATTGGGGGGTGTTTACAGGTGTGCAGGAACCCATGACCTCAACATACACTCATCTGTTCAGTGGTTCTTGGTCCTTTGATTATGATCCATGGTTCTATGATTCTATGATTCCGAAGTTATGGTTCTGGAATTCTGGATTTCTTGATACTGTGATTCTGAGATCTTCTATCAGAAGGTTGTGATTATCAGAGGGTGTGACTCAGTGAACTTTTGGGTTTGCCAGTTATTCAGAGGGGCCCTTGTCAGTGTTCCAGTTCAGATGGTCCCAGTTGGTCATATGCTTGCATTACATTACATTTGCATCATTCTTTGCATTAACTGTTTATGTTTCCCATTTTTCAGGTCATTGCTCACAGTTGTTCCCAGTTCTGGTATTCTTATCTCCGTGGCAGAAATCAAAAGAGATCCGAGGAAAAAGAATGTGCATTATACCTTTCTTCAGCCAGAAGTTAAAAGTGTTTAGAGGTTAGCAGGTTTGATGAACGATCAAGTCTTGGGTAATTTCAAGAAAAGATATGGCCAGATATTGAAGTTTGTGGACAAGCCTACTGCAGACCAAAAGGACAGCTTGCATACCTTGTTGCAATTTTATGATCCCCTGCTGCGTTGCTTTATTTTTCCAGGTTATATCTTAGCTCCGACATTGGAAGAGATCTCCAGCATGCTGAGTGTTCCGATCAGAGAGACATTACCGTTCTACGGGTCAGAGGTTGTGCTCAGAGATGAAGACATAGCCAAGGTTTGCAGGTTGCCAGTTGTTTCAGTCAGAAAGGCTTTGCAAGAGAGTAAAGGCAGAGGTCTACCCTGGAGTGTGCTTATCCCAGAGGCTGAGAAGTACGCTACAGAGGCTAGGTGGAACGAATTTGGAGCTTTGCTTGCATTGATGGTATATGGGTCTAGCTTGTTTCCCGGAGAGAAAGAGTTTGTCAGCTTAGAAGTGATCTCAATCTTTGCAAAAGGCAATCCAGTGCCTACTTTATTGGGTGACTTTTATTTTAGTGTCCATTACAGAAACGAGAAAGGTAGAGGTGGTCCAGTGGTCTGCTGTGCTCCTTTGTTTGCTGAATGGTTTGCTAGACAGTTGCCTAAGTCAGGTGCCTTCAAGGATATACGAGACGAATGGAGATGGTCCAGAAGATTGATGGGACTGACTGAAGAAGACATTGCTTGGGGTTATGACAGGGATTTGCTAGGAAAAGAGTTGATGGTTAGTTGCGGAAGGTTTGCTGGAGTACCTTTGCTGGGAAGGAAAGGTGTCATCAGTTACTACCCAACATTAGCCAGAAGGCAGTTTGGCTACCCTTTGAAAGATCCTCCTCAGATGGAAATGTTTGCTGAATCTTTGTATTTTCCTGCTGACGGAAACAGAGAGTTAGTCCAACAAGCAGTTCAATCCTGGGCTCACAGGATAAGAAAAGGGAAGAAAGACTTCGGCCGAGTTGATCCCAAGACATATCCACCATATGCGGAATGGTTGCAAAGACATATTGAGTCAGTTCTCATGCCTTTTTCAGTCGAGGCTCCACTTTATCCCCGAGAGGTACCAAGTCCGAACAATACGGTTTCCTTGGAGGAGTACAAGAAGCTAGAAGCCCAGCTTCATGAGGTCAGAGTAGAGAATATTGAGATGGTAAGCTTATACCACCAGGCCAATAGAGCCAAGAAGGAAGCTGAAGACAAGCTGCAGAAGCTCCAAGCCTCTTTAGAAAACAAAGAGAAGGATTTTGCTGGAAGAGAAGCCTATTTCCACAGATTGGGTATGATGGAAGCTCAAAGAGAAGCTAAGCACAAGGAGACTTTAAAGACTCTCAAGAGTGCTCGACAGTCCATTGTTTGGTTGAAAGGCCAAAGGGATGAAGAGCAAAAGAAATTCAAAGAGAAGGAAGAGTTCTTCGAAGTTCAGTTGGCTTTCAAGAAGGAGGAAGTGGAACAAGCCCACGCCATCCGGAGGGAGAAGACCCAACAGTTGGCCCAAAGTCAATTAGCTCTGGAGGAAGCGAGGAAAGAGATCGAAGAGCTCAAGCTGAGAGCAGGTGTCAAGAAAAGCAGGGCAGAGGTGGCAGAGCCGGGGTCCTTAGCTTAGTTTATTTTTCAGACTACCTACAGGCTTGTTGTAGGAGTCTTGTTTTTATTTCTTTTGTCTTTATATACTGATTTGTAACCCTTCGGGGAATATTCCTGGATGTATTCTGACTTTTAGCCTATAGTGGTTTGTCCATATTCAGTATTAATGTGCAAGTTATCGATTTGAATGTGCAAGACTCGTTTGTCTGGATACTGCTAATGTCTGAACACTTATCAAAGAGAAAGTTTGAAAGCTAAACATTGAAAGTGATTGTCGAGATAGATGCCAGAACTGGGGCATGCCAAATGCTTAAAATTGGGAACATGAACAGTTACATTGCATTGCATATAACCTGTTTGTTTGTTTTGCAGGTGTTGTCTCGATTACTAACGTGTTTTGTGATAACAGGCATTATAGCTCCTCGAAAAGTTCGAGAACAACCAGCAGTGCACAGATACCCAACCAAGACTAACAGAGAGCGAGCCATGGATCAAATGCAGGCAGATTTGGCAGATCTAAGGCAGAGGATGGATAACTTCATGACGTTAATGGCCGGCATGGGGAAGAATCAAGAGCGTCTGCGAGAGATGGTTGAAAATCAGAACCGAAATGTTGCTGCTGCTGCTAATGCTGATAATCATACCGGTGCGGGCGCACGTCAGGGTGGAACTCCAGTTACACAACCAGGAGTGACAATAGTCAACGACGGGTTGCATCACCTTCAGATGGAAAACCATGAGGATCAGTTCACTCTACTTGATGAAGCCGAGGGTCAAGGGGTAGAAATGAACAAGAGGTTTGAAGAGATGGCCGAGCAAATCAAGGCTATTCAGTCCCAGAGCTCTTTGGGATTTGCTATAACAGACTTGGGCTTGGTTCCTGGAGTCAGGATTCCGTATAAGTTCAAAGTTCCAACCTTCGATAAATATAACAGCACTGCTTGCCCGAAGACCCATCTGCAGTCATTTGTTGGGAGAATTGCCGCTCATACAGACGATGAAAAACTGTGGATGTATTACTTTCAGGACAGCTTGGTGGGAGCTTCCCTTGAGTGGTATATGAAGCTCAGTAGGGTCAATGTCAAGAGCTGGAAGGATCTCGCTGAAGCCTTTGTGAGGCAGTACCAATATAACATGGACATGGCTCCGAATCGCACGCAGTTACAACATATGGCTCAGACAGCAAAGGAAGGCTTCAAAGAATATGCCCAGAGGTGGCGCCAGCTAGCTGCCAGGGTACAACCACCTTTGTTAGAGAATGAAATGGCCGATATGTTTATGGGTACCCTCCAGGGGGTATTTCTTGAAAGACTGGCGTCGAGTTCTGCTACTAAGTTCAACGATATTGTCATTGCGGGAGAAAGGGTTGAAACGCTGTTGAAAATGGGGAAGATACAAGACCCCGGTGCTAGTAGCTCAAATGGAGCGAGGAAAGCTTTTAGTGGACCTCCGAGAAGGCGAGAAGGCGAGACCAATGCTGTATTCGGCCAAAGCCAGGGTCGTGGTTACAGAAGACCTTATGAACATATGGCTGCTGTCACCATTCACGCAGCTCCTGTACAACAAATGCTACCTCCACCACAACAACATCAGCAACAACAACAACCTCGAACCAACTACCAGCAAAGACCATATCAGCCGAGGCAGGCTCGCCCGGCTAACAAGGTGATTGAAGCTATTCCGATGACGTATGCTACCTTGTTGCCGAGACTACTAGATTTGAACCTCATCCAACTAAGGACTTTGGCACCACCACCTCCTGGAGAGCTTCCAGCTGGTTATGATGTCAACGCGCGATGCGCCTTTCACTCAGGAGCACCCGGGCACTCAACTGAGAAGTGCAGGGCTCTGCACCACAAAGTTCAGGATCTTGTAGATTCCAAGGCAATCAACTTTGCGCCGCCGCCGAATGTCAACTCGAACCCTATGCCTAATCATGGCGGGGCAAGAGTCAATGCTGTTGAAAGCGATGACAAGTTGAGTTTGGTGCTGAGTATTGAGGAAGTCAAGACACCTTTGAGAGTGGTGAAAGAGAGACTGTTGAAGGGTCAAGTATTTCCTGGTTGCTATCTTGGTTGTGAAGATTGTATAAGTGCTGCGAATGGCTGCGAGAAATTAAAGATGGGTTTGCAAGGGTTGATTGATGAGGGGTCCTTGCAGTTCAGTAAGATTAGTGATGAAGAGGCTGATGATGTGTCAACCATTACTATCTTCTACGATGAAGCTGACATGCCCGTCAGACCAGAGCCGGTTACCATTTACGCTCCTCAGATTAGTCCCGTGACTATAACTGTACCTGGGCCAATGCCATATACCGATGATAGAGCCATTCCGTGGCATTACGGTTCCGATGTCTATGTAGCTGGACAAAAGATAGAGAGTCGACCTGTTGCTGACCTGACCATTGAAAATGTAGGAGGTGTTGGGGGTTTTACTCGAAGTGGCCGTTTATTTGCTCCCCCTGCACTGAGAAAGGATCCTGAGGCCGAAGCTTCATCCAAAGACAAAGGAAAGCAGACTGCGAATGACGAGTCAACTACTCCTGTGGCTGGGCAGGGGACGTTTGAAAAAGAGGTAGAGGAGTTCATGAGGATCATCAAAAGGAGTGACTATAAGGTGGTTGATCAACTGAATCAGACGCCTTCAAAGATTTCTATCTTGTCATTGCTGATGTGCTCTCCCGCGCACCGAGAAGCCTTACTGAAAGTACTTCAAATGGCCTACGTTCCTCAGGAGATCACTGTCAACCAACTCGAAGCTGTTGTGGGAAGTGTCAATGCTAGCCATGGCTTAGGCTTCACAGACAGAGACCTCACTGCGGAGGGAAGGAATCACAATAAAGCACTGCATATCACGATGGAATGCAAGGGCGCTGTGTTGTCTCATGTCCTTGTAGATACAGGCTCTTCTTTGAATGTGCTTCCGAAAAAGGCGTTGATGAAGCTTAACATTGATGGGATTATCCTGACGCCGAGTGATCTGGTGGTTAAAGCTTTCGATGGTTCAAGAAGATCAGTTTTCGGAGAGGTTGAGTTGCCTGTCAAGATAGGCTCTCAAGTCTTCAAGAGTGTCTTCTATGTCATGGACATCCAGCCTGCGTATAGTTGCTTGTTGGGAAGACCGTGGATACATGCAGCTGGAGCTGTCACTTCAACCTTGCATCAGAAGCTTAAATACGTGGTGGACGGCCAGGTCATCACAGTTTGTGGGGAAGAAGATATATTCGTCAGCCACCTGTCAACATTTAAATATGTAGAAATGGACGGAGAAATACACGAGACTTTGTGCCAAGCTTTTGAAGCAGACGTCAGTATCTTGACTCCGGTGAAGAAAAACAACGAAGGCACGTCGATTCATTCCTACCAGGAAGCAAAGGAGGTCGTCCAATCAGGCAATGCTCAGGGCTGGGGCAAGCTGTTGGAGCTGGAAAAGAAGGATGATAAATTCGGCTTAGGGTATCAGCCTGGGGGGTCTACTCAGAGTGGTAAAGCTATCACGTTCACAAGTGCTGGGTTGCTCGACCGCGATCAAATATGTATGGCCAGCCAAGACGGGGATAGTGATAGAGACTGGGACAACAATTGGATTCGCCCGTGTGCACCCGGCGAGGAGCTAGGAAATTGGTCTGCTGAAGACATCATTCAAGTCACCTGGCTCTCAAAGTAATTGCTTTGTTTCCTTTTATTAGCATACTGCATTGTCAAATCCAGCATTCTGCCCAAGATGCTTGGATCCATTGTATTGGGCCACCATGTTTTGTATCGCATTGTTATTTTGCTATGAAATAAAAGGACATTTTCAGACAAACTGTGTTCACTATCTTTGTTTTTAAACTTTTTCACAAAACAATATATAAAAATGGCAATGTGTTTTCTTTTTTGCTTTGTGTTAGCGTCTCTTTTTCAAAATAAGCAGATTCTGAATAAGCACATCATTTGTGCAGTGTTGATCATCCGGATTCCACGGATAACGTTCCTGCTATGACTATGCATGACTTCGATAATCCAGTCTACCAAGCTGAGGAAGGGGCTGAGGAAGACTGTGACCTCCCTGAAGAATTGGTCAGATTGTTGAAACATGAGGAACGAGTTATTCAGCCTCATCAAGAAGAGATTGAGACCATCAACATTGGCAGTGAAGATGCAAAGAAAGAAATCAAGATAGGGGCCAATCTGCAGGCCGACATCAAACAAGAGCTGGTCAGTATGCTGAGAGAGTATGTGGATATCTTTGCTTGGTCATATCAAGATATGCCAGGTTTAGATACCGACATTGTGATGCATAAGCTACCCCTGAGAGAAGACTGTCCTCCTGTAAAGCAAAAATTGAGAAGAACTCGCCCAGATATGGCGATGAAGATCAAAGAGGAGGTACAGAAACAGTGGGATGCCGGGTTCCTTGCCGTGACTAGTTACCCGCCTTGGGTAGCTAACATCGTACCAGTACCTAAGAAGGACGGCAAGGTCCGGATGTGCGTTGACTATCGAGATTTGAACAGAGCAAGCCCAAAGGATGATTTTCCGTTGCCACACATTGACGTGTTGGTCGACAATACTGCTCAATTCTCGGTGTTCTCCTTCATGGATGGATTCTCCGGTTATAATCAGATAAAAATGGCGCCGGAAGACATGGAGAAGACAACGTTCATTACCCCGTGGGGAACATTCTGCTACAAGGTCATGCCCTTTGGTCTAAAGAACACCGGGGCAACTTATCAATGGGCGATGGTCACATTGTTCCATGACATGATCCACAAGGAGATCGAATGTTATGTGGATGATATGATTGCAAAGTCCAAAGACGAAGAGGAGCATTTGGTTAACCTGAAGAAGCTATTTGATAGATTGATCAAGTACAAGTTGAGGTTGAATCCGAACAAGTGCACTTTCGGAGTGCGTTCCGGAAAATTGCTGGGTTTCATTGTAAGTCAAAGAGGAATTGAGGTAGATCCTGCTAAAGTGAAAGCTATTCAAGATATGCCTGCACCGAGGACAGAAAAGGAAGTGCGCGGGTTCTTAGGTAGATTGAACTACATTTCACGGTTCATATCTCACCTAACTGCCACGTGCGAACCGATATTCAAGTTGCTAAGAAAAGAGCAAATGGTCAGGTGGAACGATGATTGCCAAAGAGCTTTCGACAAAATAAAGGAATATCTGCAGGAACCTCCAATTCTGATGCCTCCAGTGGAGGGGAGACCATTAATCATGTACTTGACCGTGCTAGAAGGGTCGATGGGGTGTGTGCTCGGCCAACATGACGAGTCTGGTCGAAAAGAGTACGCCATTTATTACCTTAGCAAAAAGTTTACCGACTGTGAATCCCGATACTCACTGCTCGAGAAAACTTGCTGCGCTTTGGTATGGGCTGCTCGCCGACTGAGGCAGTACATGTTGACCCATACTACACTTCTCATTTCCAAGATGGACCCTGTCAAGTACATCTTCGAGAAACCAGCATTGACCGGAAGGGTTGCTAGATGGCAGATGATTTTAACTGAATACGACATCCAGTACACTTCTCAGAAAGCCATCAAAGGAAGTGTATTGTCGGAATACCTTGCTCAGCAACCTCTTGAGGATGACTATCAGCCGATGAGATTTGATTTCCCTGATGAGGACATCATGTACCTCAAAACGAACGATTATGAGGAACCACTTCCGGAGGAGGGGCCTGACCCTGAATCCAAATGGAAGTTGATGTTTGATGGGGCCGTCAATATCAATGGTCGTGGAGTTGGTGTCGTACTTATTACTCCTGAAGGTGTCCACTTACCCTTCGCTGCCAGAATTACTTTTGGCTGCACCAACAATGAAGCAGAATACGAGGCGTGTATAATGGGAATAGAGGAGGCAATTGATCTTCGGATTAAGAACCTCGATATATTCGGAGATTCAGCCCTCGTCATTAACCAAATTACCGGCAAGTGGTATACGCATCAAGAGCATCTAGTTCCGTACAGGGATTATGCTAGAAAACTGTTGACATTCTTCACGACAGTTGAGCTCAAATACATACCACGTGACGAAAATCAATTTGCCGATGCTTTGGCCACTCTCTCTTCGTCGATTAAAGTCCTGTGTTGGAATTTTGTGCCTAGAATTGACATCTCCAGGCTTGACTCTCCAGCTTATGCTTTCTCTGTGGACGCCGTGTCTGACGAGAAACCTTGGTATTTTGATATCAAGTTATTCCTGGAAAAGCAAGAATACCCAACAGGGGCATCTTCCAAAGACAAAAAGACCTTGAGGCGACTTGCTGCTAGTTTCTTCTTGAACACAGACGGGGTTTTGTACAAAAGGAACTTCGACATGGTCTTGCTCAGATGCGTGGATAGACACGAAGCAAGTCTGTTGATGCAGGAAGTCCATGAAGGATCTTTTGGTACCCATGCAGGAGGGCATGCTATGGCAAAGAAACTGCTGAGATCAGGTTATTACTGGATGACAATGGATGCAGATTGTTGTTCATTCGCTCGTAAATGCCACAAGTGCCAAATATATGCAGACAAAGTGCATGTTCCTCCTAACCCTCTCAACGTCATGTCATCTCCTTGGCCTTTCTCTATGTGGGGCATTGACATGATCGGGAAAATCGAGCCCACTGCTTCGAACGGTCATCGCTTCATCCTGGTCGCGATTGATTACTTTACAAAGTGGGTAGAAGCAGCGTCTTATGCCAATGTCACTCGTCAAGTGGTGGCAAGATTTCTGAAAAGAGATATCATATGCAGATATGGAGTGCCCGAAAGGATCATTACTGATAATGGTTCTAATCTCAACAACAAGATGATGGCAGACTTATGTCGGGACTTCAAAATACAGCATCACAATTCTTCTCCTTACCGACCAAAGATGAATGGTGCGGTAGAGGCAGCTAACAAGAATATCAAGAAGATTGTGCAGAAAATGGTTGTCACCTACAAGGATTGGCATGAGATGTTACCGTTTGCTTTGCATGGGTACCGAACATCGGTCAGGACGTCAACAGGGGCAACTCCCTTCTCTCTGGTGTATGGTATGGAAGCAGTCCTGCCTGTTGAAGTAGAGATTCCTTCACTGTGCGTGATGATGGATGTCAAGCTGGATGAGGCTGAATGGTTGCGTGCTCGTTACAATCAGCTATGTCTAATTGAGGAAAAGAGATTAGCGGCTATCTGTCATGGTCAGCTTTATCAGAGGAGAATGAAGCGGGCATTCGACCAACGAGTACGTACTCGAGAGTATCGAGTGGGAGAGCTTGTGTTGAAGAGAATCGTTCCTCCAGGTTCAGATAACAGGGGCAAGTGGACCCCAAACTACGAAGGACCATTCATAGTGAAGAAAGTCTTCTCAGGAGGAGCGCTGATGCTCACCACTATGGATGGAGAGGACTTCCCATCCCCTGTTAACTCGGACGCAGTTAAAAAATACTTCGCATAAAGAGACCCGCTGGACACAAAAAAACAGAATGTAAGTCCAGGCAAGAAAAGGGCATCCCGGCGAGCTAAAAACAGAATAAAAAGCTAGGGCAAAAATTAGGGAAATAAATATTAAAAAAATGTACACCTGCTGAGTTGAAAAGCCACATTGGACAGCTCAGGCAAAAAAGGGTATCCCGGTGGATTGAATACCCGAGAGGGCGATCCACGCAAAATAAGGGAATAAGCGAACAACTGTGATCCAAGTTATCTGAACTGCGTCATCGTTTCGTACAGCTTGACAATGTCAGAAGGATAGGAAACAGTTCCCTCGTCCTCTCAGAAAGCCAAAGCAGAATGGAGAGTCTTGAAGACATGCAGGTCATAGCAGAAATGGAACTCCTTGGAATGCCGTGTACATTGCCATTAGGATAGTTTCTTTTCTCAATTTTATAGTGGCTACCTCTTTCCAGGTGGTTGCTTCCTGATGTAAATCTTTGCCTATTCAGAGGCCATTCAATAAATAATATTCAGTCAAAAAGATGTGTGTGTTTATTTTTGTTTGCAAAATGTCCTGAACTTTTGGCAAAAATAGCATTGCATCTAAACATGGTGATAATTTTGAAAAGAAAACTGACATGCAGGGAAACTGTAACCCTCTTTGAGTGTCGGGTGACGATGGATGAATCGATCATTCCATGCAAATCCCCGGGACACACGTGTGCTTTCTGTTGTTGCAGGTTGCAGGATGGCGTCACATTATCGAGCAGTTACTCCTCCCCCAGTAGAGTATCTCCCCAAGCAGAGATTCCTTCTCCCAACAGGTATTCGAAGCCTGGCATCTCCGACAGATATTTTTATCCAGCTAAGCCTTGGCAGCAGCCCAAGCAGGTTCTTCTTCCCCAGTGAAGTAGCAGTCCATTCTTCCCCAGTGGAGTATATCCAGCAGGTGCCTGAAAGCCTGACGCCATCAGAGATGGAATTAACAGTATTTTATCTCCAGCAAGAGTCCTTGCCCAGCAGGTGTGACTGAAAACTTGATATTCCCTCAGAGTCTTGAATCATCAGATGCTCTCCTCAGCCAGAGTATTTGCCCAAGAAGCTTCCCCAGCCAGGGCTGAAGATGATCCGGTCCCCACAGAGCTCATATTTGATTTTCACCACCGTCCGTGAAATATTTCCCAGCAAAGTGGCCCTATTGTTGGTTTATTTGATGATACAGCCAGGTATTCATCACTTCATTAGGAGTGGGTATCCAGATCTCTTAACTTGTCTTCCCCTGCAGAGTTGTGTTTCGTGTTGCCGATCAGGCATTCGTTTGTTGCTCGTCTGCAATCTTCAACACTCGTCTGTGTTGTCTCTAAGCAGAGTTATCCCCAGCAGCGATATATCATGTTTTATTGTTGCTCGTCTGCATCTTTCAACACTCGTCCGTGTTAGCCTGTTAGTATTGCTCATTTGATTTTTCCTGCAGTGGTTCTTGATTACTTCGATTTAACTTGTCTGCAATTTCAAACGCTCGTCTGTGTTTGATTATATCAGTGGTTGAGTGCTCGTCTGCAAATTCCAGCACTCGTCTGTGCTTGGAGATGTTTTATTTTGTTGTTGATACTCAACACTCGTCTGTGTTACGATACCTCTGCTGTTGCTCGTCTGCAATTTCCAGCATTCGTCTGTGCTTTGAAATGGTTACCTTGTTATTGCTCGTCTGCAACTGTCCAGCACTCGTCTGTGTTTGGTTACGATAGTTGCTCGTCCGCAACTCCTCAACACTCGTCCGTGTTCGGATATGATATTTGTTATTGCTTGTCTGCAATCTCCCAGCACTCGTCTGTGTTTGGTATTGGATCCTTCGCTGCACTCGTCTGTGCCTCGATATATATTCTCTATTGTTGCTCGTCTGCAACTGTCCAGCACTCGTCTGTGTTTGTGAGAAGCTCGTCTGCTTTTATTCCCCAGAAGTCGTTTGTGTTCTGAAGCTCGTCTGCTTTGCCTGGATACTCGTCTGTATCATCCTCAGCACTCGTCTGTGCTGGCTTACATTTGTATGTGAAGATTTGCTATTTACTCTGATATCTCTGTGACTACTTCAAATGCTCGTCTGTGTTTGAATCTCTGGTATTCGTCTATACCAGTTGATGATACTCGTCTGTATCATTGCTTGAGGCACTCGTCTGTGTTTCTCAGATCATCGTCTGATACTCGTCTGTATCATTGACTCATGGCACTCGTCTGTGTTATCTTGATGATCATCCAATACTCGTCTGTATTGAAGAGGTTTCGAATCCTGACAGTGGGAATTAAATGTCGAAATGATTACCGGTCCTGGCGTAACAGGTAAATCCGAAGGAGGCTCGTCTGTCTCAAGCACCAATTATGGTTGCTGCACCTGGCGTAACAGGTTTGCTCAAAGAAGACTCGTCTGTCTTAAACCATATATCCGCGGATAATATATGAAGAAGGTTCGTCTACCTTGATTGCATGTCTATCCCACAGACTTAAGTGCATTACCGGTCCTGGCGTAACAGGTAAATCCGAAGGAGACTCGTCTGTCTCATGCTATATGCAGTGTTTGAGGACTCGTACGTCCTGATCCTGGCGTCACAGGGTTGTTTGAAGACTCGTCTGTCTCATGCTATATGCAGTGTTTGAGGACTCGTACGTCCTGATCCTGGCGTCACAGGATGGTTTGAAGACTCGTCTGTCAACATGTTATTATTCCAGATATCAGTTCAACTTGGAAGAAGCTCGTCTGCTTTTTTCTCCCCTCATATCCCCAGAGCGTCATCTGGTTGGGTTTATTTCCCAGTGTTGCATTCTTCGTCAGAGTGCAAATTTCAGGTCTTTTTGGTATTCAATCACAGTTTATCTCGAATGTCTGATAGCCATTGCTCTCATCCTTTTCAGATTAACAGTTGATTGAATAGGGGCAGCTGTAACACCCCAAATTTGCCCTCTTATTTTTAAGCATCATATCGCATCATGTTCATCATATTCATATCATTTTCATATTTTTGCGTTGCATCATTAGCATAGAAAAATGAAGCATAACATTCATCGTGGAAGCATAGCATAAACTGGCAGTGATTTCAGTGCGGCAATCTGAGACAAACGGGCGCTTGACCTAATCTGGTACAAATTGTCAGGAAAGTAGTTTAGTTGCTGAGTCTTCATGTTTCAGGGGTTATTTCTCAAATAGTGCGAATTCGGCGTTGAATTGTGTTGTGTGCGAAAGTACTTGATTTACCGGGCAGTGGTTCAAGTGATAGTTTTGGGTCCGAAGTTTCAAATGTATCATGGGTAGTTTCATTGTGTGCATCTGCGGATTTTACTGTGCCAGAGAATGATTCAGATGAATTTGAAATAATTCTAAAACAATGCAAGCTGGTTCAAGTGAATGAACTAATTGTTTGAGATTTCGTGACTATGTGCGTATTGGTGATAATTGGTTCGTCACACAAAATGTCAAGTTCCACATTCGTTTCTAAACCATTTTTATCTAATTATCCGTTTAATCCAATTTCTTCACCATTGTCCATATTTCGAGTTTTTAGTATTTCATTTTTTTAGCATCTTTTAAATCTACATTCACAACCCATATTTCCATCCGTCTTAATCAATATCAGTTTCTCATGTTCGTTTTATCTGTAAATACACTTCGACCCACTAAGTTTCTTTTCTTTTTCCTTTTATTTCAAAGGTCAATTCTTTTTTTTTTTTTTATTCATGTCCAAAACCACTTTATCATACTTATATTAATTTTGAATCATATCCCTTTCCTGTAGCCAATTTCCGAATTTATTTTTTTAGTCCATTGGTCATTTATTTTTCTAATCAAAACTCATGTCCATATTGTAATAAAAAAATAAGGTCCTCCAAGAATGCTTTCAATCATAGGGCCAAAACGTACCATTTTTTTTCCAACACAAAATGCAAAGGCACCAATACGCATTGAAATAAAGAAAAATAGATGAAAAAAAGGGATTCTAACAGAAAATAAAAAAGGGTATAACAGAATTTGAGAGGAGAAAATAACAGAATCGAAGCTTCACCAATAACAAAAATTATCCTCTACACCATAATAGAATCACAAGTTTTTTCACGATAACAGAGCAGAAGAAAAAAAGTTTCACAAGAATAAAAAAAAGTTCTCATAATAACAGAAGGAGAAGGCTAGCAGAATGACGATAACCGAATTTCATTTTCATCCATTTTCTTGATAATCCTCTTCAATCCTAACAGAATCATAACAAAAGAAAAAACTCTAACAGCAATCCTAACAGAATCACAAGCTACACACATAACAGAATTCTGATTTTTCTCACCAAGTCTCTCACCAATTCTCTGAATCTTCAACCAATTCTTCAATCTTCATCAACTTTCTCCACAAAACTTCAGCCAATTCTTCAATCTTCATCAACTCTCTTCAAGCTTCTCAACACAAGATCTGAATTACTCTTCCAAGCTCAGCCAAGAATCATCGATTTTATCCGCAGCACCTTCATCAACATTGCGGATTCAACTTTGGCTTTCAATCCAAGCGTATATCTAGCATATTGTGTCAACTGCTCCAATCAATTCAGTTTCTTCAACCGATCGAATTCGTCACAGCGGCATCGAAAACCTGCGAAGCAATCCGATATACGTTTGTATCAACTCAAGAGGAGCAACACGAAATCGCAAAGCCGAAGCAAAGCTCCATAACAATAACAAACCTGCGAGTCAGTTCAGAAGAAGCGAAGCGGCATCGAAGCGAAGCTGACTTACGAGTGGTTCGTCGCATCTTCGCGTTACAGGTACGTCTTCGATTCATTGCTTGATGTGGTTGCTAGCCGTGTGATGAACTGTTTATGTTTGGATGTGATTTTGTTTGCTGCGTTCATGTGCTGGATTATGTGAGTCTGAGCTAGTATAAGGCGTATTGGTGTTAGGTTAGGTTTGTTTGAGGTAAATCCGATTGATACTGGAAAGAAATGTTAGGTTAGGGTAAATGTTGTTGGTGGCTGTTTGGAGGTTGACGGAAGCAGGAACGGAGGCGGCTAAGGTCATAGAGTTTGTAGAGAGGAGTGAGGTTGGCGTAGAGGAAGAAGAGGATGAAAGATTCGGTGGCGGTAAACCAGGCTGGAGATAGGTGAAGATGGCGATGGGAGAGAGACATTTGGGGGCTTCGTGTGAAGGCTTTTGTGAGGACGGAGATGAGTGTTCTCCGGCGAGTTAAGGATGAGTGTGTAGCGGTGGTCAGAAGTTGAACAAGAGGTGATGAACGCGATTCTGTGAGGGGAGATGAAGAAGATGATGACGGATTTGAGAGAAAGAGAGAGACATTGGGGCTTTGTGTGAAGTTTTTGTGTGAGGATGGAGAAGAATGGCGGCGGCGGATAGGTATGGTGAAGGAAGATGAAGGAGGTTGGGGATGAGTGTCAGCGGCGGCTTTAGGTTTAAGAAAGGGGAGTGTGTTTGAGAGAGGAAGAGGAAGATCTTTAGGGTTTTGCTGTGTTGTTTATTCATTGAATCATGTTTATAATTAGTGAATATATTGTTTAGTTAACTGATACATTGTTTAGGAAATAGAAATAGATTAATTAGTTGATATTTGTTTAGAATAATCTGTTTAGAAAATAGAATAGATTAGGATAATAATTGTTTAGAAATTTAATATAATGTTTGATTAGTTAACAATTTTTTAGGAAATATCATGTTTAGAAAAACTGTTAGGAAATATAATTGTTAGTAAATAATCATGTTTAGAAAAATATAAAATGTTAATGTAATGATTGTTTAGCAGAAAACATAAGAATGTTAGTAAGTTTAAATAATTGTTTAGAAAACAGAAAAAGCTTAGTTAGTATAATTGTTTAGATAATTGTTAGAAAATAAAAAGATTTTAATTAGTTGAGATTAATTAGAATAATGATGTTAGAAAATAAAAGATTTTAATTAGTTGAGATTAATTAGAATAAATCGTTTAGGAAATAGAAAGAGTTTAGTTAGTTGATAATGTTTAGAATAATGAGGTTTAGGAAATATGAAAAGATAGAGATTAGTATAATGATTGTTTAGAATAATTGTTTAGGATTAATTAGCATAGTGATGATGTTTAGAGAATAAGAGAGGGTTAGGAGTTGTTTTGTGTGTTTGGACCTGGGCCTGAGGTTCTATCCGCACCCCCCACCACTTTCAGCCCAAGCAACTCAGCCTGAAACCTTTGCTTTTCGCACCTCCACCATGCAGCCATGTACTCCAGCGCATACTGGGCTTACCAGCGTGCTATTCGTACCCCCAAAACCTTGGGCCCATCTCAGTTCTAGCACGCAGCCTTGCTTCATACACCACCTTCTTTTTTTTTCTTTAATTTCTTTTTTCCTTTAATTCTTTTTCTTATTCAGTTTCATTTTAATCCATTAAAAATAGTTATAATCATCCAAAAATTCCCAAATAAATCATGGATATTCCTTTGTGTCTCTAAAATTTTGTCACATTTTTATTTTATTTTTTTCATTGATTAGCGTGCCAGAATTAATTCATCAATGCACATAGCTCCATTTGCTTCTTTTCTTGACCAGTCTGTTTTGTTTATTTTCTATAGACTTCAATATTTGGAGTTTTGATCCCATTCTTTTTGCATTGTGTTCCTAAGATCTTCTAGTTTTCATGTGATTTTTCTCAGAATTTTTAGGAAATTATTTCTTGAGTTTTGGTCTGGTATCTTGTGATGTAAGTTTTCTGTCCTAGCTTGTGTTTATACCTCCATTTGACCTAGTTCCTTTCTGAATTTTTGCAAATCCTTTTGGCAGGTTGATATAATGTGTTTTAAGATCATTTGGGTTCAGTTGTAGAATTTTTAGATGGCTGGTTGATTATTTGTGGATTTTTGTGCTCACCTTGTCCCGTTTTGCTTCTTTTGGTTTATTAGATCTCTTATAGGCTTAGGAGGGCACTTGTGCCCATTTCTTCTTCTCATTTGGGGTTCCTTTGGGGTATGGGTACCTTCCTGGTCCTAGGATAGGTCTTGGTTCTTCTAAATTTTTGAGTTTGCTCCACATTCAAGTCATTTGTTTCCTTAAGTGTTTAAATTCCATCTTTTGGTTCCTTTGCTTCTATTTTGATATTGTTTGGTATTGTGTGACTTCTATCTTCATCTTGCTGGCCTCTTAGGCCATTCTTTATATCATTTTGATTCTGGTTTTGAACTTTGTGCTTGTATTTGGTGTGTTTTGTATTACGTTTTTCATAAGTGCGCATTTGTTTCCGTATGTATTCATGTTGCCCCATTTTAAGTCATAAGTCTTTTATTTTCATTTCTTTTAGTTGAATTAGCATTAAGCATTTGTTTGCTTCATTTCACTTCTGATTGTTGGATGATGTTATGTTAATTTGTTCATTTTTGTTCATTTGTGCATGCTAACCTTGCAGGGGCTATGGTAAGTGTGAGATGCGGGAATTGAGTTCCACATCTCTAATTCTTATCTCTTCCTTTTATGTTTATGTGAACTAACCCTCTTTTGTTGGGCTTAGGCCTTTCTCATCCCTTCTTCTATCTTCTTCTTCCTTCTTCATTAGGATAGAAACCTCACTAACCTTTAGGATATCCATGCATGTGAATACTTAGGATTATTTTAGTCCCCCTTTAGAATTTTTCCTTTGAGATCCTTTTGGTTCTTCTTCTCTTCTCATCTCATAACTCTTAAAAAACACTTTAATAAACGTGAAGTGATGTCTTGATCCATAGCCTTATCCCATGAGGTATGCTTGTAGTTTTCCCATCTTGGGATAGTACAAGTTTACCTTGTGATGCACAAGTCTGATCAAGGTATCTTCTTCATAAAGAAAAGCATAAAAAACACTTCTTCATGTAAATAATCAAAACACCTAATAAGTAAACAAGTTAGTGAGCCTAAGTCCTAATCTTTGGATTCAAGTTTTGGGGATCTTCTCCTTACTTGAGTGTGCTTGTTCTATTATTCCATCTTGGAATGTAGTGACAAGTACACATTCCATTGGTGAGAGCTTGAGTTCACTTCCTTGTGACACACTCCTAAAAGCTTCATAAAACACACAAACAAACAATAAGCGTCTTTCCTTCGGGAATTCTTTCTCATCTCATTCGCTCCGTACGCGAACTTGCTCCTACTTGTCACTTTGCAAGACGGTTACGCACTCGTCGTCCGAGTCTGCAACACCTGAGCAATGGCACAGGCAGTTCAAGCCTTTAATTCACCAGCAATTTCCTTGTTACTCCTAGTTAGGGGAACTACGGCGTCTCTTATCCTCATTATCCTGATGAGGTACGTAGGCAGCGGGGTAGGGCCCGTTCGAGCACAATCTTTATTTTCCCTACATTTTTCTCTTTGCTTCTTATTTCAATTCTTTTCTTATTTTATCTTCCAGTCCATTTCATTTCTTTGCTGCAGTTTTCATATCCTCACCCTTTGAAATAGTTTTCTTTGCAAGCGTGGATCCCGTCGGGTACGGCGGACGATCTGGGTGCTAATCCCTTCTCAGGTCGTAACCGACTCCCGAGCTCAGATCTTTGGTTCGCAAGGCCTTGTCCTTTCCTTCTTTCTCAGGTTTGTGCAACATTACCTTTCCCATTCATTCGGGATAAAAATGTCTGGCTGGCGACTCTACCTTTCCGCGCCACTTTCGCGTTTGTACTAGGATGAAAATCCCGGGGAGCGACAACTTGTACACATTTTTTAATGTTGAACTCTCTGCAAAATCTTTACTCAACTTTTGCTTCATGAATTTTCCAACTTCACCTATTTACTCACAGACATCGCATGTAGCAATCACCCCTGATCCTACCTATTTCTTGAGCGATGAACTGTCTGAAGATTGAGAAGAACAAATGCAATGTCTGTAAGCTTCCACACAGTACTACCAAGATTTACTTGGAGAGAAGAATCTCATTCTTTTCACTAGAATTTATCACTACCAGTCACAACAACCACAATCTTGCGAGCTTCCTGAAAATATTTACTAGACCTTCAAGAAAGTTTAGTTTTAAGACATGCCTCCCTCAACATTTACAAATTGTCATAATTAAGATCTAAACTCAAACTAGAGGTTGAAGATGAAAGAAATTATATTTTTAAGAGATTTTTTAGTTTTAAAAAATGAGAGCTTGTTGACTTCAGACAATCATAATGTTGGTTATGTGAGTGCTTTATGAAAATTAAGTGACAAAATAAATATATATGTGCTAGAGATTATGCACAAAAATAGGGGAAATGGTTGTTAGATTTGAGCCAAGAGCATTTGTTAATTTGAGTCAAATGAGCAAGTAGAGTGGAACAAGATCAACATAAGGAAAAGTGACCCATTTCTTGTTATTCAAGTTAGGTTAAACCTTGGATTCGAGTTATGAATGATCATGATTTGAGTCATGTATAACCCTTTGATTCAAATCAAATTGTTCAAAACCAAATAAGAAAAAGTGAAAAAACTTGTGATTCGAGTCATGTAGGATGTATCATTTAAATTAAATGAAGACGTGGCTAACATGAGATTTGTGATTCGAGTCATGTATAACTTGTGATTCGAGTCAAAGTTGTATGATTTGAATCATGCATAAACTGTGATTGAGTAACATACACTAGAATGTTCATGTTATTCTTTGTTTGATTTAATTCGAGTCATAGATTATGTATGACTCGAGTCGTACACAATAAATCTCAATTTTTCAACTTTTTCAAAATAGTTTGAGATTTCACTTCCCACATAACTTGAACCAACCTCAAATATGGATCTTGTTCTATTAACTTAAGTAATTGCCTAAAACCATACTGATCATACTCAAACACAAACAATTGAATTATGCATGCTAAAAAAATTGATTCAAAACTTGATTCAAAGACGTGGAATTATGAAGGAGAATCAATTAACAATAATAAACGAAAGAAAGCTTAAGAGAAAAGAAACAAAACCATATTGGGGGTATTCCCCTTGAATATATTAGAGACATGCAACTTCAAGACGTGTCCCTCTAAATCTAGGGACATCAAGCTTGTATAGCAAGTAGTTACTAGCAAGATCTTGATGAACATTATTGAACCAAAAGAAAGACTTATAAATGAAATCAATTCTAGCAAGAGAATCTGAAAATATGAGAAACTAAAAAATCCATTGATTTTGTAATATGAACGAAATTAAGCCATCTAATTTTAATAGACAAATGAATGATGGTTTGATCCTCTAATGCCTTAAAAACTAAGGAAAGTCAATTTTGAGCCATAACTTCTTCTAACTCTTCTCCTTAGAATGCTTAATAGCTATCACAACAACAATCAACTCAGCAAGGAGAGCATTTTCAAAGCCAATGAAGCGGACAAAGCTGCCTACATGGTTTGAGTTTCCATCTTGAAAATACAAGCAGAGATAACTAAAGAATGAGGAGGATGCCACAAGATTTCATTTGTATTACACTTACACAACCCTTAAGGAGGAGGACGCCACAAGATTTCATTCTGGATTTTAGGCTTAAGGGGTGAATGTTGATCTTAAAGACTTTCATAATGCAAAATCTGGCCATATAGGAATCATACATCTTGTTATTTATACTCCATACAAGAAAGATTTGGGCCGAAATACTAGGGATACGTCTCCTCCAAGAATTACTCTTGTCTTTAAACCTGTCATAATTTTGAGCCCTGCAAATATCATTGATGATGTTTACACTAGTTGCAAGAATGACTAAATGAGCTTGAGGCGACCAATCCATTTCCAACAATCTTCATTAAGACTTGATGTTGTTGATGCTAAAGTTGATGTTTTAGATATCAGCAAACCAATTCCATAAATTAGAAGTAAATTTGCATTCAAAAACAAATGATCAATGAATTCATGTAAGGTATAATAAAAAGAGCATCTAGAGGAACCAACAAAGTCTTTCTTACTAAAATTATCATCAATTGACATTTTGTTATGAGTCAACCTCCAAAGCAGGAGAGATCTAGAAGAAGAAATATGTGATGTTCTAGACTGGCCTAGCAAGTTCCCTACGCCCAATTGAAACCCAATCCAGTATATGTCTGGGCATAAGCCCAATAAGATACTAGCGAAGATTTGACCGTTGGAAAATAGAGTCGTTGACATATAGTTGTTGGGGACTTCTCCCATACGCGCCCTTACACCTTTCACGCGGCCAACTGTCCTCCGAAATTACAAGAGTCATTTATGCGCAGTCAAAGGCTATGCACCCACAATCCACAACCATATGCCTTTATAAATACCCTCCACCTTTGGAAAGCCACATATTCAATTCTAATCACCCAATATTTCTCACGCTTTAGTTGTCTCACACTGAAACTTACTTGAGCGTCGAAGTACCTTGCAGGTGCACCACCCCCTCTCCTACTAGCACCATCACAGTCCCAGCTGAAGACCACGAGGACCTATCTGGATTATTTCTGTACATGTGACGACCAAGAAAACTTACTTCACATTAGGGTTGGACAAATTTGAACTGACCAATTAAAACCGACCGTCCTAGTGTCTTTTTTTATGCAAATGAATCAAGTCGGGTCAGATGTCGGGTTGATTCACTTGCTTAATTTGGATAGTATATGGTTGCTTCGGTCAGCCCCGAATGCTTATTTTGGATCCAACGAAAATTGAAATCAACCACACTTAATTAATATGTTTTATCTATTTTTATTATTAAATGTCTGACTCACTAACGAGATTCATAATGTTGCAAGATATTATCATTTTTATAATTTAATGATGGCAGTGTGTATTTCTAAAAATACAAGAAATGCAATATAAAATTGTGTATTATTTAATTTATGATTTAAAATATGATAATGATCAAAATTAATATAAAATAATATTGAAAATATTATCTTGTAATAATAATTTTTGTTTTAACAATAAAACAATACTTTTTTATTAAAAAATAAAAAAAAAATACATTTTTCATGGTCTGTTGTAATAAATATTAAACCGACTAAATTGATCCGATTTAACAGTCAAACCAACTTAATCGAATCCGACGAAACCCAAAATTTGATCGGTCGAAATTGAACTATAAAATGTGGTTTGCGTCAGATGTAAATTTTGAATTTGAAATCGACCGATTGTGAACCTACTCCATATAACTAAGGAAGAGGGCTTATCAAAGAAGAATTTTGCTTGAGAAAATTTAACTTTTTTAATACTACTTTAATAAATAATTATTTTATGCAATAACTTAAAATTAATCATTTTCATATAAAATAATTGTGATTCTTAAATATTTACAAAATTGACATATGATAAGAAACAAACAAAGAATTACTATTGAAGATACTATGATAATAAAAACAAAGAGAGAATTATTATTGAAGATACAAATTTCACTTTAATAACTTTTATATTTACAATTATCTCATCACTTTAATTTATGAATTCAGCTGTCACTTTTAATAAAAAAAACATACAGGGAATCGGGCAAAGGTCAGATCTGAAATGTAAAAGAAGAAAATAAAAAAATATTTTAGCAGTAAAACGAGGGACAAGCCCAGATCAGAAACAAGCTGATGTAAATAAAATATAGCATAGATTAGCTTCAATGATTAAAGGTCAATGCTGAAGCATGTTAGGGTCTATTTCGTCATTTCATAATAAGTCACTGAAATCCAAAAAAACACATCCCAAAAGAAAAAGCAACCAAAGCTCATCTATATCTCCATCTCAAGAAAAAGGAAAATAATTTAGAAAAATAAAATAATTTTTTTAAAAAGAAAATGTAAAGATGAATTTTAAAAAAGGAAAAGAAAAAAGGTGAGCTACTGGTGCCGGCCTTTAACTAAATATAGCTGGACAGACAAAAACCAACCATCATCTCCATCGTCTGTGTGAGCTTATTTTCAAAAATTTCTGCACCTATTTACTATTTTATTGATAAATTAAATATTATTTATAAATATAAATTAATGCATTTATATATTTTTCTGTGCCAATTTTTATTTATTACTATATCCAAAGATCAAAGTCAGGTGAGTTCATCTAGTCAAGATGAGATCTGATATGATAAACAAACAGAATTATCACAAAAATATACATTGTTTGTAATTTTCATACATATCTAAAAAAATATATAATAATTATTCATAAATTCTTACTCAACAACAAAAACCCAAATATTGTTGAAATAGTTGTCATTATTAAGAAATATGCTTGATCCATATTCATTTTTATAAATCTCACTTGTATAGAAGATTGCTTTGTTTATAAGGATAAACCGGACCGATCATTAACTTGGTGAAGGTATTGTGTCACTGATTTATTGGTCGAATTATTGAGTTATTGGTCAAACCGCATGACTATATCAGATAAAATCAGAAAATTCGGTTGAATAAATCTGTTACTATAACAAAATTATATATGTATTAAATCAGTCGAATCGAATAACTCAGTATCTAAAAAATATCACTAACACATAAAAAATTTAAAAATATCATAATTTCACAAATTTTTAATTTAAATTCAAATTTGAGTCAAATAATTGATTTAAAAATTTAATCAAAGTATTAATCTCAAATATAAACTTATGTTTGTTGTATTTCAAACATGCATCACCATTTATTTTTTGCAACACCTTAGTCCAACTAATAGATATCAATCACATAAGAGAGAAAATAAAGTATCGTCAAATTATGCGGCATATCAATGCTATAATATTACAATAGCCTCTATTCACTATATTTAACACCATTGTGAGCAATTTTTAAAAGAAAAAATACCAGCCTTTAAAAAAATGCACTTTAATCACCAGTTTTCGATTCTTACCGATTTACATCAATTTTATCGATTCACATTAGTTCAATTACATGATCGATCCAACAATTGAATCAGATCGATTACCACTCTAATTTCCGATTCAATAGATCCAACCAATCAATTCGGTCCAGATTTTAACACTGACATATTTAAATTATATATTATTCAATTTAAAATTCTTAACATGAATTTTACGTTTAGGAACGTGGAAATAAATAATAAGTGTTTCGAGTGTAGAAACTTAATAATAAATTATTCATCGAATTTTAAAGTGAAATTTAATATCATGATTGATCTAATTCATCTTTATAAAAATAAATTTGTAAGATAATGACTATCTTCATTTTATAAACATATGATAAAAACAATATATTATTCCATATAAATCTCTTAACAATCACAATTTAATATTTAAATATTACAATTATACGTGTAAATTTCTTTTAATTACTAATAATTATCATATAAAAGAAATTAATAATTATCATATAAAAGAAATTCTAAAAACAATTACAAAATTCACACACAACCTTAATGTCTAAGAAATTGAATCCTAGACTAGTAACAAAGTCTAGTAAAAGACTTTTCATTTTACTGAAATAAGATTTTCAAATTACAAAATTAATTTTTATTAATAGTATATATAACATAAATTTAAAAATTAAAATATAGCTAAATATTAAAAATATAATATAAAAAATATTATTAATAATTTATTTATGTACTAATTTTTTTTTTATAATTTAGTATAATATTATTTTAAAATTAACTTGTAATGAAAAACATATAAAGTAATTTTTTTTGGATTTTTTATAAAATAATTAATAATTATATTTTTAATAATAAATTAATTATAATTTTTAATTTGTGTAAAATAGTTATAATGGTTTATAATTTAGAACAAAAATAATATAAAAATATAAAAAATTAATGAAAAATTCACTTATTTATTTAAATAATAGAATAGAAAAAAATCCAATGTTAAATTTATAAAAATAAAGTTTAATTGTCATAAAGTATAAAAGTTTTATGTATATTTATTTATAATTTAAAGATAAATATAAAAGTAGTCAAATAACTTTAATGAACTATTAATTAAAATTGATTGACAATATAATTTTTTTGTATTTATATGTATATAAAATAAATTTAAATAAAATTATATGAATAATTAAATAATTTTTAACTCTATTCCACCCTTTAAAATTAAAACAAAGAAAAAGGAAGGGTGTAAAAGTAAAAAATAAATAAAAGGACAAAAATAAAAAGGAAAAATATTGATTATTATTAACACAATATAGATTTAAGAAAAACAATAATAAATTCACCTCCCATATAGAACACAAAGAGAGATAGAAAGAGAAAGCGTTTTCATTTCATTTCATACATTATATATATACTCAAACATATACAGATAAATAAAAACTCATCAAAATTCAAAGAATTCACCACCTCTTTTTATTTTTTCTCTCTGTTTATATTTATTTTTTTTCTCTTATCTCAACTGCTGTAATTGCTGTTTGAGAAAAAACAGAAACTATGCTGGGTGACCACTCACCTCTTCTGGGTGGCGGTGGAGATGCAGCAGCCACATCAACACTCAACATGACGGCGGAAGGTGGTGGTGGTGGCGGAGTTGGATCAAATTCTGAAAGTGATATTGAAAGAAGTAGAATTGATGAAGGTGAACGCAGCTTCGGCGGTAACCGGTGGCCGCGACCGGAAACTTTGGCGCTTTTAAGGATACGATCGGACATGGATACAACGTTTAGAGATGCAAGTGTTAAAGGTCCTTTGTGGGATGAAGTTTCAAGGTAAATAAATATTTTTTATGTTTGAATATAATTTTGTTTAACTTTATTCATTAACTTGCTTAATGTCATTGAAGTTTCTTCATTTAAATTTTCTGGTTCTGAAATTTAAAAAAAAAAAAAAAAAGTTTTATACTATGCAGAGATCTGAGAATTGAGAATTCAAGTTTGCTTCATTTCTATCATTTGTTTTTGCTTCTTTTACCAGTTTCTCAGCTTTTTGTATTTTTCTCTTTTCTTTAAAATCATTCTTTTTTATTTTCATAGCTGTTTCTTGTGTTGTGTGTATAATTATTAATTATCAACATTAAATTATTAAAAAATAATTTGTTTGTGATTTATTTTTATTTTCTGACATTCACACTAACTTTGATTCATGTCCAATTTTCCAAATAAGTTACCAACTTGAATTGAGTTATGAAAAGCAAGATTTTCTTTTTCCCCCCTTTTATTTCGGTTACCAACTCTCATGGGAAATTAAAGTTTAATATTTTATCAAATTTTCCTAACTTAAGTTCATGCGTTTTTCATGGGTCACATTTCTTTTCATCAATTCATGGAAATTTGTTACATAAAACAACAAAAGAATTTCATCATATTAACTCAACTTCATGTTTTCTTCTTTCTCTCTTTCAGTTACTTCATTTTTCTTACATTTCCATGATGCAACACTATACTAAATTTTTATTTCTTTTACTTGTTTAATTGTTTGTTACCTTATGCTAATTAATTCCCATGCTTTTTTTTAATCATGCATTTGTCTTGTAGCTGAATTTGATGAGATAAGATAAAGAGTAGTACATAAACTTTTTTCCTTTTCCTTTTTTTTTTTTAAATTTTATTTATTTTTAATTATTTGGTTCTCACTTTATTTATTAATAATCAGGAAGCTAGCAGAACTTGGGTTTCAGAGAAGTGCAAAGAAGTGCAAAGAGAAATTTGAGAATGTTTATAAGTATCATAAGAGAACTAAAGATGGTAGAGGTGGAAAATCAGATGGGAAAACTTATAGATTTTTTGATCAATTAGAAGCTCTTGACCATTTTCATAACCACCCTTCAACTTATCAACAACAATATCAGCCACAAAACCAATCAAAATCACCACAAATTTCAGCACCAACACCGTCGCAAACTGTTACAACAGCGATAACAGAATCAACAACCGTACCAATGTCATTGCCACCAGTGATTAACACAACAATGAGTATCCCTCCTCATGTAACTGTTTCATCCATTTCAATGCCTCAAAACAATATTGTAACTACCCAAACCCAAACAATGAATATGAACCAAATAGTTACTTCCATTCATCCTTCAACTAGTTTTCAACCATCAACCACAAACCCTATCACTTCCAATCCTCTTCCTTCTTTCCCTAACATTTCTGTAGATCTGTTATCCAATTCCATGGGGAGCTCGTACTCGACTTCTTCGGAAGACACAACGGAAGAAGGATCGCGAAAGAGGAAGCGGAAGTGGAAGGACTTTTTTGAGAGATTGATGAAGGAAGTGATTGAGAAGCAAGAGGATTTGCAGAAGAGATTCTTGGAAGCAATTGAGAAACGGGAGCAAGAAAAAGTGGCTAGAGAAGAAGCATGGAGAGCACAAGAGATGCTGAGAATCAATAGAGAGAGGGAAATTCTTGCACAGGAAAGATCCATAGCTGCAGCAAAAGATGCTGCAGTTATGTCTTTCTTGCAAAAAATTGCGGAACAACAAAATCTAGGAGAAACATTAAATAACATCAAGATTGCTCAACCACCTCCACCACAACAACCACCAAGAAATGCAGCACCACCACCACCACCACCAGTGCCCACACCAGCACCAACACCAACATCGGCACCAGTGTCCGCACCAGCTCCAGTGCCTGCACCAGCTCCAACACCAACATCAGCACCCGTGTCTGCACCAGCTCCAACACCAACATCAGCACCAATGTTAGCGGTACAAGTTCATGCACCACCGCCATTGCAACCACCACCAGTTACTATGCCGGGCCAACCAATTGTCCCACAGCAGCAACTGGTGATGAATCGAGAAATAGTAAAGTTTGATAATAACGGTGAGAATTTCATGGGACCAAGTCCTTCTCGGTGGCCGAAAGTAGAAGTTGAAGCACTGATAAATCTGAGAACAAGCATGGACAATAAGTACCAAGAGAATGGACCAAAAGGTCCTCTATGGGAGGATATATCTTCAGCAATGAGGAGCTTGGGGTACAATAGGAATGCAAAAAGGTGCAAAGAAAAATGGGAGAACATAAACAAGTACTTCAAGAAAGTGAAAGAAAGTAACAAGAAGAGACCAGAAGATTCAAAGACATGTCCATATTTTCATCAGTTGGATGCTTTATACAGGGAGAAAGGCAAAGGAGACAATTCCGGTGGAAGCGGCAGTGGTAGCGGTTTGAACCAGGCGATGAAAGCGGAGAACTTGGCCGCTCCGTTGATGGTGAGACCGGAGCAGCAATGGCCACCTCAGCAAGAAGAGCGGAACCATAGAGAGGAAGAAGATGATATGGATGAAGATGATAGAAACGGAGAAGAAGCTATGGATGAAAGTGGTAGCGGTGGTGGTAACTTTGAGATAGTGGCAAACAAGCCTGCAGTGGGTGCATCAGCTTGAGTTCTAGTAGTAGTGAAGTGATGATGAGAGTGAAACAGCAGCAAAAAGCTAAGAGACTAAAAGAATATACAAAAAAATGAGTTTGTTGGTGGTCAGAGATAATGCAGGAGTTGTCGTGGAAGATGGTGGTTGTGGTGGTTGTAGTGGTGGAGGAGAGAGTACTATCTAGTGTGTGGAAGAATTTGAATATGTACGGTGGAATGACACATGGACTTTGAGGAGGGAAATTTGATGGCTGTTGGTTGGTTGGTACTTTGTTGTTGTAGCAAATATAGGTTTTTCAATTTTATTAAAAATTTGTTTATTTTTTTGGGGTGAATATTAAATAACTCTAATCAAAGAGATATTTATGATAGAGTCAGGTCATGCTTTAAAATAATAAATTATAAAAATATATATTTTGTATTCTATGTTTATGTTTATGCAATTAAATTAAATTGTGGCACTGAATTTAACAAGATTTAACATTGAAAAATGTGATGAGGTAATAATATTAAAGAAAATAAGGACATTGCATAGTTGAGATAGTGACCCTACTTTTATCATTGTAAGAGACCCACCCTAATGAAAGGTAGAAAAAACCAGCATCACACATGGAGTAATAAACCCTTGAATAAGGGTCCACTAGGAGGAATCTTGTGAGTAACCTCATCTCTGAAAAAAGAACCCAAAAACACTATTACCATGCAGTTCTTGTCTCTGTCACATATAAACAAAGTGTTATGTTTTTCATTTCATGGTTAGTGTCAGTACTAAGAAAGAGGTCATCAAGATTCATAATCTTCATCATCTTATGCAAAATCAACACTACTTTATTTGTCAGCCTTTCATCTCTCTCCATACGCAAGTTTATTTTTTAAGATTGATTGTTTTTTCCATAAAGACGTATAAATTGATTGGTTTATAAGTAATGTAAGCAAAGTGATTATGTAGTGCTTTTGGTATTATATATGCACATCATATAATATGCTAATATAATGTAGGAATTTCGTATAGAATAACACAAGTCACTATTTTTCTTTTGAAATTTGAAACTTGTAATCATATGGTGGGAATCTAATTCTCATATTTATACTAGTGTTATAAAAATCGGATTTGTAGTAATTTATATTTACCAAGGGTTAGGAGAGTTGGTGTAATATTCGGAAATTGGTAGGTGCAGGTGATGCACAAAAATACAGTGCATAAAATTTGACTTATATATATGCCCTACAATTTTGTCTATTTTGATGAAAATGCTGTCTATTTGCGCGTTAAAGAAAGTGCCCCACAATATTGATTGGCCTGCATTTACCTCCTATGGTTTGGAATAATTATTCTGTTACATAGCTACTGTTTGGGACATAAACGCTCCAGTTGCAGTACCTTCCTTTGCATGCATAAAAGTCTACGGACTCTATTCCTTTGTCGGAGCCAAAACTATTGATTCCATCTTCACTTACATTCATCATCTTATTACTACGGATTCTTATACTAAATCATAACAGATTCTCTTTCTAAACTTACATTTTCATTCAAATTATTATGATTTTTCTTTTATTTACTTTAAGAGATTAATTACGTGGTCGATTTATCACCATCGTCTGTTTATATTTACACTTTATAGATGGTTAAAAACTCATACATTTAGAAGCAAAGACTACAAGTGTTAGTTTTTCATTATCTACCTATTCAAAAATTAAATTTTGTCAAAAAAATTTACTTTGAAGAAGCAGTAAAATTAAAAAAAAAAAAACGATAGTTATGAAAAACATTGGTACAAAATTTTTTGGAAATAAATGAAAATTATGCAATTTTATCGAATATTTAAAAAATCGATGAGTTTTTTTTCCGGATTTTTTAAATTATTTGATGTTTCTAAAAAAATTATTGCTTTTTTACCGAACTTTTAGAAAATAGAATGCATTTATACCACATATTCTAAAAAAATCCTGGATTTCTAGTGATTTTTTACCTAACTTTTTAAGAAATATAATACATTTATATCGGTATTTTAAAAAAAAAACATCGATAAACATAAAAAACTTCAGAATATTTTAAAAATGATGGTATATCATATTTTTAGTCTAGTGTAAAAAAATCTGGTAGTTCAAAATGCTTCATTTGTACGGTTTAGTTCCTGATGGTTTCTTTGCATATTTTACGAAGTTTTTCTGCACTGATGGATCAGATTAACAAAATTTGTTTCCAAATTTTCTTATGGTCCACTTGGTTTTATTCTGAGCATAAAAAATTTTGTTTGTCAAATGGGTTGCAAATAATTATTTCTTTTTTTAGTAAAATAAATGAATAAATACATAAATAAAGTGATTATCCAAAGCATGTGTAACGCCCTGAATTCATAATTTAAATATTTGAGTAATTGTTATAAATACATGACATATTTTTATGAATATGTTGTTGTGTTGCATGCTGATTTAAGTGAGAAACTATTTTAATCATAATGATATTTAGGATAATGTATAATATATTATTTAAATATTATTATGAATTAAAATAAGGAAAATTAGAATTGGAGGGTATGTTGGTCATTTAGTGAAGGATACGTGTGGCTAAGATGGGGAAAACCTATTTAGGAGTATTGTATGAGAATGGTGAAGGAGTTTTCATTATTCTTGAAAATTTGAGAGAAAGAACCAGAGAAGTCAAGGAAGAGGAGAGCTAGGGCTTGAAGTCTTGTGGAATTTCAAAGAGATTACTAAAAGAATCCAACAAACTAAGGTATGGGGAGTAACTCTGTTCAGTATTCATAACATAGAGATAGGTATTATGAGAATAGGGGTTTGAGGAAAAATCTTAGGGTTTATGTGAACTATGAGATGAATTGAATAAATGATGATGTTAGATGTTGTAGTTGATGAATACATGATGGTAGTTGGTTACATGAATGAATTCTGTGCTTTTCTGTTGTTAAAATATGATTTTTGATAAGTTTTGTCGCAGCAGAGTCATACTGATTACGCTGGGTTTTCTGCCTGAAATCGTCGTCTCGCTTAGAAAGCTGTTGCTCGCTTAGTGAGCTGTTGAAAATCTGGATTTTCCCCAACCCGAGAGGAGGTCGCATAGCGAGTTGGTTCTCGCTTAGCGAGACCTGGAACCTTTCAGAAAAATATTTTTATTCCAGGAAATGATTTAAATGATGGGTTTTGCTGTTTTGAGTTGCTATGATGTTACTGTGAAATTTCTGTCATAATTTAATTGTTAAATATGTAAGAACGAGTGATGAAATGATCATAATACGTGTTATGTTGTATTGGTTGAAACATGATGATTATGATTATGGGAGTCATGACGATATAAGTATGTGAGACATGTTTAATGATGTCGTTGATGATGATTTAGAGGAATATCGATTAGTTGTTATTGAGTTAGGAATAATGATTATGTGTTAATGGTTGTATGATGACAATGGTAGGCTGATGTTTTTCGATGTTAGTTTATGTTGTTGTGATGATAAAGGATTCAATGACGTGTATATTGATGTATATATGCTTTATGATGATTATGATTAACGATTACATGAATGTGAATGCTAGTTGAGAATGATGTTGATTATGTTGATGTTGTTGCATCTTTGCATTCATGGCATACTTATGATGTTTGAAACTTCAATCCCATCATGTGGATTGGGGTGTTGTTGGTTATGTTGTGCTTTCTCATGGAGGGTTGATGGCCCAGTGTCCATCCGTGATGATGCTTCGATACCACACGCATACTAAAAGAATTGCATTTCATTCTTGGTGGCATAACATAACTGCATTATGTTTTATATGATGTTGTGATGGATTATATGTTGTATATGGGTGAGACTTATGATGTTTGTTGTTTTATAATTATTTCTTTATATTATGTGTATTGAATGTGAATTTACTCACCATGGATGCTTGAAAATATTGCCTCTATGGTGGGTAACTTGCAGGTGATCAAGATTAGCATCGTAGATATTTGAAGATTTAGAATTTGAGTCATCTGTTCATTTTCATTGTTTAGGGGGTGTCTTGCTCTGATATGTAATATCGGGTGGGGAACACTTGAATGAATTTTATGATGTTTAGTTAGAGTTATTTTATGAGTTTTAGATGTTGATTTTTATTTTGAGGACAATTGTTGACAATGACCAAAAGATCTTAATGTTTTAGTGAAATAAAAGAAGATATTATGAAGTTATGTTTTCCGCTGCGAAGTTTTTATTTACTTGATGATATTATTGAAGAAATTGATATATTTAAATACTTTGAAAACCTGTGTTACGGAGCAGGATTTGTTATTAATATGTTTTGTGAAGAAAATGTGACACAGTTTTATGATGTACTCTAAGTTATTTTAATTCTATTTATCGTGTATATCATGTTGGGTTAGAAAGGTGTTACATTAGTGGTATCAGAGTAGGTTGGTCCATCCGGACAGGTTGTCTAATGTTGTTTGTCCCTGGTATGCGACATGTGTGTGAAAACACTGTCGGTACATGTTTGTCTTCCTAACCTTTATCTGCAGGAGTGCGAATGAAACATGTGGGGGAGAAGCTTTTACTTCTCTGAGGCGTGGCGTGTTGCTGATTGTAAGGAACGCCATTGTAGTTCGGTAAAGATGGTTTATGCCCTATCATGAATGTCGGCTATTTATTGACAAATTGAGGAACTGGTCACCCTTAATCTCTTGTTAATAATAGAAGGAACCATGTTGGATGGAATAGACGTATCTTGCCAACTTAGATGGTGTGTACGATGAAATTCATTGGAGTTAAGTCAAGTTCTTGCGGATGGTTTGATGAGTCGATGCAGATTATTATATTCGAAGATGAGGCGAATTCAAGTTTCCTGTTTATCTCCAGGTGTTGGTTCAGAATAAGTGGGGATATGTTTGCTTCTCTGGAATGTTATGTGGAGTTGGTTCAAGATGATATGGATTGTAAAAATACATGTATGTGATAACGGTTATAGGAGATGTGCACGAATTATTAGTGACAAATTAAAGAGAAGATTTATAACAAGGATCCACTCCAAATAAATTAACAATTTGGTGGATCAACCGGTAAGTTAGTATGTCTTCAGTATAATTGGATTGAGGTCAGATTATTTTCGGAGTTGAGTGAAAAGAGAGGATCGTTGGAGGATCTTAGAAGCGAGAGAGAGAGAGAGAGAGAGAGAGAGAGAGGACTCATGTCCATCAATTTCGGTTTTTATTTTCACAATTATGGAACACCTTCAGTAAAAAAAGGCATAACTTTTCTCTCGTAAATCCGATGGAAGTGATTCTAGACTTTTTGGAAAGCTTACAAAATTTCCTACAGTTTACGCATAAATTTTTATCTTCGGCATGTTTTTGAAGAGGGAGAAAACGTGTTTGAATATTTGGGCCTGGTGCCGATTTTGGTGGAAGTTTGTATACGGGATTTCTTGACCAATCTCCATTACAAGGATGATAACTTTTTACTTGTAATTTGGATTTGAGCGATTTTTGAATTTCTGGAATCTATATGAAATTCCCTACATTTTGGAATATGATTTTATAATTAGGAGATCTGCATTGAAGTTAAACGTCTCTTGCTGAAAATAAGTACGATGAAGACAAGTGTAAGATATTGTTAAGGAATGAAATGTTGGTATTAGAAAGAATGTGATGGTATCGGAGAAATGCACAAATATGTGATTTATGTTGAATAAGAATGATTCGAATGCCGATAGCTTTTGTGATGATTATAGTAAAGGAGAAACAACTTCAAGAGAGACTAGAATCATATTTGTAAGGATATGTATCAGTTTGTATTAGGAAGAATTAAGAGAGCCTCTATAGAAACCGGATACAAAGGTAGTATTGTTGAGATTGCAAATTGGAATGAGATTCAAATGTAAAAGTATATGGATCCTGGATGTAAAGGGGTTTAAAAGAAAACTAAGGATTTATGGATGTTGTTAAAGTCCTCTATGTATATAGACTTCAAAGGGAATGGAACAATTTTGTGGGGCGTTTAGCGTATTTATCATGTCCGGAGTTAGAGATACTTAACATATGTGTTATGTTAAGTGAGTATGAGAGATATTTGGTTTTATAGTTTGACAAAGTGTGAAGTAAAAAGGCGTTCTATCAGGAAGATAGTCGTTCCCATTATTTTAAGAGAGTCAGAGGTTAGATGTGAAGCTTGTGGACTAATAGATGACTAGAGTGTGCAGTTAAAATGTGATGTGCATTAGGTGAATACGACTTATTGGAGTCAAGGATTGAGCATCAAAAGCTTGTGAGAATGATGAAAACCATTGGACGTTTTAGAATGAAAGCGTAATGTGAAAAGGTTTTGGGTTACTACCATGTCGGTAGAAGTATTGAAGTATATGTTCATTTGAGGAATCACGACATTATGGAACTAAGGTGGTGAAATAAAATTGTCAGTATTATGAATTATGTTGATGTTCTTATGACGATGTTAATGGTGATGATAGCGACGCTGTTGTGTTCCGTCCTAAGAGTGAATGAGGACATCTTGCTGGATCAATATGGTTAACGATGTGGAATTTGGATTAGTAATGTGGTAATGATTATCAAAGCGAGAGTTTCAGTTGGAAGAAATGAGTTTTCTTGGATTGTAGATTTTAGTGCTAAGATTGTTGTAAAGTCTTCTAAGATTGATGTTGTGTTGCAGTAAGAAGTTCTGAAGTCTGCGTTTGAGATTCAAAGTTATTGGTTTAGATGGTCACTACAGTCAACCAACGGTTCACTCTGTGCACTTGTGAGTGCAAATTTCTGGGCACTTATATGTTCAATCCTCTTCCACCTTCAGATCGCGATTGGCACGCATACCAATCTAACTCCTCAGGTCTAAGAAGATTGAACATGGGCAGCTATTGTACCCCAAAATTTGCCCTCTGTTTTTTAACTCTAATTGACATGTTTTTGTTTCGCATTCATTCGCATCATCTTCATAGCATATCATGTATTTCGTCTTAATATTAGCCGAAATAATTTCTCGAATTTGCAGATAGACTGGTCAAATTATTTTCAACTTTGCCTAAAACCAGTGAACGAAAAAATGTCAAATTTAAAGTTGCAAATGTCAGTAACATTAATCTACAACTTACATGGTTTAATCTGACATGCTAAAAGTATTTTTACAACAATTTTTGGTCATATGTTGATCAGTCTAAGCAGTTTAAACGGTCATAATTTTATTCCAAAATTCGATCAAATGTTGTATTTTTACTGAGTCGTTTATTTCGTGCTGATCATTTTGATGTATTCATTTTATTTTATTTTAGCATTTTGGCATCCGACTTTTATTTTGTTGGATCCGTTTATTTTTACATTGGGTCTAGAATAAATAAATAGAATTATTAGTTTTTATTTTAATTTTAACTATTTTAATTATTAAGCATTAAGGCTCATTATCATTGACCTTACTTAGTCCCCTATATATACATAACTTTGCTGCTGCTGCTAGAAACTGGAAAAAAAAAAACGAAAAAAGAAAAAAAAGAGAGACGGCACATTGGTACAATCAGTGGATTTTATTCATATCGTGCATGGAGGCTTCTTATATCTATATCTCAAATTGATGAGTTATTTTGTTTTCATCATGATATACTACACATACGGTTCTATATTGATGCAATTTTTTTCATATCTACTAACATATATATATATATATATATATATATATATATATATATATATATATATATATATATATATATATATATATTGTTTCTATACTACATATATCTATCTTGTTACTACTTATGCCACCATATTACAAAAGCTTTTAATATCTGTGTTGGAAATTTTAGTGAGATTTGAATTCAATATTCCTTTCCACATCAAAAAGAGTTCAAAAAAAGTTGAATGTATATTCATATCTTGGACTATTTTATAGAATTGAATAGTAAGTGTAAATGATTTTCTTAAATACGGTGCAACTTCTGGTTTTGATATATATATATATATATATATATATATATATATATATATATATATATATATATATATATATATATATATATATATATATATATATATATATATATATATATAATATAACTTTTGTTAAATTTTCTTATTCTGTTTTATAATTTAGATTATTCGGATCAGATCGTGTCGATATGCCGTTTTCGCATCTGTGTGTATGAAACGTGACAATTGTGCTGATCCGATCCAGTTGTGATGATCGCAATTTTGTCTTAGCAACATTGTTTTTTTTAATTCCTCTTATTTTATTTTTCTTCTTGATAAAATATGATTTTCTTCTTGAATTTATGTTTTTTTATATAATAAAATAAAGTGATTTTGTAAATAAATTTTAATTTAGTTCCCTTTTTATTTTAATCAAATTAACCTTTTTTTATGAATTAAAAAATATCAAAATAAATTAATCAAGTCTCTTTTTTTTTTAAATAATTAATACAATAAAATAAATTTTCCTTCTTTTCATAATAAAAATACAAAAAAAAAATGACTAAAATTTAATTCTTATTTAATTTTAAAAAATCCAAAAATATATTCTTCTATATCCTTTTCCATCTTCTCAATCTCCCGATTCTCGACCTTTCCTCGCTTTTTATTGCATTCCTTTAATTTCCTTAGGAAAAAAATGTATAGGATGCTAATTTTTCTTGTAATAGTTAGGAATTTAATTTATGTCATTTTAATTTGTGCACTCCCACTAGTTTAAATCATGTAACCCCATGATGTAATAACATGATTTTTTTTGGCTTTTAAATTTTGTAAGACAATTAACTGCGTAGTTAGTAACAATAGGGTGTGAAAAGAATGTATGTGAATAAAAATGAACTTAGCCCACTAATCCAAAGAAAAATACATGAATACAAATACCTTGTACACTTGCACCTTTAGGGTAGCCTCTCTTGTTGCCTTACGAATAATGGTCAAGTCCCTCGAACGTAGGGATACCTTAACTTGTTGTCTAAATAAATATCATCATAGTCCCTTCGACATAAAGATCACAATCCCTAGATGTCCCTTCAAAGTTGCCTACGAATAAGTGATATAGTCCCTCGATGACCCTACGAAAAAGATCATAGTCCCTAGATGTCCCTTCAAAGTTGCCTTCGAATAAATGATCTTGTCCCTACGAAAATTATGATAGTCCCTTCGAATTGTTAAGGTATCTCTACATGTTGCCTTCTATGACCATAACGATGACCCTACGCTTGTCCCTCCAAATCCAAGGATAAGACTACTTACTAACTAATAGTAAGGACAATTTTATCCCAAAGGAAATAAAAATAACAAGAAAGACCTTACAACTTAGGGTAAGTAACTCTTAAACGCTTGCACACCATTTTCAAAACAAATACTTTTTAAACCCTACACTCTTTTTCAAAATACTTTCAAACAAGTAAACAATTTGTATGCATTCATACGAGAATCATTACAAAGTTAAATCTTTACGAAAATATTTTAATCACACACTACACTTTTCAAACAAAACAAACAAGTGAACTAAGCAGTTAAGAGCCCATGGATAAACATGGATACAAAGGGTGCTAACACACTTTCCCTTTGTATAACTTACCCCCCCCCCCCCCCCCCCCCCCCGAACCCAAAATCTTTTAAAGGTCTTTCCTGTTCTTTTATACCTTTCCTAAGTTGGATAAAATAAAAGTCGGTGGTGACTCTTGCTTACCGCAACATATTTTGCGACAAAAAACTAAAAGTCAGTTCTCCCACCGTGTTACAATGTGCATATTGATGTATATATGCTTTATGATTATTATGATTAACGATTACATGAATGTGGATGCAAGTTGAGAATGATGTTGATTATATTGATGTTGTTGAATCTTTATATTCATGGCATACTTTTGATGCTGGAGACTTCAATCCCATCGTGTGGATTGGGGTGTTTTTGGTTATGTTATGCTCCTTTGTGGAGGGTTGATGGCCCAGTGTCCATCCATGATGATAATTCGGTACCACATGCATACTAAGAGAATTTCAGTTCATTCTTGGTGGCATAATATAACTACATTATGTTTTATATGATGTTGTGGCGGATTATATGTTGTATATGGGTGAAACTTATGATGCTTGTTGTCTTATAATTATTTCTTTATATTATGTGTATTGAATGTGAATTTACTCACCCTACGTGCTTTGAAATGTTTCCTCTATGGTGGGTAAGTTGTAGGTGATCAAGATTAGGATCGTAGATATCTGAAGATTTAACATTGGAGTCATCTGTTCATTTTCGTTGTTTAGGGGGTATCTTGCTCTAATATGTAACATCGGGTGGGGAACGCTTGATTGAATTTTATGATGTTTAGTTAGAGTTATTTTATGAGTTTTAGATGTTGATTTTTATTTTGAGTACAGTTGTTGACAATGACCAAAAGATTTTAATGTTTTATTGAAATAAAAGACGATATTATGAAGTTACGTTTTCCGCTGTGAAGTTTTTATTTACTTGATGGTATTACTGAAGAAATTGATATATTTCAAATACTTTGAAAACCCGTGTGTCGCTCCCACTAAATGAAGCTAAGTCAAATAGGGTACAGACGCGAACGGTCGGCGAGGGGGACAGTGAGAACACACAGCCGTGAACTCACTGGAGAATGAATAGAGTCGCCAGCTAGGCATTTTTATCCCGGAGGAAAGGTAATGCTGCATAAACCTGGAAAGAGATGGATAAGACAGTTGCGAACCAGAGAGACTGAGAAAGGGGGTTGGTTACAACCTAGGAAGGTATTAGCACCCAGATTGTCCGCCGTACTCGACGGGATCCACGTTTAAGAGATTTGTGTTTTAAAGGGGGTAGTGTCAGTGCAATCTGTGTATACAATAGCTGGAAGAGAATGTACAGGTGTCAGTGTAAGAAGTGTGAAGTGTATAAAAGTATAGTGTCAGTGCAGGGACAAGGATAAAATGCTCATGAAAATGAGGCTGAAAGAATAAAGCTGGAAGAGGGGGAATGTACAGAGACTTTTGTTCGATAACTGTTAAGTTATGCCTACGTATCCTCTCGTGCAATGAGGAAGTCAGAACACCGTAGTTCGACCCAAAGAGACTGAAAGGTGAATTGACTTGTGAATTGCTTACTTGTCCATGCTCAAGTGTATGACCTGTCTGGCTCAGGTGCTAACTGTCTTGCATTAGACGGAAGAAGCAAGTTCTCGTTTGTGAGTGAAGATGATGAGAAAAGAATCCCGAAGGAGACGATTATTGTTTGTTTTTTGTATTTTTAGTCTTTTATTGTTTTTGAGAATGTGTCATAAGTTAATGAGCTTGAGCCTAAACCAATGGATTTAGTAAACTCATCACATCTTCCCTCTGATTAGGGGTAATGAGAATAACTTAAGTGTGAAGTCAGATTCTCACACTTAATCACCTTTGGGGTAGGATTAAGATCATTAACCTACTTGTGATTATTTAGATGTTTTTGTGGTTTTTGTTTAGTGTTGAGTAATGAGGTTAAGCCGTAATCAGGGATTAAACAGACTCATTACACCATCCTAATAGAAGGATAATAGATGAGAATGTTTAAGCTGAGGAAAGCTCCTCAACTTAATCCATGATTAGGGATTAAACTCATGACAAAACAAGCCTTTATTAGATGGATTTTATTCAATGGTATGATGATGAAGTGTTTTTTAGGGTTTGTAAGACAACTTGAGGGGGACTTGTCCATTAACACTAGGGTTAGTCCTTCTTAACCAATAAAGGAAGAATTAGAACCCTAATGCAAGGCCCAAGTTACAAGTGTGGTGTCTTGATGTTTATTAGATGGATTTATTAAAGGAGTTAAACACATTAAGGGTTTAACACTTAGGATTAAAGTTATACACTCCATCCTAAGAGAAGGATGCAGGCATAAGCTTAATCACAAAGCCTTAAAGCCTTTAGGGTTTAGTCCCTGATTATGAGATGAGAAGAGAAGACTCAAAGAGACACAAAGGTAAAACTAAGTGGGGGGACTAATCAAAACCCTAATCATTGTCATGCTTGGTTGTTCCTAAGGTTTGTGAAGTCTTAGAGAGAAATCTTCAATGGAACCACCAGGAAGCAGATGAAAGGATCAAGAGAAGCAAAGCAACTTGCTTCATTCAAGAAGTCAAGTCACTTGAAGAAAGAAAGTAAAAAGAAGAGGAATGAGCAAGCTCAAACTCAAACACATAACAAAAATGCAGCAATGGATGCAAGAGATGAAAAGAAAAGTTATGAGAAGTGAAGGCAAATTCACTTCTCAAAGATCACTTACCACCTGAAAGGTTAGAAAAGAAATGAAATGCAATGCAAAATGGGATGAGATGACATGATGAGAGACAAAACCAGAAGCATATACATGATGCTAATGATGCTATGAGATGCTACAAACATGAGGCAGCACATGGAAATGATCATACAAGTTCATGAATGCAAATGAAGCAAGCTAGGAACCATGAACATACATGACAAGTTATGAAGTGCACATGGCATACAACATGGCAAATACATGATGCAATGATCAAACATGCTTTCACTATGTCTTATGATGTCAAATGAATCAAATGGATGCTTGAAATGTCAAGGCAAGTCATGTTATGCAAGAGAATGCAAGATGGATGCATGTGGAAGCCCAAATTAGGGTTTATGATCAATGCAACAAACAAAAAACCAAAACCAGAAGCAAACAACATTATAAAAAATTGAAAATGCACTCAAAGGACCCCTAATCCTATACTAAACCAATGCCCAAAGGAGAGGTCTCAACTCCTAACCATTTTCAAGTTATGGTTTTCTTAAGATTTCTAGGGTTTTAGGGTTCCTAAACAAAAGAAATGCCAAACAATTTGAAAATGAAAGATCAAATCATGCCAATTTAATCTCACAAACTACATGCTAAACACAATGCAATGCAAAAAGAATCAATGCCCAACTCTTCATGGATAGGCAGAAATGATTTTTTGAACTTTGGATCAAATTAATGCATAAAAATGATTTTAATTCAATGAAAAATTCTCAAAATGCATCAAGATCAGAAAATAAATTTAGTTTGAAGGTTGGACAATGTTTCTAAATGTCTTAGAACATTTCATGAATTTTTTGGTGATTTTTAAATACCTAAAAGTATTTTTAATAAATTAATTCTCATTAATCAATTAAAAATAAACTTTTAAATATTTTAAAATACTTTTTAAATGCTAAAAATGAAAATAAAAATATTTTTGTGTCTTAAAAATTAATGAAACTCTTGACAAAAAGTTTCATAATTTTTAAAACATTTTTGCTATTTTTAATAAATTATGCAAAACAAATGAATTAAATATGAAAATAAAAATGAAAAAGACTGAAGTCAACTGAAAGGAGGGCCAGGATTGAATCTGGGGAAGGAAACATTGACTGCGCGCCAGATCTAGTGGTCCACATTCAAACTGAGTTAATCTGAATTAATTAAATATTAATCCATAATTAAGAGTTAATGAAGTGATCCAGGCCCTCCATACACGCGCGGGAAATGAAATCCAGTGGCTCACATTTAAACTTGGTGCCCTAACCCTAATTACCAGCTAATCACTTTCAGGCTGCCGGAGAAGACTTCCGGTCGTCTTCTCCGGCCAGCACCCTCCCTGAAAGATGCTAACTTTCACCCTAGCTCACTAAAACCTAATTTCTCTGCCCAGAAACCATCCCCAAACATCATAGAGTAAGAATCAACAGCCAAAACACATTTATTTTTCACAATAGGGCTGAATCGAAGCAAAAGGGGTTTAGGTCAAAAATTTTCAGGAACACCATACATGCTCAAAACTCAATGATTTTCGAAACCAAACATATCATCATGATCAGTGGAACATAGAGAACCATTTAAGAACTTAAAAATAAGCTTCTGGAAAAAAAGTTCATGAAGCTCACCTGAACTGGAGCTTTGATCTCTGGCACTTTCTGGCTAGTCCTTTGGCTCAAACAGGTCCCAATGATCCCCCTTTGAAGCTTTGGATACTTGGTTGGAGTCTAAACAGCCTCTTGAGTGAGTTTGCAGAAGCTCTGACCAAGGGAGTGTGAAAATCGTGTTTGTGATATGGAAGGTCTCAGGCCAAAACAAGGGTTGGTTTCTGGTCCATGAAGCAAGGTGAGTTGATATGTGGAATTTGTTTTAGTGTTTATGGCTTGTGGAAACAGGTTCGAAGGCTTTTGCTCTATGGAGTGAAAATGGAGAAGTGATGCTATGACTTGCTTCAGGCTTGCTGGCTATATGAAATGTCTTGCTCTTTGTTTGCATAAACAAATGGGATTGGTCAGAAGATGTGACCTGTGCTTTAGTGATAGGTGTATCTACTTTTGCAAATATGTCAACTTCTTGTAAGAGAGGGCATGGGCAACTTCTAGCCAAGTACAAAGGGCTTGTCTGGCGCAGCATGGCATGAGGGAAAGGCTAGTGTGATTTAGCAGGCTAGGCACCAAGTGGGTGAAGTGTTATCATTGGTTTTGCAACTTGCTCTCTTTTGGTTCATATGAAATTTTCTTGTCCCACAAGCCATAGAACATGAGGAAATCTTGGTCCAATCTGAACTTTAGGACTTACATGATGCTTGTGTAATGGTTTGATGTCAATTAGAAGTCACAAGAGTGCTTGGTACATGAAATTGCAAGTTTCCCATTTGAGGCATAACTTGAAAATTAGTGATTTTTGCCAACTTTGATGGACCATAACTTTTGATCCAAGAAGAATTAGATCATGTTCTTGTACTTTTTGAAAAGGGAAAGATCTAATCTACAACTTTCATGACCAAAGTTTTTTCCATTTGAAGCATTTTTGGATCAAAAAGCAAGGCTTGAAAAGTGGCATAAAATGACATATTCTTGAAAAGTCAATCATGCCCAAAAAAGTCAACTTTGCAAAAACTTGTAATTCTTGAATTTTGTGAACTTCAACCTTCTTCCATGATCAAATAAAGATTATATACACTCAAAATGATGAAGATCACCCCTTGGTTGGGTCACTGGGGGCCTCAGATGCCCTGATTTTGCACTGACTTGTCCAGAAAGTCAACTCTTGATCAGATGACTTCCCCATGGAATTTCTTCATGAAAATTGATATGCATACTTCCTATACCATATAGAGACCAATGGAAACAAGAATGACCAAAAAAATTGGAGTTATGGCCTCTGAAACCAAAACCCTAATTTTAGGTCAACTGTGCAGTCAAACTTGGCTCTGCTTCCATACCAATCCTAGTTCTTGTGATTCTTTTGCATTTCTGACTTTGAAAGGATGTAATATGGTATAAGAACACACATGGACCCCTTTGAAGTGATTGGTGGCCTTTGGAGTGGCTCAAGAAGCTCTTGGATGGCTCAGATCACAAACCCTAGATGCAGATGACTTTGAATCTATGCAGTGGATCAAAAATGAGATATGAGGTGATATGATTGTGTTTATGCATATGAAATGATCACAAGCCATGGTGTGAATGGGTGAGGGAAAATTTGGGGTGTTTACAGCTGCCCCTATTCAAACATGAGTTAGCTGTGCAGGATGTAAGCAATGGCTTAACAGGCAAACAAGATAACTTGTGGTTGAATACCAAAGACAGTCCAAAATTTGCACTCACAGAATGAAGAAGAAAAGGGATATAGATTGCAGAAGAAAGTAAAGTATATTGTAAAGTGTGGGCGACGGAGGACGACCTTCGAGCAGAGGACGACTGCTGGGTAAGGAGCAATGACGGGGACGGCCGACATGCTGGGGGTAAAAGGTAAAGCCAAGACGGGGACGGCCGACTAGCTGGGGAAAGTGCGGCAAATAAAGCAATGACGGGGACGGCCGACATACTGGGGATAAAAGAATTATGATGGGGACGGCCATCAAGATAAATCTGTAAGATTCTCTGGGAGCTAATGAAACATGACGGGGACGGCCATCAAGTTCATAAAGCAAGGTAACCGACGATGGGGACGGCCATCGGGCTAAAAGAAAAGGAAAAGGGACCACGACGGGGACGGCCATCGGGTTAAAGAATAAATGAAATAAACAGATGATGGGGTACGACCATCAAAGGTGAAGGACGATCACCTAGCAGGGGACGGCTGCTCTGTTGGGGAATAAAGGAATTATGATGGGGACGACCATCAAAGGTGGAGGACGACCACCTGGCAGGGTACGGCTGCCGAAAAAATATCAACGATGGGGACGGCCATCGGATGAGCATGATGGAGGACGACCATCAAGAGGTGGAGGACGACCACCTAGCAGGGGACGGCTGCTCTCGGGGTTTATCATGACATAGGACGAATGCCTAGATAACCAAAATCAACAATGGGGACGGCCATTGGATAAAATTGATGAAGGAAGATCATCAAGAGGTGGAGGGCGACCACCTAGCAGGGGACGGCTGCTAAATATCAACGATGGGGACGGCCATCGGATGAGCATGATGGAGGACGACCATCAAGAGGTGGAGGACGACCACCTAGCAGGGTACGGCTGCTCTCAAGGTTTATCATAAATACAGGACGAGTGTTAGATAAAAAGAAATATTTGCTTTGTTGGCGATCTACTAGGGAATAGTAGACACGGACGAGTGTTTATATCCAAGAAATAAAAGGTATAAGTGTTTAGATATTTGTGTATAGATTAAAGATGCGGACGAGCATCCTTAAGACTATGATACGGACGAGTATCAGATAGAAACAAATACTGACGCGTGTTCAAAGATGATGATACGGACGAGTATCAACTGGTTAACAGAGAACACGGACGGGTGTTGAATCTGAGAGGATTCTTCTGGGGAATGACAGACACAGGCGAGTATCTATATTCAAGAAGACAAAAGTGTTTGACACAGTGTATGGATTAAAGATGCGGACGAGCATCCTTAAGACTATGATACGGACGAGTATCATGTAGAAACAAACACTTGACGCACATTCTAAGATGATGGTACGGACGAGTACCAACTGGTTAACAAAGAACATGAACCAAAGTCGAATCTGTGGGGATATGAATGGTATATACAAGATACGGACGAGTATCTGTATGAGTGTAACATGAGTAGTGAGTATGAGTATTGTATAGATGAGTGTTTATCTGCTGGGGAGAGGGACACGGACGAGTGTCAAAAAGAGAAGAGTGTAATATGAACAAGTATCTGGTATACAAAGTGTAGGTGACTGTGCTGGGGATATGACACGGACGGGTGTCAAGAAAGTGTATATAGGTACATGTGAGTGCAAAGGGGATGTCTTTGGCTTTCTGCTGGGGTATGACACGGACGGGTGTCAGGACGTATCTGTAATACGGGTGATCTTGTTTGCAAAGAGTGTTCAGGCGACTTTACTGGGGAAAGGTGGCACGGGCGGGTGTTAAAATGAGTATATACTAGTGTTTGTGGATTGTGAGGCAACTGCTTTTGCTGGGGACTCTGGTGGGATTTTTCCTGTACATTGATGAGCTGTCATTATTCACAAGTGCTGATTCAAAACATGGCTTATGATTATGCTATGTGTTGGATTTTTGCCGTAATGCTCCGTGTTAAAACGGAATGCTACGCTCTGTGGGTAAATATGATGCGAATGCTATGATTGTGCAAAGATACCAAACCGGGATCCGGGTCCCGTTGCTGCGAAGATCTTCGATCGATCCGTTTGGAGTAGACATCCCAGCTGGGGATGAGATCATTAGTAGATCTGATGATATGATATCTGCTTGGGGATTCGGGCCATTGATAGACCTATCCTTTATAAATGAGAGACCCAGCTGGGGTTTGTAGAAGCTTTCTTCACTCTGTTGTGACCTTCTATGCGCTGCTCTTCTGGATAGAGGCTGGAACTCTGTGGGGAGATAACTTCCTGACTCTTATACTCGGCTGAGGGCGAGATGGCAACTCGGCTGGGGAGAAAGAGAGGAATCACTGAAAGACCTCCCTAGGGATTCTGTTGAAGAGGATCCTTGACTCAGCCGGGGATATAGGTGCCTTATGTGATGCCTGGCAACTCTGATGGGGATAAGTAATAAGTGGAAACTCAGCTGGGGAAGTCATGAGAGGCAACTCAGCTAGGGAGAGAGCACTTCGGGTGCTAAAATCGAGTGTTGATTTTCCAACTTGCTGGGATAAAGTTTTCATGCTCCGAGTTGCATTCTGGATACCTGCAATCCTGAAAAGACAGAGAAACGCACAAGTAATCCCGAGGTATCCTTTACTGGATTCCGTCATAGGAGTTTAGAATACTTCTGAGAGTAAGCATATTTCCTGCAAGCATGTTTTTACTTTTGAAGATAAACATCTGTATTCATGCAATCGTTTTTATTTAAGACATCAGACATTTTTTTGCAAATAAAAATATACAAGACGAGACATGACTGAAAATCTGATTTTATTAATTCGTATGCCCTGAATTGGCGGGATACAGTCAAAGAAACAAATCCCTGAAATGAGGAGATTGTTACAAATTGAGAAACAAAATGCTGGCAGTGTTGATGACGCTTTAAGGAGCTTCCTCTTTACTATGACTCGTATGACTTTTAACGTTCTTCTCGTCTTGCTTTCTGAAGAATGTTGATTCCGATTGAAGCTTGATCCTTTCATAGACGATACAGACGAACTCAGAATGCAGTTGTTCGCTTATTCCCTTATTTTGCATGGATCGCCCTTTCGGGTTTTCAATCCATCGGGATACCCATTTTTGCCTGAGCTGTCCAACGCGGCTTTTCAACTCAGCGGGTGTACATTTTTGTTTATTTTCCCTTATTTTTGCCCGAGCCTTTTATTCTGTTTTTGACTCGCCGGGATGCCCTATTTTTGCCTGGACTTACATTCTGTTTTTGTGTCCAGCGGGTCATTTTTACGCGAAGTATTTTTTAACTGCATCTGAATTCACAGGGGACGGGAAGTCTTCACCATCCATAGTGCTGAGCATCAGTGCTCCACCAGAGAAAACTTTCTTTACCACGAATGGTCCTTCATAATTTGGAGTCCATTTGCCCCTGTGGTCTGTGTGAGGAGGGAGGATTCTTTTCAGCACAAGATCTCCTACTTGGTACTCTCGGTGCCTGACTTTCTGATCGAAGGCTTTCTTCATTCTCTTCTGATACAACTGCCCATGACAGATTGCAGCCAACCACTTCTCTTCGATCAGACTCAGTTGTTCGAATCGGGCCCTAACCCATTCTGCTTCACTTAGTTTAACATCCATTAGTACCCGTAGAGAGGGTAATTCAACTTCAACTGGTAGGACTGCTTCCATACCATACACAAGTTGATACGGTGTTGCCCCAGTGGATGTTCTGATTGACGTGCGGTACCCATGTAAGGCAAACGGTAGCATTTCATGCCAGTCTTTGTAAGTGACTACCATCTTCTGCACAATCTTCTTGATATTCTTGTTAGCTGCCTCAACAGCGCCATTCATCTTTGGCCTGTAAGGAGAAGAATTGTGGTGTTGGATTTTGAAGTCCCGGCATAACTCAGCCATCATCTTGTTGTTTAGATTGGAACCATTATCAGTAATGATTCACTCGGGCACTCCATACCGACAGATGATATCTCTCTTCAGAAATCTGGCTACCACTTGTCTTGTAACGTTTGCATATGAGGCTGCTTCAACCCACTTGGTGAAATAGTCAATGGCGACCAAGATGAATCTGTGGCCATTCGAAGCAGTCGGTTCAATCTTGCCAATCATGTCAATGCCCCACATAGCAAAGGGCCAGGGTGAAGACATTATATTCAAAGGATTGGGAGGCACATGCACCTTATCCGCATAAATCTGGCATTTATGGCATTTTCTAGCATAGGCACAACAGTCTGCATCCATTGTGATCCAGTAATAACCAGATCGTAGCAACTTCTTAGCCATGGCATGCCCTCCAGCATGGGTACCAAAGGATCCTTCGTGCACTTCATGCATCAACAAGTCTGCTTCTGTCTTATCAACACATCTGAGGAGTACCATATCAAAGTTCCTTTTGTATAAAGACCCATCAGTGTTCAGAAAGAAACTACCAGCTAGCCTTCTTAATGTCTTCTTATCATTGGAAGATGCCCCAGGCGGGTATGTTTGATCATCCAAGAAACACTTAATGTCATGGAACCAAGGCTTATCGTCTTTAGCAAGGTCTGCTGAGAACACATATGCTGGTCTGTCAAGTCTGGATACTAAAATCCGAGGCACAAAGTTGGCAGCTTGAACTTTGATCATGGATGAAATGGTGGCAAGAGCATCTGCAAATTGATTCTCGTCTCGAGGGATATACTCCAGCTTGACTGTTGTAAAGAAAGTCAATAACCTCCTTGTATAATCCCTGTAAGGTATCAGATGATCCTGGTGTGTATACCATTTGCCGTTGGTTTGATTGATTACCAAAGCTGAATCTCCGAACACGGTCAAAGTCTTGATCCTGAGGTCAATGGCTTCCTCAAGACCCATAATGCAAGCTTCGTATTCAGCTTCGTTGTTAGTGCAGTTGAAAGTGAGTTTTGCCGAGAAAGGCATGTGAACTCCTTTGGGTGTAATGAGTACTGCACCAACACCACGACCATTCATGTTAACAGCCCCATCAAACATCATAGTCCATTCTTCTTCCGGGTCAGGCCCTTCAGTGTGAACAGGCTCTTCATGATCTTTTGCTTTTATGAACATGATGTCTTCATCAGGGAAGTCAAATCTCATAGGCTGGTAGTCATCAATGGGTTGCTCAGCAAGATATTCAGATAGTACACTGCCCTTGATGGCTTTCTGAGATGTGTATTGGATGTCATATTCCGTGAGAATCATTTGCCATCTTGCAACCCGTCCGGTAAGAGCTGGCTTCTCAAATATGTAATTGACTGGGTCCATCTTTGAGATCAACAAAGTAGTGTGGGTCAACATATACTGTCTCAGTCGGCGAGCAGCCCACGCTAAAGCACAACAAGTTTTCTCGAGCAGTGAATAACGTTGTTCACAGTCGGTAAACTTTTTGCTTAGGTAGTATATCGCATACTCTTTTCGACCAGACTCGTCATGCTGGCCCAGCACACACCCCATTGACTCTTCTAATACTGTCAAGTACATTATCAGAGGTCTTCCTTCAACTGGAGGCATAAGGATCGGAGGTTCTTGCAGATATTCTTTGATCTTGTCAAAAGCCTTCTGGCAATCTTCGTTCGACCTGACCGTCTGTTCTTTTCTTAACAGCTTGAACAGAGGTTCACAGGTTGCTGTAAGGTGGGATATGAACCGTGAGATGTAGTTCAATCGACCTAAGAACCCTCGAACTTCTTTCTCCGTTTTCGGTGCAGGCATCTCTTGAATGGCTTTGACTTTATCAGGGTCAACTTCAATCCCTTTCTCGCTTACAATAAAACCCAGCAGCTTACCAGATCTCACCCCGAATGTGCATTTGTTGGGGTTTAACTTCAGTTGATACTTCCTCAGACGCTTGAATAGCTTCAGCAGATTCACCAGGTGATCTTCTTCAGTAAGGGACTTGGCAATCATGTCATCCACATAACATTCGATTTCTTTATGGATCATATCGTGGAATAATGTTACCATAGCCCGTTGATATGTTGCACCAGCATTGTTGAGCCCAAATGGCATTACCTTGTAGCAGAACGTGCCCCAGGGTGTGATGAAGGTTGTCTTCTACATGTCTTCAGGTGACATTTTAATTTGATTGTATCCTGAAAATCCATCCATGAAGGAGAATACCGAGAACTGAGCCGTATTATCAACCAATACGTCAATGTGAGGTAGAGGGAAATCATCTTTCGGGATGGCTCTGTTCAGATCCCGGTAGTCAACACACATTCTTACCTTGCCGTCTTTTTTAGGCACAGGTACTATATTAGCAACCCACGGTGGATAGCTAGTCACAGCAAGGAACCCGGCGTCCCATTGCTTTTGTACCTCTTCCTTGATTTTCATTGCCATGTCTGGGCGAGTACGGCGCAGCTTCTGTTTAACTGGCGGGCATTCTTCTCTCAAAGGCAGCTTGTGCACAACAATGTCGGTATCCAACCCTGGCATGTCTTGATAAGACCAAGCAAACACGTCCACATACTCTTGAAGCAGGTCAATCAGTTGTCTCTTCACTGAGTCTTGTAGGCAGGCCCCGATTTTAACCTCTTTCACGTCTTCATCTGTACCAAGATTGATCACTTCAACTTCCTCCTGGTGAGGAGTAATAACCTTTTCCTCTTGTCTTAACAACCTGGCTAGCTCTTCAGGAAGCTCATATTCTTCTTCAACCCCTTCATCGGCTTGATTGATTGGATTGTCAAAGTCATACGAAGTCATAGCCGTGCTGTTGTCGGTGCTGTCTGGAAGGCACACTCTGCAAGGGTTCAGTTTGTTCATTTTAGTGATTTGATTTTAATCTTGTTTAGAAAAGTGAAATAAAGTTGTCATTTTGAAAACACTGCCATTTATTTTTTGTACAAAAAGAAAAATGGAAAAACAGTGAGCGGAAAAGAAAAGACTCATTTGCAAAAAGATGTCTGATATTTCATTGATTAATCTTGTTGCACAAAAAGTACAGATGGCCCGATTACAAAATGAGTCTTGTCATCTTGGGCAAGATGCAAGACTTTGATGCATGCTATAAAAATACAGGAAATAATAATTACTCTGCATGAGTAACTCTTATAATTTCCTGGGAAGACCAGTTTGAGATACTGCTCCCCGGGATCTTTGGACGAATCCAGCTTTCCAGGTTGCGTTCTTCTTCCAGCTCGTCTTCCAAACAGTTGACAGCATCAGGGGTGAGCATCCCCCCACTCACAAAGTTGGGCTCTTTCGCAGCCTCTGCTTGATCTTGTTGAGTTGGTTTGTAACCCAACCCAAATCTATCCTCTTTCTTCTCCACCGATAACAGTTTGCCCCAGCCTTGGGCGTTTCCTCCCTCAACAACCTTCCGGGCTTGTTGGTATGATGATATTGAAGTACCAGGCACAGCAGATGTTTCATTCACGTTCAAGGCCTCAAAACCTTGGCTCATTGTTTCATGGATCTCCCCATCCATCTCAATGTATTTAGGTAGCCAGGTGGCTGACAAAAATATCCTCCTCTCCACAGATTGTAACGATTTGACCCTCCCACTCGTATTTTAACTTCTGGTGAAGGGTAGAGGTCACGGCGCCAGCGGCGTGAATCCATGGCCTACCCAATAGACAGCTGTAGGCAGGCTGTATATCCATCACGTAGAAGGTCGTTTTGAAGGTCTGCGGGCCAATCGTTATGGGCAATTCAATTTCTCCCAGAACCGATCTCTTTGAACCATCAAAGGCTCTCACCACCAGGTTGCTGGGTCTCAACGCCAATCCATCATATTCTAGCTTCACCAGGGCCTTCTTAGGTAAGACATTGAGGGATGACCCCGTGTCTACCAGCACATGGGAAAGGACAGCACCTTTACATTCCATGGTTATGTGCAAGGCCTTGTTATGGTTGCGACCTTCCGTGGTCAAATCAGTGTTGGTGAACCCTAGTCCATGACTAGCATTAACATTTCCAACTACAGCTTCCAGCTGATTGACAGTGATCTCTTCAGGCACGTAAGTTGCGTGCAAAACTTTGAGTAGTGCGTTCCGATGGGCTTCGGAGCACATAAGCAATGATAGGATTGAGATCTTGGAAGGCGTCTGATGAAGCTGATCCACTATTTTATAATCACTCTTTTTGATGATTCGCATGAACTCATCAACCTCTTGGTCAAAAGGTGTTTTCAAGGCTTCTTTAACAATCTGCTCTTCCTGCACCAAGCTTTTTCCTTTTGCCTTAGCAGCAGCTTCTGCTTCGGCAGTGGGTCTCTGAATTTGTGGTGCGAAAAGACGTCCGCTTCGAGTGAAGCCTCCGCCTCCTCCCACATTGTCAATTTGTGGTGCAGGGGTTGATGATTCAAAAGTGATTCTTTGTCCTTCGCAGTACAGGTCAGAGCCGTAATGCCAGGGGATGGCATTACTATTTTCATAAGGTACTGGCCCAGGCACCGTGATAGTGACTGGACTGGTTGCAGCTGCGGAAGGAATTGTAATGGTCTGTGGATCGTAATAAATTGTGACTGGTGCTCTGATGGGAGCAGCGCTTTCTGAGTTGTAGGCAGAGTTGTTTTCAGGATCATAAAATATTGTGACAGTTGAGACATCTTCATGATTTGTTGCTGATGTTGTAGGAGACATTGTCGGAAGGATGGGTGTTGTTGTTGTAGGAGTTTCAAAATGGAGTGGTGCTGGAGTTGTAGAAGGAACATTTGTTGATATCTGATCAGTTGAGATGATAGATGAAGTACTTGTTGATGAAATCGAAGAATTGTCGGGAACAATGGTTGTTGCAGTTGTAGGAGTTGTTGGAACTGTTGCTGGTGAGATTGCTGGATTTGTAGGAAATGATGTGGTGATTTGGAGTTGGCCACTCTGAATGAGACCATCTATGCCATTCCTCAGGTTATCGCACCCATTTACTGAAATATTGCAGTAAGCACACCCCAACTCACACCCCGGGAACATTTGACATTCGAGGAGCTGAGCCTTAATTTCTACCAACGGTGTCCGGATCTGACCCACACTGGTTATTAAATAAGACGGTTTGTTTTCTTCAATAGCGTTAATTCTGGGACCCCCGTGGTTCGGCATAGGATTCTTATTGACATTAGGTGGTGGTGCGAAATTCAAAGCTTTTGAGTCTACCAGGTCTTGTACCTTCATGTGCAAAGCTCTGCACTTTTCTGTACTGTGCCCAGGTGCATTTGAATGGAAGGCACATCTGGCATTGGAGTCATAATTCCTGGGTAGACTGTTGGGATCTGGAGGTGCCAGCGTCCTTAGCTCAACTAGGTTGAGTTTCAGGAGTTGTGGCAGTAATGTAGCATATGGCATGGGGATCGGATCGATCACCCTATGATCACACTAAAATTCACCGTATTTCTGACTCCGATTTCGCATGCATTCTTAGCTTTTATTGTTGTTTTGCTTTGTTATTGCTTTGTTTTCTTATGTTTTCAGGTTTTTATAATAATCGGAGCTGGAATCGGGAAAAGGAGCGAAAAAGGAGTGAAAACGGACGAAAACCTAGAAATTCAGCATTTTGCACTTACGGCACCCACCGTGGCGGGCGCCATGGGGTTAGCCATGACGTGGCCACGTCTCAAGACCACTCCTCAACCTCCAAGACCCACGTTCCCCACTCCATCATCCCCTGTAGGGACCATGGCGGGCGCCATGACCTTGTGGCGGGCGCCACAAGGCAAAATTTCATAACCTCCACTTTTTAGTGGAGGGGCGTCCCGGTCATTTCATGCTTTCAGTTTTTACTATAAATAGGACCTTAGATTTTCGTTTTTCTTCATCCAAAATTAGAATTCTCTAGGCATATATCAGTTATAAAGCAGTTGCCATTCCACATCGGGGTGCCTCTGCAATCGAGTGATCGAGTCTGTAATCTGTCTGTGGTTCGAGTTTTGGAGCACTCTGGAGGAAGTTAATCCTGCCGCCATTTTAATTCAAGTTCGTACTTTACTTTTATTTATTTCTGCCTCGCTTTTATTTTGTTTATTTCCCGCACTCGCACATTTACGTTGTTTATTTCCTGCACTCGCACATTTACGTTGTTTATTTCCTGCACTCGCACTTTACTTCGTTTACTTTCCGCACTCGCTTTAAATTACTTTTATGAAAAACTATAAAAAGAATATTTACTTTATCATGTCTAACTAATTCCATAAAGGTTAGAATGTAAGGATCGTAATTAAACCAGTAATCAGTATAATTGTTCGTGGAAACACCTAAGGGCTATTTTATCTTTCAATTCAAATAATTGTTTTTAACTATTTCAAAAACAGCCAAAAGCGCTTTGTATAGTTCATTAGGAGATTTTAGATTAAAAAGAAAAGAGATTTTAAAACGATTTTCGGACGCGTTAGGAAGTTTAAACTCTGGTTCGCAAGAACCTCTTTTTGCTAAGAAGTCCAGGTTAAAATACTTTTCAACTTAGTTAAGATACTATATTTCTTAAAAATAGGTTTACTACTCTAACGCAGTACGCACCTTTTTATCCGTGACAATAGGAGGGGTTGATTAGAGAGTACAACTCGGTTCTGAATACGCGAAAGCGACAGTTCCTGTTAAATTAGTTCTTTTCAAAGAAGAAAACACTGCCCATAAGTAGTTCCACTAACAAGTACTGGATTATCATTGATTACGTGAATTACATTCGAGCCTGTCTTTATTTATTATTTAAAATTATAATTTTATTTACCATTGCACCCTTATTAAAACCCTTAAAAATAGTTGCCTTAGATACACACCATAACAACAGGTTTGATAGATTGACACTTGGTCTCTGTGGATTCGATAATCTTTTATATTACTTTGACGTGATTCGTACACTTGCGAAAAACACGCATCAAGTTTTTGGCGCCATTGCCGGGGACCAATATTGTCAAATTTCATTACCTTGTAGTTATACCGTTTAGACTAAGGTTGTTACCCACCGGTCAATGCGAAAGACTCGCAGTGCCGGAAGTTTAGTAGACCCTCTAGCTGAACCTGAACGTTACGCTCGCACACGTTTATTTTTCCATAGGAATAGGATAGCTATGGCCGAAGAACAAAACCGAAGACCTCTTAAGGACTTCGCCCAACCATCAAACGAGGAACCTAGTTCCAGTATAGTAAACCCCGCTATCCCAGCCAATAATTTTGAACTTAAACCATCCCTGCTGCAATTAGTGCAACAGAGACAATTCGCAGGTCTCGCTACTGATAACCCAAACCAACATTTAAAAAACTTTCTTCAGTTAGCAGACACCTTTAAAACCAATGGAGCTTCTCCTGAGGCAATACGCTTAAGATTATTTCCCTTTTCCCTCAGAGATAAAGCTCTATCATGGTTAGATTCCCTTCCACCCAATTCAATAACAACTTGGGATGACCTTAGGAAAGTTTTCCTTGCTAGATATTTTCCCCCGAGTAAGACCGCTCTTCTTCGAAACCTAATAACTAGATTTACCCAACACCAAGGAGAGTCGTTGTTCGAAGCCTGGGAGAGATATAAAGAACTATTAAGAGCATGCCCACACCATGGCTTAGAGAATTGGCTAATCATCCAAACCTTCTATAATGGACTTCTTTATAACACTAAAATGACCATCGACGCTGCCGCTGGTGGCGCACTGATGAACAAACCTTACCCTGAAGCTAGTGCCCTTATCGAGGATATGGCCCAAAACCATCAATCATGGGGAGTAGAACGAGCGACAGTGGAAAAGAAGGAAGCCCAAGGAGGAATACATGAGCTAAGCTCTATAGACATGATGCAGGCTAAAATGGACGCGTTGGCCCTAAGAGTCGAACATATGTGTACAACTCCGAATACTGTAGCCGCAGTTTCGCCGAATTGTGAGATATGTGGAACGCAAGGACACCAATCCGCCGAATGCAATCTGTTGAATGAAACCAACACCGAGCAAGTGAACTATACCCAAGGGAACCCATTTTCAAACACATATAACCCTGGATGGAGGAATCACCCAAACTTCTCCTACAAAAATAATAACTCTATCCAAAATACCGCACCTCCGAGACAACAAGGTTACCAAGCCCCTAGAACAAATCAACCTATGCAACCTGTGCCACCAAACCCGAGCTTTGAGGAAATTGTAAAAGATTTCATCGTTGCTCAAAAACAGAAGAACAAAGAGTTCATGAACCAAAGCGTCCATGTCAACGAACTAATTACCCAGTTAGGAACCAAGGTTGATCAAATCATTACTCATAATAAGATGCTTGAAACCCAGATCTCTCAGGTAGCGTTAAACCAAGCCCCACAGACTACACCCGGAGGACAGTTCCCTGGACAACCTCAACAGAACCCGAAATGGCAAGCTAATGCCATTACTCTACGAAGTGGAACCGCTTATAAGGAACCTTTGAACCCTAGATTAAGTGAGCCCGAAACTTCTGAGAGGAGTGAGGAGAAGGAACCAGAGAAGCCTAAAACCCCGGAAAGTCAAGAAAAAGGAGAAGAACCTAAAAATAAAACCTATGTACCACCACCGCCATACAAACCACCAATACCTTACCCTCAAAGATTAAAGAAAACCCAAATCGATAATCAATATCAAAAATTCGTTAAGGTTATAGAAAAACTTCACGTAGAAATCCCCTTTACAGAAGCCATCACCCAAATACCTTCTTATGCTAAGTTTCTCAAAGACATACTTACAAATAAACGTAGACTTGAAGATCCGAAACCCGTGGAATGTAATTCTATTTCCGAAGATAGGTTAGCAAAGAAAGATAAAGATCCCGGAAATTTTTCCATTCCTTGTATTTTGGGGAATCATGTCATCGAAAAAGCTTTTCTAGACTTAGGAGCTAGTGTGAGCTTAATGCCTTTAGCAGTTTGTGAGAGATTAAACTTAGGAGAATTACAACCTACTAAGATGTCACTTCAATTAGCCGATAGATCCGTTAAATACCCTATAGGCATACTTGAAGACGTCCCTGTTAGGGTAGGTCAGTTGTTTATACCTACTGATTTTGTTGTCATGGACATTAAAGAAGATGACGACATACCGATACTCCTAGGTAGACCGTTCTTATCGACTGCTGGAGCCGTAATAGATGTTAAAAAAGGAAAACTAACTTTTGAGGTAGGTGAAGAGAAGATAGAATTTATATTGTCAAAATTTCTTATGGCACCTGTGATAGGAGATGCTTGTTATGCCTTAGATATCATCGAAGAATGCATTAGGGAATTAGAACAAGAAGAAGAAACTGAATCTATAAAATTGCCATCAACCCTTATTTTGGAAGATGACAATTATAAAACACCCTACATTGATGATAACCTTCACGAATGTTTATCTCTTACCCCAGATCCTATGCCTTGCCCTATGAAACCGACCGTAAAACTTAAGGAACTGCCTAAAAACCTGAGATATGAATTTCTCGATGAAGATATGAATCGTCCAGTTATAGTCAGTGCTACCTTAAACCAAAAAGAAACCGATCAATTATTAGAAGTTTTACGTAGGTACCCCTCAGCCTTAGGATATAAGATCTCTGATCTAAAAGGAATAAGCCCATCCGTATGCATGCATCGGATTTTGCTTGAAGAAGATTCAAAACCTTCCAGAGAACACCAACGAAGAATAAATCCTATAATGAGTACTGTAGTTAAGACTGAAGTTCTTAAGTTACTAGAGGCAGGTATAATATATCAGATCTCGGACAGTAAATGGGTGAGTCCTGTGCATGTAGTACCTAAAAAGGGAGGCATCACAGTCGTGCAAAACGAGAAGGGCGAACCTGTAGCAAAAAGAACCGATGGAGGTTGGCGTATGTGCATAGATTATAGAAAATTAAATAAAGCAACTAGGAAGGACCATTTCCCATTACCATTCATAGACCAAATGTTGGAGCGCCTAGCCAGACACTCTTACTTTTGTTACTTAGATGGATATTCCGGATTCTTCCAAATACCTATTCACCCCGAAGATCAAGAAAAAACTACCTTTACATGCCCAGTTGGAACTTTTGCCTATAGAAGAATGCCTTTTGGACTTTGTAATGCTCCTGCGACTTTCCAACGCTGCATGATGTCTATCTTTGCTGATTATTTAGATGGAATTATGGAAGTATTTATGGACGATTTCTCAGTTTGTGGATCAGATTTCAAAAATTGTCTTGTCAACCTTGAGAAAATCCTGGAGAGATGTGTGGAGGTAAACCTTGTGCTAAATTGGGAAAAATGTCATTTCATGGTCACCGAAGGGATTGTTTTAGGACATGTAGTTTCCGAAAAAGGTATAGAGGTAGATAAAGCAAAAATAGAAGTCATAGAGAATCTAAAACCGCCGAAGACTATCAGGGAGATAAGAAGTTTTCTTGGACATGCCGGATTTTACCGACGTTTTATCAAGGATTTCTCCAAAATAACAAAACCCTTAACTGGTCTTTTGATGAAAGATGCTGAATTTATCTTCGATGAAAAATGTACTGAAGCATTTAATCTCCTGAAGCAAGCTCTGATTTCAGCACCTATAATGAAACCCCCTGATTGGTCAGAACCGTTTGAGATAATGTGTGACGCCAGTGATTACGCTGTTGGAGCCGTTCTAGGTCAAAGAAAAGATAAGAAGTTACATGTGATTTATTATGCCAGTAGAACCCTAGACGCTGCACAGCTCAACTACGCAACAACCGAAAAAGAGCTCCTAGCTGTAGTTTTTGCAATAGACAAATTTAGATCTTATCTAGTAGGAGCCAAGATTATAGTTTACACCGACCATGCTGCCATTCGTTACTTACTAAGCAAAAAGGATGCCAAGCCTAGGTTACTTCGATGGATTCTATTACTGCAAGAGTTTGATTTGGATATCCGTGATAAGAAAGGCACTGATAATGTGGTAGCTGATCACCTATCTAGGCTAGAATACCTGAAACCTGATCCAGTTCCCATAAATGACGATTTTGCCTATGATAGACTGATAGCCCAACTAGAAACCATTGAAGATGATAACCCAGACCCTCATGAGTATTTTCAAAAATCCTTAGCCATAAGTGATGTACCTTGGTATGCAGACTTTGTTAATTATCTAGCCGCTGACATCATACCCCCTGATCTAAACTACCACCGGAAGAAGAAGTTCTATAGTGATGTGAGAAACTTCTATTGGGACGAACCGTTTCTTTTCAAGAGAGGTAAAGATGGAATTTTCCATCGTTGTGTTCCAGAAGAAGAGGTAAATAATATAATTGAGCATTGTCACTCTGCACCCTATGGTGGACATGCAAGCACATCGAAGACCTACGCCAAGATTCTTCAAGCTGGCCTATTCTGGCCTACTATGTGGCGTGATGTCCATGCTTTCATTGTCAAGTGTGATAGATGCCAACGCACAGGAAATATTTCAAGACGTAATGAAATGCCGTTAAGAAATATCCAAGAAGTAGAACTCTTCGACGTATGGGGTATAGACTTTATGGGACCGTTCCCACCATCTTTTGGAAATCAGTACATCTTAGTAGCAGTTGACTACATGTCTAAATGGATTGAAGCTATCGCCGCACCCACAAATGACACCAGAGTAGTCATCAAATTATTCAAGAATTATATATTTCCCAGGTTTGGAACCCCCCGTTTAGTCATAAGTGATGGAGGATCACACTTCATATCGAGAATATTTGATAAACTTTTAAGCAAGTATGGAGTTAAGCATAGAGTAGCAACACCATACCACCCACAGACCAATGGACAAGTGGAAGTATCTAATAGGGAGATAAAACAAATCCTCGAGAAGACTGTCTCTATATCTAGAAAGGATTGGTCACAGAAACTTCAAGAAGCATTATGGGCCTATAGAACCGCTTTCAAAACTCCTATAGGAACAACCCCTTATCAACTGGTCTATGGAAAATCATGTCACTTACCTTTTGAATTGGAACATAAGGCCTATTGGGCCATCAAAACTTTGAATTTGGATTACTTGACTGCTGGTGAAAAACGTATCCTTGACATCCACAAATTAGAAGAGCTCAGACAATCTGCCTACGAAAATGCCATCATATACAAAGAAAGAACAAAAGCTTGGCATGACAAAAGAATCATAAGAAGAGACTTCAAGATAGGCGATCCTGTTCTCCTGTTCGATTCTAGGTTACGACTATTTCCAGGTAAACTCCGTTCGAGATGGACTGGCCCTTTCGAAGTATCTAAGGTCCTAAGATCCGGTGCTATTGAAATCAAGAACCAGACATGTAAACCATTCATCGTTAATGGACAGAGGTTGAAGCCCTACGAAGGAGGTGACATTCCAACAACATACACCTGCCATACTCTGAGTGATCCACCATATCCTTCCAATGATGTTTAATTATCGGTCGTCGAGCTAATGACGTTAAACAAGCGCTGCATGGGAGGCAACCCATGGTTTTTCTTATTTTTGTACTTTTTATTTTTTACTTTTACTTTATTTTGTTTATATTATTATTATTATGTCAGGACTAACGATTGAATGTTTTATGTGCTTTCAGGACTTGTTTGCTAACCTTGTACAGAATGCAGAACCCTGATGACATGCACGTGGCCTTTAGAGATGATGCACAGAGAGAGCGTTACTATGTTCACATGAGACGCCCTATGGCTCCTACCAGGTACCCTGACCATGACTGCATGGATGCCTTGGGGATAGAGCCAAGCGTCAGATTTTTATGCCATCAACTCCAGTGGGAACAGTTTGACTAAAGGAACAACACTTATAGGAACTTGACTCTTGAGTTCCTCAGCTCGTTTCATTATGACCCTTGGGCTGGACCCGATGGACTCGCTGTTTTCAGGTTGTTCGGGATTGACTACTCATTCTCTCACAGAGAGTTTGGTGATTTGCTAGGTTTCCAGACTACTCCTGATGCTATTCCAGATACACCGATGGGGTATTTTATGAGCAGAGAAGTGGAAAAGTTTTGGACTAAAATATCCGGCGGAGGGAGCCAAGATCCTTCTACCCAGTTTTCTCAGGTAATCCACAACCCTGCATTGAGGTACTTCCAGATGATTCTAGCACATTCTTTCCTAGGTTTGCCAGATACAGAGACCCTGCTAAGTGAAGAGGAGATTTTCCTACTGTTTTGTGCGACTCAGTCTCGCTCAGTTGCTTGCGGCAACTTTCTGTTGAAGGGCCTGGCTAGTGTTGCCAGATCATCAGTAGGCATCATCCATGTCGGTGGGATTGTTACACAGATAGCTACTGCATTGGGTCTGTCTCACAAATTATTGCACCTCAAGACCTTCTGCTGCTACACCACCCTGGATATTGATTTTTGTCTTGATAGAGGACTGATGAGGAGGGCTTCTTTTGAGCCCAACATGTTTAGATTGCTGATCGACGGCGAAGCGATACACTATTTTACATTACCAGATCCGCTGATGACCAGTGTCCATGATCCTGAAAATTGGAGTTATGCTCTAGAGGGTTATGGAGAGACTGTCGAAGAGCAGAAATCGCCTCCCGCCACTGAGTACACTCCTACACCTCTTACTCCCCGAATCACTGTTATGTCTAACAATATGTCTCTGCAGCCACCTGACCTACAAACACAGATTTATGAGCTCCGTAAGGAGAATGCCCTGCTCAAGCAGGAAGTGGCAGACTTGGAGTTACAGATGCAGGTTTCTGATCTCACTCATGCCTCAGAGGCCGATGTTCTATATCAGGCGATTGAAGAGCTTCGGAGGGAGATAGCTGAGATTCGTGGATCAAGCCAGGAAAAGAAGCCTACCACATGACTCATTCTACACTGACAGCACTACCCTAGTATTTAATTTCCCTTTTATATGCTTTATTTTATTTTTCGCATCTCCATGCATTATTGCATCTATTACATTTTCTTTTTCATGCACTTTGATTTCACCATATATATTATTTCATGCACTAATCTCATTTTTTCTTTTTCTTTTATTTTATACCCAATAAAAAATATATATATATATATATATATATATATAATAAAAAAATAATAAAAATAAAAATAAAAAATAATAAAAATAAAAAAAGGAACAAAAATACTTTTACAGTCACACGCCGCACCATCTTCCTCTAACCCTGTTGCAGGTGCTGCTCTTGGATTCTATGTCACTGAGGAGATGTGGCGTGCTATGAAAACTAGAGAGGAAAGGCGAGATGGCCTTCTCTCCAATATTTCACAACAACTGACGGACAACATGAGCTTCATGCAACAATCGCGATTGGTTTCGGATCGTGCTTATAGCAACGTTTGCCGTACCTTGAACGATATCTCATTAGAGCAGAACCGTCAGAGAGAGTTCAACCGCCGACACTACCAGCTTGTAGAGGCCACTCAAGGTTCCATCTTAGGTAACCTTCGAGAGGTCCGGGGTGCTCAGGCTACTTTATCATCACGACTCGACCGGAGGGACCAGCATCGTAGTAGATCCCGTCGTTCCAGACCATCACAGCAGGACGACGAGGGCACCAGTGCTCCTCCTCAGTAGTCTTTTTCAGGTTACCCCCCTTATCTTATTTCGAAACATTGGGGACAATGTTCGATTTAAGTGTGGGAGGGGATTTTATTGCTTTCTGTCATTTCCCTTTTTTAATTATTTCCTTTCAGTTATTTCCCTTTTCAATAATTTATTTTTCTTAGATAATGCATGAGTCTGACGAGTCACCAGTATAGTGTCTTTTTAGTTCATCTTCATTTTTTCCCATTTCCTTAGCCTTACCAGAAAATTTTTAAAAAGAAAACAATGTTGTTTCACATGTTTTTTGGGCTTTGAGACAGGTTTAGATTAGGATGTGGTGACTTAGGTCAACTTTTTGAAACATCAGAACCATTTTAGCACCATAGACCTCTTGAATATAGGAATCACTCCTAAACCCCACCACCTTGGCCTTTACTATCATTTTAAAAATTGTCCTAAGTAGTTTATCTTAGCAGTCAGCTCCGGCTTAAGCATGCTCTACGTAGGGGGTCGATGAATATAAGTGAATGATCCAGTTCTAAGAAAAAAGAGAAAAAAAAAAAAAAAATTTTGCCACAAAAAGAAAAAAATTGCAAGTCACCTATTGTTAGTTGGTTCAGAGGTATCTGGCACTGAACTTGGTAGGGCGGATTACGATCCGATCCCCCGCAGCTACATTTAGGCGAAATAAAAACAGGTTTACACATGCTTATGTGCCAGAAACCTTATGTTATGGATCAGAATCACTAACCGGTCACTCTACTATGAAGCATGTACGGATAACGGGCTTAATGTGATTGCGCCTGAATGAAAAGGACACAAAAAGATGAGAAGATAGGCCTAGGTATCGTGGGATGATATGGAGTGGTTAATATAGGATTGAAGTTTGTGTTTGTGTTACTATGGTACCCTTGGTTCACTTAGTTAGTATCTGTCACTGCATCCTGACTTGAACTTAGAATCCCTTTAGCCCAAAGACAAGTGTTGACACCATATTTTCTTAAACTTTAATGTTTGCTTGAGGACAAGCAAAGGTTTAAGTGTGGGAGAATTTGATCACACTAAAATTCACCGTATTTCTGACTCCGATTTCGCATGCATTCTTAGCTTTTATTGTTGTTTTGCTTTGTTATTACTTTGTTTTCTTATGTTTTCAGGTTTTTATAATAATCGGAGCTGGAATCGGGAAAAGGAGCGAAAAAGGAGTGAAAACGGACGAAAACCTAGAAATTCAGCATTTTGCACTTACGGCACCCACCGTGGCGGGCGCCATGGGGTTAGCCATGACGTGGCCACGTCTCAAGACCACTCCTCAACCTCCAAGACCCACGTTCCCCACTCCATCATCCCCTGTAGGGACCATGGCGGGCGCCATGACCTTGTGGCGGGCGCCACAAGGCAAAATTTCATAACCTCCACTTTTTAGTGGAGGGGCGTCCCGGTCATTTCATGCTTTCAGTTTTTACTATAAATAGGACCTTAGATTTTCGTTTTTCTTCATCCAAAATTAGAATTCTCTAGGCATATATCAGTTATAAAGCAGTTGCCATTCCACATCGGGGTGCCTCTGCAATCGAGTGATCGAGTCTGTAATCTGTCTGTGGTTCGAGTTTTGGAGCACTCTGGAGGAAGTTAATCCTGCCGCCATTTTAATTCAAGTTCGTACTTTACTTTTATTTATTTCTGCCTCGCTTTTATTTTGTTTATTTCCCGCACTCGCACATTTACGTTGTTTATTTCCTGCACTCGCACATTTACGTTGTTTATTTCCTGCACTCGCACTTTACTTCGTTTACTTTCCGCACTCGCTTTAAATTACTTTTATGAAAAACTATAAAAAGAATATTTACTTTATCATGTCTAACTAATTCCATAAAGGTTAGAATGTAAGGATCGTAATTAAACCAGTAATCAGTATAATTGTTCGTGGAAACACCTAAGGGCTATTTTATCTTTCAATTCAAATAATTGTTTTTAACTATTTCAAAAACAGCCAAAAGCGCTTTGTATAGTTCATTAGGAGATTTTAGATTAAAAAGAAAAGAGATTTTAAAACGATTTTCGGACGCGTTAGGAAGTTTAAACTCTGGTTCGCAAGAACCTCTTTTTGCTAAGAAGTCCAGGTTAAAATACTTTTCAACTTAGTTAAGATACTATATTTCTTAAAAATAGGTTTACTACTCTAACGCAGTACGCACCTTTTTATCCGTGACAATAGGAGGGGTTGATTAGAGAGTACAACTCGGTTCTGAATACGCGAAAGCGACAGTTCCTGTTAAATTAGTTCTTTTCAAAGAAGAAAACACTGCCCATAAGTAGTTCCACTAACAAGTACTGGATTATCATTGATTACGTGAATTACATTCGAGCCTGTCTTTATTTATTATTTAAAATTATAATTTTATTTACCATTGCACCCTTATTAAAACCCTTAAAAATAGTTGCCTTAGATACACACCATAACAACAGGTTTGATAGATTGACACTTGGTCTCTGTGGATTCGATAATCTTTTATATTACTTTGACGTGATTCGTACACTTGCGAAAAACACGCATCACCCTATTAGCTTGAGATGGCCTCTGTTGGAATGGCCTTTGCTGGTTGTTGTTGTTGGTGTTGTTATAATTCCTTGGAGGATATTGAGCTTGTTGATGGTACTGAGGTTGTTGATAGTTTTGCTGCGGAGGTTGATAAACTGGTTGAGGATGAGCTGGAGCGGGAATGGTGACTGCTGCCACTGACCTGTGAACATATGGAGGTCTGCCCCTGTTGGTGTGGATGGCATTGGTCTCTCCAGTTCTTCTTGGGCCTGCAAAAGGCTTCCTTGTACTACTGGACGAGCTGGCACCATTGTCGGAAATCTTGCCCATTTTCAACAGGCTCTCAATTCTCTCTCCAGCTATGACAACATCTGCAAAGCTAGTGGAAGAGAAAGCAGCCAGCCTGTCAATATATGTTCCCTGGAGGGTGTTCATAAACATGTCTGCCATCTCCCTCTCAGACATAGGTGGCTGAACAGCAGTAGCCAATTGCCTCCATCTCTGGGCGTATTCTCGGAAACTTTCCCTTGACGACTGTGACATTCCCATTAGGAGGGTCCTGTTGGGTGCCATATCTAAGTTGTACTGATACTGTCTGATGAAGGCCTCTGCCAGGTCCTTCCAACACCTGATAGTTGCTCTCGTCAGATGAGAGTACCATTCTCTTGAGGCTCCTGTCAAGCTGTCTTCGAAATAGAACATCCAGAGCTTCTCATCCATAGTATAGGCCTTCAGCCTCCCCATAAATGATTGTAAATGAGTCCGGGGGCATGAAGTCCCGTTGTATTTTTCAAAACAGGGAGGCTTGAACTTATGGGGAATCCTGACCCCGTCTACCAAGCCCATGTCCATGACATCGAAACCCAAAGAGTTTTGGGACTCTAAGGACCTCAATTTCTCAGCTATCTCATCCAGCCTTCTATCATAAGCTTCCTCCCCAGCACCCATTACTGTGAATTGATCCTCTTGGGGGTCTTCTTGCAGTACCCTGGCTGCAGTGGCAGTCCCTTGAACATTTGCAGGGATGTTGACCTCAGGATGGAGGTGGGGGCCAAATACAGGGGGGTTGACATGAGGTTGGACCCTCTCGTTATTGCTTGTGCCAGCAGTTCCTATATGTGGATCTTCTTGATTCTGCCTTTCCACCATGGCCCTCAATCTTTCCTGGCTCTGAGCCATGTTGTTCATCACTTCCATAAACTGAGTCATCTGCGTTCTCATTTCCAATCTTTCGTTTGCCATTTGATTTCTGACCTCTGCAAGGTCCTGCTGTACCTGATCCATTTGTATGCCCGGAAGATTGTTACGGGTTGGATAACGGTGCGGACGGTTGAGGGGAAATACCCGGCGCCGAGCAATAGTTCCTGAACATCATAACAGAGTTAGTGGCAATAAATCAAAAAACCTACAAAACAAACAAAAGGGTTAGCATGCAATGCAGTATGCTCATTTGTTTTCAAGGTATCCGGCTTAGCATTCAGTTTTGACCCTTCCAGACCCTTGAAGACGCTGTTGATGTTGCTTTTGAAGTGAACTCGGATGGAACAAACTAATACACACATATATATATTACAGGAAGTAAAATAATACAGCTTGTTCTTTTTACAACACAAGCCCTCTAAGGGGTCAAAATACATTATAAGAAAATAAAAGTACATGGAAATGAAAGCAACAACAAACAAATGGTCAAACACCAAGACCAAACTCATCCTCACGAACTTCCTTGAGAAGTGCTTCGGTCATAGGATCAGCTGGACGCTCCGTGAGATTCCTGATGAGGAGGTTCCGGGTAGCAACAGCTGCAGTTAACTTCTTGTGCTGACTTTGGTCCTTCGACCTCTTCACTCCGGCTTTGATCTTCAGCTCTGATATCTCCCTCTGGGCTGCTGCCAGGGCTTCTTGCTGCTCTTTTGCACTAGCTTCCAGTTGCTCTATCTTGTCTTGGACCCTCTTATCTTCCAGAGTACGAGCTTCGGTGATCCTGACCCACCTAGCCTGACTCTCCTTCAGATACAAGTCTGTCCTTGCTCTCTGGAACTGGGCTTCCTTGCAAGCATTCTTCAGAATTTGTTCTCCAGCTTTAGACTTCTTGATATAATCCCCAGACTTCTCAATCTTAGCTAGATGCTCCACTCTCAGCTTCTCTAGCCTTTCAATATCCAACCTGCCATCACTCCTCTCCCGGAGGGTCTTCTGCAAAGCCTGAGTCAACTTTTCATTTCTTTCTTTCAAGCTCTCAAACTCTTCCAAACTGACAGTGGCAGGGGGTGGTGCTGAGGATGGTCCAGGCATATCCTCCATGGTAAAGGGCATTCCAGAGAATTGAGCCCTGGCATGGGACCACTCATAATATTGTGCTGATGCCACATTGTTGCACTTCCCTAGAATGGTTACTCCCTTGGTTTAAACATTATCCCAGGCCCAAGCAGCCTGCCTAACAATAGCCAGATTAGGCTTGTTCTCACAATAAAGAGTCTCCACCAAGTCCTGTGCCTTAGGAGTGTGGACCAGTGCATAGCCCAGTTGCCTTTTAAACAGCAGAGGGTTGTAATTAATACTACCCTTAACTCCTATTAGGGGCACATTGGGAAAATGCCCACAGCTGGTGATGATATCCCTGCCTTTTGTGCTTTGAGTGCACCACCTGATATCGGCTGAAGTCAGAGCAGTGAGTCTCTTAGCCCAGTTTCTCTGCTGATGAGGGTTCAGAAATGCATCTGTCCTGGGTAGATGCCTGAGAAGCCAGGTATGGAACAATGGAGCACAACACCTCACTAATCTTCCCCTCTGCTTTTCATTCCTCTGATGCACTGAGTAATAGAGATCCCCCAACAAAGTGGGCACTGGGTTCTTCAAGATGAAAAGATGGATTGCATTCTTGCTAATGAATCGAGGCTCATCTGCAAACAACACAATTCCATATATACTCAAGGCCAATAAAGCACAGACAGCTTTCCACTCCCCTAAAGAGGCTTTCAGGGTAGCTTGAGAGATCAAGAAATCCAAATGGAAGCCAGGGATTCCAGCTTTAGAAGTCATATGCTGCTCAATCAGAACAGGTTCCAGGTACAAAGCCTTTGCTACTTCTTCATTACCAGGAAAGACCATCTCAGGGTTGAAAGGGATTCCACCCCTGATAGGCATACCAACCAATGATGAGTATTCTTCTAATAGAGGGCCCAGCTGAAAGTCCTGAAAAGTGAAACCTCTTAGTGGGGGATCATAAAATTGAAGGCAAGTGTGGATCAGGCTTCTCTGTGAAGGGTCCAGATCCATAACCATATCAAGTATATCTCCATAGTGTTCCCTGAACAATGGTATGTGATCTGGAGTGATCAGGGTCTGAATCCTCCTGATGTCAGATAGCTCTGGCTGGAAGAAGTGGTAGGTGATGTTGCTCTTTTTAGGAGCCATGATGCTGAAGATGAGTAGAGACAGGTGCTGATGATAACACTGAAGAACGGGCCACTGATTGGCTGGTGCAGGTATCTGATAACTGAAGCAGATGCTGATGAAGATGGGTCAAAAACTGAAGATAGGGCCAAAACCAAACCAAAAATGAAAGTGGATACCCTGAAACACAAATAAGCAAATGTCAATATGATGCAATGGTTATGTATGCAAATGATATGCAAGGGTCTGTGACTGAGCTGGATTTGATCAAAATGCCCTGATATAGATCCAAGTATGTTCAAAAATTCCAGATGGAGGTCTATAAATCCAGTAACCAAGGTGGGGGGCTCAAATAAAGAGCCACATGTCCAGGGTTTTAGAATCACAAGAACTGTCCCAAAATGGAGTACTCTTAACAAACAAAGTAACAGGGTGTTCTGAGGCCAAGGGTACCTGCAAACCTGTAAACAGCCCAACCCCCTCACAGGTGGTGTTCTAAAACAAGGATCCTCAGACTTGGATCAGTTATGAGAAGTGTAAACACTTCTAACCCGGAGGTACAGTGTTTACAATAACCATAAAAGTTCCTCCTCTAATTCACCTCAGTTTCTGAAGGTCAAAACTAAAGGTCATCCAGACTTAGCAGGCTTCCCAGATAGCCCTAGTATTGCAGGAAATCTGCAACACAGAGTTCTCAAGAAGAAACCCATATCTGAACCGTGTTTCATATTCCCGCACCAGACCGAGATGGAATGGGAAAGAATATGATTCACTCTAGCCTAGGTGTCACTCAGGTCCCAGGTATAGGACCTTAACTCTCAATGGAACACCCACCCACCAAAGCAAAACCAGATCCAGCCAGACAGCATGACAATATGATATATGCAAAACAGTAAAGAAAGCAGATAAACAACTGTACATAAAGCAAAAATAAAACATATATAAACACAAATAAACACATAACACCCCAGTAAACACAAATCAATCAAGCGCTAGGAGGAACCCACAAAAAGAACCAGAAGCCCTGGTTGCAATATAAGGGTCCCCAGCAGAGTCGCCAAGCTGTCGCTCCCACTAAATGAAGCTAAGTCAAATAGGGTACAGACGCGAACGGTCGGCGAGGGGGACAGTGAGAACACACAACCGTGAACTCACTGGAGAATGAATAGAGTCGCCTGCTAGGCATTTTTATCCCGGAGGAAAGGTAATGCTGCATAAACCTGGAAAGAGATGGATAAGACGGTTGCGAACCAGAGAGACTGAGAAAGGGGGTTGGTTACAACCTGGGAAGGTATTAGCACCCAGATTGTCCGCCGTACTCGACGGGATCCACGTTTAAGAGATTTGTGTTTTAAAGGGGGTAGTGTCAGTGCAATCTGTGTATACAATAGCTGGAAGAGAATGTACAGGTGTCAGTGTAAGAAGTGTGAAGTGTATAAAAGTATAGTGTCAGTGCAGGGACAAGGATAAAATGCTCATGAAAATGAGGCTGAAAGAATAAAGCTGGAAGAGGGGGAATGTACAGAGACTTTTGTTCGATAATTGTTAAGTTATGCCTACGTATCCTCTCGTGCAATGAGGAAGTCAGAACACCGTAGTTCGACCCAAAGAGACTGAAAGGTGAATTGACTTGTGAACTGCTTACTTGTCCATGCTCAAGTGTATGACCTGTCTGGCTCAGGTGCTAACTGTCTTGCATTAGACGGAAGAAGCAAGTTCTCGTTTGTGAGTGAAGATGATGAGAAAAGAATCCCGAAGGAGACGATTATTGTTTGTTTTTTTGTATTTTTAGTCTTTTATTGTTTTTGAGAATGTGTCATAAGTTAATGAGCTTGAGCCTAAACCAATGGATTTAGTAAACTCATCACATCTTCCCTCTGATTAGGGGTAATGAGAATACCTTAAGTGTGAAGTCAGATTCTCACACTTAATCACCTTTGGGGTAGGATTAAGATCATTAACCTACTTGTGATTATTTAGATGTTTTTGTGGTTTTTGTTTAGTGTTGAGTAATGAGGTTAAGCCGTAATCAGGGATTAAACAGACTCATTACACCATCCTAATAGAAGGATAATAGATGAGAATGTTTAAGCTGAGGAAAGCTCCTCAACTTAATCCATGATTAGGGATTAAACTCATGACAAAACAAGCCTTTATTAGATGGATTTTATTCAATGGTATGATGATGAAGTGTTTTTTAGGGTTTGTAAGACAACTTGAGGGGGACTTGTCCATTAACACTAGGGTTAGTCCTTCTTAACCAATAAAGGAAGAATTAGAACCCTAATGCAAGGCCCAAGTTACAAGTGTGGTGTCTTGATGCTTATTAGATGGATTGATTAAAGGAGTTAAACACATTAAGGGTTTAACACTTAGGATTAAAGTTATACACTCCATCCTAAGAGAAGGATGCAGGCATAAGCTTAATCACAAAGCCTTAAAGCCTTTAGGGTTTAGTCCCTGATTATGAGATGAGAAGAGAAGACTCAAAGAGACACAAAGGTAAAACTAAGTGGGGGGACTAATCAAAACCCTAATCATTGTCATGCTTGGTTGTTCCTAAGGTTTGTGAAGTCTTAGAGAGAAATCTTCAATGGAACCACCAGGAAGCAGATGAAAGGATCAAGAGAAGCAAAGCAACTTGCTTCATTCAAGAAGTCAAGTCACTTGAAGAAAGAAAGTAAAAAGAAGAGGAATGAGCAAGCTCAAACTCAAACACATAACAAAAATGCAGCAATGGATGCAAGAGATGAAAAGAAAAGTTATGAGAAGTGAAGGCAAATTCACTTCTCAAAGATCACTTACCACCTGAAAGGTTAGAAAAGAAATGCAATGCAATGCAAAATGGGATGAGATGACATGATGAGAGACAAAACCAGAAGCATATACATGATGCTAATGATGCTATGAGATGCTACAAACATGAGGCAGCACATGGAAATGATCATACAAGTTCATGAATGCAAATGAAGCAAGCTAGGAACCATGAACATACATGACAAGTTATGAAGTGCACATGGCATACAACATGGCAAATACATGATGCAATGATCAAACATGCTTTCACTATGTCTTATGATGTCAAATGAATCAAATGGATGCTTGAAATGTCAAGGCAAGTCATGTTATGCAAGAGAATGCAAGATGGATGCATGTGGAAGCCCAAATTAGGGTTTATGATCAATGCAACAAACAAAAAACCAAAACCAGAAGCAAACAACATTATAAAAAATTGAAAATTCACTCAAAGGACCCCTAATCCTATACTAAACCAATGCCCAAAGGAGAGGTCTCAACTCCTAACCATTTTCAAGTTATGGTTTTCTTAAGATTTCTAGGGTTTTAGGGTTCCTAAACAAAAGAAATGTCAAACAAATTGAAAATGAAAGATCAAATCATGCCAATTTAATCTCACAAACTACATGCTAAACACAATGCAATGCAAAAAGAATCAATGCCCAACTCTTCATGGATAGGCAGAAATGATTTTTTGAACTTTGGATCAAATTAATGCATAAAAATGATTTTAATTCAATGAAAAATTCTCAAAATGCATCAAGATCAGAAAATAAATTTGGTTTGAAGGTTGGACAATGTTTCTAAATGTCTTAGAACATTTCATGAATTTTTTGGTGATTTTTAAATACCTAAAAGTATTTTTAATAAATTAATTCTCATTAATCAATTAAAAATAAACTTTTAAATATTTTAAAATACTTTTTAAATGCTAAAAATGAAAATAAAAATATTTTTGGGTCTTAAAAATTAATGAAACTCTTGACAAAAAGTTTCATAATTTTTAAAACATTTTTGCTATTTTTAATAAATTATGCAAAACAAATGAATTAAATATGAAAATAAAAATGAAAAAGACTGAAGTCAACTGAAAGGAGGGCCAGGATTGAATCTGGGGAAGGAAACATTGACTGCGCGCCAGATCTAGTGGTCCACATTCAAACTGAGTTAATCTGAATTAATTAAATATTAATCCATAATTAAGAGTTAATGAAGTGATCCAGGCCCTCCATACACGCGCGGGAAATGAAATCCAGTGGCTCACATTTAAACTTGGTGCCCTAACCCTAATTACCAGCTAATCACTTTCAGGCTGCCGGAGAAGACTTCCGGTCGTCTTCTCCGGCCAGCACCCTCCCTGAAAGATGCTAACTTTCACCCTAGCTCACTAAAACCTAATTTCTCTGCCCAGAAACCATCCCCAAACATCATAGAGTAAGAATCAACAGCCAAAACACATTTATTTTTCACAATAGGGCTGAATCGAAGCAAAAGGGATTTAGGTCAAAAATTTTCAGGAACACCATACATGCTCAAAACTCAATGATTTTCGAAACCAAACATATCATCATGATCAGTGGAACATAGAGAACCATTTAAGAACTTAAAAATAAGCTTCTGGAAAAAAAGTTCATGAAGCTCACCTGAACTGGAGCTTTGATCTCTGGCACTTTCTGGCTAGTCCTTTGGCTCAAACAGGTCCCAATGATCCCCCTTTGAAGCTTTGGATACTTGGTTGGAGTCTAAACAGCCTCTTGAGTGAGTTTGCAGAAGCTCTGACCAAGGGAGTGTGAAAATCGTGTTTGTGATATGGAAGGTCTCAGGCCAAAACAAGGGTTGGTTTCTGGTCCATGAAGCAAGGTGAGTTGATATGTGGAATTTGTTTTAGTGTTTATGGCTTGTGGAAACAGGTTCGAAGGCTTTTGCTCTATGGAGTGAAAATGGAGAAGTGATGCTATGACTTGCTTCAGGCTTGCTGGCTATATGAAATGTCTTGCTCTTTGTTTGCATAAACAAATGGGATTGGTCAGAAGATGTGACCTGTGCTTTAGTGATAGGTGTAGCTACTTTTGCAAATATGTCAACTTCTTGTAAGAGAGGGCATGGGCAACTTCTAGCCAAGTACAAAGGGCTTGTCTGGCGCAGCATGGCATGAGGGAAAGGCTAGTGTGATTCAGCAGGCTAGGCACCAAGTGGGTGAAGTGTTATCATTGGTTTTGCAACTTGCTCTCTTTTGGTTCATATGAAATTTTCTTGTCCCACAAGCCATAGAAAATGAGGAAATCTTGGTCCAATCTGAACTTTAGGACTTACATGATGCTTGTGTAATGGTTTGATGTCAATTAGAAGTCACAAGAGTGCTTGGTACATGAAATTGCAAGTTTCCCATTTGAGGCATAACTTGAAAATTAGTGATTTTTGCCAACTTTGATGGACCATAACTTTTGATCCAAGAAGAATTAGATCATGTTCTTCTACTTTTTGAAAAGGGAAAGATCTAATCTACAACTTTCATGACCAAAGTTTTTCCATTTGAAGCATTTTTGGATCAAAAAGCAAGGCTTGAAAAGTGGCATAAAATGACATATTCTTGAAAAGTCAACCATGCCCAAAAAAGTCAACTTTGCAAAAACTTGTAATTCTTGAATTTTGTGAACTTCAACCTTCTTCCATGATCAAATAAAGATCATATACACTCAAAATGATGAAGATCACCCCTTGGTTGGGTCACTGGGGGCCTCAGATGCCCTGATTTTGCACTGACTTGTCCAGAAAGTCAACTCTTGATCAAATGACTTCCCCATGGAATTTCTTCATGAAAATTGATATGCATACTTCCTATACCATATAGAGACCAATGGAAACAAGAATGACCAAAAAAATTGGAGTTATGGCCTCTGAAACCAAAACCCTAATTTTAGGTCAACTGTGCAGTCAAACTTGGCTCTGCTTCCATACCAATCCTAGTTCTTGTGATTCTTTTGCATTTCTGACTTTGAAAGGATGTAATATGGTATAATAACACACATGGACCCCTTTGAAGTGATTGGTGGCCTTTGGAGTGGCTCAAGAAGCTCTTGGATGGCTCAGATCACAAACCCTAGATGCAGATGACTTTGAATCTATGCTGTGGATCAAAAATGAGATATGAGGTGATATGATTGTGTTTATGCATATGAAATGATCACAAGCCATGGTGTGAATGGGTGAGGGCAAATTTGGGGTGTTTACACCGTGTTACGGAATAGGATTTGTTATTAATATGTTTTGTTAAATAAATGTGACACCGTTTTATGATGCACTCTAATTTATTTTAAGTATATTTATCACGTATATCATATTGGGTTAGAATGGTGTTACAACATGCATCCAAAAAACAACAACCAAAATTATTCAACAACAATATCCAAAATGAAACTAACAAAAATAACATCCATCTAGCAACCTAAACAACAAAAAATAACATCAATTAACAACCTAAACAACAAAGAAGTACATAAAATAGATGATAATGGGAAAGTGTTACGCCAGAAGCTACTTCTCCCCCAAAATTAAAGTAAGGACATGGTCCTCACAGTTAGCTTGATGGGTAGGGGAAAACCTACACTTGCCTCAAAAAGATAATACCAATCAAGCGTGAATTCTACTGCTCTTTCGAACAACAACATCCTCTGCTTTCGTTTTCCTCACTTTTTTCTTGCAGCTACCTTTGGATCCTTTGGATATTTCACCTTTTCAACTTTGGAGATGACTCCAGTCCTGATAATCTCCTCCTCCTTTTACTATTCAATAAATGACTTGGCTTACTAGATTCTTCTTTGGACTTTTCTTTGCAGGGGTTTTCTTCTAAGGGCTCTTTTTACTTAGGGATTTACCGGGGTAGTTTTCATGGGGCTGCTTCTTGGTTGTTCATTAGTCACTTCAATGTTGGCCTCTTCCTTAACTTTTTCTTTTTTAGAGCTACCCTTGGGCTCTAATTTGTACGACCCTGAGGTAGAATCTTCAACACTGGAGTAATATTTATACCAATCTTCTTTCTCCTCTACCTCCTTATCTACAACTTCTACTTCCTTATCATCTTCCTAAAAAACCTCTTTTTCTTCCTCAAGATTTTCATCTTATTGCCCAAGTGCTTCATCTAGGTCTTCTTATGTTTTTGTTTCCTTCATAGGTGTGGAATTCATTTTAGCATTATCTTTGTCAACTTCATTAATCATTTCTTTTAAAGTGTTATCTTCATCTTCCTCCTTGTTATCAATTTGGTTCAAGTTAAAAGTTTTGGGTGGACAGTCAACTGGTGGCATAACAGTGGATGCCTCCTTCTTTGGCTTCTTTTCTTTCTTCTGTTTTTTCTTCTTTGGGTGACTAGACTTGTCTTTCTGAGGCATGCCCTTCCTTGGCTCTGGTTCATCCATATCATCAATTTTCTTACTTCTTTTCTTTTTGTCCTCCTTCTTCTTCTTCTTCTTCTTCTTCTTCTTCTTTCCTTTCTTTTTCTTCCCAGCCTGCTCCTCAACAATAACATGCACATGTTTTTCTTCTAGTTCTAACTCTCCTAAGATGTGTGTTGGAAAAGTAGGGGGTCCATTGTATTTGATTGGTTTTAGGTGGCACAAAGTCTCTCCTGCCAATCAAACAACTCCTTCTGAACTTTAAAGAAATCTTTTTGGTTCTGTTGCATTTGCAGCAAGACATTCCACAACACTTTGTTTGTCTCAAAATTTGTTTCCTCAACAGTCCTCTCTTGTCCCGCCTCCACTATTCTCTTTCTCCCTTTTAGCTTCATTGAAGTTTGAATTACTGCTTTGTTAAAGGCTGACAGATCTCATCTCCAAAACTACAAAAGGAGCACTTATTACGCTTCAAGCAATATGGGCTAAAAACCCTAAAACATAACTATTAAACATCAAAATCATCAAGCAAAATAGAATAAAAAGAGCTCATAATAACACACTAAAAGTGGATTATCACAATCCACAGGAGAGAAAGTGAACAAAGTGAAACATGTTCATCATTATCCTAAGAAATTATTTGTTAAGAAAAAAATCTTATGTTCCTAGATACAAAAGTAGTTTTGTTCCTATATGTTTCTATTGTGGTATAATTGGTTACATACCTAATGCTTGATATGTAAGGAAGTTTAGTGTGACAATCAGGCATTATGTGTGGGTCAAGAAAGGAACTGATTATGAAGGAACTAAGGCCATTTAGATGCCTAAAAAAACCTAATTTGTTTTGTAGGTGTTCTTGAAAACCACTACAAATATATGGTATCTCAATAGTGGTTTTTATAAGCATATGACATAAGATATCAACAAATTTTCATCTCAAGTCCTAAAAGCCAAGGGATATGTCACTTATGGAGACAATGACAAAGGAAAGATTCTTGGCATAGGAAAAGTTGGAGCACCGTCTTTCACATCCATTGAAGATGTTCTTTATCACTACTATAAAATAGCTATGAAAAATCAAGTTCACCTAGGATGAATGCTTGATTGAAGATGAAGCCACTCATGAGGTAAAACTCAAAGGTAAAATAATTAATAACATTTTCATGATTTATTTAGATGATTTATATTTTAAAGTAAAATGTCTCATGGTAAACAACAATGACTCATGGCTTTGCCATAAAAGAGTTGTCCATATTCATAGGGAACATTTAAACAAACTAGTCAAGCATGACCTTGTCATTGATTTACCTAAGATAAAGTTTATCAAAGAAAAATTATATGATGCCTGTCAAAAATTAAAATAAACCAAATCAACTTTCAAACCTAAGAGTGTGGTGTCTACTTCAAGGCCAATACAATTGTTGCATATGGACTTGTTTAGTCCATCAAGAACAAGAAGCTTCAGAGGTAATGTATATTGATGACTTCTCGGAAAGTCTACCAATAATTTTGTGATAATAAAAGATTGAATCCTCAGGGACTGTGTTCGAACAAATTAGTGCAAAGTAAAGAGAATAATAAATGAGAGGGGGGTTTCAGGTTACAGAGTTGTCGCGACGCGAAAATTATACGAGCACATCGCACACTCGATGATACAACAAAGTCGTTACCAAACTTTATTTATTCTAAGAGGAAAGGGAAAATATCGATAAAACTCAAGGGGAAGAGAAACATGTAAGGGAGTCGGTTATACATGGGGAAGGTATTAGCATCCCTCACATCTGTCATACCCGACGATAACCATTTTGCTTGTTCTTTGCGTGGATTGGTGTTACTATCTAAAGGTTACCTGCGAATGGGAAAAAATTAATTTTAAATTAGTGTGCTCGTAGAGGATTGGGGCCCTCGTGCAAATGTTTCCTCATAGTGAAATGAAGAAATCAAAGTTCCGCAGTTTAGAGTAGAAAATAAGTGTGTGTTGGGGTTTTTTAGGGAACAATTATAATCATATCTTAGAAGTGTGTAGCCGTTAGCTGATTTGATCCTAGTTCGGATGCTCTAAGCTTTTAGTCTGACTGCCAAGGAATATATTATAAAAGTTCTTTTGTGAAAAGAAGAATTGTTTTGCAAAAAAGTTTAAGTGTCAAAAGAAAAAGAAAGAGTTGATTGAATTGAAAAAGAAAGAGCTTGCATTGTAAAAGAGTTGTGAGATTATGCAGGTATTATTGGATGTTGTGAAAGTATTGCTTAGGCCAATGTGAGAAGGAGAAGAGAAAAAGATGACAGAGAAACAAAGGGTTTTATCGAAAGAGAATGACATCAGAATCATTTGAAGTGATGAAAAACTCGTGAAAATGGGTAAAGAATGAAAGAGAGAAGGAGACGAGAAAAAGATGACGACTAGGTTTGAAGAAGAGAGGGAGAAAGTTGTTTTATATATTAATAAATTAAAATCAAATAAAATAATTAAAATCAAAATAATTTTATTAATAATGGGAAAAACAAATAATATTCTATGTCATATTTAAAAAATTTGTACACTACAACGTATGCAATTTGTAACTTTTTTTATATAAAATTTAACAGAAATGACTTATTAGACTAATGAAAGTGTTTTATGGGACTAATACATAACGTTTTTTCAATTAAGGGACTAAATCGAAATAACAAATAAAATTAAAGGATAAAAAGATGAATTAAGTCTTATTATTATTAATATTATAAAAAAATTATAAAAATTATAAAAAAAAAAGTTAAAAATAAATAAAAGATATTTTAAAAAAATTTAAAAAAAATTTAAAAAATTTAAAAAAGAAAAATTCCACCTGACTTCCATATCAGTTGCCACGTAGTAGACAAACAAACGTCCGTTACAATCAAATGGACGGAAAAGACCATTATGACACCATTTAAAAATTTAAGGATCACTTTGACACTTTTTAGAAATATAGAATCAAAATGGACCCTGAGATAAAATTAAGGGACCAATTTGGATATTTTGAAAAGAAAAAAAAAATTAACTAATATATTAACTCTAGTCTAGCATTTTAAATAATCACTAAAACTAATTAAAAGAGAAATTAATTTTAATATTTCCACTAAAGTAATGCTAATATTTATTTTTCTAACTCTGCAACAAATGTATGTTCTAGGCTAAGTAACTATTGTATATATTTTCTAAGCTAATGATACTAATGTATTTATTAAAGTAAAACTAATTATGTATATATTTATTAACTAAGATTATTGCATGAACTTTCTAAACTAAAGGATCAAAAGAAAAGCTAGTGGACTGAACCAGGAACATGAACGTGTGGCATGCGGTTTCATTTAATCCATTGGCTGTATCTTAGACGCATAATAAGAAAAATATATTGTGATTATCATTATTTACCAAGTAGCATTTATTAATTGATAGAAGTGATAAAACATATCAGTATGACATAAAGCTAGTAACAAAAAAGAAACACAACAGTATACTAATCATATAGTAATCATGTATAGTAGTGATAATAGAGTAATAATATGACATGTAGCAGAAGAAAAAAAAATCAACATTGAACAAACTTTATATAACGGCCAACAGAACTGAATTTGACACGTTAATATATATTTGGGATTAGAATTTTACAAAGAAATCAAATACAGACCCTAAATTGCGCAAACTACAAATTATATTGAAAAAAAGCAAAAGATGTGCGAGAATTCAATTAGAAAATACGTCGATTTAGCTAAAATATGTATTTGAATGTATATAGAAGAAGAATATTTTTATGCTTGATGATTATTTTTACGATGAATGAATATAGAAGAAGAATCTTGAATGTAGAATATAGATGAATAAGCTTGAATTGATGAACTTTAGATGTTGATTGTGATTGAATCTTGATGAATTTTAGATAATTATTGTTGATGATAATGTAGAAATTGTTAGATTAATAATGTGTGGAAGTTGGATTGTAGCTAAGTTCCATATTTTAGAACTTCAATGTGAAATTCTAAATGGTGATGAAGATGAACTTTGGTGATGGTGAGGAATAAGATGAATTGAGATGGAATTTGAGAAGAAAAAATGGTGGAAAAATAATAGTTAGTTATGAATTTTCTAAGGTTAGTTAGGTTAGCTAGCCTCAAAATTGTGAAAAATGGCATGTTTATATAGACATGATAAATGAATAATCATCTTTGGATTGCGATCAAAGTAATGAGTTTATCAATTGTTAGAAAATAATTTAATTCTTAGTTGCTGATCACTACTTTCAACCCTTAGATTAATTGTTAAGAATGGTTATGATTGAATGAAAAAAAATGAAAGTTGAGATTTGTGTTTGTTTGGTAGTTTTGTGTTAGTTTGGAAGTTATGGTAGTTAAGGGTTAATTAGGTAATTGAATGATTGTGGAGAATGGGGTAGTTAGAGACCGGTGGTGTTTGAGTTTAGCAAAAGTATCAAGTTATGAAATAAGGCAAAAATTCACTAGTAATTAACTTGAATTTGAATGTTTTACCTTTGAACTTTCACCACTTCTGCCTTGAATTTTTGGTGACTAAACTCATGACTGAAAGTGCTTTTGAGATGTGATTTTTTTTTGAAAATAAGCATTTTTTGAATGTATAAAGTTATGGATTAAATTTTTTGGGCTTGAAACAATGTTGGAAAGTGTTGAACAGACCATAGAAGTGAAACTTGATGGAAGATAAAATTTGTTGGAAATTAGCACTCGACATAATCTTGACACAAATAATTTGTGATGAATGATGATGAATCTCTTGATCCAATGCTTGTAGAATAGATCTAGGAAAATTAGGGAGTCAAAACCGAGTCAGTGGTCGACAGTTAACCAAAAGTCAACAGTTGACAAAAAAAGTCATTGTTTGACCAAAAAGACAATTATACCGAAAGATGTTAATTTTCACTTTTTTTCCCTTGTAATCCATTCTTTTTATTTGTATCAGAAGAAATATGTATTGTATCGTGAATTTCCAATAAATGAGTGAAATCTTCCTTTTATTCCAACTTTGCAATTTTCTTTGAATCCAAACAATCATCTGAATTAAGTAACAATCATTCCAATCACCCAGCTAACCATGAAAAGGGATGATCTGCACCACAAGTAATATGAGAAATAAACCTGAATATTTGCCAAATAATATCTGTCTCGAAAAACCAAATAATATTTGCCAAGTAATATGATAAATCCATTATTACCAAACATTTGGCCTAAATTTGTTACAAAATGCAAAATGCTGATGAATGATCTAAATGCATGATCAAATAAAGAATTGTATGCAAATGAACAAAACCATAAGTCAGGTGTATTGAATGAGGAGGTAGGGATAATTTTGGGGTATAACAAGAGCAAAAAAAGAAGAGATTTAAAATAGAATTACTAAAGCGGTCAGGTTGTGTATTGAATCCCTTAATCCTATACTATTGGTGTTTGATGCCTTGTATGAATGACCATGTCACTATAATTCACAAAGTCATTATAACTGATCTCTCGCGAAATAACTCACTAATCACTAGTCGAAGCTTCATATCCCTACCCCACCAGCATAAGCAAAATTAGGCGATGTACATAATATTAATTCCCTATACCACTACTCAGGTCTCCTATTCCTAGTTAACTAGCATAAGTACCATAATTACCCTAGATCCAACATATAAGTTAAGGTTCAATATTTTTTATGTGCCCAAAATCAATTTAATAGAGTATCTCAAATAAAAATCTTTAAGAACAAGAAACAATTGCATATAATTAAAGATCAAAGGGTTCATATAAAGTCAAATCAACATATGATCCAATAATAGAGAAAAAGGTTCATCACACACAACCGAACCTAGATGAGTTTAGTACTCATCGTCAAAATTACAATATCAATTGATAAGGATAATAAAATATGAATTCCCATGAAAGGTTGGCCTCTAATGGCTTCCGATGCTCTCAAAATCACCCTGATGCTGTAAAAATCATGCTTCAGATGCCAGAATTCGTAACCCTTAAGAAAGTGAAGAAATTCCCCTAAAAAAAGCTCAGAACGGGTCTGAACGTGTCAGAAAAAGCCCAAAAAAGTCACCATCACACGCAATATGGATGTATCGTGCACACGATGTAACTAGTACATCTCTATCGCGTGTGATGTTTCTTGTGTTTATTCCAGTAGCTACACCAAAAAGCTCCCTTTTTCACCCTAATTTTCACTAAGTCCAATACCTTTACACTTACATATTTTTTTCCTTATTCTTGGGTATTTCATCTTCCTTTTGGCTCATATTTTGCTTGTATTCTTCGATTCTTCGCCTAATCTCACGCAATGACAAATTGTCATCATATATGTTTTAGTTATTGTTGGTGATTGTTCTAGATTTTCTTGGATATTCCTTTTAGTGTAGAAATGTGATGCATTCGAGGCATTCAAAAGGTATGCAAAGCAAGTACAAAATGAAAAATCACTAAAGATTTCCTCCATAAAACGTGACCATGATGGAGAGTTCCAAAGTGCATCATTTGAAGACTTTTTGTGAAGAACATGTGATCTTTCACAATTTTCAACACCAAGGAGTCCACAACAAAATGGAGTGGTGGAAAGAAAGAACCGGTATCTAGTAGAACTTTCAAGAATAATGCTTAGTAATTCAAGTCTACCAAAATATTTTGGGCGGATGCAGTAAGCACGACATGTTATATAAGTAATCGGGTTATTATAAGACTAATATTGAAAAGGACTCCATATGAATCTTCAAAGGAAGATAGCAAAACATTGCTCATGTTCACATATTTGGATGTAAGTTCTTTGTCCTTAATAATGACAAAGATAATCTCAGTAAGTTTGACGAGAAGTCTGACGAAGGTATATTTCTTAGTTATTCTCTTACTGGTAAAGCTTATAGAATTTATAATAAAAGAAATTTAACTATAGAAGAATTAATGTTTGTTTCCTTTGATGAATATATCACATCTAAGGAGGATATAGTTATTTTTTATGATGATGATATTTTAGAAGTTCCTATGGAAGACAAAGAAGAATCAATCCAACAAGAGACAAATCATAGTGATCTTCCTCAAGAATGGAGAACCCATCATAATCACCTAATTGACAAATTTATTGGTGATATAATTCAAAGAGTTACAACAAGACTAAACCACAAGGATGCTTGCTTAGATATGGAATTTGTTTCTCAAACAGAACCTTCCAAAAATGTTGAAGCCCTAGAAGACGGCCAATGGATACTTGTCATGCAAGAAGAATTAAATTAATTCAAAAGGAATCAAGTTTGGGAACTTGTTCCTAAGCCAAATAGAAACACAACATAGGTACAAGATGGATGTTTAATAATAATCTTGATGAAAATAGTATAATTTTTCGAAACAAAGCAAGATTGGTGGCTCAAGGTTACAATCATGAAGAAGGAATCGACTTTGAAGAAAAATTAACTCTGGCTACAAGGCTAGAAGTTATTTGTTTTTTACTTACTTATACGTGTTCATTAAATTTTTAGTTATCAATGGAAATCAAAAGCGCATTCTTGAATGGATACATTAATGAGGAATTATATGTCAAACAACCTCCCAGTTTTGAAGACTTCAAGAATCTGTCACATGTCTTTAAGTTGAAAAAGGCTCTTTATGGCCTAAAGCAAGCACCAAGAGCCTAGTATGATAGACTTAGAAACTTTCAATTCTAAAGAGGATTTGAAAAAGGTAAAGCTATTAATACTTTTTTTATTAAGAAAATTAAAAATGATACTTATTTGGTTCAAGTCTACGTTGACAACATCATATCCGGTTCAACAAACAAAGAAATATGCGAAGAATTTTCATTGATTATGCAAGGAAAGTTCAAAATGTCTATGATGGGTAAGATGAATTATTTTCATGGACTTCAAATTAACAACTAAAGAATGGCATCTTCATCAACCAATCCAAGTATTGCAAAGAATTTTTGAAAAGATTTGATGGAAAGTTGCAAAGCGATGGCTACTCCAATGGGATCTGGGACGTATGTAGATCAAGATGAATCAAATGTTTCAATCTATATCGCTAAATATCAAGGTATGATTGGTTCATTATTATATTTTATGACAAGTCATTCTAACATAATGTTTAATGTGTGTCTATGTGTGTGGCTTCAGGTCAATATGAAGGAATCACATCTTGCCTCCGTGAAGAGAATCGTGAAGTACCTCTAAGGAACAACAAATGTCGGCTTATAGTATCCTAAAGATAGTTGTCGCTCCCGGGATTTTCATCCTAGTACAAAAACGAAAGTGGCGCGGAAAAGGTAGAGTCGCCAGCCAGGCATTTTTATCCCGAATGAATGGAAAAGGTAATGTTGAACAAACCTGAGGAAAAAGGAAAGGACAAGGTCCTGCAAACCAAATATCTGGGTTCGGAAGTCGGTTATGACCTGGGAAGGTATTAGCACCCCAGACCGTCCGTCTTACCCGACGGGATCCATGCTTGTTTGTCTGTTTCAAAGGGTGAGAAATAAGATGCTGCTGAACAAAAACCGCTATTGGAACTAGAATGAGAAAGGGAACTGGAAAGAAGATCGAAACGAAATAGGGAAATGTAGGTAAAATAAAGAATGTGCTCGAACGAGCCCTAATCCGCTGCCTACGTACCTCATCGGGAAAATGAGGATCAGAATCAACGTAGTTCGCCTAACTAAGGCGAGAACTATTTGTTTGTGTTTTTTATGCGCTGGAACTGCGTATGTCTATGCTCAGGTGTTACAGGCTCGCCTTGAACGAGTGCGTTTACCGTCTTGTAAATGAGACAAGTCGTCGCAAGTTCGCGTTGAGAGTGAGGGAGATGAGAAAAGAATTCCCGTAGGAAAGGACATTTATTGTTTGTTGTTTGTCTTTTAGGGAAGTGTTTTGTGTTTGTTGTTGTTTGTGAAGCATTCTCATACTAAGACTTATTCATCTTGATAGATGTCTTACACCTCGCCCTAAAACAGGACGCATATAAGTAACCCACGGAAAAGTCTCTCGGCGTACGAGAAAAACTCAACCTTTAATAGGTGTTTTTTTTTACTTTTTTCTTTGTGAGATGAGAAAGAAAGACTCAAATCGAGAAAGGACAAAACTAAGGGGGGACTAAGACCAACCCTAAGTTATTTATTGCATGCAAAAGGAGATCCTATGGTTAATGAGGTTTTCTAATCCTAATGATAAAGGAAAAGAAGAAAAGAGAATTAGAATGTAATTTACTTCCTAAGGAAACTAAGTTGATTCTAACAACGGGAAAAACCTAACAAACACAAGTATGAAATGTAAGGAAAGTGCAAATTAAATGCATAAAGAAGTAAAAAGAGTAAGTTGTAGAGACCTTACCTCAACCTCACCGCAAAACAAAGGTTAGCTTTACAATGAATAAAAAGAAATAGATGATTTAATACCAAACAAGTCCTAGCATAAGGAATGACCTAAACTAGACTCACTCTTAAGCTTAAGGATGCCTAAAAGCTAAGCGAAGCTTAAAGTCAGCACCTACTGCAGCGCCCTAGCATACAATCAGCTACCACATGCCACTAACAACACAAACATCCTATTACAACTACCAAACAACATGAAAATAGGTGTAAAAAGTGTCAAACAAGGCAATTCAACATACATTTTACAGCATCTGTTTTAAAACACAACAGTGAAAACATGGCAACATTTAATCATTTTCTTTTACATGGTAAATGCCTACACTACAAAGCATGGATATACACACAAAAATCATCAATGGATGTAACAAGTTAGTGGTCATATGAACATGTAAAGGAGCAAACACTTCAACATTTTCAAGCATTTTACATAATCACAAAAGTGCATTTTCAACAAGTTGGCATTTATTGTGAACAAACAAAGAAGAAAACATGTACTAGCATGCATCTTGACCTGAAGTGAATCATCAATAATTAAATGCTACAAGTGAACAAGAAATCAAGATCAAGTGCAAACATAAGAATTTGGAAATTTTTAACAATATGCAACATTTTGATTACGCGCACAAGCATCTAAAACATGTACCGATCACAAAGGTGAAGCAAAACAGAACTTGAAACCATTATTAGCATGCTAACAAAGAAGTTCAAACATGGTAACAACCTTCACAATTCATTTTGAGCATCAATTCACAATTAAAAACAAAAATCGGAAATGAACGAAACGCGCGTCGAAAGTTGTCGAAACTATGGGCACCTGCTCCTAAACAGCTCCTAAAAACTCCCTAAAATCATATAATAAAGATCGATGATGATTGGAGGGGGAATGAATATCAAAAATGCAAGAAAAAACAAGAATTTTTCATTTTGGTTCAGTGGTAACCGGTTACTACCTATGAGGTAACCGATTACCAGTTCAAAAACTAGAGTTTTCAGCAAAATTAACACTGGTAACCGGTTACTACCCAGGAGGTAACCCGTTACCAGTGTAAAAAATTCAGTTTTTTGCAAAAATTTACACAGGTAACCCGTTACTACCTATGCGGTAACTCGTTACTATGGGACCAAAATAAAAAATTCTGCATTTTCTTAGAAAATTCAGCATCAACTTATTCAAATAAGTTCTAACTCAATGCCTATCAATTAAGTACGAAAATTACATCTAAATGCAACTATTTAACACCACTTAAAGCCACAAATATATCAAGATTCTAAAGCCTAAAGATCCAAACAATTAAAGCATCAAAAATTAAGAAAACGCGAAGAACGCGCGCGTCGAGATGAAGAGAAATAAGTTAAAAATGAGAAGTGATTATGAGATTCACCAACCTATAAAGCAGAGGTTTGCTATGGTAATTGTTGCAATGTCGAAATGATTCATGATAGGAGGGAAATCCGGGGATTCGAAGCTTCGATCCACGAATGCGCAAAATAAATGTGGTTGATGAGAAATCTTCGAAAAACACTTCTGTAAGGTGAAATAAACACCGAAACCGTTGCAACTTCTTCGATAATCCATGAAATTGATACAAATGGTAGTGGCTTAGCTTCTGATTCTTCAAGTTTCAATGCAAAACTTGAAGAATCTTGATGATGATGATGAAGCTTTGGTGTGAGTTTGGGAAATGGAGAAAAATGAGAGAATTGAGAGAAATTGTGAAAAAATGGTGAAAATGAAGTGTTGATGTGAGGTTTGGAGTGAAAATGATTTATATATGTGTTAGGTTTGGAGTGAGGCTTGGGTTAGGAGCTAGGCTTGGGGCATTAGGCTTGGGATTTAGGTTAGGAGTTAGTTTGAGCCTCTAGAATATTTCTTAGAATATTCCCTAGAATATTCCTTGGAATATTCCATAGGAAGATGGTAGAAAGTTCTAGAAAGTGGTGGAATGCAAGGCAATGTGAAGTGGGGAAATGAAGTGTAAAGTGGAAAAGTGGTGGAAAATCCTTCCAAGCCAAAAAATTGTCTTCTTTTTCCAAATTTACATGTGGTAACCGGTTACTACCTAGGTGGTAACCGGTTACCTAACAAAAAATTTGAATTTTTACTTTTTTGGTGAGAACTCTTGGATATCCGGCCTCGGTCGTTCGTTCCGAGATTATTTTTCTTTTGAGACCCGATAAGTGCCAAATAACCCTTGATCACATGCCCCCCGCCTTGACCGATGATGCATGTATTGTATTTTTTTATTATGCAATATATGGAATGATATGCTCAATGACATGGAAATGAAGCATAAACCACTTAAGGTTGGCAATAAATTAGAGGGCAAATTTTAGGGTTTTACAGTAGTGTATGTGACTTATTTGGTTATTCTGACTCTGGTTATACATAATGTAAAATAAACTGAAAAAGTACAAGTGGCACATCTCATATCCTTGGAAACGCACTCGTATCGTGGTCCTGTAAAAAACAAGTATCTGTGGCTCTTGGTACAACTGAAGAGTAATATATTGCATCAGGAATTTATTGTGCACAAATCCTTTGGTTAATGAAACAACTTTGCAAATACGACATGAACCTTGGATGCATTATGTTGAAGTGTGATAATACATGTGAAATAAACATAACCAAGAATACAATCATGCACTCAAGGACAAAACATATAGACATTCAACATCACTTCTTACGAAATCATATGCTTAAAGGTGATGTTGAAGTAACATTTATGGATACACATAACTAATTGGTGTATATTTGCACAAAATCATTAGCAAAGAACCATTCTTCAAAATAAGAAGAGAATTGGGAATATTGGATGAACATGATGTTTGATCATCACACAAAGGCAGTTCTACATTCATTAATTGACAACATGCACACTCTTCTAAAATGGTATCAAGTCACACATTTATGGTTCATTTTATATAAGTTAAATTTCAATTTTGTTTTGCTAAAAATTCAATTTTTACATTTTCAATTCTATGTTATTCTTCTTTTTCCCCTTCCTTTTGATAATAAAAGAGGGAGAATATATGTTGTGTGCTTGTATCCTCTAACATATATAGAAACAAAGTCTTCATATTCTCTATTAATCAATGGGGGGTTATAAAAGTTAGGGAGCACTTGGTAAAGAGCTTTTCAAATGTACTACAACATTCAAGCACTTCAAGTTTCAATGGTTGTCATCATAAAAAATGGGGTGATTGAAAAGTCAAGCTTCTCCAGCATTGTATTATGATGAAAACAATTATACTTTCTCAAGTTCATGTGCATTATCAAAGGATGAGAAAAATCTCCATGACTCAAGCTATGGTATCAAGACTTATATATCAAGCAACATTGTCAATACGTTCTTGGAACTTGGGAGAATGATTACTTCACTAAGGAACAAGTTACAATTGATCATATATTTTACCATAGTTCTAAGAAATTTCATATTCAACTCATTTTGATGCATAACATAAATTTGATATTAAAACTTTTTGCATTAATTGTTTTAAAAATTTTCACTTTTGCATCCGGTGTAACTGGCTACACTATGTTATTAACCAGTTACACAAATGAAAATTTAACTATTTTTCCAAAATTAAATCTATGTGATGGGTTAACTATTTAATGTGTTACATGTTAACCGGTTACACATTTTGAAAAATTCAAATTATTATAAAACACAATAGTTGTAACTGGTTACGATGATGCGTTAACCAGTTACCACTGAAGTAAAGGCATTTTTTCACTCAAAATCTGATTCTAATGAATTTTAAATTTCATATTTCATATTTCAATCATGGAATCTCTTTATGATTAGATGCTTATTTAAAAGGATATTATGTTGATATTAATACCTATCATATTTCAACAATTCAAGCTTATTTTCTAATTTCAATTAAGTGCCCCGTGTTACAAACTTTTGATTGAAAATATTTGCTTTAAATTTCACTGCATCATAAAAGTTTCATCATACTTTATCTGAGCACTTTGTGTATAAAATCTTGTGACTTTTTTTTTACTTGAAAGAGAAGATCAATTCTAGAAATTGATAAAGTCTTACAACTTCAAATATCTTACAAAATCCAAATTTGTGTGTATACCTTTTTGCCCAAGACTGTTGGAAATAAGAGAGTGAAAAGAGAGGATTATTTTCTTTTTCTACTTTGTAAAATCATAAGGGAGTGTTCCTTATTGATTGAGTTAGTATCTTGTATATAGTGGCTGAGATAGGCTTGTACACGGTTCTAACATTTATTGAAATCTCTTATTGCAAGGGGACAAAAGTACTCTTAGATTGTGAGGGGAACCATGATATATCGTCGGTGTTCTTTATTTTTATGCATTTACCATTTTCTAAAACATCAACAAACAGGGAAATTAAAATAACACTTCATTAAATCCAAAAATCAATCAAATTTCCTAATTCACCCATCCCCTTTAGGTACACCCTACACTTACAATTAGGGTGGTCTCCGTAGAATCCAATTGTAGACTAACTTACATGGGACCACTAGGAACTTGGCGTCTATGGTCTTTGCATCATTCCCTGCTCCCATGTATGGCATTAAGGTTTCTTTAATTTGGCCAAAGTTAGTCAACAATTTAGCGTACATACCTTTCTTATCGTCTTCCTTTTCATTAGTATATCTTCTTTTGCTGGATCCTTCTAATGCTTCAATTTCCTTGCTAAGCGGTGTATATATAGCCCCAACGAGGGGAATACTTTCGTCGTTGAGACTTTCATGGAGAGAAGGTTCACTTTTTTATGAGTGAACCTGTTGTATTTGGATCAAACTCCAGTCAATACTGGGATAGCTTTATGGTTCGACAAAGGTTTAACATGTAATCAAATTCTATTCTCATGTTGATTCTGCATGTTGTAGTCGAAGTATGCTCAAGCATACAATAGTCAAAATTCTAGGATTATTAGCATGTTAAATTGGAAATTCACTGGTGTGAATGATTTCGGTTTATGGGGCTTGAAGATGCAAGCCCTACTTGTTCAACAAGGTTTGTTAGAAGCTTTGAAAGGATAGAAGAATTTGGATTCCTCCCTAACAGGGAAGGAGAAGAGGATGGTGATCAAGAAAGCCTACAATGTCGTCATATTGAGTCTTGGTGATAAGGTTCTCCAACATGTCTCGAAGGAGAAGACAACAATGGATGTATGAATGAAACTCGAAGGTCTGTACATAACGAAATTGTTGGTTAGTCGCCTTACCTAAATCAATCTATGTATTCATTCAAGATAAGTGAAGATAAAGTCTTGATTGAGCAGTTGGATATGTTTAACAAGTTAATTCTTGATCTTGAAAATATTGAGGTCAAGATTGATGATAAAGATCAAGTGTTGTTGTGTGCTTTACTAAGGTATCATTCTCATTTCAAAGAAACTCTCTTTTATAGAAGTGATTTGTTGACCTTTGAAGAAGTTCAACCAGCCTTGTACTCTAATGACATGAATGAAAGAAATGAGCATAATCAATCTTCTATTGGTGAAGTATTGTGTGTCAAAAGAAAATACATGAAGAAAGATGGTAGATTTGAGAAGAAGAAAAAGGGTAAGGTTCTACAAATTTATTATTATGGTAATACTTATGCAATTATGTGTTACCATTGTAAGAAAGAGGGCCATACAAGAAAGGTGTGGCCTAATCGACTGAATAATCAAGGTGGAAAGGATAATGATTATGCAACCAATGTGCAAGATGGCTATTGATAACGCAAAATTATATCATGTTTTTGACTTGACTTACATGAATAAATAATATGTTTTATTAAATTTTCCCGAATTTATTCTCGTTATTTACTATATTTATTTATTATTCCAGATAATCGAGTCGGTTGAAAAAAAGTCGAAAAATGAAGAAAAGTGAAGAAAAGTGAAGAAAAATGAAGAAAAGAAAATAGAAAAGAAAATTAAAGAAGAAAAGAAAGAAGAAAAGAAAAAAGAAAAGAAAAAAATAAAGGTGGTGGGGCCCACCACACACACACACATGGCGCAGACCATGGGGTGTGGCGCCCACCACCACCCTTTTTCTCATTACGTGGCGCAGGCCACTCTTTGAATGAGAGAGATGTGGCGCAGGCCACTCTCTCCTATTCTTCTTCCGGTCTTTCCGGCACCCTCTTCTCACGCGCGGAATCCAGTCTCTCCACTTCAAGCGCGAGGCCCATTCACTCCTAATTTTTCTCAACAAAAATTCAACTGTTCTGATTATAAATACCATCATTTGCTATAATTTCTGGGACAGATTTTTTCCAGCAACACTTGAAGTTTTTAGATTCAGTTTTTATTATTTCTAGTTTTAGTAATTTCTTTTCCACATTGCGGTACAATTTATTTTCAAGCAAGTCTGTATTGGATCCAAATTCTACTATAATTATTATTGAAGAATATTATTCAGGTTCTAATTTTACGTGTTTATTTAATTTCCGTATCCTTGTTTTAATAATTATGATTAGCTTAATTAAATTATTATGTTCTTGCATTATTATTTTATTTAATATGTCTAGCTAATTTTTATATATATCAGTATGTAGACAAATTAATCGGGAGAAATTCAATTAAAATCAGTATTAATTATTTTACTAATTTACAAATTAGGTCGGGATCTCTTGAATTAATTTAATACTTTTTGTTATGAGAATAAGGAAGTAATTAAGGTAAAATTCGACAGAGCGAGAGTTTGAGAATTTAACCGGATAGCTGAGATTAGGCATTAATTCTAAATTCAATAGAGCGAGAGTTTGAGGATTTAAAATTAATTGGGTTTTATTTATTTTCAAAAAGAATTTCTAAACACTTGTGGGCTAGCGAGAGCAGGCATAGGACTTTAGGAATTCAATCTAAATCAATAGAGCGAGAGTTTGAGAAAAGGATTTTTAAATGAATATTTTCCACTAAAAAGTATTTTAGCATACAAGCCTTAACTGATATTTGATTGAATTCCCGACGATTAACGAGTCACATATAGATATATCATTATTATTATTCATTAATTAAACTTTAGATCTAATTATATCTACCATAAGCCAATCAAAAGAAAAAATTAGCCTTAGCTTTACACCGTAATACTAGATAACGTTAGATCAATTTTTAAGTCTCTGAGGGATCGATAATCTTTAAAACTACACGTACGACTGTGCACTTGCCGATAAAATCCTTTAGATATATTGTCGAGTGATCAAGTTTTTAGCGCCGTTATCGGGGACTTAATTAAGTCGATATCGAAACTCCAGTGTTACACCGTATAGACTAAGGTAAACCATTTATTTTCCTAAATTCCTATTTCATCGATTGTATGCCAAGTACTCGCTCTCAAGTCAAAGACTTGCGACCACCAGTCGCTGAATTAGAAAGTTTTTTACATTTGAGACGCCGTATAGCAGAATACCAACGGAAGTATAACATCCCAGATCTTCTAGCTCATTCATCCGAATCAGTCGAAGAACCAGTTGGAACCTCAAAGGAAGCTGAGATGGCCGGGGAGGAACCAACTCATCCACTCAAGTATTATGCTATTCTGTCACAAGGTGAACCTCACAGTAGCATTGTCGCACCCGCTATTAACCGAAACGATTTCGAGTTGAAACCATCACTGATATCAGCCGTGCAACAGAACCAATTCGCCGGAAATCCTAACGAGGACCCGAATTTACATTTATCAATTTTCGTGCAATATGCAGACACAGTAAAAGCTAATGGTGTCACCCAAGAAGCAATTAGACTAAGTCTTTTTCCTTTCTCGTTGCGAGATAGAGCAAGAGCATGGCTTCAATCTCTACCCTCGAACTCAGTTACTACGTGGGAGGAGTTAAAGAAAGTCTTCTTGACAAGATATTTCCCACCTAGCAAGACGGCTATGCTGAGAGCTCAAATCAACGGATTTAAGCAAAAGGAAAACGAATCTCTTTTCGAAGCTTGGGAACGCTACAAAGATATTCTGAGACTTTGTCCACATCATAGATTAGTAGAATGAATGGTCATCCATACTTTCTACAATGGACTCTTGTACAACACGAGAATGACAATTGATGCTGCCGCAGGCGGCGCACTAATGGACAAAGAATATAATGATGCTTATGCACTTATCGAGAGTATGGCTCAGAATCACTATCAGTGGGGAATCGAAAGAGTCGCGAAGGAGAAACCAACAAAGGGAGGTATGTACGAAGTAAGTAATATTGATCAAGTGAATGCTAAATTCGAAGCCCTCGCTCAAAAGATCGATAACTTGGCCATAACACTAACAACCACTGTGGCTGCTGTTGCACCGAACTGTGAGATATGCGGAGTCCCAGGATATGCTACCCCTGATTGTCAACTTTTGGCCATGACTCCCCCAGACCAAGTGAATTATGCTCAAGGAAATCCCTACTCCAACACATACAACCCAGGTTGGAAGAATCATCTAAATTTTTCCTACAAGAATAACAATGCTTTATATGCACCTGGTCAAACGCCGGCTACACCACCTGGATATCAGAAGACCGCCATGAATGCTCCTAATGTCCCAAGAAAATCGAACCTTGAACTAATGATGGAAAGTTTCATAGCTACCCAAACTCAAACAAACAAGGAGTTCCTGAATCAAAATGTACACACTAGTGAACAAATAAAGCAATTGGCAAACAAAGTTGATGCTTTGGCTACCCATAACCAAATGCTTGAAACTCAGATTTCACAAGTAGCTCAACAACAAGCACCAACTGCTGCCCCAGCTGGCGTATTTCCTGGTCAACCTCAACCAAATCCAAAAGGACATGCAAATGCGGTAATATTGAGAAGTGGAAAGAAATTAGTCGAACCCGCCGATCCTAGACTTCAAAACCCAGCCATGTACCAAAAGCAGGATACACCAACTGAGAAGGAAAGTGATACTAAGAAAAAGGAGAACAATAATCGAGAAGCCGTGGAGAAAGAAGAACCATATGTACCTCCACCACCTTATAAACCTCCTATCCCTTATCCTCAAAGACTTGTCAACTCTAAAACTGCAGGGCAATTTAAGAAATTTGTTGAACTTCTGAAACAATTAAACATCACGATACCGTTTACAGAAGAAATCACTCAAATGCCCTCATATGCCAAATTCCTTAAAGAAATCTTGACCAATAAGAAAAAGATCGAGGATAATGAAACAGTTACGCTAACTGCTGAGTGTAGCGCAATAATTCAAAACAACATGCCTCCTAAGCTAAAAGACCTAGGTAGTTTCTCCATACCCTGTGTAATTGGAAAATTCGTCATTGACAAAGCTCTATGCAATTTAGGAGCCAGTATCAGTGTTATGCCCTTATCAATTTGCAAAAGGCTCGATATGGGAGAATTAAGACCTACAAAAATGTCTGTTCAATTAGCCGACCGCTCTATTAAGTATCCTGTAGGCGTACTAGAGAATGTTCCAGTACGGATAGGTCAATTCTACATTCCTACTGATTTTATAATCATGGACATCACAGAAGACTTCACTACCCCTATTATACTAGGAAGACCATTCTTAGCTATCGCTGGAGCCATTATAGATGTAAAGAAAGGAAAGCTAACCTTTGAGGTAGGTGAAGAAAAAGTTGAATTTATTTTAGCGCAATTCTTACAATCACCAGCTATAGAGGACACATGCTATTTATTAGATGTCATTGACGAGTGTGTAAGAGAGATGAGAATGAAAGAAACTACTTATTCTGAAATTATGAAAATTCAAATCCCTCCGATTCTCGAAGATGACGACTGGCAAAAACCATATCAAGATGATAGTATAAGCGAAAGCTTAGCATTCACACCAGATCATATGCCAGGACCTAAAGAAACTTATTCAGAGTTAAAAACCTTATCTAGGAACTTAAGATATGAATTCCTAGACATCGAATGTAAGCGACCAGTGATAGTAAATTCCAGTTTAGGAACGCTCGGAACTAAGAAGCTTTTAGACGTTCTAAAGAAATACCCAACTGCTTTAGGATACAACATTTCTGATTTGAAAGGGATAAGCCCTTCCATATGTATGCATAGAATCATGCTAGAGGAAGATTGTAAGTCTTCTAGAGAACACCAGAGGAGGATCAACCCAAACTTAAGTACTGTGGTAAAAGACGAAGTGCAAAAGTTACTTGAAGTCGGAATCATATATCCTATCTCAGACAGCCAATGGGTCAGCCCAGTACATGTAGTACCAAAGAAAGGAGGTGTTACAGTGATTAAGAACGCAAAAGGTGAATCCATAACACAAAGAGTTGTTACGGGAAGCAGAATGTGTATTGACTATAGAAAACTAAATAAAGCCACTCGAAAAGACCATTTCCCACTGCCATTTATTGATCAAATGCTAGAACAATTGGCTAAACATTCTTACTTCTGTTATTTAGACGGTTATTCAGGATTTTTTCAAATCCCTATTCATCCTGATGACCAAGAAAAGACCACCTTCACTTGCCCTTATGGTACGTTCGCATACCGACGAATGCCATTCAGACTATGCAACGCCCCTGCAACATTTCAAAGGTGCATGATGTCGATTTTCGCTGATTTTATAGATGACATTATGGAAGTATTTATGGACGATTTTTCCGTCTGTGGGCAAAGCTTTGAAGAATGTCTATCAAACCTAGAAATGGTACTCGAAAGATGCGTAAAAGTAAATCTCGTATTAAACTGGGAGAAGTGCCATTTTATGGTCCAACAAGGAATCGTACTAGGACACGTTGTTTCGGAAAAAGGAATTGAGGTTGATAAAGCCAAGATTGAAATCATAGAAAATCTTCAACCTCCGAAAACGGTACGAGAAATAAGAAGTTTTTTAGGACACGCCGGTTTCTACCGACGATTTATTAAGGATTTCTCTAAAATTACAAAACCTCTAACTGGTTTATTAATGAAAGACGTTGACTTTATCTTTGATGAAAAATGCCAAAAAGCGTTTGAACAGCTGAAAACAGCTCTCATTTCTGCACCTATCATGCAACCTCCGGATTGGAGATTACCATTTGAAATCATGTGTGATGCAAGCGATTATTCCGTGGGTGCAGTTTTGGGACAAAGAAGGGATAAAAAGCTTCACGCAATATATTACGCAAGTAGAACCTTAGATCCTGCCCAAATGAACTACGCCACAACAGAAAAGGAACTTTTAGCTGTTGTGTTTGCTCTTGATAAATTCCGTTCTTACTTAGTAGGAGAAAAAATAATTGTTTACATAGACCACGCAGGTATTAGGTACTTATTGACTAAAAAGGATGCCAAGCCTAGACATTTAAGGTGGATTCTACTTTTGCAAGAATTCGATTTAGAAATCAAGGATAAGAAAGGTTCCGAGAACGTTGTAGAAGACCATTTATCTAGATTAGAAGGTATTAAACTAGAACGACATCCTATTAATGATGATTTCCCATATGAACAACCCGTAGCACAGATAAGAAGCGATCTGGCCCAACTAGATCCAAACAAACCAAAAACCAAAGAAGTTGTAACTACAGGAATACCATGGTATGCTGACTTTGTCAACTACCTTGCAGCCGGAGTACTTCCACCCGATCTAACTTACCAACAAAATTAAAAATTCTTTCACGACCTTAAACATTACTATTGGGATGAACCACTTCTTTTCAAAAGAGGTGCCGATGGTATTTTCCGTCGATGTGTTCCAGAAGATGAAATAAAAAGCATAATAGCTCATTGTCATTCCGCCCCTTATGGTGGACATGCAAGCACTTCAAAAACTTGTGCTAAAATCTTACAAGCTGGCCTCTTCTGGCCTAATCTATGGAAAGACGTCCATATTGCAGTTATTAATTGTGACCGATGTCAAAGCACTGTAAACATTTCTAGATGTGATGAGATGCCACTGAAAGGCATCCTAGAAGTAGAAGTCTTCGACGTATGGGGAATAGATTTCATGGGACCTTTCCCATCTTCTTTTGGTAATAAATACATACTCGTCGCCGTTGATTATGTTTCAAAATGGATCGAGGCTATAGCTTCTCCGATAAATGATACACGAGTAGTAATTAAATTATTTAAGAACGTGATATTTCTGAGATTTGGTGTACCAAGACTAGTCATAAGTGACGGTGGATCACATTTTATATCCAAAATCTTTAAGAAATTGTTATTGAAGTATGGAGTTTGGCACCGAGTTGCAACACCTTATCATCCACAAACAAGTGGACAAGTAGAGGTTTCCAACAGAGAAATAAAACAAATATTAGAGAAAACTGTTGCTATCTCTAGGAAAGATTGGTCGTCTAAATTACAAGAAGCTTTATGGGCGTATAAAACCGCTTTTAAAACCCCGATAGGAACTACCCCCTTTAAGTTAGTTTACGGAAAGTCATGTCACCTTCCAGTTGAATTAGAACACAAAACTTATTGGGCTATTAGAACCCTAAATTTAGACTCATCAGCAGCAGGAGAAAAACGAATCTTAGATCTCCATGAATTAGAAGAGCTCAGACTAGATGCTTACGAGAACGCCAAAATTTATAAAGAACGAACTAAAAAATGGCATGATCAGCGTATCTCCAAAAAGGAGTTTAACGAAGGCAATGCTGTGCTTTTATTTAATTCAAGATTGAAGCTTTTTCCAGGTAAACTACGTTCCAGATGGGCTGGGCCATTTCTTATTACCAAAGTTTTTCCTAGCGGAGCCATTGAAATCAAAGGAAAATCGGGCGACCCATTCATAGTAAACGGTCAACGCCTTAAGCACTATCACATGGTCGAAAACCGCGATTACGTAACTAGTCTCTTACTCAATGAGCTGCCCGCTCACTCAAGTGATTAACCCCTAAAAACGCTTGGTCGAGCCCTTGACCTTAAACGAAGCGCTTGGTGGAAGGCAACCCACATTTTTAGGCTTATTATCTGTATTTAAAATTTTTTTAGATTCTCTATTCTTATTTTTGTTGTTTTTTTTCTCACTTTTTAAAATTATTTACGTTTATTATTTGTTTTAATCCTATCTAACTAAACTACGATATTATTACTTTCATCTTTTCCTACTAACCTTTTTCGCGTTGTTTACTTACTTACAGGCTAACTATTTAGCTAAGCTCTAACATTAGTTATGGATCTAGTAGACAACACGAACATTGTTTTCAAGGGAAGAGCACATTGAAGAAGATTTGAAGCTTTATTACAAAGATCTATGACACTGACCATTTATCATGATGAGCCCACTTTAACTAAGCTAGGCATCAAAGATAGTGTCTATTTTCTTTACAGTCAGATAGGGTGGGATGCTGCACTTATTCGACGAAGGTTTAACACCTATCGTCAACTTACACTAGAGTTTTTGAGCTTACTAGTCCACTTACCTAACCATGGTCTAGGAATTAATAAAGGATTAATTACTTTTAGGATGTTCAATATTGATTTTTCCTTCAACCATAGAGAGTTTGCGGAACTTCTAGGGTTTCCTAATGGCCCTGATGTTTTCACTGCTACTCGGGAGGAGTTACTAATGAACCATGCACTGAATGATTTCTGGGGTACCATTATAGGGAATGATGAGGCTGAACCTTATGATGTGTTTTCTGAGAATATTCATAACCCTGCTTTGCGTTACTTTCATAAATTCCTAGCCCATACCCTTTTTGGAAAAGAGGAGAATAATACCTCTGTATCACGAGACGAGCTATTTATCCTTTACTATACTTCCCTAGGCAGACCTGTTAATGGAGCTATCTTCATGATAGTTAGTTTCGTCTGCCTCATTCAGAACACTCGTATAGTTATCCCCATAGGTGGCCTAGTGACTATAATAGCAAATAAAATTGGCCTACGATGGCAACTAAACCAAATACACCCCTTAGGTGCGATCCGTCCTATGAATATTGATTTTTCCTTTGACCATAGAATCATAGGAAACCTCAGACCCGACACTTTTGAACTCCTGATTAATAATGAAATTGTCCATCTTTTCACATTACCTAACCATGAAAGGACCAGCCTGCACAATAGAAATAATTGGTTATATGACTTAAGCATTCCCACTGCCCCACCTTCGCCTCCTGAATCACCTATGATATCTGAAGTCTATGACCATTATATGTCCGATGCCGATTCAATACCACCTGAGATACCTGTTGACCCACCGGCTGACCACACTGCCGCCATCGCTGCTCTAGAAAATCAACTTGATCACATTAATACAAATATTAATGCTTTGTGAATGGATTTTTTCGGTTTCATGGATATTGTCACTGAGCAGCTGGATAATTTTCATCAGCTTTTATTTTCTGTCGGTCTAACTAACAATAACGATAACCGTGGTTAGAATTCAGTTTTTCTTTCTATCTTTATTCCAACTCGCATGCTTGGCCACTGAGGACATTGCCCGGTTTAAGTATGGGGGAAGGAAATTAATTAGGATTTCCAGTTTTCTCATCAGGATTTATTTTATCATTTCATATTTTTTTCTTACATTAAATTTTAATTGCAGTTTTTTTCTGTTTCAGTATTCATTTATTTATAATCTGTCTTTATTTTATCTGCCAGTATAGTATAAGATTTCACATTGCCTTATTTAATCTACTATGCAGGTTATATAAAAATAAATTTCACAAAAAAAAAATTACAGAGATATTTGACAAATGAGATCAGTTAACACTAACAGGTTTACTTACCATGTAAGTGCAGGGATAACGGGCTTAATGTGATTGCGCTAGAATGAAAGAGAGGTGTGTGGGTCGAGATATAATAACATGATTCAGATTTGTCTATATAGGATAGGAGTTCTCGATTATCTTTCGAGATAAAAATTGTCATTACGGTATCCTTAGTATTAATACCCAGTACTTATCTTTTTGACTGATGCCTATGATACTCGTGTCTAATCTAAACTAGCGCTTAGATTGTTTCATTTTTTGCTTGAGGACAAGCAAAGGTTTAAGTGTGGGGGAATTTGTTAACGCAAAATTATATCGTGTTTTTGGCTTGATTTACATGAATAAATAATATGTTTTATTAAATTTTCCCAAATTTATTCTCGTTATTTACTATATTTATTTATTATTCCAGATAATCGAGTCGGTTGGAAAAAAGTCGAAAAATGAAGAAAAGTGAAGAAAAAAGAAGAAAAGAAAATAGAAAAGAAAATTAAAGAAGAAAATAAAGAAGAAAAGAAAAAAGAAAAGAAAAAAATAAAGGTGGTGGGGGCCCACCACACACACATGGCGCAGGCCATGGGGTGTGGCGCCCACCACCCCCTTTTTCTCATTACGTGGCGCAGGCCACTCTTTGAATGAGAGAGATGTGGCGCAGGCCACTCTCTCCTATTCTTCTTCCGGTCTTTCCGGCACCCTCTTCTCACGCGCGTAATCCAGTCTCTCCACTTCAAGCGCGAGGCCCATTCACTCCTAATTTTTCTCAACAAAAATTCAACTGTTCTGATTATAAATACCATCATTTGCTATAATTTTCGGGACAAATTTTTTCCAGCAACACTTGAAGTTTTTAGATTCAGTTTTTATTATTTCTAGTTTTAGTAATTTTTTTTCCACATTGCGGTACAATTTATTTTCAAGCAAGTCTGTATTGGATCCAAATTCTACTACAAATTATTATTGAAGAATATTATTCAGGTTCTAATTTTACGCGTTTATTTAATTTCTGTATGCTTGTTTTAATAATTATGATTAGCTTAATTAAATTATTATGTTCTTGCATTATTATTTTATTTAATATGTCTAGCTAATTTTTATATATATCAGTATGTAGACAAATTAATCGGGAGGAATTCAATTAAAATCAGTATTAATTATTTTACTAATTTACAAATTAGGCCGAGATCTCTTGAATTAATTTAATACTTTTTGTTATGAGAATAAGGAAGTAATTAATGTAAAATTCGACAGAGCGAGAGTTTGAGAATTTAACCGGATAGCTGAGATTAGGCATTAATTCTAAATTCAATAGAGCGAGAGTTTGAGGATTTAAAATTAATTGGGTTTTATTTATTTTCAAAGAGAATTTCTAAACACTTGTGGGCTAGCGAGAGCAGGCATAGGACTTTAGGAATTCAATCTAAATCAATAGAGCGAGAGTTTGAGACAGGGATTTTTAAATGAACATTTTCCCTAAAACATATTTTAGCATACAAGCCCTAATTGATATTTAATTGAATTCCCGACGATTAACGAGTCACATACGGATATATCATTATTATTATTCATTAATTAAACTTTAGATCTAATTATATCTACCATAATCCAATCAAAAGAAACAATTAGCCTTAGCTTTACACCGTAATACTAGATAACGTTAGATCAATTTTTAAGTCTCTAAGGGATCGATAATCTTTAAAACTACACGTACGACTGTGCACTTGCAGATACAATCCTTTAGATATATTGTCGAGCGATCAGCTAAGAATCATCTGATGTCCTAGTGGTTTCAAGCAACGACTCTAGCAAAAAGTGGATTATGGATTTAAGTTGTACTTGGCACATGACTCTAAATAAAGACATGTTTGAGGAATTATGTGACCAAGATGGTGAAATCTATGTTGTTGGGAAACAGAAAAGCCTGCAAAATTGAAAGTATTGAATTTGTGAGACTCAAGCTCCTTGATGAGTCAATAAGGCTATTGGCTAATGTTAGGTATGTACCTGATCTTAAGAGGAATTAGATTTATCTTGGTGAATTTCACCAGAAAGGATACGCTTTCAAAGGAGAGCAAAGTATCCTAAGGGTAATAAAGGGGTCCAAGGAAGTCTTGAGAGGCGTGAAGACACAAGGCTTGTATACCCTTGAGGCTGAGGTTGTAAGTGGTTCAACATATGCGGCATCCACAAAAATTGTATCGAAGATAGCGTTATAGCACAAGAGACTTGGCCATATCAATGAAAGAGGTATGGTCAAATTTTCAAAATAAAATTTGTTGTGTGGTGAATGTAACACCCTGAAATTCGTAATTTAATTATCATTTAATTATTTATGAATATTTGGTATTGTGTGGTATTTTGCAGTGTTGTGGTGATGAATTATTTTATTTCGATAGTGATATTAGAATAATTATGAGTATTATTTAAATATTATTATTAAAATAAAATAAGGGAGTTAGAGGTCTTGAGGGTAGTTTTGTCATTTTAGAAGGTTAAGAGAAGGGAATTGGGAATAGACTTTCAGAACTCGTATTCTGAAGTTGGTAGAGGTTGCTCTAAGGAACCAAGGAGGCTAGGTTAGAGATTCTTCAAGAAGTGATTGAAAAAGTTCAATTTACTAAGGTATGGGGAGTATTTTCTGTTCAATATTCATAATGTAGAGGTAGGTCTTATGAGAAAGGTTTTTTTTTGAGGGAAATCTTAGTGTTAGGAGGATTATTGGAAGAGTTTGACTAAATGAGGTTGTTAGATGTTGTAGTTGATGAATACATGATAGTACTTGGTTATAGGAATGAATTTTGCATTTTTCTGCTGTTAGATTATGAGTTTTTATGAATTTTGTCGCAGCTGAGTCGTACCGAAATCGCAGGTTTTTCTTTGTGAAATCGCCGTCTCGCTTAGCGAGCAAGTGGAATTCTAAACTTCCCGCAACCCGAGACAAGGTCGCTTAGCGAGCCCGGTGCCTGCTTAGCGAGACCTGGAACTTTTTGAAAAATGTTTTCTTCTTCCAAATGATTTGAAATGACATTCTTTGTTGTCTTAAGTTTCTATGAGATTGTTGTGAATTCTTGTTATGATGTAATATGCTAAATGTGTAGGAATTTGTGATGATATGTTGTTTAGATGATTTATGTTGTATTATGATGATATGTACCATTGATGATATGAGTAGGCAAAATATTAAAGGTGTGAATGATGTATGAGGATTTATGATAAATGCGGATGCAATAGTTGATGTGTTTTGATGATATATGATTGTATTGCATCTTGCATTCATGGCATAATTATGATGGGACTTCAGTCTGTTGGTAGCTTCAATCCCATAGTTTGGATTAAAGTGATATGTTGCTTATGTTGTGCTCCCTTGTGGAGGGTTGATGGCCCTGTGTCTATCCATGATGATGATTCGGTACCACATGCATATTATGAGGATATCATTTCATTCTTGGTGGAATAACATGATTGCATTTGTATTTTATGTGAGGATGTGATTGATTTCATTGTATATGGGTGAGACTTGAAATGATTTATCTATTGATGCATGTTGACTTGTAATTCCTTCTTTATATTATTTATATTGAATGTGAATTTAGTCACCCTGCATGCCTTTGGTGGTGGTCTATTATGCCATACTGCAGATACTCAAGAATAAGCTTGGTGCATGGATATAGCTTGGAGTATATGTCCTTTTTGTCGTTTATAGAATTTAGGGTGGTGTCCTGCTCTGTGTCGTGTAACATTGGGAACACTTGGAAGTCTTTGTTGGTTTTTTTGTTTTAACCTTGAATTGATGATGTTTTGGATTAACATTTGAATTTTTATATTTGAGTAATTAAGTTGACAAATGATGATGATCCGCTGCGTATAAATGTTGTTGTTTTTATTTATGAATGCATGTTGTAACCCGTGTTACGGGACAAGACATAATGATGATCAAATTGATGTTTGTTGAAATTTGATACCCTTTCCGTTGAAAACTATGATTTTTATTGAATAATTCCGCATTATTATGTTGTGGGTTAAAAGTTGTTACACTAGTGGTATCAGAGTAGATCGGTCTATTCTGTCGTGTGTCGTTGGTGTTGGTCTGTTATCAGTCATTGCTTGTTAATGATAATTTATTTTCTGATGTTGTGAGTGTTGTGTAGAGTGGATGGAAACAACGCACGTGCTCTTAATGAAGCTGTTGCGGCACTTGCCGAGGCTACAACTTGAAACAACGAACAAGATGAGTATCGTGCTTTGGAGATGTATTAGAGTAACAGTCCGCCAAAGTGGGTGAGAATATTTTTAGAGTGATGGCATGTACAAATGCGCAGAAGGTACAATTTGGAACGCCCATGTTGTCTGAGGAGGCTGAAGATGGGTGGGATAATACCCGTCAGCGTTTGGAGGATGTCGGTACTGTGGTGACCTGAGCAATGTTCAGGAGGGAGTTTCTAGGAAATTATTTTCCAGAAGCTTTGCAATCCTACCCCAATGAGTCCCTTGATGATGTTGAGAAGCTTTGCAAGAGTTTATATGGCTTGGTTTGAGAGATTGCAACTCAGCTGGTCCAAAATTGTGTTTGTGTTTGGCTGACTTTTAGGGCTTGGCAATAGGTGGTTTATGATCCTTGAGTCATTTTGAGATGAATGGTGGAAAAATATTTTAGGTTTGATGCTTGTGTAGTGTGTTTCAAAGAGATGAAGATTGAGGGTGATTTTGTGAAACTTGGCTTGTGTATGGTTCTGAGCTCCAAGATTATGTGAGATGGCTTGCTTTTGGTCCACATAACATGTCTCTATTAGCCAGAGAGTTGTTGTGGCTGCAGCTGATTGGTATGAGTTCATTTGCAAAAAGTCAACAACTTGTGTACCATAGGTATGGGCTCATGCATGGGTGGTTCAATGGCATGTCTGGCCTCAGCTTGGATCAAGGAGAGCCATGGAATTGAAATTATGTAGCTGGATGGCTTGGAGGGAAAATTTCAGAGGTTTTGCAAGACTTTGCATTTTTGCCCCCTTTGAGTTATCTTGTGATGCAAGGCATGAAAACAAGTGATTCCTTGGGAAATTCTGATCTTTGGAAGTTTCTTTGTGTTGTTATGATGCTTAGAGGTTGATTAGAGGTCACAAAATGACTTGGCATGTGAAATTGCAAAAATCCCTCTTTGGCATGAAAGTGAAAATTATGTGATTTTTGCCAACTTTGCAAAGCCATATCTTGAGTTCTAGGAAGAATTAGATCAAGTTCTTGTACTTTTTGAAAAGGGAATGATCCAATATACAACTTTCATGACCAAATATTTTTCATTTGAAGCATTTTTGGATCAAAAGAGGAGGTTGAAAAACTTTCCCAAAATGGCAAGTTTATATTACAAGTCATTTCCAAAAATAGCAAGTTTGCAATTAGCTCAAAATTATTCAACTTTGTGAACTTCTAACCACTTCAATGATCAAATAAAGATCATAGAGACCCAAAATGATGATGATGACCCATTGGTGCCCTTGCTGGGGCCTCAGATGCCCTGATGTTGCACTGACTTGCTCAAGAAGTTACCCATTGATCAGATGAATTCCCCATTGAATTTCTTCATCAAAGTTGGTATGCATGATCCTTATAAAATATTGAGACTATTAGAAACAAGAATGACCAAAAAATTTGGAGTTAAGGCCTCTGAAACCAAAACCCTAATTTCAGGTCATTTGTGTAGTGAAACCCTAGCTCTGCTTGAACGTTTGTGCAATGCTTTGACTTTTCTTGACTTTGATGAATCTTGGGAAGCATATAATGACCATAGACCACACATGGACCCTCTTGAATAGCTTCACGGCTCTAGGGTTGGCTCGCTAGGGAGAAGAAGAAAAGGGATATAAATTGTAAAAGGCAGTATAACATGATTATCAAATGAAGGCGATGGAGGACGAACATCGAGCAGAGGACGATTGCTGGGGATAAAGCAATGACGGGGACGGCCGACAAGCTGGGGAAATAAAGAGACCACGACGGGGACGGCCATCTGGTAAATAAACAAGATTCTCTAGGGAATTAAAGGTAAAGTCAATGATGGGGACGACCATCAGGTTTGCAAAGTGAGATAAACAACGATGGGGACGGCCATCGGTTCAAAGAATAAATGAAATAAATGATGAGGGACGGTCATCAATGGTGAAGGAAGATCACCTAGCAGGGGACGGCTGCTCTTTATCACGACATAGGACGAATGTCGGATAGAAAAGGTTGACGATGGGGACGACCATCGAATAAGCATGATGAAGGACGATCATCAAAATGTGAAGGACGATCACCTAGCAGGGTACGGCTGCTCTCGGGGTTTATCACGACATAGGACGAATGTCAGATAATAAAATCAACGATGGGGACGGCCATCGGATAAAATGATGAAGGACGATCATCAAAAGGTGAAGGACGATCACCTAGCAGGGGACGGCTGCTATAATATCACGACATAGGACGAATGTCGGATAGAAAAGGGTTCCAATAATGGAGACTCCGCTGGGGAAAGGGATGAGGGACGATCATCCAAAGGTGAAGGACGATCACCTGGCAGGGTACGGCTGCCGAAAGTATCACGACATAGGACAAATGTCGGATAGGAGAAAAGTTGTTCTGTTGGGGAATGGTAAACACGGACGGGTGCTTACGCTTAAGAATAAAAGGTATAAGTGTTTGATGCTGTGTATAGATTAAAGATGCGGACGAGCATCCTTAAGACCATGATATGGACGAGTATCGGTTGAAACAAACGCCGACGCGTGTTCAGAGATGATGATACAGATGAGTATCAACTAGTTAACAAAGAGCACGGACGAGTGTCGAATCGGTTTGAGGAGTGATATATATATATATACACAAGATATGGACGAGTATCTGTATAAGTGTAACACCCCAAATTTGCCCTCTTCTTTTTAAGCATCATATTACATCATATTCATCATGAACATATCATATTCTTGGCATCCTAGCATGGAAAGATGAGGTATAACATTCTCATGACCTAGCATTAGGCATATGATCATCTGTGGAGGTTTTTGAAGCATCACAAGCTATGACAAGGGGCCCAATGGATTTGTTCAAGTCCTATGAGTGGTCTATGTTGCATTCACAAGTTCAAGATCATTCACAAAAGCTCAGAAGGTTGGAAGATCATTAGGGAATCCAGGCTAGGGCAAAGCTCCTACACAGTGACCCCAAATTAGGGTTTGAGTTTCAAGCATGAAAACCTCAATACTTTGGCCATTTAATTTGGGAAAAGTCTCTTACATGTTAAGAGGATCCTAGGGATGAAATTTGGTGAGAAAATTCCTTGTGGAAGTCAAGTATTTCTTCAGTTGCTTGTAAATGAAGAAATTGGTCAACTGTGCCTTAGAAAAGTCAACTGTGAGATTTCAAGGGGTCCAACCCCATTTTTCTATCCAAGGGATGGTCTTATAACATTAAAAGAGGTTTGGCAAGATCAAAGATCAAGAATCATGAGGTTTTGAGGTGTTTTGCAAAATTGGTATAAGCTTGGTCATGGAAAATGCCATTTTTAGCAAGTTTTTGCCCTAATTTTCAAGTAAGCATAACTTGGTGAAAAAATCTTCAAATGGACCAAAGCCAAACATGAAAGTTGAATATTAAAGCCTCCCATTTTCAAAAATTACAAGTACTTTTTCATAGCCTTTATGGTTTAAGAGATGAGGCCCTCGAAAATTTCAAAGAAACTAGGGCATGACATGGATTTTCAATTGTCCACAAATGCAAAAAGTCTTGAAACTTATTTTTGGGTGTTTGTATGAACCAAATGAGGTCACAATGTTACAAAGCAATGCAAATTATCCATTTTTCTCCAAGAATAATACAAAATTCGTGCATGATGTGAGGGTTATTTCATAAGTGTAAAATTTGCATGATCATGAGAATTGTGTGATACTTACATCCAAGGGCCAGAATCTTTGTTGATTTAAATCAAGGGTGAGATTTGGAGAGCACATGGGCTAAGAGAGAGAGCAATGCACGAGTGTTTCATGACTTCACACCAAACTTGCAATTTTTGCAAATTCTCTCCCACACTCTCATCTCACGTGCATTCTTCCTCATTCTTCCAGCATTGCTTCTTGAGTTTTGCCTCAGATCCATCCCATTTTCATCACTCTCAAGTTTTGGCATTAAGAGCAATTTCTTTTGAATCTCTTCATTCTCTCACTCTCTTCACAAACTTCTTCCATATTCTTGTTCAGTGAGTCACAAAGATCATTATTCCATCATTCATTTAAGCTAAAGGTGCAAGAATAGAAGGGTGCCATTCAAAGGCAGGTTGCTTTGAAGCTTCAGATTCAAGTTCTATCAAGCTTCCTCTTGCATTTATTTTGCAAGAGGAGATCACAAGAGTTAGATCTACAACATTTGGAGCATTTTCTTGGTGGTTTTGAGGTGTCTCCATCTCAGGTAAGCTTCTGAATCCTTGGATCTGGAAATGGTTTTTGAGGTGTGCATTATGATCTTTGATGTATGCTGATTGCACTGCATGTTTTAGATTTGAAAATGATGCATTATTGAGGATGTATTGTGGATTTAAAGTTTCATGGTGAAACTTGTTTGTCTTCTATCTGGAGTATTCTTTGATTTATTGAGATTTTGATTGCTGTATTTGAATTCAGTGTGGCTTGATGATCTAATCTGGAGCTTTTGATGTATTTTCATTAATGTTTGTTCATGATTTGCATTTTCCGGTGCCGGAGCCCTAGCTCCGGTCACCGGATTTTGGGCTGGTGTTGTTTAGGGTTTGAAGGAGGAAGACGACCTCAGAGCCCTTGGATTGTATCATCTCAACGTCCATTATGTTTCCACCTCATTTAATGAAGACCATCCCCCTCACGTGCTTCATTTTTATAATTTGAGTCTGAATTAATCCAAATGTCATGCACCTCACAGCATTAATGTGTTCCCTCACTCTCCAACCAATCATTGTGATGATTTACATTAATGAGTTGACTGATCCTAGCTTTCCACTTGATCCTAGGGCCTTTGTTTTTTCCAGATTTTCTGAATTTCCACCACATAATTGTGTGTTGCGCTGACTATTTCCTGGGCCTTGACTTCTATCCCCACCCCTCTTTGCGTGAAGCCCAACAAATTGAACTGAAACTCCTTGCTTTTCATACCCCCTGCCTAATTCCATTTATTTTATTTCTTTTTTATTTCATTTTAATATCAGTTTGGTTTTTATTTTTTAAAAATAGTTTTAGGTCATTAAAAATTCTAAAATAATTCATGAATGTTATTTTTAGTTTTCTTTAATTTTTAACATTTTTATTTTCCATTTATTTTATTTTGACACGTGTAAATTAATTCCCCCTTTTAATTAATTCATTTTAATTTATTTTTAAGCATGTTAACTTGTCCATTTTCTATATTGATCCTCATTTTGAATTTTTGGTTGGTTCTATTTGCTCTGGACTCATGATAGGATGTAGTTTCTTGGTGATTTTTGTTATGATTTTTAGAAGCTTGTTTAATTGATTTTGGTCCTTGACTTGTGAGTGAAGTTTCTTAACCCTAGTTGATGTTTGACCCCTCATTTTACTTACTTGGCTTCTGAATTTCTTCCTCTCCTTTTGGCATAGTTTTATATCATGATTGAAGATATCTTGTCCAAGGTTGTAGAATTTTTGGGTGCATACTTGATTTGATTTGAATTTTTGTTCTAGACTTGTCCCATTTTGCTTCTTTTTTATCATAAGTTCTATCCTTATCTTAGAAGGGCACTTTTGCCAACTTCTTCATCTTGTTTAGGGTCTCTTTAGGGCATTGATACCTTTCTGATCTTGGTTTGAGGTTTGTGTTTTGGAAATCTTGTATTTTTTTTACCTTTGAAGTTCTTCCTTTCTTTTTTATATCAGCCTCACTTCTTTTGATTCTTTCTTCCCATAATGTGATTGCTTGACCATATGCTTCTCTTTTCTTCATCTCTCTTGCTTCTTAAGCACTTTTTTTAACTTGATTAGGGTTCTGGTCTTGTGCCTTGAGAATGTTGTTTTGTTTATTTTGCTTTGCATCTTATCAAGTTTACTTTGCTTTGCTATGTGATTCATGTTGCCTCATGTTGACTTGTGTGCTTCTTCTCTCATTCTTGTAACTTGCATTTGCATTGATCATTTGTGTATATGACTTCATTTCTGTTTGTATGATGTTGATATGGCATTGTGATCATTTTATATTGCCTTTATACTTGTGTTGCTAACCTTTTCAGGGGCTTTGGTAAGTGAGAGGTGTGGATGTGATTCCCACATCTCCAAATCTTATCTCTTCTCTTCTTATCATTACTTGTTCTAATTTTGTGATTGTTGGGCTTAGGCCTTACTTCCCCCTTCTCCTCCTCCTCCTCTTCTTCTTCTTCTTCTTCTTCTTCTTCTTCTTCTTTTCTTTCCTTCTTCTCTATTAGGATAGTAAGCCTCACTAACCTAGGATTTCCATGCATGACAACACTTAGGATTCATTAGTCCCCATTAGACTTTTGCCTTTGTGATCTTTTTTGGTTTCTTTTCTCCTCTCATCTCAAAACTCTAAAGAAGACATTTAATAAAGAATGAAGTGATATCTTGAGCAATAGCCTTATCCCATGAGACACTTGTAGTCTTCCTATCTTGGGATAGTACAAGCTTGTCTTGTGATGCACAAGTCTGATCAGGATATCATCTTCACCAAGAAAACCATAAAAGACACTTCTTCATTGTAAATACAAAAAACACTTAATAAGTTAATGAGTTAGTGAGCTTAAGCCCTAATCTCTGGATTCAAGTTTTGGGGATCTTTTCCTTACTTGAGTGTGGTTGTTCTATTATTCTATCTTGGAATGTAGGGACACGTGCACATTCCATGGAAAAGAGCTTGAGTTCACTTCCTTGTGCCACACTTATAAAAAGCTTCATAAAAAACACAAACAAACAATAAGCGTCTTTCCTTCGGGAATTCTTTTCTCATCTCATTCGCTCCGTACGCGAACTTGCTCCTACTTGTCATTTTGCAAGACGGTTACGCACTCGTCGTCCGAGTCTGCAACACCTGAGCATTGGCATAGGTAGTTCAAGCCTTAAAACACAAGCAATTTCTTTTCTACCCCTAGTTAGTGGAACTACGGTGTCTCTGATCCTCATTGTCCAGATGAGGTACGTAGGCAGCGGGGTAGGGCCCGTTCGAGCACAATCTTTATTTTCCCTACATTTTTCCATTTCATTTCTTGTTCAGTTTCCTCTTATTTTCTTTGTATCCAGTTCAATTCATTTTCTTTGCAGCAGCTTTCATTTCTTCACCCTTTGAAACAGTTTCTTTGCAAGCGTGGATCCCGTCGGGTACGGCGGACGATCTGGGTGCTAATACCTTCCCAGGTCGTAACCGACTCCCGAACTCAGTCTCTTTGGTTCGCAGGACCCGTGTCCTTCCTTTTCTTTTCTTCTGGTTTGTGCATCATTACCATTCCCGTTCCTTCGGGATAAAAATGCATGGCTGGCGACTCTATTCTTTTCCGCGCCACTTTCGCGTTTGTACCAGGATGGAAATCCGGGGAGCGAGAGATGGCGACTCTGCTGGGGACTTCCTAACCATATTATCTCTAGTTCCCTTGTGAGTCTCTCCCAACGCTTGTTTGTTTCTGTTTCTTTGGGTGTTGATTACTTGTTGTTGTGTGTTGTATTTTACTGTTATTTTATTTACAGTTTATTTACGACTTTCAGTATTTATTTTCTGCATCATATTATTACTGGACTGTCTGGACTGGATCTTCTGTTTGGTGGGTTTGGGTGATACTGTTTCTGAGAGATGAGCTCATTACCACGGCTCGAGTGCACCTTAGGACTTAGAGTGGTTCTACTTTGGCCTCATGAGATCTTGTCATGGGGGTAGTAGTGAGTCCCACACCCAGATTTGCGACTGTCTTGGAAATGTCTTGATTTGGGGATCTTCCTCTTTCATTTCATAACCTTGACAGTTATGTGCAGCTGGGGACCGATCATTGAGAACCTTGTGGAAACATCCCTCTCTAGTGATGACAGAGGCATACCATATTTTGTGGCAAACCCATTCGCATCCGAGGGCCCACCTGGGACTCACATAGGATGACCTTGTTTTCCCGGACTCAGCTGAGGCCTCCCTGCGTAGTATATAATGCCAAACCGATTCCCTGATCTGGTCATGAGCCATTTCTCGGAAATGGTGAAAGTATTATTGCTATTCGGCTTTGAGAGTCCGTGATGTCTGACCCGGAGCATACCAGTGAGATTGGGAGGGGTTTACAGGTTTGCAGGAACCCTTGGCCTCTACATACCCTCATTATCAGTGGTCCTTATTGAGATTTGGTCTTATGGTTCTGGTGTTCTGGTTTTCTTGGTACTATGGTTCTGAAAGCTTCTATCAGAGGGTTGTGACTCAGAGGATCTTGGGTGCTAGTTGATCAGAGGGTCCTTGTGTTCAGTGTCCAGTATCCAGATGGTCCTAGATTGATCATATGCCTGCATTGCATTTGCATTTGCATCATTCTTGCATTAACTGTTTATGTTTCCATTTTTCAGGTCATTGTTCATAGTCAGCTCCCAGTTCTGGTAAATCTTATCTCCAGATGACAGAAGTCAGAAGAATTACAAGGAAAAAGAATGTTCACTATACTTTTCTTCAACCTGAAGTCAGAAGTGTTTAGAAATTAGCAGGTCTGATGAATGACCAAGTCTTGGGAAATTTAAGAAAGAGATATGGCCAGATATTGAAGTATATGGAGAAACCCACTGCAGACCAGAAGGACAGTTTGCATACCTTGCTTCAGTTTTATGATCCTCTGCTGCGGTGCTTTGTGTTTCTAGACTACATCTTGGCTCCTACCTTGGAGGATATTTCCAGCATTCTGAATGTTCCAGTCAAAGATACCTTGCCTTTCTATGGGTCTGAGGTGGTGCTTAAGGAATAGGACATAGCCAAAGTTTGTCGTTTACCAACTGCTACAGTCAAGAAGGCTCTGAAGGATAGTGAAGGCAAAGGACTCCCTTGGAGTGTGCTCATACCAGAGGCTGAGAAATATGCTAAAGAGGGTAAATGGGGGGATTTTGGTGCTTTGCTAGCTTTGATGGTGTATGGGTCTAGCTTGTTCCCGGGAGAGAAAGAGTTTGTAAGCTTGGAAGTGATCTCTATCTTTGCTAAAGGAAATCATGTGCCAACTTTGTTGGGAGATTTCTACTACAACGTTCATTACCGGAATGAGAAAGGTAGAGGTGGACCAGTGGGCTGTTGTGCTTAATTGTTTGCTGAGTGGTTTGCCAGACAATTGCCAAAATCAGGAGCTTTCAAGGAAATGAGGGATGAGTGGAGATGGTCTAGAAGGTTGACGGGGTTAACTGCTGAGGATATAGCCTGGGGATATGACAGAGATCTGCTAGGAAAAGAGTTGCTGGTCAGTTATGGAAGATTTGCTGGAGTGCCTTTGCTAGGAAGGAAGGGTGTGATCAGTTATCATCCAACATTAGCCAGGAAGCAATTTGGTTACCCTTTGAGAGATCCACCACAGATGGAAGAATTTGCTGAGTCTTTGTATTTTCCTGTGGAAGGAAACAAGGAGTTAGTTCTACAAGCATCTCAGGCTTGGGCTCATAGGATGAGGAAGGGTAAAAAAGACTTTGGCAGAGTAGATCCCAAGACGTATCCTCCTTTTGCTACATGGTTGCAAAAACATGTAGAAGAAGTTCTCATGCCTTTCTCAGTAGAAGCTCCACTTTATCCCAAAGAAGTGTCAAGCCAAAGTACTGTCTCTCTTGAAGATTATAAGAAATTGGAAGCCCAGCTGCATGAAGTTCGAGTGGAGAATGCTGAAATGGTTAATTTGTACCATCTTGCCAACCGGGCCAAAAATGAAGCAGAAGGAAAGCTGCAGAAGATACAAGCCTCTGTGGAAGCTAAAGAGAAAGACTTTGCTGGAAGGGAAGCTCACTTTCAAAGGTTGGGTATGATGGAAGCAAAAAGAGAAGCGGAACGCAAAAAGACTTTGAAAACTCTCAAGGAAGCTCGCCAGTCCATTGTTTGGTTGCAAGGCCAAAGGGAGGAAGAGCAAAAGAAGTTTAAAGAAAAAGAAGAGTTTTTCGAGGTGCAAATGGCCTTCAAGAAGGAAGAGGTGGAGCAAGTCCACAACATACGGAGGGAAAAGACTCAGCAGTTAGCACAAAGCCAGTTAGCCTTGGAGGAGGCACGGAAGGAGATTGAAGAGCTCAAGCTGAGAGCAAGTGTAAAGAAGAACAGAGCAGAGGTGGCTACAGAAGAACCTGGGTCTCTAGTTTAGTTTATTTCTTTTTTTCAGACTACCTACAGGCTTGTTGTAGGAGTCTTGCTTTATTCTTTTGTCTTTTATTCATGTAATGACTTGTAACCCTTCGGGGAATATTTTTGCTGGTGCTCTAACTTTTGGTCGGCAGTGGGTTGTCCATGATATACAGTGTTAATATGCAAATTATCGTTTCTGAATATGCAAGACTTGTTTGTCTGATACTGCTAATATCTGAACACTCTTCAAAGAGAAAGTCTGAAAGTTAATACTCAAAGTGGCTGTCTGGAGCAAATACCAGAACTGGGGCATGCAAATGCTTAAAACTTGGGAACATGAGCAGTTACATTGCATGCATATGACGTGTTTGTTTGTTTTGCAGGTAGTGCTTCAGTTTCTAACGTTTATGTTGTTTCAGGCACTATAGCTCCCAGAAAAGTTCGAGAACAGCCAGTCGTACACAGATATCCCACAAGAGTCAATAGAGAAAGAGTCATGGATCAAATGCAGGCTGATTTAGCTGACTTGAGACTGAGGATGGGCAATTTTATGACCCTTATGGCAGGAATGGGTCAGAATCAGGAACATCTGCGTGAGTTGTTTGAAAATAGTCAAGCCAGGAACAATGGTACTGCTGATGGAGGTAATCGTAACGGTGCGGGCGCCCGTCAAGTTGAAATCCCTGTAGCACAGCCAGGGGTTACCATTATCAATGATGGACTGAACAATGTGCAGATGGACGGTCAAGACGAACAGTTTACGTTGCTGGACGAAACTGAAGGCCAAGGGGCTGAAATGAACAGGAAATTTGAAGAGATGGCAGAACAGATCAGGGCTATTCAATCTCAGAACTCTTTGGGGTTCGACATTACTGACTTGGGCTTGGTTCCAGGGGTTAGAATCCCATACAAGTTCAAGGTTCCAACTTTCGAGAAGTACAATGGCACAGCGTGTCCAAAGACTCATCTTCAGTCCTTTGTAGGAAGGATTGCTGCCCACACTGATGATGAAAAGCTATGGATGTACTATTTCCAGGACAGCTTGGTTGGGGCTTCCTTGGAGTGGTATATGAAGCTAAGTAGAGTCAACATTAAGAGCTGGAAGGACCTGGCAGAGGCTTTCGTGAAGCAATACCAGTACAATTTGGACATGGCTCCAAATCGCACTCAATTGAAAAACATGTCTCAAACTGCTAAGGAGGGGTTTAAAGAATATGCTCAAAGGTGGCTTCAGCTCGCTGCCAGAGTGCAACCACCATTGCTGGAGAATGAGATGGCTGATATGTTCATGGGGACATTGCAAGGTGTGTTTATTGAAAGATTGGCGTCTTGTCCGGCTACCAAGTTCAATGATATAGTAATTGCTGGAGAGAGGGTCGAGACTTTGTTAAAGATGGGAAAGATTCAGGATACAAGTGTGAGTAGTTCGAATGGAGTAAGAAAAGCTTTCAGCGGACCTCCGAGAAGAAGGGAAGGTGAAACCAATGCTGTGTTTGGCCGAGGACGGGGTCGAGGATATAGAAGATCATATGAGCAAGTGGCAGCTGTCACAATTCCTTCCAGCCATGTGCAGCAGGTACAACCTCAACAACAACAGCAACAACAGCAACCACAGCGTAACAACTATCAACAAAGACCTTATCAGCCAAGGCAGACTCGCCCGGCTAAAAGGGTGCTTGAGGCAATTCCCATGATATACACTGCATTGCTGCCGAGATTGCTGGACCTGAATTTGATACAATTGAGAACTTTGGCACCACCACCACCTGGAGAGCTTCCAGTGGGGTACGATATCAATGCTAGATGCGCTTTCCATTCAGGGGCACCCGGGAACTCAACTGAGAAGTGCAGGGCGCTACAACACAAAGTTCAAGATTTGATCGACTCCAAGGCGATTAACTTTGCACCACACCGAATGTTACTTCTAAGCCTATTCCGAACCATGGAGGGGCTAGAATAAATGCTGTTGAGGGTGGTGAGAAGTTAAGTTTGATTCCGAGTATAGAAGAAGTGAAGACTCCGCTGTTGGTAGTGAAGAAGAGGCTGCTGAAAGGACAAGTGTTCCCGGGATGCAGTTCTGATTGTGAGAAATGTTTGAATTCAGTGAACGGTTGTGAAAACCTGAAGATGGGGTTGTAGAATCTGATTGATGAAGGATCATTGCAGTTTGATAAAGTTGATAATGAAGTTGATGATGTGTCCACTATAACCATCTTTTATGATCCAGCTGAGATGCCTGCTAGAAGAGAACTTGTGACCATTTATGTTCCTGAAGTCAGTCCTGTGACTATTACTGTGCCTGGGCCTGTTCCTTATACAGATGATAAAGCCATTCCATGGCATTATGGCTCAGATGTGTATGTGGAAGGACAGAAAGTGGAGAGTAAGTCAGTAGCTATTGACCCGACTATAGTGAACGTCGGAGGGGTTGGAGGTTTTACGAGAAGTGGTCGTCTATTTGCTCCCCCAGTTCTGAGAGGAGATCCGGAGGCTGAAGCTTCAGCAAAAGCTAAAGGGAAGCAAACAGCTACTGAAGAAACAATAATTCCTGCTGCTGGACAGGGTGCCTTTGAGAAGGAGGTCGGGGAATTTATGCGCATAATTAAAAAGAGTGATTATAAGGTGGTTGAGCAGTTGAACCAGACGCCGTCCAAAATATCAATTCTGTCTTTGCTGATGTGTTCTCCAGCACATAGAAAAGCCTTGCTGAAAGTGTTGCAGATGGCCTATGTTCCTCAAGAAATAACTGTTAATCAACTAGAAGCTGTAGTGGGCAGTGTGAATGCAAGCCACGGGCCGGGCTTTACAGACAGAGACCTTACTTCAGAGGGTCGTAACCATAACAAAGCACTGCATATTACTATGAAGTCTAAGGGTGCTATTTTGTCACATGTCCTGGTTGACACATGCCCTTCTCTTAATGTACTTCCGAAGAAAGCATTAATGAAGCTCAATGTTGATGGAATCGTCTTAAGACCCAGTGATTTGATAGTCAAAGCCTTTGATGGGTCCAGAAGGTCAGTGTTTGGAGAAGTTGAGTTACCTGCGAAAATAGGGTCTCAAGTATTCAAAAGCACCTTCTACGTCATGGACATTCAGCCCGCGTACAGCTGCTTGTTGGGACGTCCATGGATTCATCCTGCCGGAGCTGTAACTTCCACTCTGCATCAAAAGCTCAAGTATGTGGTTGATGGCCAAGTAATCACTGTGTGCAGGGAGGAAGACATCTTTGTGAGCCACTTATCAACTTTCAAATATGTGGAGATGGACGGAGAGATCCATGAGACGCTGTGTCAGGCCTTCGAAGCGGTTAATGTTAGCATTTTGACTCCTGTAGAGAGAAGCAGTGAGAAAGAAGGTACCTCTATTCACTCCTACAAGCAGGCGAAGGAAGTGGTTCAGTCAGGAAGCGCCCAAGGCTGGGGCAAGTTGTTGGAATTAGAGAAGAAAGACGACAAGTTTGGTTTGGGTTATCAGCCTAGTGGATCTAATTGGTCTCCAGGTGGTAAAGCCATTACTTTTACAAGCGCTGGGATGCTCGACCGCAACCATATCTGTGCAACTAATGAAGAGGGAGACAATGTGTGTGACTGGGACAACTGGATTCATCCGTGTGCACCCGGAGAGGAGCTGAAGAACTGGTCTGCTGAAGACATCGTCCAAGTTACCTGGCACTCAGAGTAATTTATTTGTTTCCTTTTCTTATCATGTTGCATTGTCAAATCCTACACTCTGCCCAAGGTGCTAGGATCCATTGTATGGGCCACCATGTTTGTTATGCACTTATTTTACCATGAAATAAAGGACATTTTCAGACAAATTGTGTTCTCTTTCTTTCGTTTTAAATTTTCACAAAAAAATATAAAAATGGCAATGTGTTTTTCCTTTTTGTCTTTGTGTTTGCGTCTCTTTTGAAAAATAAACAGATTCTGAAATAAGCACATCATCTGTGCAGTGTTGATCATCCGGATTCCATTGATAACGTTCCTGCTATGACCATACATGACTTTGACAATCCTGTCTACCAAGCTGATGAAGGGGTTGAGGAAGACTGTGAACTCCCTGAAGAATTGGTCAGATTGTTGAAACAAGAGGAACGGGTTATTCAGCCTCATCAGGAAGAAATCGAGATCATCAACATCGGCACGGAAGATGTGAAGAAAGAGATCAAGATTGGGGCCTGTCTGCAGGCCGGAGTAAAGAAAGAGTTGATTGGTATGCTGCGTGAGTATGTGGATATCTTTGCCTGGTCGTATCAAGATATGCCAGGATTGGATACCGACATTGTTGTGCATAAGCTACCATTGAAAGAAGACTGTCCTCCTGTGAAACAAAAGTTGAGAAGAACTCGTCCTGACATGGCAATGAAGATCAAGGAGGAAGTTCAGAAGCAATGGGATGCCAGATTCCTTGCCGTAACTAGTTACCCACCTTGGGTAGCTAACATTGTTCCTGTACCAAAGAAGGACGGCAAGGTCCGAATGTGCGTTGATTACCGGGATTTAAATAGAGCGAGCCCAAAAGATGATTTTCCATTACCTCACATTGATGTGCTGGTAGACAACACTGCTCAATTCTCAGTATTTTCCTTCATGGATGGCTTCTCCGGATATAATCAGATTAAGATGGCACCGGAAGACATGGAGAAAACAACGTTCATTACCCCGTGGGGTACATTCTTCTACAAGGTCATGCCCTTTGGTTTGAAGAACACCGGGGAAACTTATCAGCGGGCTATGGTCACATTGTTCCATGACATGATACACAAGGAGATAAAGTGTTATATGGACGATATGATTGCTAAGTCCCGAGACGAAGAAGAGCATCTGGTCAACCTCAAGAAGTTGTTTGATAAACTGTTAAAATATAAGCTGAGGTTGAACCCAAACAAGTGCACTTTCGGAGTGCGTTCTGCGAAACTGCTGGGTTTCATTGTTAGTAAGAAGGGAATCAAGGTAGATCCTGCAAAAGTAAAAGCAATACAAGATATGCCTGCACCGAGAACAGAAAAAGAAATGCGCGGGTTTTTAGGGAGGTTGAACTACATTTCACGGTTCATATCTCATCTAACTACCACGTGCGAACCAATATTCAAATAGCTAAGAAAAGAGCAAACGGTCAGGTGGAATGAGGACTGTCAAAGAGCCTTTGATAAGATAAAAGAATATTTGCAGACACCTCCGATTCTAATGCCTCCAGTTCCAGGACGGCCGCTTATCATGTACTTGACTGTGCTAGAAGGGTCAATGGGGTGTGTTCTAGGCCAACATGACGAGTCTGGTTGAAAAGAGTACGCTATTTATTACCTTAGCAAAAGGTTTACCGACTGTGAATCCCGTTACTCACTGCTCGAGAAAACTTGCTGCGCTTTGGTATGGGCTGCTCGCCGACTGAGACAGTACATGTTGACCTATACCACACTGCTAATTTCCAAAATGGATCCTGTCAAGTATATCTTTGAGAAACCAGCGTTAACTGTAACACCCACTTTTCCCATTTTCAAAATTATATAAATTTTTCATTAAATCAGAGTTAATCAACTAAAGTGAGTCGCTACATCATCAATCAACCATCATTCTTTTATTCAAAAGTAAGCAGCGGAAATAAAGCTTTAATATCAAATTGCTCAAAAGCATTACAATTCATTCATAACAATGTTCCTTAACTCAATACTTAGTTATATAAAAGTTTATAAAAATCAAATGAAATATTATATTAAAAATCCCCGTTCCCGTTACATATCAGAGCTCCTAGGACACAGACATCAACATCAAAAGCGTTCCTCACGCACCTGAATTATCTGTACTTCCGAAGAAGCACAGACACAACAAAATAAACAATAGGGGTGAGAAATAGATTCATAATATAACGGCACATACGACATATATGAAGAAGTAATTCACCCCTAATCACACCAAACTATCAATCATATTATTCAATCAATCATATTATTCAATCAATCATAATATTCAATTAATCATAATGCAATGTGACTCTAATGCACAATGCAAATGCGGTACCGACTCATAATAACGGTTCATCAATAGAACCCCGAATGCATCGTTAACGTCTCCAACAAGACACGATCATCCCTGCAACCACGATTCTCAACAAATCCCGAATAATCACATCCACGACATGATTATTCCATCAAATGTATGCGCATGCAGACACAACAACGCATACCATATCACAATACACATGAACACATCATGCTTTACGATCATCATGATCTCATCAACCAACCATCAGTGCATCTTATTCACACACAAAGCATACACATATCTCATGTTATTCACAATCATAACAATCTACATATTCATATAATTCAATCATTATTATCATAATCTCTTAATATACCTAAGGGAGGAAGGAACTCCCAATTACCCTTCTATGTCCTATCACCAATTATAAACCCTTTTCTCCCCCTTACCTTAATCGATGGCCGCTTCGAATCTCCGATCGAATTTCCAATCCTTTGCCTATGTGGTCCTTTTTCCTCTCCTCTTTCATCCATAGAGATTAGAAATACGAACATGCTGCCATTGAGTTCATATCTTGACCAAAATTTAGCCTTCATCACCATCAATCCCGTAACCACTATTTGACCAATTTCCAGCATGAACTTCCAAACTTCAAATGCATTTTTCTCATTCAATACTAAACTTATTGACACGAAATTATATATCAATTCGAAGGGAATTTCGTAAGCTTTCCAAAAATCCAAGAATCGTTTTAATCAGAATTACGAGTAAAAAGTTATCACCTGTTTAGTAGAGGCTGTACCGTATGTGCGAAAATTAAGATATGAACATGAATCCTTCTTTCTCCTTCTTTTCTCCCAAGTTGTTTTCTCTCCTCTAAAACCCTTATTTTTCTCTAAGACTTTTTCCTCGTTTTCCCTAATTTCCACTATTCCCCTTTCTTCTCTTACTTCTTCCCTTTTGACTCATTCTATTATTCCTTTTTATTAAAATAATAATAATCCAATAAAACAATTAATGGGCCTAAACACTGCACCCCTTTAATTGCTAATTCCGACGAAATCCAAGCCCAATAACCAACATGCTCCAATAATCAATACTACCAATGATAATATTATTTCTTCGATTTTCCGATTTAACAACTTAATTTACCATAACGTTGAAAATCAATTAATAATTCACGACTAATTATTTTCTCCCGACTTAATTAGATTATCCTCCAACATTTGACCAAATGGTCCAAGCATCTAAACAACTTATCCAACCATAAACGGGAGAATATTCCACATCAATTCCCACAACTTAAATCGACTCATTCAACTTAATTCAAACGAACTTAGCAATTTATCACAAACAACTCTGATAATTCAACATAAATCAACGCCAATAACGCGAATATAATTAATTAAATAATTAATTAATAAACAGAGCGTTACAACTCTCCCCCACTTAGGATATTTTCGTCCTCGAAAATTTATCCGATTAAACTACTCCAACTACTTATTCCATCAGACTAATCAACTCTCATTCCAAAGGCAACCCACATATACCACAAACAATAATACATAACTTAAACACAACATATAATACAACAAAGCTACCAACATCGTTGTAATTCAGATAATAACAATTACATGACATCGCGCCTTCGCTGCGCACTCTGATTAATTGCACACTACCAAATTTACTGAGTTTAACTCCAACTTACACTCACCAAAATCGACATATAAACAAATCCTCCGACTTAATCCTTTGGAATTCCGTTCCAACAGGTATTCTAACTCCTGTAGTTACCGAATAGTTACAAATTAGATCCTTAAGATAACGCCTCTAAACATTCAACCAATAACAACTGCGACTACTTCCAAATCTTGGATAAAATATTCATATACTTCTATGAATTCCCAATTATCATCAACATAGACTACAACTTTACTATCTTTCATTAACATGCCCTCTAAAATACTTAACATCATTACAACAACATATAACATCTGAGTTCACTTAACTCCAACCAGATCAATCATTTTCTTCGCTCCTAACGAATCTAACAACCAAATCATCGATTCCTACTTATATGGACACTATGTTTCATAGATTCTTTTCCAAGTCAACACCTCAAAATGGCTCTTCTTGTTACAACCAAAACCCCACTCTAATACACCAACTTATAATTTCATTTCTTCTAATACTTGCAACTTAGATTCATAAGGCAACACCTCTGAACATTCAACATAGATACAACTACGACAACTTCCAAATTTTAGACAATAACTATATGCTTCATGAATTCTCAATTATTCTCAACACAACTACAACTTTATCATCTTAAAATAACACATTCTTCGAAAATCATCTTAACACACTACATCATTAGGACAATATAAGGTCCATCGATATAACAATTTCCATAAGATAACTCATATTTCTCTGCTTCTAACTAATCCAACGTATCGAATCCTCGATTCTTACTCATACTAACACAACCTTTCATAAATTCTTATCCGAACCAACGCAACCAAAACAACTATCCATGTTCTAATCAAAATCACACTTTAATAAACCCACTCATAATTCCACTTCGTCTGGCTCTTGCAATTCAACTTTATCCTACATTCTTGACAATCTTGGTTTTACTTTACCATATACTTTACTTTTGAATTATCCCCAAGAAAACTTCAGGCCTCGTACCATTTAAATCATCACAAACAACATTCTCATTATCTAGCATTCAACTACGAATTTCCATAATACTATTTAATCCCAACGCAACTTCATACCATCATTCTTAAATCTGACTAACATTCTTATACATGATTCTTCATGAACAATTCAAACAATACTCAATTGCCCAACTCGACTTCAACTGATTTAACTCATATACCATACTAGTCGGTATGACACATCTATCCATCCATTATAATTTCGTCTTCTATCAACAATAGATTAAGGGTGATCAGTTCCTCAATTTGTCAATAGACATCCGTCAACCATAACGGTGGCATAAATAATCATTACTCAACATAATAGCATACTTCAACTTTTGCCCAAAGTCCGTAAGTATAATGCTCTGCCAACTTTCTACGGCTTATCCACTTCTCCTTAGTCTCTAAAATTTTCGACTTCGTCAATTACACCAACGCATCCAAAATTCGATACGCAATCTCTTATACATGCTCCAAGCGCAACACAACTTTAAATATCCTTCAAACACCAGAGCCGCCACAACATCAACATAATCTAATTCGGTTCGCTCCAATTACAACTCTCATCCAAGTTAAAATATTTAACAACACTACTCAACTTCGGTCTTCCTCTCAACATCACCATCATCTAGAATAGGCACTTTAATTTTCCTCATTTGATATAAATTGTATCTTTATGCATTCTCCGATACCAACATTTTATTCTTTAATAACATTTTCATCTTTCCAAATTTTCAGCAATAGACATTCAACTTCAAACACAATTATATCTTCCAATAAAAACCTCTAACTCACAAAATTATATTCTAACATGAAGAGAATTTCGTGAAGATTCCAGAACTTCAAAAACCGCTTGGATCCAACTTACGAGTAAGAAGTTATCCTCCTTACAATGAGACTGATTTAGAATTACCGTATGCAGAATTTCAAAAAAAAAATCAGTAGCAGACCCAATTATTAAAATACATTTATCTCCCTAATTATAAACCTCCTGAATGAAAATCTTATATGCAAATTGTAGGGAATTTTGTAAGCTTTCAAAAAAATCCAGAACCGCTTCAATCCGATTCACGGTTAAAAATTTATGCCACTTCTCGTGACAGCTGCTCCAACATTGCAAAAACCAGATTTTTGAGATTGGCGAACATAAGTTCTATCTCTCTTGCTCTTACTTCCAAGCTCTACCAAGAATCTTACTCTTCTTCCAACTTAGAAAATTACCCGACTTAATCCAACTACACTCAAAGCGAAACAATATACCGACTTGGTCCTTCAACTTATCATTTCCATCAAAATAAATCTTCCTCCTCAAACAATTCTCATATAAAATATACGCACTTCTCAAATTCGACCGATATGAACTCATGAGTCCATGCTCTTGCCGGTCTGCAACAACATCTCTTCAACAACCTTGCACTCTTGCAATAAACATCAACTTTGAACCAACTTCGACATTCCAACAACAGTCTGAGAGTCAAGCTTCTCCCCCACTTAATTCCAACAAACACCTGCAGGTAACGACTAGAAACTAACAACAAGTACCGACAGTGTTTCACACACATGTCGCGTACTAAGGAATTAACAACGTTAGACAACATTGGCCGGACGGACCAACCAGCTCTGATACCAATTGTAACACCCACTTTTCCCATTTTCAAAATTATATAAATTTTTCATTAAATCAGAGTTAATCAACTAAAGTGAGTCGCTACATCATCAATCAACCATCATTCTTTTATTCAAAAGTAAGCAGCGGAAATAAAGCTTTAATATCAAATTGCTCAAAAGCATTACAATTCATTCATAACAATGTTCCTTAACTCAATACTTAGTTATATAAAAGTTTATAAAAATCAAATGAAATATTATATTAAAAATCCCCGTTCCCGTTACATATCAGAGCTCCTAGGACACAGACATCAACATCAAAAGCGTTCCTCACGCACCTGAATTATCTGTACTTCCGAAGAAGCACAGACACAACAAAATAAACAATAGGGGTGAGAAATAGATTCATAATATAACGGCACATACGACATATATGAAGAAGTAATTCACCCCTAATCACACCAAACTATCAATCATATTATTCAATCAATCATATTATTCAATCAATCATAATATTCAATTAATCATAATGCAATGTGACTCTAATGCACAATGCAAATGCGGTACCGACTCATAATAACGGTTCATCAATAGAACCCCGAATGCATCGTTAACGTCTCCAACAAGACACGATCATCCCTGCAACCACGATTCTCAACAAATCCCGAACAATCACATCCACGACATGATTATTCCATCAAATGTATGCGCATGCAGACACAACAACGCATATCATATCACAATACACATGAACACATCATGCTTTACGATCATCATGATCTCATCAACCAACCATCAGTGCATCTTATTCACACACAAAGCATACACATATCTCATGTTATTCACAATCATAACAATCTACATATTCATATAATTCAATCATTATTATCATAATCTCTTAATATACCTAAGGGAGGAAGGAACTCCCAATTACCCTTCTATGTCCTATCACCAATTATAAACCCTTTTCTCCCCCTTACCTTAATCGATGGCCGCTTCGAATCTCCGATCGAATTTCCAATCCTTTGCCTATGTGGCCCTTTTTCCTCTCCTCTTTCATCCATAGAGATTAGAAATACGAACATGCTGCCATTGAGTTCATATCTTGACCAAAATTTAGCCTTCATCACCATCAATCCCGTAACCACTATTTGACCAATTTCCAGCATGAACTTCCAAACTTCAAATGCATTTTTCTCATTCAATACTAAACTTATTGACACGAAATTATATATCAATTCGAAGGGAATTTCGTAAGCTTTCCAAAAATCCAAGAATCGTTTTAATCAGAATTACGAGTAAAAAGTTATCACCTGTTTAGTAGAGGCTGTACCGTATGTGCGAAAATTAAGATATGAACATGAATCCTTCTTTCTCCTTCTTTTCTCCCAAGTTGTTTTCTCTCCTCTAAAACCCTTATTTTTCTCTAAGACTTTTTCCTCGTTTTCCCTAATTTCCACTATTCCCCTTTCTTCTCTTACTTCTTCCCTTTTGACTCATTCTATTATTCCTTTTTATTAAAATAATAATAATCCAATAAAACAATTAATGGGCCTAAACACTGCACCCCTTTAATTGCTAATTCCGACGAAATCCAAGCCCAATAACCAACATGCTCCAATAATCAATACTACCAATGATAATATTATTTCTTCGATTTTCCGATTTAACAACTTAATTTACCATAACGTTGAAAATCAATTAATAATTCACAACTAATTATTTTCTCCCGACTTAATTAGATTATCCTCCAACATTTGACCAAATGGTCCAAGCATCTAAACAACTTATCCAACCATAAACGGGAGAATATTCCACATCAATTCCCACAACTTAAATCGACTCATTCAACTTAATTCAAACGAACTTAGCAATTTATCACAAACAACTCTGATAATTCAACATAAATCAACGCCAATAACGCGAATATAATTAATTAAATAATTAATTAATAAACAGAGCGTTACATTAACCGGAAGGGTTGCTAGGTGGCAAATGATCTTAACAGAATATGGCATACAATATACTTCTCAGAAAGCCATCAAGGGAAGTGTATTGTCAGATTATCTTGCACAACAACCTCTTGAAGATGATTATCAGCCAATGAAGTTTGATTTCCCTGATGAGGACATCATGTACCTCAAAGAAAACGATTGCGAGGAACCACTTCCGGAGGAGGGGCCTGACCCTGAATCCAAATGGAAGTTGATGTTTGATGGGGCAGTCAATATCAACGGACGTGGAGTTGGTGTTGTTCTTATTACTCCTGAAGGTGTTCATTTTCCCTTCGCTGCCAGAATTACTTTTGGCTGCACCAACAATGAAGCGGAATACGAGGCATGCATAATGGGAATAGAGGAGGAAATTAATCATCGGATTAAGACCCTCGATATATTCGGAGATTCAGCCATCGTTATCAACCAGGTTACCGGCAAGTGGTATACGCATCAAGAACATCTAATTCCTTACAGGGATTATGCCAGAAAACTGTTGACGTTCTTCACAACAGTTAAGCTTCAGTACATACCACGTGATGAGAATCAATTTGCCGATGCATTGGCTACTCTTTCTTCGTCTATCAAAGTCTTGTGTTGGAATTACGTACCCAAAATTGACATTTCCAGGCTTGACGCACCAGCTCATGCTTTCTCTGTAGACACAGTGTCTGATGAGAAACCTTGGTACTTTGATATCAAGCTATTCTTGGAAAAGCAAGAATACCCAGCTGGGGCATCTTCCAATGACAAGAAGGCCTTAAGGCGACTTGCTGCTAGCTTCTTCTTGAATACAGATGGGGTTTTGTACAAGAGAAACTTTGACATGGTCTTGCTCAGATGCGTGGATAGACACGAAGCAAGCCTGTTAATGCAGGAAGTCCACGAGGGATCTTTCGGTACCCATGCAGAAGGGCATGCTATGGCTAAGAAATTGTTGAGATCGGGGTATTACTAGATGACAATGGATGCAGACTGTTGTTCATACGCCCGTAAGTGCCACAAGTGCCAAATTTATGCAGATAAGGTGCATGTTCCTCCTAGTCCGCTCAACATCATGTCATCTCCTTGGCCCTTTTCCATGTAGGGCATTGACATGATCAGAAAGATAGAGCCAACTTCTTCAAATGGTCATCGCTTCATCCTGGTTGCGATTGATTACTTCACCAAGTGGGTTGAAGAAGCATCGTATGCCAATGTCACTCGTCAAGTGGTAGCAAGATTTCTGAAAAGAGACATCATCTGCAGATACGGAGTGCCCGAAAGAATCATTACTGACAATGGTTCTAACTTGAATAATAAGATGATGGTAGAGTTGTGCCGGGACTTCAAGATCCAGCATCACAATTCTTCTCCTTACCGACCAAAGATGAATGGTGTGGTAGAGGCGGCAAACAAGAATATCAAGAAGATTGTGAAAAAGATGGTTGTCACTTACAAAGATTGGCATGAGATGTTACCATTTGCGCTGCATGGGTACCGAACGTCAGTCAGGACATCAACTAGGGCAACTCCCTTCTCATTGGTGTATGGCATGGAGGCAGTCTTGCCTATTGAAGTAGAGATTCCCTCATTGCGTGTGATGATGGATGTGAAGCTTGATGAGGCTGAATGGGTGCGTGCTCGTTATAATCAGCTATGTCTAATTAAGGAAAAGAGATTAGCGGCTATCTGTCATGGTCAGCTTTATCAGAGGAGAATGAAGCGAGCATTCGACCAACGAGTACGTACTCGGGAGTATCAAGTAGGAGAGCTTGTGCTCAAGAGGATTGTTCCTCCAGGTTCAGATCACAGGGGCAAGTGGACCCCAAACTACGAAGGACAATTCATAGTGAAGAAAGTTTTCTCAGGAGGAGCACTGATGCTCACCACTATGGATGGACAAGATTTCCAATCCCCTGTTAACTCGGACGCAGTTAAAAAATACTTCGCATAAAGAGACCCGCTGGACACAAAAACAGAATTAAAGTCCAGGCAAGAAAAGGGCATCCCGACGAGCTAAAAATAGAATAAAAAGCTCGGGCAAAAGTTAGGGAAAATAAATAAAAAAAATGTGTACACCCGCTGAGTTGAAAAGCCACATCGGACAACTCAGGCAAAAAAGGGTATCCCGATGGATTGAAAATCCGAAAGGGCGATCCACGCAAAATAAGGGAATAAGCGAACAACTGCGATCCGAGTAATCGGAACCAAATCATCGTTTCATACAGCTTGACAATATCAGAAGGATAGGAATCAGTCCCCTCATCTTCTCAGAAAGCAAAGGCAAGAATTGAGAGTTTTGAAGACATGTTAGTCATAGCAAGAAGGAAACTCATTCGGATGTCGTGTCCATTGCCATTAGGATAGTTTATTTTCTCAATTTTATGGTAGCTACCTCTTTCCAGGTGGTTGCTTCCTGATGTAAAACTTTGCCTATTCAGAGGCCTTTCAATAAAAGAATATTCAGTCAAAAAGCTGTGTTGTGTTTATTTTTGTTTGCAAAATGTCCTGAATTTTTGGCAAAAATAGCATTGCATTTAAAACATGGTGATTTGTTTTCTAAAAGAAAATGACAATGCGGGGAAACATTTGAAATCCTCTTTGAGTGTCGGGTGATGATGGATGAACAAATCATACCATGCAAGTCCCCAGGGCACACTTGTGTTTTTTGTTGTTGCAGGTTTTGCAGGATGGCGTCACATTCTCCCAAGTAGAATTTTCCCCAGCTAAGTCATGGCAGGTGGGATCCCCATGCAGTTTATTCTCCCCAGTGGAGTATGCCTAGCAAGCAGTGGGAGGCCCATTCCCCACAGAGTTTATCTGTCAAAACTCTTGTCACCAACAGAGGATATTTGAGGAAGTATCTCCCCAGCCGTGTTGGAAGATCGTAATTTCCCCGCACTCGTCTGTCTTTATACTTTATTGCCGCTCGTCAGCATTTCTCAACACTCGTCTGTGTTATCACTTTGGTATTGCTCGTTTACTTTCCCCAGCAGTTGCCCATGATCACTTTGTTGTTGCTCGTCTGCACCTCCCAACACTCGTCTGTGTTTGAGATTTGCTATTGCTCATCTGCACTTTCCAACACTCGTCTGTGTTTAATCTTTATGGTTGCTCGTCTGCATTCTCCGGCACTCGTCTGTGTTTATTATCTGTTTGAATCTCGTCTGCACTGTTTGGATACTCGTCTGTATCATCCCTTACACTCGTTTGTATTGCTACTCCAAATGCTCGTCTGTGTTTGAATTTCTGGTATTCGTCTGTACCAGTAGCTGATATTCGTCTGTATTGTTGCTTGAAGCGCTCGTCTGTGTTTCTTAGATCATCGTCTGATACTCGTTTGTATCATTGACTTATGACACTCGTCTGTGTTATCTTGATGATCATCCAATACTCGTCTGTGTTATCTTGATGATCATCCAATACTCATCTGTATTGAAGAGGTTTGAAATCCTGACTGTGGGAATAAATGTCAAAATGGTTACCGGTCCTGGCGTAACAGGTATATCCGAAGGAGGCTCGTCTGTCTCAAGCACCAATTATTAATGTTGCACCTGGCGTAACAGGTTTGCTCGAAGAAGACTCGTCTGTCTTATATCATATATCCACGGATAATATATGAGGAGGATTCGTCTACCTTGTTTATGCATGTCTATCCCACGGACTTAAGTGCATCACCGGTCTTGGCGTAACAGGTTTATCCGAAGGAGATTCGTATGTCTCAAGTTATATGTCTTGCAGAGTATGTGAGGACTCGTATGTCCAGTTCCTGGCGTAACAGGATTGTTCGAAGAAGACTCGTCTGTCAAAATATTCTGATTCTAAATAACAGTTTCAAGGAGCTCGTATGCTTTCTCTTCACTTCAATCACCAAAGCGTCATTTGGTTTGGTTTATTTCCCAGTTTTTGCATTCTCCATCAGAGTGCAAATTTCAGGCTTTCTTGGTATTCAACCACAGTTTATCTTGAACGGTCGATAGCCCGTGCTACCGTCCTTTTCAGATTAACAGTTGTTTGAATAGGGGCAGCTGTAACACCCCAAATTTTCCCTCTTCTTTTTAAGCATCATATCACATCATATTCATCATGAACATATCATATTCTTGGCATCCTAGCATGGAAAGATGAGGCACAACATTCTCATGACCTAGCATTAGGCATATGATCATCTGTGGAGGTTTTTGAAGCATCAAAAGCTATGACAAGGGGCCCAATGGATTTGTTCAAGTCCTATGAGGGGTCTATGTTTCATTCACAAGTTCAAGATCATACACAAAAGCTCAGAAGGTTGGAAGATCATTAGGGAATCCAGGCTAGGGCAAAGCTCCTACACAGTGACCCCAAATTAGGGTTTAAGTTTCAAGCATGAAAACCTCAATACTTTGGCCATTTCATTTAGGCAAAGTCTCTTACATGTTAAGAAGATCCTAGGGATGAAATTTGGTGAGAAAATTCCTTGTGGAAGTCAAGTATTTCTTCAGTTGCTTGTAAATGAAGAAATTGGTCAACTGTGCCTTAGAAAAGTCAACTGTGAGATTTCAAGGGGTCCAACCCCATTTTTCTATCCAAGGGATGGTCTTATAACATTAAAAGAGGTTTGGAAAGATCAAAGATCAAGAATCATTAGGTTTTGAGGTGTTTTGCAAAATTGGTATAAGCTTGGTCATGGAAAATGCCATTTTTAGCAAGTTTTTGCCCTAATTTTCAAGTAAGCATAACTTGGTGAAAAAATCTTCAAATGGACCAAAGCCAAACATGAAAGTTGAAGATTAAAGCCTCCCATTTTCAAAAAGTACAAGTACTTTTTCATAGCCTTTATGGTTTAAGAGATGAGGCCCTCGAAAATTTCAAAGAAACTAGGGCATGACATGGATTTTCAATTGTCCATAAATGCAAAAAGTCTTGAAACTTATTTTTGGGTGTTGGTATGAACCAAATGAGGTCACAATGTTACAAAGCAATGCAAATGATCCATTTTTCTCCAAGAATAATACCAAATTCGTGCATGATGTGAGGGTTATTTCATAAGTGTAAAATTTGCATGATCATGAGAATTGTGTGATACTTACATCCAAGGACCAGAATCTTTGTTGATTTAAATCAAGGGTGAGATTTGGAGAGCACATGGGCTAAGAGAGAGAGCAATGCACGAGTGTTTCATGACTTCACACCAAACTTGCAATTTTTGCAAATTCTCTCCCACACTCTCATCTCACGTGCATTCTTCCTCATTCTTCCAGCATTGCTTCTTGAGACCATATAAAAGAAGCTAGGGTTTTAATTTGCCTCAGATCCATCCCATTTTCATCACTCTCAAGTTTTGGCATTAAGAGCAATTTCTTTTGAATCTCTTCATTCTCTCACTCTCTTCACAAACTTCTTCCATATTCTTGTTCAGTGAGTCACAAAGATCATTATTCCATCATTCATTTAAGCTAAAGGTGCAAGAATAGAAGGGTGCCATTCAAAGGCAGGATGCTTTGAAGCTTCAGATTCAAGTTCTATCAAGCTTCCTCTTGCATTTATTTTGAAAGAGGAGATCACAAGAGTTAGATCTGCAGCATTTGGAGCATTTTCTTGGTGGTTTTGAGGTGTCTTCATCTCAGGTAAGCTTCTGAATCCTTGGATCTGGAAATGGTTTTTGAGGTGTGCATTTTGATCTTTGATGTATGCTGATTGCACTGCACGTTTTAGATTTGAAAATGATGCATTATTGAGGATGTATTGTGGATTTAAAGTTTCATGGTGAAACTTGTTTGTCTTCGATCTGGAGTATTCTTTGATTTATTGAGATTTTGATTGCTGTATTTGAATTCAGTGTGGCTTGATGATCTGATCTGGAGCTTTTGATGTATTGTCATTAATGTTTGTTCATGATTTGCATTTTCCGGTGTCGGAGCCCTAGCTCCGGTCACCGGATTCTGGGCTGGTGTTGTTTAGGGTTTGATGGAGGAAGACGACCTCAGAGCCCTTGGATTGTATCATCTCAACGTCCATTATGTTGCCACCTCATTTAATGAAGACCATCCCCCTCACGTGCTTCATTTTTATAATTTGAGTCTGAATTAATCCAAATGTCACGCACCTCACAGCTTTAATGTGTTCCCTCACTCTCCAACCAATCATTGTGATGACTTACATTAATGAGTTGACTGATCCTGGCTTTCCACTTGATCCTAGGGCCTTTGTTTTTTCCAGATTTTCTGAATTTCCACCACATAATTGTGTGTTGCGCTGACTATTTCCTGGGCCTTGACTTCTATCCCCACCCCCCTTTGCGTGAAGCCCAACAAATTGAACTGAAACTCCTTGCTTTTCATACCCCCTGCCTAATTCCATTTATTTTATTTCTTTTTTATTTCATTTTAATATCAGTTTGGTTTTTATTTTTTAAAAATAGTTTTAGGTCATCAAAAATTCTAAAATAATTCATGAATGTTATTTTTAGTTTTCTTTAATTTTTGACATTTTTATTTTCCATTTATTTTATTTTGACACGTGTAACTTAATTCCCCCCTTTTAATTAATTAATTTTAATTTATTTTTAAGCATGTTAACTTGTCCATTTTCTATATTGATCCTCATTTTGAATTTTTGGTTGGTTTGTTTTGCTCTGGACTCATGATAGGATGTAGTTTCTTGGTGATTTTTGTTCTGATTTTTAGAAGCTTGTTTAATTGATTTTGGTCCTTGACTTGTGAGTGAAGTTTCTTAACCCTAGTTGATGTTTGACCCCTCATTTGACTTACTTGGCTGCTGAATTTCTTCCTCTCCTTTTGGCATGTTGTTATATCATGATTGAAGATCTCTTGTCCAAGGTTGTAGAATTTTTGGGTGCATACTTGATTTGATTTGAATTTTTGTTCTAGACTTGTCCCATTTTGCTTCTTTTTGATCATAAGTTCTCTCCTTATCTTAGAATGGCACTTGTGCCAACTTCTTCATCTTGTTTAGGGTCTCTTTAGGGCATTGATACCTTTCGATCTTGGTTTGAGGTTTGTGTTTTGGAAATCTTGTATTTTGTTTACCTTTGAAGTTCTTCCTTTCTTTTGTATATCCACCTCACTTCTTTTGATTCTTTCTTCCCATAATGTGATTGCTTGACCACATGCTTCTCTTTTCTTCATCTCTCTTGCTTCTTAAGCACTTTTTTAAACTTGATTAGGGTTCTGGTCTTGTGCCTTGAGAATGTTGTTTTGTTTATTTTGCTTTGCATCTTATCAAGTTTACTTTGCTTTGCTATGTGATTCATGTTTCCTCATGTTGACTTGTGTGCTTCTTCTCTCATTCTTGTGACTTGCATTTGCATTGAGCATTTGTGTGTATGACTTCATTTCTGTTTGTATGATGTTGGTATGGCATTGTGATCATTTTATATTGCCTTTATACTTGTGTTGCTAACCTTTTCAGGGGCTTTGGTAAGTGAGAGGTGTGGATGTGATTCCCACATCTCCAAATCTTATCTCTTCTCTTCTTATCATTACTTGTTCTAATCTTGTGATTGTTGGGCTTAGGCCTTACTTCCCCCTTCTCCTCCTCTTTTTCTTCTTCTTCTTCTTCTTCTTCTTCTTCTTTTCTTTCCTTCTTCTCTATTAGGACAGTAAGCCTCACTAACCTAGGATTTCCATGCATGACAACACTTAGGATTCATTAGTCCCCATTAGACTTTTGCCTTTGTGATCTTTTTTGGATTATTTTCTGCTCTCATCTCAAAACTCTAAAGAAGACACTTAATAAAGAATGAAGTGATATCTTGAGCAATAGCCTTATCCCACGAAACACTTGTATTCTTCCCATCTTGGGATAGTACAAGCTTGTCTTGTGATGCACAAGTCTGATCAGGATATCATCTTCACCAAGAAAATCATAAAACACACTTCTTCATTGTAAATACAAAAAACACTTAATAAGTTAATGAGTCAGTGAGCTTCAGCCCTAATCTCTGGATTCAAGTTTTGGGGATCTTCTCCTTACTTGAGTGTGCTTGTTCTATTATTCCATCTTGGAATGTAGTGACAAGTGCACATTCCATGGAAAAGAGCTTGAGTTCACTTCCTTGTGCCACACTTATAAAAAGCTTCATAAAAAACACAAACAAACAATAAGCGTCTTTCCTTCGGGAATTCTTTTCTCATCTCATTCGCTCCGTACGCGAACTTGCTCCTACTTGTCATTTTGCAAGACGGTTACGCACTCGTCGTCCGAGTCTGCAACACCTGAGCATTAGCATAGGCAATTCAAGCCTTAAAACACAAGCAATTTTTTTTCTACCCCTAGTTAGGGGAACTACGGCGTCTCTGATCCTCATTGTCCAGATGAGGTACGTAGGCAGCGGGGTAGGGCCCGTTCGAGCACAATCTTTATTTTCCCTACTTTTTTCCTTTTCATTTCTTGTTCAGTTTCCTCTTATTTTCTTTGTATCCAGTTCAATTCATTTTCTTTGCAGCAACTTTCATTTCTCCACCCTTTGAAACAGTTTCTTTGCAAGCGTGGATCCCGTCGGGTACGGCGGACGATCTGGGTGCTAATACCTTCCCAGGTCGTAACTGACTCCCGAACTCAGTCTCTTTGGTTTGCAGGACTCGTGTCCTTCCTTTTCTTTTCTTCTGGTTTGTGCAGCATTACCATTCCCGTTCCTTCGGGATAAAAATGCATGGCTGGCGACTCTATTCTTTTCCGCCCCACTTTCGCGTTTGTACCAGGATGGAAATCCTGTTAAGACAAATGAAACGTACAAACATCCCGAGGTATCCCTTACCGGATTCCGTCATAGGAGTTAGATATTCCTGAGGGTAAGTATATTTCCTGCAAGCATTTATTAAGAATGGCTCATTTGTTTTTTATGCAAGTATCTATTATGAATATTGGACATTTTGCAAATGAAATAAATATGTACAAAACGAGGTGTGACTGAAAATTCTGATTTTATTAATCTGGGTGCCCTGAATTGGAAAATACAGTCAAAGAAACAAATCCCCTGGAGTGAGGAGATCGTTACAAATTAAAAAAGTAAAAGTACTGGCAATGTTGACGACTCTCCGGTTAGCTTCCTTTGCTATGACCCGTATGACCTTGACGTTCTTCTTATCTTGCTTTCTGAAGAAGGTTGATTCTGACTGATGCTTTATCTTTTCGAAGCTTGTCGTGTTGTACGTGATACAGACGAATTCAGAATGCAATTGTTCGCTTATTCCCTAATTTTGCGTGGATCGCCCTTTCGAGTTTTCAATCCACCGGGATACCCATTTTTGCCTGAGCTGTCCAATGCGGCTTTTCAACTCAGCAGATGTATATATATATATATATTTTATTTTTCTCTTATTTTTGCCCGAGTCTTCTATTCTGTTTTTGACTCGCCGGGATGCCCTATTTTTGCCTGGACTTACATTCTGTTTTTATGTCCAGCGGGTCATTTTATGCGAAATATTTTTTAACTGCATCTGAATTCACAGGAGATAAGAAATCTTCACCATCCATAGTAGTAAGCATCAGTGCTCCACCAGAGAAAACCTTCTTTACTATGAATGGACCCTTGTAGTTTGGAGTCCACTTGCCCCTGTGATCTGTATGAGGAGTAAGAAGTCTTTTCAGCACAAGATCTCCCACTTGGTATTCCCGAAGCCTGACTTTCTGATCGAAGGCTTTCTTCATCCTTTTCTGATATAGCTGCCCATGGCAGATAGCAGCTAACCTCTTTTCTTCGATCAGATTCACATCCATCATTACCCGTAAGGAAGGTAGCTCAACTTCAACAGGTAGGACAACTTCCATACCATACACAAGCTGATAAGGTGTTACCCCAGTAGAGGTTCTGATTGAGGTACGATACCCATGCAAAGCAAATGGTAGCATTTCATGCCAATCTTTGTATGTAACCACCATCTTCTGCACAATCTTCTGCACAATCTTCTTAATGTTTTTGTTTGCTGCTTCAACAACGCCATTCATCTTTGGCCTGTAAGGAGAAGAGTTGTGATGTTGAATTTTGAAGTCCCGGCACAATTCTGCCATCATTTTGTTGTTCAAATTGGACCCATTGTCAGTAATGATTCTCTCGGGCACTCCATATCGACAGATGATGTCTCTTTTCAGAAATCTGGCTACCACTTGTTTGGTGACGTTTGCATAAGAAGCTGCTTCAACCCACTTGGTGAAGTAATCAATGGCTACCAGGATGAATCTGTGGCCATTTGAAGCAGTCGATTCGATCTTTCCAATCATGTCAATGCCCCACATGGCAAAGGGCCAAGGTGAAGACATCACGTTCAAAAGATTTGGAGGCACATGCAATTTATCTACATAGATCTGACACTTGTGGCATTTTCTGGCATAGGCACAATAGTCTGCATCCATTGTGATCTAGTAGTAACCTGATCTTAATAATTTCTTAGCCATTGCATGTCCTCCAGCATGGGTACCGAAAGATCCTTCATGCACCTCGTGCATCAGCAATTCTGCTTCTTTCTTATCAACACATCTGAGAAGAACCATGTAAAAGTTTCGCTTGTATAATGAACCATCAGCATTAAGGAAGAAAATATCAGCCAGCCTTCTTAATGTCTTCTTATAATTGGATGATGCCCCAGGTGGGTATGTCTGATCCTCTAAGAAGCTTTTGATGTCATGGAACCAAGGTTTGTCATCTTTAGCAATGTCCACAGAGAATACGTATGCTGGTTGGTCTAGTCTGGATACCGAAATCCGAGGCACAAAATTGGCAGTTTGAACCTTGATCATGGAGGAAATGGTAGCTAAAGCATCTGCGAACTGATTCTCGTCTCGAGGGATATACTCAAGTTTGACTGTTGTGAAGAAAGTCAATAATCTCCTCGTGTAGTCACAGTATGGAATTAGATGCTCTTGGTGAGTGTACCATTTGTTGTTGGTCTGATTGATTACCAAAGCTGAATCCCCGAATACAGTTAAAGTCTTGATACTGAGGTCAATGGCTTCCTCAAGACCCATGATACAGGCTTCGTACTCAGCTTTGTTGTTAGTGCATGCAAAGGTGAGTTTTTCCGAGAAAGGCATATGAACTCCTTTAGGTGTAATGAGCACTACACCAACTCCACGACCATTCATATTGACAGCCCCATCAAACATCATTGTCCATTCTTCTTCTGGGTCAGGCCCTTCGGTGTGAACAGGCTCTTCATGATCTTTTGCTTTTAGGAACATGATGTCTTCATCAGGGAAGTCAAATCTCATTGGCTGGTAATCATCAATGGGTTTCTCAGCCAGATAGTCAGACAGTACACTGCCCTTGATGGCCTTTTGAGATGTGTACTGAATGTCATACTCTGTCAGAATCATTTGCCATCTTGCAACCCTTCCAGTAAGTGCTGGCTTCTCAAATATGTACTTGACGGGGTCCATCTTTGAGATTAACAAGGTAGTGTGAGTCAACATATACTGTCTTAGTCGGCGAGCAGCCCACGCTAAAGCACAACAATTTTCTCGAGTAGTGAATAACGTTGTTCACAGTCGGTAAACTTTTTGCTTAGGTAGTATATTGCATACTCTTTTCGACCAGACTCGTCATGCTGGCCCAACACACACCCCATTGACCCTTCTAATACTGTCAGGTACATTATTAGAGGTCTTCCTTCAACTGGAGTCATAAGAATTGGAGGTTCTTGCAGGTACTCCTTGATCTTGTCAAAAGCCTTCTGATAATCCTCGTTCCACCTGACCGTTTGTTCCTTTCTTAACAATTTGAACAAGGGCTCACAGGTCGCAGTGAGGTGAGATATGAACCTTGATATGTAGTTCAATCTACCTAAGAAACCCCGAACTTCCTTTTCAGTCCTAGGTGCAGGCATCTCTTGAGTGGCTTTGACTTTGTCGGGATCAACTTCAATTCCCTTTTCACTTACAATGAATCCCAGCAATTTACCAGAACATACCCCGAATGTGCATTTGTTAGGGTTTAACTTCAGCTGATACTTTCTCAGACGCTTGAACAACTTCAGAAAATTCACCAGATGATCTTCTTCAGTAAGGGACTTGGCAATCATGTCATCCACGTAGCATTCAATTTCTTTGTGGATCATATCGTGGAATAATGTTACCATCGCCCGTTGATAAGTTGCACCGGCATTCTTCAGTCCAAAAGGCATTACCTTGTAACAAAAAGTGCCCCAAGGTGTGATGAAGGTTGTTTTCTCCATGTCTTTAGGTGACATCCTGATCTGATTATACCCAGAAAAACCATCCATGAAGGAAAACACCGAGAACTGAGCTGTGTTGTCCACCAATACATCAATGTGAGGTAATGGGAAATCGTCCTTCGGGCTAGCTCTGTTCAGATCCCGGTAATCCACACACATCCGTACTTTGCCATCCTTCTTAGGCACTGGTACAATGTTAGCAACCCACGGCGGGTAACTAGTTACAGCAAAGAAATCGGCGTCCCACTATTTTTGCACTTCTTCCTTAATCTTCATGGCCATGTCTAGGCGAGTACGGCGTAGCTTCTGTTTCACTGGAGGGAAATCTTCTTTTAATGGCAGCTGTAACACCCCAAAATTTGCCCTCTCATTTTCATAGCATCTTGGCATATCATCTCGCATATGTAACATTGCATTTATTCATAAGTGGGGCATGTCATTCATAGGATGAGACATAGCATAAGCGGGCAGTGTTCTAATTCAAGCGTTGTTTGTGCAGTTTGCGATTTAATTCAGGTGGACGTTTGACCTGATCGTGGTCAAACTATCGAGAGATTGTTTTAAATTGCAAGTCATTTGCGTCGGTGGTTATTTCTCGGACGATTTATTCTCCCAGAGAGGGATTCAAACATGTTCAAAGTATTCATGGTTTAATTAGTCAGAAGTTAAGAGGATGATCAATTCAGTAAGCTACTCGTGGTCAGGGATGTGTTTCATAAATTTTAACTAGAGATTTGGTGGGATTTGTCTTAACGTGATTTGTGGTTTTGGGTCCAAGTTTGATTCACGATTAGTTTTAGTCCTCAAGGATTGATCCATTTTGGTTTCAAGAGTGACTCTTTGTGGATTCAATTCAATTTTTCATATACATTTTATTTTGTTAAATAAAATGTAGTTGCATGTTTCATAATCAATGGCTTCCGTTGGATTCACTGATAAGAACATTATGTTCAGAAAACTCAAATTGAAGTCTGAGAATAAGAGGTGTTTCGATTGCAATACGGAGAAGCCTACATAGGCGTCTGTTACGTATGGGATCTTTCTCTGCATTGATTGTTTTGTTGTTCATAGAAGTCTAGGAGTTCATATCAGTTTTGTGAGATATACAAACCTAGATTCATGGACACCTGAGCAACTAAAAATAATGAGCAACTAAAAATAATGGGCAATTAAAAATAATAAGCTTTTGAGGAAACAGCCGTGCACAGACATTCTTTAAGCAACATGTTTGTAGTGATGGTGGTAAAATAAAAGCAAAGTATACATCCAGAGCTGCAAAATTACACAGACAGATTCTTTTAAAGGAAGTAGCTAAAAGTATGGTTGAGGAGGGAGGCTTGAGCTCATCACCTATGGCTTCTCAGTCTTCTAATGGACTTCCAAAGCTCGAAATCAATGATGTACTGAAGGAAAGCATTTTGGAGAAAGCGGAAAAGCCCGAGAGTACATCTTCACTTAGAGTTTCACATACAAAATCAAATAATTTGAAGAAGCCTATTGGCGCGAAAAAGCTTGCGAAGGGTGGGCCAAGTAGGTCTCTCTATGAGCAGAAGCCTGAAGAACCACCTTCTCCAGTTCCATCCACAACATTCAACGACCTCGAAACCAGAATCGTCACTCTTCAATGATTCACAACCTGCAATAAAAAATCAGCAAATTCAGATTAACGTGGAAGCAGAGGAATAATGAGAAAATGATTAAGGAAATTTCTCGTGGGCGGGAACTCATCAACAAGCAGAAAGCCTTTTACTCTCAGCTATGTTATGTAGCCTTTATTTAATGGTCTTCCGACCAATGAGGACATCTTGGCCTCCAAGGAACCACTTTGCTTGCATCAACATTGAATCCTGTAGAGACTTACCGAAGAGATGAACCAACTCCGAAAAAGAGGTGCAGCATCAGGTCTAACCAGTAACCTAGTGAGATGAAATTTTTCTCGTTCTCAGAAGCAGCAGCAGCATTTTTGTTGCTTTTGTAATCACAACTTTAATAGAGTTGTTTCCCGTGTCATGAGGACCTGCAATCAACAACAACTGGATCATCAACTTCCGTCAAGTATATTATTCCTCTCACCAATCTGTCATAACCCTGCATAATAAAACCAATCAAAGTTCGTTATAAGTTTAAAACCCTAACCAATCCACAACAGAATTCCCAATTGCAAATTCAAAAACAAAGGCAGAATTTGATAAAAAACAATAACAGAAAAACAATTAACTGAGATTTCAATAAGAGTCTAACTAACTCTAACCGAATTCACCAAAAAAATCTATAATAGAAATTCATAACAGAAAGTAATAACTAACTATTACCTGAGAGAAGTTTCCAGAAGTTGAACTCGGCTCTATAAATTCGAATCAGTTCTTTAATCTAGGGTTGGGACCTCACACCATTCTTCTTCTCTTCCTTTCACCTTCTTCCACCATTTTTCTCTTCTCCTTTCAATCTTCACTTTCTTCAACCATATTTCTCTCCTTCTACGACCAACCAAACCAATCTTCTTCTCCCATAACTTCTGCATCTTCTCCCTTTATCATGGCACATCAACCCTTCATCCTCAATCTTTGACCTGCACATTAATAGAGTAATAATCTCAATTATTCAGAATCCGAAAATTCAAGAAGGATAGGGATGAATTCAAGAATGTGAAGGGTAAAGAGGAAGGTCTCATACCTCTTCGGCGTTATCTCCAGCGTGCATCAGCATTCAGTGTTCACATTCATCAGTCTGTATTTCCCGAGTCAGCAGCCTGAAATTGCCACAAATATTTCAAACCTGCAGAAAAATCGAAACGAGAGTCACAACATCAATAACATGCAAGATTCGAAGCAGGAAAAGAACGAGAAGTGAGATCGAATCATATACCTGAGTCGTAACATTGGAAATCGTCTTCAACGTCTCCTTTTACATCAATCGTCATCGTCGTCAAGATCTCGACCTCGCCAAAGAAGCCGACGCTCCTTCATTCACCAATCAACGTTTTTCATCGTCGTTGAAGCCACCAGGTACGAGTCCATCACCTTGTTCTTACTATGATTCTCTTTGATTTTAGGTCTATGAGAGTGATAAAGATTGATCTCGGATTTGAGAGAGAGTAGGGATTAGGTCGTTTTTAGGTTTTGTTCGAATGGAAGAGTTTGGTTTCATGGAGGTGATGAGGTGCGGTTGTTATTAACGGGGAAGAGAGATGGTGAAGGTGAGTTAGGAAGAAGAGAAGAAGAAGAATCACGCGGGAGGGATGAAGAAGATGAGAAGAAGAAGGCGGAAGGGAAGGTTGGTGGCGGCAGAAGTTTGTAGGGATTAGGGTTTATTTTTTGTATTTCTTGCTCTTCAGCCCCGTTTGTGTAATGTTTATGTTTGTATTGAGGAGCAATTAACATAATTAAGAGAGATTAAAAGAATTATTACGAATATCTTATGAAATTAAAGATAATTAAGAGATTTGATCCTCATCCATTAAGCCACCATAAGAATACCGTTAGAATCTGAGGGGATAAGATTGTGTTTCGGCGGTCCAATCCGGCGGTGACACTTGTCACCGTCCGGTTGGGCCACCCTTCTATAATCACATGCAGACTACACACCATAGTAACCATGCTCTCTCTCATAATCCGCATGGGCCTCTTCCCTTTTGCTATTTCCACCTCCTCTCATAAGCCCATTAAATAAACAAACTAAAAAAACATCACTTACTGCACCTCCCTAAGCTTCCAGCGATTGCGCTTAAATTAGTTTTGCTATTAGCACACCCGCGTTAGGCCCATAGGAAAAACTGCAATAAAAAAGCTCTTCCAGCACCTCCCCCTCATTCCTGCGCATGGGCTTAGCCCCTCTGCTAACCACACTCCCCTTGTAAGCCCATTAAGAAAAAACAACTAGAACAATGTGCTTTCTGAACCCCCTGTGTTCTTCCTTTAGATTTTATTTTGTTTTACCATAGTTTAGGAAATAATTCAAATAAAATAGGAAAATGCTTAGGAAAATTCTCAAAAAAATCAAGTAGGCTATTAATTCAATTTAGAAATATTTGGCATTTTATTTTTATGAATTTTAATTGTTTTTGAATTAAATCTGATTTTTTCATGTGATTAGTTTTTAGTGAATTTCCTTCAGCTGTACATAAATTTGTTGATTTTATTTTTTAGCCTTCCAGTAACATTTTTGGCCCACTCTTTTTACCATAGTTAGAGGACTCATAATAGTACTTAGCATAATTTTAGTATATTTTTTTGGACATTTTATCTCAGGTTTTAGTGGCCTAATCCTTAGAAAAGAATGGTTAATCATTAGGTAGAATTAATTGATTTTTAGGCATAGCAAAATTCTGATTTTTTAGGATTCTTTTTAAAACAATATTATAGGTAGTTGTAGGACCCTATAGGATTAATCCCATAATTTTTCCAGAACTTTTACTATTTTTAGGATATTAATTCTTAGGCTTTGTTACATGTAAATTTCCATTAGTTTAGGATAGAATATTAGGATTTTATTAAGAAATAGTTTAAGTAGATTTAACCTTAGGATTTAATAGTGATTTAGAATAGGTTAAGTTCTGATTTTTTTAGAATGAAAATTTTAGGTAATGCCCTTAGTTTTAGGACTTAGGCTTAGGATTCATATTAATTAGACTTAGAATAAATTTAGGACTATTTTAGGTTTATACCTTTAATTGTTTTGTTTTGAATTTTATTTTTATATTCAATTTTAATGCTTTTTTATATTGGTTGATATTTCACTTGAATAGGTTCCCCCTTGGCTTTAGAATCAACTTAACTTCCTTAGGAAGTAAGTTGCATTCTAGGAGTTTCTAAGTCCTTTCTCCATTAGGTTTAGAATACCTCATTAACCATAGGATCCCTTGTAAATAAATAAACAAAAATTAGGGTTGTGTCTTAGTCCCCCTTAGATTTTGCCTTTTGCAATTTGAGTCATTCTTTCCCATCTCATGAAGAAAAATAATAAAACACTTAATAAGAACCGAACGTTCTTGTACGACACGAGACTTTGTTGCGGAGTGCTTATACGCGTCCTGTTTCGGGGCGAGGTGTAAGTACTTCCCGCGATGGATAGGTCTTAGTACGAGAATGTTCACAAAAAAATTCAAAACACTTCTCTTAAAAGACAAAACACAAATAACAAGCAACTATCCTGCGGGAACTTCTCTTCTCATCTCATTCACTCACAACGCGAACTCGCGACGACTTGTCTCACATGTAAGACGGTAAACGCACTCGTACTAGACGAGCCTGCAACACTTGAGCATAGACATACACAGTTCCAGCTATAAAAAACACAAACAAATTGTTCCCGCCTTAGTTAGGCGAACTACGTCGACTCTGATCCTCATTTTCCCGATGAGGTACGTAGGTAGCGGGGTAGGGCCCGTTCGAGCACATTCTTTATTTTCCCTACATTTTTCCCATTCTTTCTTTTTGTTCTTTTCCAGTTCCTTTCTCATTCCCATTCCAGTTAGTAGTTCTTATTCAGCAGCATCCTTTTTCTTACCCCTTGAAACAAAACAAGCAAGCGTGGATCCCGTCGGGTACGACGGACGGTCTGGGGTGGTAATACCTTCCCAGGTCGTAACCGACTCCCGAACCCAGATCTTTGGTTTGCATGACCTTGTCCTTTCCTTCTTCCTCAGGTTTGTGCAACATTACCTTTCCCATTCTTTCAGAATAAAAATGTAGGGCTGGCGACTCTACCTTTTCCGCGCCACTTTCGAGTTTGTACTAGGATGAAAATCTCGGGAGCGACAGCTGGCGACTCTGCTGGGGACCGAACTCAGAATCTCTGGTTTCCCTTGTAGAGTAAATCCTAGCGCCTGTTTGGTTTCGTTTCTTTGGGTGTTTATATGTTTGTTGCTGTGTGCTTTAGTTTAGCTTTACTGTTTTTATTTACAGTTTTTACTTTACAGCTTTACTTTACCGCATTTATTTACTGCTTTCAATATTTATTTTCCATGCATCATATTATACTGGACTGTCTGGCTGTGCTGGTTTTCATTTTTTTTGTGGGATGGGAGTTACTGTGAGATAAGCCAACTACCCGGCTTGAGTGCACTATAGGATTAGCGTGGACATACATTGTACTCCCATGGTATCTCATCATGATGAGTGGCGATGTGTTCCACACCCAGATTGCGACCGTCCTGGAACTATTCTGTGTGGGGATTACCCCACTTCAGGGTACGACCTTGATAGTTATGTGCATCTGGTGACCGATCTTCAAGGACCTTAATGGGAACACCCCTCTCCAGTGATGACAGTGGCAGACCACATTTGTTGGCAAACCCACTCGCATCCGAGGGTCCATTGGGAACTCGCATAGGATGTCCCGATTCTCTCATAGGAATTCAGTTAAAGCAAACTGTTCGTATGACGATAGTATTGTACCCTTCGGGATGAATGTACTATTGTTTCTCGATTCAGTGCTTGAAGCTGGAGACTTGTGAGGGATGCTTGTTTTTCCGGACTCAACTAAGGCCTCCCTGAGTAGTACATAATGCCAAACCGATTCCCTGATTTGGTCATGAGCCATTTCTCGGAAATGGTGAACGTATTATTGTTGTTCGGCTTTGAGAGTCCGTGATGTTGACCCGAGTAGCACACCCGTGAGATTGGGAGGGGTTTACAGGTTTGCAGGAACCCTAAGACCTTCAGCATACCCGCTTTTCCATTGGTTCAGTTTTGTGATCTGGATTTCTGGTTCTAAGATATGGGTCCCGGATCAGAGGGATTGTTATTGTGATATATGGATATTGTGACCTTGCACCGAAACCTGATTATATGATTGGCACATCACAGACACTTCACTGATCACATGCCTTGCCTTGCATAAGGATCATATCATCATTAATCATTTGTGTTTCTTTTATTCTCAGGGTTTGCATTACTCCCGGTTCCTGGTCATATTATTGCTTCAGAATGGAGGACGTCAGAAAGAGAACTGTGCACTACAAATTCTTTGATACCAAGATGGACCTGATCAACCAAATGGTGTCTCTGATTACCCCGGGTCATTTGGGTCACTTCAAGGAAAAGTATGGTGATATTCTGGATTTGGTATTCAACTTGGATAGCTCTCAGAGAAGCGCCATTCACACTTTGTTGCAGTAGTACAATCCACGGCCCAGGTGTTTCACATTTGATGACTTTCAGTTGGGTCCTTTGCTGGAAGAGTATGCTGAGATTATGAGAGTGTCAATCAAGGACCAGATTCTTTTCAACTCAGAGATGACAAGACCAACCCATGCTGACATGGCCAAAGCTCTTTATTTGAGCTCATCTGAAGTATCTGCAAATCTGTCTACCACCAAAGCAAAAGTACTTGGTTTCACTTTAGAGTACCTGGTTAGAAAAGCTGAAGAACTTCCAGTGACGAATCAGTGGGATTCTGTTTGCGCCATCTTAGCACTATCCATTTATGGGATCATCCTATTCGCTGATATGGACAAATTTGTGGCATAAATGCTATTCATTTGTTTGTGTTGAAGAATCCGGTGCCCACTCTCCTAGGTGACTTGTATTATTCAGTGCACTATAAGAATGAGAAGAAACGAGGAGGTCTAGTTAGATGTTGTTCTCCCTTATTCTACAAGTGGGTCATGAGACATTTGCCTACTACTGAGGGTTTTACTGATCCTAATACTACTTGGGCCCAGAAGCTGAGTACTTTGTCTGCCAGAGATATTAGGTGGTTTACTTTGAGGTTGAAAGGAAAGAGTTTCATTACCAGTTGTGGGAATTACCTTAATGTGCCTTTGTTGGGAGTATCAGGAGGTATCAACTACAATCCCATTCTCTTAAGAAGACAGTATGCGCTCAAGGAGATTCCTGATGAATCTGAGTTATTCCAAACTTTTTACTTCCCGGTGAAAGACAATCTTCCGATGGTCAGAAAAGTTGCAGGTTCTTGGAAGGTGATCAAAAGAAAGGACACGGCATGTCTAGGAAAGAGCAATAACCGGATGTTCCCTGAATTTGAAGCTTGGATAAAGGAGGAGGTTCAAACGGCTCTAGTCCCTTTTTCTGTACCAACTCCGCCTCCAGCAATGGTGCCTTTAGAAGATTATCAGAAGTTGGAAGCTTTGGTCAAGCAGCTTAGGTTTGAGAATCAAGAGGCTTATAATTCTTGTCAGAAATTGATGATTCAGAAACGTCAGTTAGAGGATAGAGCTATACAAGCTGAAGAAATAGTTCGTCTCAAGCAGAAGGACTTCGAGGAAAGAGAGCTACACTTCAGGAAGAGAGGATTGGTTGAGATCCATAAGGCGAGTCAGTATCGGAAGGATAAGAAGGAACTTAATGAGGCTAATGAAGCCATCACACTTTGGCAAGAGAAGTGGAGTGATAATCAGAAGAAGCAAAAGGAGGTAGAAATTGAATTCGAGTTGAAGATCAAGAACCTCCAGGATGCTTTGGTTGAGCAAGAGAAGCTAGCTCGGAGAGCACAAGAGCAACAGAGAGAGTATCTACATCAGATGAAAAAGAGTCAACAAATAGCTGAAGATGTCGAGAAAGAAGTTGAAGCGTTGAAGCTTCATGCTGATGTGAAGAGGTCAAAGGCCGAGCCGGGTCCGAGTAAAGAGAACGAGATAACTTTCCTGCAGCAGATTGAAGAGTTACATGCTTCCTTTGATACGAGGGATCTCCTCATCCAGAGACTCATCCAGGAGCCTGATCATCCGGATATCGTTCAGTTGTTCCAGAATGTCAAGCGTCTTGGCTGGAGGCAGCAAAACTTAGAGTTCCCCAGGGTTTAGTTTCATGCTATTGTACTTAGATTACCCACAGGCTTGTTGTGGGATTCCTTTTATTTAATGTACTTTGTTGTTCTTTTGATTGGCACCCTTCGGGGACTTTGTTGTTTCAAACTTCAGTTTATGTGATTGACGTTGTTTTGAATCTCTTGTTCGTTATTTGTTGCACCGACACAGGGTAATGAGCACCAATTCTCCATGACCATCATTGTATTTGAATATTGCTTGGGTCTTCTTCCCAATTATTATTCTCTTAATGCCAGGACCGGAAACAGGGAAAGACTTGGGAATAAAAGGAACACATTGCATTGCATACGCATCATTTGCATTTCTTCTTTGTTTTTGCAGGTTTTCCTACAGGATGCTTAATTTATCTGTGTTCCAGGCATAGATTGCGAGAGTTGCCAAGACCCGGCATCTCCGACAAGATATCCCGCATCGCTATGCAACTCGCAGCAACTAGAGGACAATCATGGATGCTATGCAAACGGAGCTTAATGAGTTTCGCACCAGAATGGGAGAGTTCATGACCATGATGCAAGGGATGGCTCAGGGACAGCAAGAGTTAAGGAATGCAATTCAAGGGCTCAATCCTCCTCAGACTAATACTCCTATGACCACATCTGATGGGCAAGGGGCTCCTCCCAACACCAGCAACGGCCCATGTGGACCTCATATTCAAGAACCAGGCACGACAACTTTCGTTCCATTACAAGACAGGCAGGAGGATCAATTCCCTTATTTCAACAATGACATGGGGTTCGCTGGAGAAGGAAATCTTAATGATTTTTTGGTGCTTGCTGAGAAAGTCAGAGCCCTCGAGTGTAGAGATACTTTGGGGATAGATGTGTCTGACATGGGCCTAGTCCCCGGGGTGGTTATTCCTCACAAATTCAGGCCGCCTACTTTTGACAAATACAACGGTAGCTCCTGCACAAAGACTCACTTGCAGGCTTTCTATCGGAAGATCGCTGCCCATACTCGGGATGAAAAGCTCTGGATGTACTACTTCCAGGATAGTCTCTCTGAAGGGTCCTTGGAATGGTATATGAAGCTAGAGAGAGGTTCGGTAAGAAATTGGAAGGAATTGGGAGAAGCATTCCTCAAGCAGTATCAGTATAATATTGACATGGCGCCCAGTCGCACCCAACTTCAGAGTTTGACTTAGAGGAGCTCAGAGAGTTTCAAAGATTACGCACAAAGGTGGCGTGAAGTAGCCGCTCGAGTGCAACCGCCTTTGTTGGAGAGAGAAATGGTAGACCTGTTCCTGGATACTCTCCCTGGGCATTGTAAGCACCCCAAATTTGCCCTCACCCATTCACACATGGCTTGTGATCATCTCATATGCATATACACCATCATATCATCTCATAGTACATTTTTGATTCACTGCATAGCTTCTAAGTCATCTGCACTTAGGGTTTGTGATCTGAGCAATCCCAATGCTTCTTGAGCCATTCCAAAGGCCACCAATCAACTCAAAGAGGTCCATGTGTGTTCTTGTATCATGTTACATCCTCACAAAGTCCAAATTGCAGAGGAATCACAAGAACTAGGGTTTGAGTGGATGCAGAGCCAGGATGAACTGCACAGTTGACTGAAAATTAGGGTTTTGGTTTCAGAGGCCATAACTCCAAATTTTTTGGTCATTCTTGTTTCCATTGATCTCTATATGGTATAGGGAGTGTGCATATCAATTTTCATGAAGAAATTCCATGGGGAAGTCATCTGATCAAGAGTTGACTTTTCAGACAAGTCAGTGCAAAATCAGGGCATCTGAGGCCCCCAATGACCCAACCAATGGGTGATCTTCATCATTTTGAGTGTATATGATCTTTATTTGATCATGGAAGAAGGTTGAAGTTCATAAAAATCAAGAATTTGGAGTTTTTGCAAATGTTGACTTTTTGGGCATAGTTGACTTTTCAAGAATGCACCATTTTAGGTCAATTTTCAAGCCTTGATTCATGATCCAAAAAGGCTTCAAATGGAAAAACTTTGGTCATGAAAGTTGTAGATCTCATCTTTCCCTTTTCAAAAAGTACAAGAACATGATCAAATTCTTCTTGGATCAAAAGTTATGACCATGCAAAGTTTCCAAAAATCACTTATTTTCAAGTCATGCACCAAGTGGAAATTTTGCAAAGTCTTGGATCAAAACACATTGCAGCCTCTAGTTCACTACAAACCATTACACAAACATTTCCCTAAGTCATAAAATCAGATTTTTGATCAAGTTTGCCCATGGTTTAGTTCATGTAACTTGAATTTTTCACATGTGAACCAAAAGCTAGCCAACTTGCAAAAACCACTCATTTCACTTCCTACAACTTATGACATTGGAAGCTGACTTTGGCTAGCCTCTCCCTCACCTTTTGCTGCGCCAGCCATGCTTTGTCCTTGCCTAGATTTGGAGCCATGCCCTATCTTACACAAAAGTGGTTTTTGAGCAAAAAGTGATCTACCAATCCATAAAGCACAAGTCACATCAGCCAGCCAATCAGAATTGTTTATGATTTCAATTTGCAAGTTGAACATAACACAAGCCAAGGCTGAAACACACACACTCATCACATTCACAAAAACTCACCTCATTGCAAGTTCCTTCGAAATTCTGTCCACAGCCATAAAACACTCAAACTCTCATCATCATTCAACTCACCACATCTCATAGACAAGAAACCACCAAAGCTCAAGCCTAAATCAAGCCTGAAAACTCCATTGCCATTATTCACCTCAAGCTGCAGATTCTATCGAATCTCTCTCCACAAGCCACAAACACACCAACCAACACCACAAACTTTCTCAACACACTTCATAGATCACAAACAACTCCTTTTCACAGCCTGAAAGTGCCAAAATCATCATGGCCATTGTTGACTGAACTGAAGCAGTTCCATTCGAATCTCCTTCTCCAGCCAACACAAACTCATTTTGAGCATTCAAACACATTTGGGGGATCAAGTAGAGCAGCTTGCATCAAAGGAAGTGGCCAGAAAGTTCCTAAACTGAAAGCTCCAAATCTCAGGTAGCTCGAAATTAATTTTTCCAGAAATGGTTTTTTATGTTACAAACTTGTTCCTCATGATGCACTGATCATTCTGGTACCTTTAGTTTTTGAAATGGTTTTGTTTTGAGCATTTAATTTGTGTTTGAAGCTCACGAACCCTAGAAATTGTTTGCTTCGATTCAGTTGATTTAGGAACTTTAAATTTGTTTTGAGAGAGGGGTTTGGTTCGTGAGAGGATAAGGATCATTTCCCTGGTCTTAGATTTCATTTTTGCAACGTTTTGAGGAAGTTGGGTGATTCTCAGGTGAGAGCTGGCCAGAGAAGACGACCGGAAGTCTTCTCCGGCCACCTGAATGTATTTAGGGCTTAATCCCATAATTAATGCTCGTTTGAATTTTGGCCGTTGATGCGCGTTGAATGTTTGACTTCCCACCCTTTTTGATGGCCAGGATCTGTTCATTAGCCCTAATCACTTTAATTAATTTATTTAATTAAGATTAATTCAGCTTTGAATCACAGCCACAGGATTACGCGCCAGTCAACACATTTAAACCCTGGAGCAATCCTGGCCATCCAATCTGTTTACTTTCATTTTCTTTTAATTTTTATTCATATTTATTTCATTTAAATTGCACAATTTATTTAAAATAGTTAAAAAATCATAAAAATTATGAAACTTTTTCTTTAAGGTTTTATTAATTTTTATGACACAAAAATATTTTTATTTTATTTTTTATCATTAAAAAAGTATTTTTAAATATTTAAAAGATCATTTTTAATTGATTAATGAGAATTAATTAATTAAAAATACTTTTAGGTATTTAAAAATTACAAAAAAATTCATGAAATGCTCTAAGACATTTAGAAACATTGTCCAACCTTCAAACCAAATTTCTTTTTTGATCTTGATGCACTTTAAGAATTTTTCATTGAATTAAATCATTTTTTATGCATTATTTTGATCACATGTTTGAAAATTCATTTCTGCCTTTTGGTGAAGGTTGAGACATTGATTCTTTTGCATTGTTTTCCATTTGACATGTATTTTCAAAGATAAAAAGGCCATGATTTGATCTTGCATTTTCTAATTGATGGGCATTTGTTTTGATAAGAACCCTAAAAAACCCTAATAACTTGCAAAAATCATATCTTGAGATTGGTAAAGAGTTGGGAGCTCCCCTTTGGGCAGTGGTTTGTTATAGGTCTAGGGTTTCTTTGAGTGCCATTTTCCATTTTTTTATCTTAGGGTTTGCTTCTGTTTTTGGTTTGTGTTTGATTGTTTGTTTCATAAACCCTAATTTGGGCTTTCTCTTGCATCCTTCTTGCATTCTTTTGCATAAGTTGACTTGCCATTGCATTTTGTGCATTCTTATGATTCATTTGACATCTTAAGACATGTATGAAGCATCATTGATCATTGCATTACATCTTTGCCATGCCATTTGCCTTGTATGCTTCATAACATTTCATGCTTGTTCATGTTCCTTAGCTTGCATCATATGCATTCATGGTCTTGTATGAACATCCCCATGTCATGCCTCATGTTTGCAGCACCTCATAACATCATAATCATCATGTACATGCTTCTGGTTTGGTCTAGCATCATGCCATTTCATCTCATCTTGCATTGCATTGTGTTTCTTTCTGACATTTCAGGTGGTAAGTAAACTTGAGAAGTGAATTTGCCTTCACTTCTCATACCTTTTCTTTTCATCTCCCTTGCATCCATTGCTGCATTTTTACTTGTGCTTGAGTTTGAGCTTGTTCATCCTTCTTCCTCCCACTTTCTTTCTTCAAGTGACTTGACTTCTTGAATGAAGCAAGTCACTTTGCCTCTCTTGATCTTATTCATCTGCTTCCTGGTGGCTCCTGTGAAGATTGTTCTTGAAAACCTCACAAACCATAGGAACAACCAAGCATGTCAATGAATTAGGGTTTTGATTAGTCTCCCCCATAGTTTTTTACCTTTGTGTCTCCCTTTGAGTCTTCTCTTCTCATCTCATAATCAGAGACTAAACCCTAAAGGTTTTAAAACTTTGTGATTAGGGTTATGCCTGTATCCTTCTTTTAGGATGGAGTGTATAACTTTAATCCTAAGTATTAAACCCTTAAGGTGTTTAAATCTCTTAATCAATCCATCTAATAATCATCAAGACATCACACTTGTAACTTGGGCCTTGCATTAAGGTTCTAATTCTTCCTTAAGTGGTTAAGAAGGACTAACCCTAGTGTTAATGGACAAGTCCCCCTCAAGTTGTCTTACAAACAATAAAATCCATTTCATCATCATACCATTAAATAAAATCCACTTAATCAAAGGTTTGTTTTGTCATGAGTTTAATCCCTAATCATGGATTAAGTTGAGGAGCTTTCCTCAGCTTAAATATTCTCATCTATTATCCTTCTTTTAGGATGGTGTAATGAGTCTGTTAGATCCCTGATTATGGCTTAACCTCATTACTCAACACTAAACAAAAACACCAAAAACATCTAAATAATCACAAGTAGGTTAATGATCTTAACCCTACATCAAAGGTGATTAAGTGTGAGAATCTGACTTCACACTTAAGGTAATTCTCATTACCCCTAATCGGAGGGAAGATGTGGTGAGTTTACCAACCCATTGGTTTAGGCTTAAGCTCATTATCTTATGACAAACTCCAAAAAGAAATAAAAGACTGAAAACATCAAAAACAAACAATAATCGTCTCCTCCGGGATTCTTTTCTCATCTCATTCACTCACAAACGAGAACTTGCTTCTTCCGCCTAATGCAAGACAGTCAGCACCTGAGCCAGACAGGTCATACACTTGAGCATAGGCAAGTAAGCAGTTCACAAGTCAATTCATCTTTCAGTCTCTTTGGGTCGAACTACGGTGTTCTGACTTCCTCATTGCACGAGAGGATACGTAGGCATAACTTAACAGTTATCGAACAAAAGTCTCTGTATATTCCCCCTCTTTCTAGCCTTATTCTTTTAAGCCTCATGATCTTGAGCATTCCATTCACTTCTTACACTGACACTTCATTTATACACTTCACTCTCTTTTACACTGACACCTGTACATCTTTTCCAGCTATTTCGTACACAGATTGCACTGACACTACCCCTTTAAAACACAAATCTTTTAAGCGTGGATCCCGTCGAGTACGACGGACAATCTGGGTGCTAATACCTTCCCAGGTTGTAACCAACCCCCTTTCTCAGTCTCTCTGGTTCGCAACCGCCTTATCCATTCTTTTTCTAGGCTTATGCAGCATTGCCTTTCCTCCGGGATAAAAATGCCCAGCTGGCGACTCTATTCATCTCCAGTGAGTTCACGGCTGTGTGTTCTCATTGTCCCTCTCGCCGACCGTTCGCGCTTGTACCAGGATGCAAATCTTCGGGAGCGACAGCTTGGCGACTCTGCTGGGGACCCTTTATATTGCAACCAGGGCTTCTGGTTCTTTTTGTGGGTTCCTCCTAGCGCTCGATTGATTTGTGTTTATTGGGGGTGTTATGTGCTATTTGTGTTTGTATATTTGCTTTATTTACTGCTTTCTGTACAGCTTTATTTATTGCTTTCTTTACAGTTTTTCATATATCATATTTGTCATACTGTGCTGGCTGGCTGGATCTGTTGTTTGTTTTGGTGGGTGGGGTTCATTGAAAGTTAAGGTCCTATACCTGGGACCTGAGTGACACCTAGGCTAGAGTGAATCATATTCTTTCCCATTCCATTTCGGTCTGGTGCGGGAATGTGAAACACGGTTCAGATATGGGTTTCTTCTTGAGAACTCTGTGTTGCAGATTTCCTGCAGTACTAGGGGGATCTGGGAAGCCTGCTAAGTCTGGATGACCTTTTAGTTTTGACCTTCAGAAACTGAGGTGAATTAGAGGGGGAATTGTTATGGTTATTGTAAACGCTGTACCTCCGGGTTAGAAGTGTTTACACTTCTCATAACGGATCCAAGTCTGAGGATCCTTGTTCTAGATCGCTACCTGTGAGGGGGTTGGGCTGTTTACAGGTTTGCAGGTACCTTGACCTCAGAATACCCTGTTACTTTGACTTTGTTAAGAATGCTCCATGTTGGATAGTTCTTGTGATTCCAAAACCCTGGACTTGTGGCTCTTTATTTGAGTCCCCCACCTTGGTTACTGGATTTATAGACCTCCATCTGGAATTATTGAACACACATGGATCTATACCAAGGCAGTTTAATCAGATCCAGCTCAGTCACAAACCCTTTTGCATTTCATTTGCATACATACTCATTGCATCATATTAACATGTGCTTATTTGTGTTTCAGGGTATCCACCTTTATCTGGTTTTGGTTTTGACCCCATCTGCAGTTTTGACTTACCTCCACCAGCACTTGCTTCAGCTGCCAGCCATATACTTCAGTCACTTGCACCAGCCTATCAGTGGCTCACTCCTCAGCATCTCCATCAGCACTTATTCTACCCAGTCTTCAGCATCATGGCCCCAAAGAAAAGCAACATCACCTATCATTTCTTCCAACCAGACTTATCAGACATCAGGAGGATCCAAACCCTGATCACTCCAGATCACATACCCTTGTTCAGGGAGAGTTTTGGAGATATACTGGACATGGTTATGGATCTGGACCCTTCACAGAGGAGCCTCATCCACACCTGCATTCAGTTTTATGATCCTCCACTGAGATGTTTTACTTTTCAAGACTTTCAGTTGGGCCCCTTATTGGAAGAGTACTCCTCATTAGTTGGTTTGCCTATCAAGAGGGAAATCCCTTTCAACCCTGAAATGGTCTTTCCCAGCAATGGAGAGATAGCAAAAGCTTTGCACCTGGAACCTGCTTTGATTGAGCAACATATGACCTCTAAAGCTGGGATCCCTGGTTTTCATCTGGACTTCTTAATTTCTCAAGCTAGTCTGAAGGCCTCCCAGGGGGAATGGAGAGCTGTTTGTGCTCTGTTGGCCTTAAGTGTATATGGAATTGTGTTGTTTGCAGATGAGCCTCGATTCATTAGCAAGAATGCAATCCATTTGCTCATCCTGAAGAACCCAGTGCCAACTTTGCTAGGAGATCTCTATTACTCAGTGCACCAGAAGAATGAGAAGCAGAGGGGGAGGCTAGTGAGGTGTTGTGCTCCATTATTTCATGCTTGGCTTCTCAGGCATCTACCCAGGACAGATGCATTCCTGAATCCTCATCAGCAGAGCAACTGGGCTAAGAGGCTCACTACTCTCACTTCAGCAGACATCAGATGGTGCACTCAGAGCACCAAGGGCAGAGATATCATCACAAGCTGTGGGCACTTTCCCAATGTGCCTTTAATAGGAGTCAAGGGAAGTATTAATTACAACCCTCTGTTGTTCAGGAGACAGCTGGGATATGCTCTAGTCCATACTCCCAAAGCACAGGACTTGGTGGAAACTCTCTATTGTGAGAACAAGATCAGTTTGACTGTTGTTAGGCAGGCTGCCTGGGCCTGGGATCATGTTCAAACCAAGGGAATCACCATTCTGGGGAAGTGCAATAATGTGGCATCAGCCCAATATCATGAGTGGTCTTATGCTAGAGCCCAATTCTCTGGATTGCCTTTCACCATAGAAGACATGCCTGAGTCATCATCAGCACCACCCCCTGCTGCTATCAGTCTGGAGGAGTTTGAAAGCCTGAAGGAAAGGAATGAGAAGTTATCCCAAGCCTTGCAGAAGACCCTCCGGGAGAGGAGTGAAGGTGTGAGGGAGATTGAAAGATTGGAGAAGCTGAGGGTGGAACACTTGACTAAAATTGAGAAGTATGGAGATTATATCAACAAGTCTAAAGCTGGTGAGCAGATTCTGAAGAATGCTTGTAAAGAAGCCCAGTTCCAGAGAGCAAGAACAGACTTGTATTTGAAAGAGAGTCAGGCCAGGTGGGTCCGGATCACTGAGGCCCGTACTCTAGAAGACAAGAGAGTTCAGGACAAGATGGAGCAGATGGAAAAAGCCCTGGCAGCAGCCCAGAAGGAAATATCAGAGCTAGAAATCAGAGCTGGAGTGAAGAGGTCTAAAGACCAAGGTCAGAACAAGAAGTTGACTGCCGCTGTTGCAACAAGAAACCTTCTCATCAGAGGTCTCACGGAGCGTCCGGCTGATCCTGTGACCGAAGCACTTCTTAAGGAAGTTCGTGAGGATGAGTTTGGCCTGGGAGTTTGATCATTTGCTTGTTGTTATTCTTATTCCATGTACTTTTGCTTTTTTTTGTGATGTATTTTGACCCCTTAGGGGGGGACTTGTGTTGTAAAAAGAACAAGTTGTATTATTTCGTCTTATGTAATATATTTGTGTTGGTTTTCCTCTGAGTTCACTCCGGAAGCAACTTCAACAGCAGCATCTTCAAGGGTCTGGAAGGGTCAAAACTGAAGGCCAAACCGGATACCTTGAGAACAAATAAGCATAACTGCATTGCATGCTAACCCTTTTGTTTGTTTTGTAGGTTTTTGTTTTGTTGTTGCTAACCTCTGTTGTGATGTTCAGGAATTATTGCTCGCCGCCGGGTATTTCCTCTCAACAGGCCACACAGGTACCCAACTAGAAACAACCTTCCGGGAATTCAGATGGACCAGATGCAACAAGACCTTACGGAGGTCAGAAACCAGATGGCCAACGAAAGGTTGGAGATGAGAACTCAGATAACACAATTCATGGAAGTGATGAACAACTTAGCTCAAAGCCAGGAGAGGCTCAGGGCTTTGGTAGAAGGGAGGAATCAAGAGGAGCCCCATGTGGGGACTGCTGGCACAAGTAACAATGAAAGGGTGCAACCACATGTTAACCCCCCTGTGTTTGGCCCACATCTACATCCTGAAGTTAATATTCCTGCAAATATACAAGGGACAGCTACTGCAGCCAGAGTACTTCAAGAAGATCCTCAGGAGGACCAATTTACAGTAATGGGTGCTGGAGAGGATGCTTATGATAGGAGATTGGATGAAATAGCTGAGAAGTTAAGGTCTTTAGAATCTCAAAATTCTTTGGGCTTCGACGTCATGGACATGGGTTTGGTTGATGGGGTCAGGATCCCTCATAAGTTCAAGCCTCCTTGTTTCGAAAAGTATAATGGGACTTCGTGCCCCCGGACTCATCTGCAATCATTTCTGGGAAGGCTGAAGGCCTATACAATGGATGAGAAGCTTTGGATGTTCTACTTCGAAGACAGTTTGACAGGAGCATCGAGGGAATGGTATTCCCACTTGACAAGGGCAACTGTAAGATGCTGGAAGGACCTGGCAGAAGCCTTCATCCGACAGTATCAATACAACTTAGACATGGCACCCAACAGGACTCTCCTAATGGGAATGTCACAGTCGTCAAGGGAAAGTTTCCGAGAATACGCCCAAAGATGGAGGCAATTGGCTGCTGCCGTTCAACCCCCAATGTCTGAGAGAGAAATGGCAGACATGTTTATGAACACTCTTCAGGGAACGTATATTGACAGGTTGGCTGCTTTCTCTTCCACTAGCTTCGCAGATGTTGTCATAGCTGGGGAGAGAATTGAAAGCCTGTTGAAAATGGGTAAGATCTCTGATAATGGTGCCAGTTCGTCCAGCAGTACAAGAAAGCCTTTTGCAGGCCCGAGAAGAGCTGGCGAGACTAATGCCATCCACACCAACAGGGGTAGGCCCCAATATGCTCAGAGGTCAATAGCAGCAGTCACTATCCCTGCTCCAGCTCATCCTCAGCCAGTCTATCAACCTCCTCAACAAAACTTCCAACAACAACCTCAGTATCAGCAGAATCAGTATCCTCCAAGGAACTTCAACAACAACTCCAACAACAACAATCAACAAAGGCCATTCCAACAAAGACCATCCCAAGCTAACCGAGTGATCGACCCAATTCCAATGCCGTATGCTGCTTTGCTGCCACAGCTTCTGAAACTCAACCTAGTTGAGCTAAGAACGTTGGCACCTCCGGATCCCAACAGTTTACCAAGAAATTATGACTCCAATGCTAGGTGTGCTTTCCATTCAAACGCACCTGGTCACAGTACAGAAAAATGCAGAGCTCTGCATATGAAGGTACAAGACTTGGTAGACTCCAAGGCTCTGAATTTTGCACCTCCGCCCAATGTCAATAAAAACCCAATGCCAAATCATGGTGGTCCCCGAATTAACGCTATTGAAGAAGACCAACCGTCTTATTTGATAACTAGTGTGGATCAGATCCGGACGCCATTGGTGGAAATCAAAGCTCAACTCCGTGAAAACAATATATTTCCGGGATGTGAACTAGGGTGCCCCTACTGCAATATTTCTTGGAATGGGTGTGAAGACTTGAGGAATGGCATTGACAGCCTTATTAAGAGTGGCCTCCTACAGATCACTACATCATTTCCGGCAAATCCTACAACTTCATCAACAACGGTTTCAGACCCTCCTACAACTGCAGTAACAATTGTTCCCGATAATTCATCAGCAGCATCAGCGAGTACTTCATCTGTCCTACCAAATGATCGGTTTTCAACAGTTTCTCCTGCTACCACATCAGCTTCATTCCATTTCGACTCTCCATCAACAACAGCAACAGTCCTTCCAACGGAACCTCCTACAACACCAGCAAACAATCATGAAGATGTCTCCACAGTTACCATATTCTACGATCCAGAAAATAACTCCGCCTACCATTCAGAAGGTGCTGCTCCCACTAGAGCACCAGTCACAATCTTTTATGATCCACAAACAATAACAGTCCCTTCAGCAGCAGCAATCAGTCCAGTTACCGTCACGGTGCCTGGACCTGTACCATATGAAAGCGATAGGGCCATCCCTTGGCACTATGGCTCTGACTTGTATTGCGAGGGAAAAAGAATCACTCTTGAAACATCAGCACCTGCGCCACAAATTGATAATGTGGGCGGAGGCGGAGGCTTCACTCGAAGCGGACGTCTCTTCGCCTCACAAGTTCAAAAACCTACTGCCGAAGCAGAAGCTGCTGCCAAGGCAAAAGGAAAAGGCCCGGTGCAGGAAGATCCAGCTGCCCAAGAAGCCCTGAAGACTCCATTCGATCAGGAAGTTGATGAGTTTATGAGGATCATCAAAAAGAGTGATTACAAAATTGTGGATCAACTTCACCAGACGCCATCCAAAATCTCCATCCTCTCACTGCTTATGTGCTCCGAAGCCCATCGGAATGCACTACTTAAAGTAGTGCACGCAGCTTACGTGCCCGAGGAGATTACTGTCAACCAATTGGAAACCGTTGTTGGAAATGTTACTGCTAGCAATGGGCTAGGGTTTACCAATTCTGACTTGACAGCGGATGGCCGCAACCACAACAAGGCCCTGCACATAACCATGGAATGCAAAGGAGCTGTCCTTTCTCATGTGCTGGTGGACACAGGCTCTTCCCTGAATGTCTTACCAAAGAAGGCTCTGGTGAAGCTTGACTATGATGGATTGGCATTGAGACCCAGCAACCTGGTAGTAAGAGCCTTTGACGGTTCAAAGAGATCGGTTCTGGGAGAGATTGAGCTGCCCGTGACAATTGGCCCACAGACCTTTAAAACTATCTTTTATGTGATGGACATTCAGCCCGCCTACAGCTGTTTGTTGGGTAGACCCTGGATTCACGCCGCCGGCGCAATAACGTCTACCCTTCACCAAAAGTTAAAATTTAAGTGGGAAGGCCAAGTTGTCACTATCTGTGGAGAGGAGGACATTTTTGTCAGCCACCTGGCAACCTATAAGTACATTGAAATGGATGGAGAGATCCATGAAACAATGAGCCAGGGGTTTGAAGCCTTGAATGTAAATGAAGCATCTGCTGTTTCGGGGATCTCCATGTCGTCATACCAACAAGCCCGGAAGGTTGTTGAGGAAGGAACGGCCCTAGGCTGGGGCAAGGTCTTAGCTGTGGAGGAGAAGAAGGACAAATTTGGGTTGGGTTACAGACCAACTCAACATCAAGTGAAGGCTGCTGGAGAGCCTGGTTTTGTCAGTGGGGGAATGCTTACCCCCGATGCTATCAACTGTCTGGAAGACGAGCTGGAAGAGGAGCGCAACCTGGAGAATTGGATTCGTCCGAAGATCCCGGGGAGCAGTGCCTCGAACTGGTCTTCCCAGGGAATTATAAGTGTTACTCGAGCAGAGTAATTATTATTTCCTGTATTTTTTATAAGCATGCATCAAAGTCTTGCATCTTGCCCAAGATGACAAGACTCATTTTGTAATCAGGGCCATCTGTACTTTTGTGCAAACGAGATTAAAGTAATGAAATATCAGACGATCTTTTTGCAAACAAGTCTTTTTCTTTTATGTTCACTGTTTTTCCATTTTTCTTTTTGTACAAAAATAAATGGCAGTGTTTTTCAAAATGACAACTTCATTTCACTTTTCTAAATAAGACTAAAATCAGATCACTAAAATGAACCAATTAAACCCTTGCAGAGAGTGCCTTCCTGACAGCACCAACAACAGCACGGCTATGACATCGTATGACTTTGACAATCCGATCAATCAAGCTGAAGAAGGGGTTGAAGAAGAATACGAGCTTCCTGAAGAACTAGCCAGGTTGTTAAGACAAGAGGAAAGGGTCATTACCCCTCACCAGGAGGAGGTTGAAGTGATCAATCTTGGTACAGAGGAAAATGTGAAAGAAGTCAAGATCGGGGCCTGCCTGCAAGACTCAGTGAAGAAGCAACTGATAGATCTACTTCAAGAGTATGTGGATGTGTTTGCTTGGTCGTATCAAGACATGCCAGGGTTGGATACCGATATTGTTGTGCACAAGTTGCCTTTGAGAGAAGAGTGCCCTCCAGTCAAACAAAAGTTGCGCCGTACTCGTCCAGACATGGCTATGAAGATCAAAGAGGAGGTACAAAAGCAATGGGATGCCGGATTCCTTGCTGTGACAAGTTACCCGCCGTGGGTTGCTAACATAGTACCTGTGCCAAAGAAGGACGGTAAGGTAAGAATGTGTGTTGATTACCGGGATCTGAATAGGGCCAGCCCGAAAGATGATTTCCCATTACCTCACATTGACGTATTGGTTGATAATACGGCTCAGTTCTCGGTATTCTCCTTCATGGATGGGTTTTCAGGATATAACCAGATCAAGATGTCACCTGAAGACATGGAGAAGACAACATTCATTACACCTTGGGGCACGTTCTGCTACAAAGTAATGCCATTTGGGCTTAAGAATGCGGGTGCAACTTATCAACGGGCTATGGTAACATTATTCCACGATATGATCCATAAGGAAATCGAGTGTTATGTGGATGACATGATTACCAAGTCCCTTACAGAGGAAGACCATCTGGTGAATCTGCTGAAGTTGTTCAAGCGTCTGAGAAAGTATCAACTGAAGCTGAACCCCAACAAATGCACATTCGGGGTGCGATCCGGTAAACTGCTGGGCTTTATTGTAAGCGAGAAAGGGATTGAGGTTGACCCTGATAAAGTCAAAGCCATCCAAGAGATGCCTGCACCGAAAACTGAGAAAGAAGTTCGAGGGTTCTTGGGTAGATTGAACTACATTTCACGGTTCATATCTCACCTCACAGCAACCTGCGAGCCCTTGTTCAAGCTGTTAAGAAAGGAACAAACGGTCAGGTGGAACGAAGATTGCCAAAGGGCTTTTGACAAGATCAAAGAATATCTGCAAGAACCTCCAATCCTTATGCCTCCAGTTGAAGGAAGACCTCTAATCATGTACTTGACAGTATTAGAAGAGTCAATGGGGTGTGTGCTGGGCCAGCATGACGAGTCTGGTCGAAAAGAGTATGCAATTTACTACCTAAGCAAAAAGTTTACCGACTGTGAACAACGTTATTCACTGCTCGAGAAAACTTGCTGTGCTTTAGCGTGGGCTGCTCGCCGACTAAGGCAGTATATGTTGACCCACACTACCTTGTTAATCTCAAAAATGGACCCAGTCAAGTACATATTCGAGAAGCCAGCTCTTACCGGACGGGTTGCAAGATGGCAGATGATTCTCACAGAATACGACATACAGTACACATCTCAGAAAGCCATCAAGGGCAGTGTACTATCTGAATATCTTGCTGAGCAACCCATTGACGATTACCAGCCAATGAGGTTTGACTTCCCTGATGAAGACATCATGTTCATTAAATCAAAAGATCATGAAGAGCCTATTCACACTGAAGGGCCCGACCCAGAAGAAGAATGGACCATGATGTTTGACGGGGCTGTTAACATGAATGGCCGTGGTGTTGGTGCAGTACTCATTACACCCAAAGGAGTTCACATGCCTTTCTCGGCAAAACTCACTTTCAACTGCACTAACAACGAAGCTGAATACGAAGCTTGCATTATGGGTCTTGAGGAAGCCATTGACCTCAGGATCAAAACATTGACCGTATTCGGAGATTCGGCTTTGGTAATCAATCAGACCAATGGAAAATGGTACACACACCAAGATCATCTGATACCTTACAGGGACTATACAAGAAGGTTATTGACTTTCTTCACAACAGCCAAACTTGAGTATATCCCTCGGGACGAGAATCAGTTTGCGGATGCCTTGGCTACCATTTCGTCCATGATCAAAGTTCAGACTGCTAACTTTGTACCTCAGATTTCAGTATCGAGACTTGATAGACCAGCATATGTATTTGCGGCAGATATTGCCAAAGATGATAAGCCTTGGTTCCACGACATCAAGTGCTTCTTGGAGGATCAGACATACCCACCTGGGGCATCTTCCAATGATAAGAAGACTTTAAGAAGGCTTGCTGGGAGTTTCTTTCTGAATACTGATGGATCTTTATACAAGAGGAACTTTGACATGGTACTCCTCAGATGTGTTGACAAGACGAAAGCAGATCTACTGATGCATGAAGTGCATGAAGGCTCTTTTGGTACCCATGCTGGAGGGCATGCCATGGCTAAGAAGTTGTTAAGATCAGGCTATTATTGGATCACAATGGATGCAGACTGTTGTGCCTATGCCAGGAAATGTCACAAATGCCAGATCTACGCAGATAAAGTGCATGTGCCTCCGAATCCTTTGAACATCATGTCTTCACCATGGCCCTTTGCCATGTGGGGCATTGATATGATTGGCAAGATTGAGCCAACTGCTTCAAACGGCCACAGATTCATCCTGGTCGCCATCGATTATTTCACGAAGTGGGTTGAAGCAGCCTCATATGCAAATGTCACAAGGCAAGTGGTAGCCCGATTCCTAAAAAGAGATATCATCTGTCGGTATGGAGTGCCCGAGCGGATCATTACTGATAATGGGTCCAACCTAAACAATAAAATGATGGCAGAATTATGCCGGGACTTCAAGATCCAACATCACAATTCTTCTCCTTACAGGCCAAAGATGAATGGCGCTGTAGAGGCGGCAAATAAGAATATTAAGAAGATTGTGCAAAAGATGGTAGTCACCTACAGAGACTGGCACGAAATGCTACCATTTGCCTTACATGGGTACCGCACATCAATCAGGACATCCACTGGGGCAACACCGTATCAGCTTGTGTATGGTATGGAAGCAGTCCTACCAGTTGAAGTTGAGTTACCCTCGCTGCGGGTATTAATGGATGTCAAACTGAGTGAAGCAGAATGGGTTCGGTCCCGATACGAGCAACTGAGTCTGATCGAAGAGAAGAGATTGGCTGCAATCTGCCATGGGCAGTTATATCAGAAGAGAATGAAGAGGGCCTTCGATCAGAAAGTCAGGCATCGAGAGTACCAAGTGGGAGATCTTGTGCTGAAAAGAATCCTCCCTCCTCATACAGACCACAGGGGCAAATGGACTCCAAATTACGAAGGACCATTCGTCGTCAAGAAAGTTTTCTCTGGTGGAGCACTGATGCTCAGCACCATGGATGGTGAAGATTTTCCATCCCCTGTGAATTCAGATGCAGTTAAAAAATACTTCGTGTAAAATGACCCGCTGGACATAAAAACAGAATGTAAGTCCGGGCAAAAATAGGGCATCCCGGCGAGTCAAAAACAGAATAAAAGACTCGGGCAAAAATAAGGGAAATAAATAAAAAATGTACACCCGCTGAGCTGAAAAGCCGCATTGGACAGCTCAGGCAAAAATGGGTATCCCGATGGATTGAAAACCCGAAAGGGCGATCCATGCAAAATAAGGGAATAAGCGAACAACTGCACTCTGAATTCGTCCGTATCACTTACAGCTTGGAAAGTTTTGACAGAATCAAGCTCCGATCAGAATCAACTTTCTCCAGAAAGCAAGACGAGAAGAACGTCATTGTCATACGAGTCATAGCAGGAGAGGAAGCTCCTCAAAGCGTCATCAACACTGCCAACACTTTGTTTCTCAATTTGTAACAATCTCCTCATTTCAGGAGATATGTTTCTTTGACTGTATCTTGCCAATTCAGGGCACACGAATTAATAAAATCAGATTTTTCAGTCATGTCTCGTCTTTTACATTTATGTTTTGCAAAGAGTTGTCTGATATCTCTAAAAATGCAATTGCATAAGTACAGATGCCTTTCTAAAAAAAAAAAAAAAAAAAAAAAAAAAAAAAAAAAACAAAGCACATGCTTGCAAGGAATATTACTTACTCTCGAAGGCACTTAACTCCTATGGCGGAATCCAGTAAAGGATACCTTGGGACCTTTCGTATGTTTCTTTATCTTTGCAGGATTGCAGGTATCCAGAACGCAACTTGGGGCATGCAAGGTATAACTCAGCGAGTTGGTGAATCAACAAAAGATATCGGCATCCGAAATGCTCTATCCCCAGCTGAGTTGCTTCCCATTGCTCTCCCCAGCCGGTCTACCTCTCATCATCTCCCCATAGAGCTTCAGGCCTCTATTCAGAAGAGCAACGCACGAAGGAATCACAACAGAGAGGGAGGAAGCTTCTACAAACCCCAGCTGGGTCCCCGTATGATAAGGATATGTCAATCAGTGACCTATATCCCCAAGCAGATACATCATTAGATTTACCAATGATCTCATCCCCAGCTGGGATGTTCACTTCAAAGCAGATCAACCAGAAATCTTTGCAGCAACGGGATCCGAATCCCGGATCTGTGCCTCTTTGCATAATCATAGCATTCGCATCATGTTATACCCTCAGAGCGTAGCATTCCGTCTAATGCGGAGCATTACGGCAAAAATCAAATACATAGCATAATCATAAGTCATGCTGTGAATCGAACACCTGTAAATAATGACAACCTGTCGGTATACAGAATTTATACAGAAAAATCCCCACCAGGGTCCCAGCAAAAGCAGTTGCCTCTCAAATCACCAACACCATCATGTACACCTTTTGATACTCGTCCGTGTCATATCCCCAGCGTGGTCGCCTATACTCATATATATACTTTTTCTTGACACCCGTCCGTGTCATATCCCCAGCGCAGTCGCTTACACCTCTATCACCCACATACTTGTTAATATTATACTTTTCTCTTCGACACTCGTCCGTGTCACTCCCCCTAGCAGATAAACACTCATATACAATACTCACTACTCATTGGTACACCTATACAGACACTCGTCCGTATCTTGTATACATCATCACTCATATCACTCACAGATTCGACGATAGTCCTTGTTCTTTGTTAACCAGTTGGTACTCGTCCGTACCATCATCTCAGAACATTGCGTCTAATGTTTGTTTCTACATGATACTAGTCTGTATCATAGTCTTAAGGATGCTCGTTCGCATCTTTAATCCATACACTGTGTCAAACACTTGTGTCTTCTTGAATATAGATACTCGCCTGTGTCTACTATTCCCCAGAAGGATTCTTTCAGATGCAACACTCGTCCGTGTTCTTTGTTAACCAGTTGATACTCGTCCGTATCATCATCTCTGAACATGTGTCAGTTTGTTTCTAAATGATACTCGTCCGTATCATGGTCTTAAGGATGCTCGTCCGCATCTTTAATCTATACACAATACCGAACACATATACCCTTTTGTTTCTTGGATATAAACACTCGTACGTGTTTACTATTCCCCAGTAGATCACCAACAAAGCATTTTTCTTTTTTATCTAACACTCGTCCTGAGTTATGATAAACCCTGAGAGCAGCCGTCCCCTGCTGAGTGGTCGTCCTCCACTTCTTGATGGTCGTCCTCCATCATGCTCATCCGATGGCCGTCCCCATCGTTGTTTTTAGCAGCCGTCCCCTGCTAGGTGGTCGTCCTCCACCTTTTGATGATCGTCCTTCATCACTTTATCCAATGGCCGTCCCCATTGTTGATTTTGGTTATCTAACACTCGTCCTGTGTTATGAGAAACCCTGAGAGCAGCCGTACCCTGCTGAGTGGTCGTCCTCCACTTCTTGATGGTCGTCCTCCATCATGCTCGTCCGATGGCCGTCCCCATCGTTGACCTTTTCTATCCGATGGCCGTCCCCATCGTTGATATTTTCGGCAACCGTACCCTGCCAGGTGGTCGTCCTCCACCTTTGATGGCCGTCCCCATCATATTTACCTTTTTATCCCCAACAGAGCAGCCGTCCCCTGCTAGGTGATCGTCCTTCACCTTTGATGACCGTACCTCATCATCTGTTTATTTCGTTTATTAACCCGATGGCCGTCCCCGTCGTGGTCCCTTTTCCTTTTAACCCGATGGTCGTCCCCATCGTTGGTTACTTTACCTTTGTGAACTTGATGGCCATCCCCATCATGTTTCATTAACTCCCAGAGAATTCTACAGCTTTACCTTGGTGGCCGTCCCCATCGTAATATCTTATTTCCCCAGCTAGTCGGCCGTCCCCGTCTTAGCTTTACCTTTTATCCCCCAGCATGTCGGCCGTCCCCGTCATTGCTATTTACCCAGCAGTCGTCCCTGCTCGACGGTCGTCCTCCGTCGTCCCACTTTGCAATATACGTTATTTGCTGTCACAATCTATATCCCTTTTCTTCTTCATTTCTGTGAGTGCAAATTTTGGACTGTCTTTGGTATTCAACCACAAGTTATCTTGTTTGCCTGTTAAGCCATCGCTTACAACCTGCACAGCTAACTCATGCTTGAATAGGGGCAGCTGTAAGCACCCCAAATTTGCCCTCACCCATTCACACATGGCTTGTGATCATCTCATATGCATATACACCATCATATCATCTCATAGTACATTTTTGATTCACTGCATAGCTTCTAAGTCATCTGCACTTAGGGTTTGTGATCTGAGCAATCCCAATGCTTCTTGAGCCATTCCAAAGGCCACCAATCAACTCAAAGAGGTCCATGTGTGTTCTTGTATCATGTTACATCCTCACAAAGTCCAAATTGCAGAGGAATCACAAGAACTAGGGTTTGAGTGGATGCAGAGCCAGGATGAACTGCACAGTTGACTGAAAATTAGGGTTTTGGTTTCAGAGGCCATAACTCCAAATTTTTTGGTCATTCTTGTTTCCATTGATCTCTATATGGTATAGGGAGTGTGCATATCAATTTTCATGAAGAAATTCCATGGGGAAGTCATCTGATCAAGAGTTGACTTTTCAGACAAGTCAGTGCAAAATCAGGGCATCTGAGGCCCCCAATGACCCAACCAATGGGTGATCTTCATCATTTTGAGTGTATATGATCTTTATTTGATCATGGAAGAAGGTTGAAGTTCATAAAAATCAAGAATTTGGAGTTTTTGCAAATGTTGACTTTTTGGGCATAGTTGACTTTTCAAGAATGCACCATTTTAGGTCAATTTTCAAGCCTTGATTCATGATCCAAAAAGGCTTCAAATGGAAAAACTTTGGTCATGAAAGTTGTAGATCTCATCTTTCCCTTTTCAAAAAGTACAAGAACATGATCAAATTCTTCTTGGATCAAAAGTTATGACCATGCAAAGTTGCCAAAAATCACTTATTTTCAAGTCATGCACCAAGTGGAAATTTTGCAAAGTCTTGGATCAAAACACATTGCAGCCTCTAGTTCACTACAAACCATTACACAAACATTTCCCTAAGTCATAAAATCAGATTTTTGATCAAGTTTGCCCATGGTTTAGTTCATGTAACTTGAATTTTTCACATGTGAACCAAAAGCTAGCCAACTTGCAAAAACCACTCATTTCACTTCCTACAACTTATGACATTGGAAGCTGACTTTGGCTAGCCTCTCCCTCACCTTTTGCTGCGCCAGCCATGCTTTGTCCTTGCCTAGATTTGGAGCCATGCCCTATCTTACACAAAAGTGGTTTTTGAGCAAAAAGTGATCTACCAATCCATAAAGCACAAGTCACATCAGCCAGCCAATCAGAATTGTTTATGATTTCAATTTGCAAGTTGAACATAACACAAGCCAAGGCTGAAACACACACACTCATCACATTCACAAAAACTCACCTCATTGCAAGTTCCTTCGAAATTCTGTCCACAGCCATAAAACACTCAAACTCTCATCATCATTCAACTCACCACATCTCATAGACAAGAAACCACCAAAGCTCAAGCCTAAATCAAGCCTGAAAACTCCATTGCCATTATTCACCTCAAGCTGCAGATTCTATCGAATCTCTCTCCACAAGCCACAAACACACCAACCAACACCACAAACTTTCTCAACACACTTCATAGATCACAAACAACTCCTTTTCACAGCCTGAAAGTGCCAAAATCATCATGGCCATTGTTGACTGAACTGAAGCAGTTCCATTCGAATCTCCTTCTCCAGCCAACACAAACTCATTTTGAGCATTCAAACACATTTGGGGGATCAAGTAGAGCAGCTTGCATCAAAGGAAGTGGCCAGAAAGTTCCTAAACTGAAAGCTCCAAATCTCAGGTAGCTCGAAATTAATTTTTCCAGAAATGGTTTTTTATGTTACAAACTTGTTCCTCATGATGCACTGATCATTCTGGTACCTTTAGTTTTTGAAATGGTTTTGTTTTGAGCATTTAATTTGTGTTTGAAGCTCACGAACCCTAGAAATTGTTTGCTTCGATTCAGTTGATTTAGGAACTTTAAATTTGTTTTGAGAGAGGGGTTTGGTTCGTGAGAGGATAAGGATCATTTCCCTGGTCTTAGATTTCATTTTTGCAACGTTTTGAGGAAGTTGGGTGATTCTCAGGTGAGAGCTGGCCGGAGAAGACGACCGGAAGTCTTCTCCGGCCACCTGAATGTATTTAGGGCTTAATCCCATAATTAATGCTCGTTTGAATTTTGGCCGTTGATGCGCGTTGAATGTTTGACTTCCCACCCTTTTTGATGGCCAGGATCTGTTCATTAGCCCTAATCACTTTAATTAATTTATTTAATTAAGATTAATTCAGCTTTGAATCACAGCCACAGGATTACGCGCCAGTCAACACATTTAAACCCTGGAGCAATCCTGGCCATCCAATCTGTTTACTTTCATTTTCTTTTAATTTTTATTCATATTTATTTCATTTAAATTGCACAATTTATTTAAAATAGTTAAAAAATCATAAAAATTATGAAACTTTTTCTTTAAGGTTTTATTAATTTTTATGACACAAAAATATTTTTATTTTATTTTTTATCATTAAAAAAGTATTTTTAAATATTTAAAAGATCATTTTTAATTGATTAATGAGAATTAATTAATTAAAAATACTTTTAGGTATTTAAAAATTACAAAAAAATTCATGAAATGCTCTAAGACATTTAGAAACATTGTCCAACCTTCAAACCAAATTTCTTTTTTGATCTTGATGCACTTTAAGAATTTTTCATTGAATTAAATCATTTTTTATGCATTATTTTGATCACATGTTTGAAAATTCATTTCTGCCTTTTGGTGAAGGTTGAGACATTGATTCTTTTGCATTGTTTTCCATTTGACATGTATTTTCAAAGATAAAAAGGCCATGATTTGATCTTGCATTTTCTAATTGATGGGCATTTGTTTTGATAAGAACCCTAAAAAACCCTAATAACTTGCAAAAATCATATCTTGAGATTGGTAAAGAGTTGGGAGCTCCCCTTTGGGCAGTGGTTTGTTATAGGTCTAGGGTTTCTTTGAGTGCCATTTTCCATTTTTTTATCTTAGGGTTTGCTTCTGTTTTTGGTTTGTGTTTGATTGTTTGTTTCATAAACCCTAATTTGGGCTTTCTCTTGCATCCTTCTTGCATTCTTTTGCATAAGTTGACTTGCCATTGCATTTTGTGCATTCTTATGATTCATTTGACATCTTAAGACATGTATGAAGCATCATTGATCATTGCATTACATCTTTGCCATGCCATTTGCCTTGTATGCTTCATAACATTTCATGCTTGTTCATGTTCCTTAGCTTGCATCATATGCATTCATGGTCTTGTATGAACATCCCCATGTCATGCCTCATGTTTGCAGCACCTCATAACATCATAATCATCATGTACATGCTTCTGGTTTGGTCTAGCATCATGCCATTTCATCTCATCTTGCATTGCATTGTGTTTCTTTCTGACATTTCAGGTGGTAAGTAAACTTGAGAAGTGAATTTGCCTTCACTTCTCATACCTTTTCTTTTCATCTCCCTTGCATCCATTGCTGCATTTTTACTTGTGCTTGAGTTTGAGCTTGTTCATCCTTCTTCCTCCCACTTTCTTTCTTCAAGTGACTTGACTTCTTGAATGAAGCAAGTCACTTTGCCTCTCTTGATCTTATTCATCTGCTTCCTGGTGGCTCCTGTGAAGATTGTTCTTGAAAACCTCACAAACCATAGGAACAACCAAGCATGTCAATGAATTAGGGTTTTGATTAGTCTCCCCCATAGTTTTTTACCTTTGTGTCTCCCTTTGAGTCTTCTCTTCTCATCTCATAATCAGAGACTAAACCCTAAAGGTTTTAAAACTTTGTGATTAGGGTTATGCCTGTATCCTTCTTTTAGGATGGAGTGTATAACTTTAATCCTAAGTATTAAACCCTTAAGGTGTTTAAATCTCTTAATCAATCCATCTAATAATCATCAAGACATCACACTTGTAACTTGGGCCTTGCATTAAGGTTCTAATTCTTCCTTAAGTGGTTAAGAAGGACTAACCCTAGTGTTAATGGACAAGTCCCCCTCAAGTTGTCTTACAAACAATAAAATCCATTTCATCATCATACCATTAAATAAAATCCACTTAATCAAAGGTTTGTTTTGTCATGAGTTTAATCCCTAATCATGGATTAAGTTGAGGAGCTTTCCTCAGCTTAAATATTCTCATCTATTATCCTTCTTTTAGGATGGTGTAATGAGTCTGTTAGATCCCTGATTATGGCTTAACCTCATTACTCAACACTAAACAAAAACACCAAAAACATCTAAATAATCACAAGTAGGTTAATGATCTTAACCCTACATCAAAGGTGATTAAGTGTGAGAATCTGACTTCACACTTAAGGTAATTCTCATTACCCCTAATCGGAGGGAAGATGTGGTGAGTTTACCAACCCATTGGTTTAGGCTTAAGCTCATTATCTTATGACAAACTCCAAAAAGAAATAAAAGACTGAAAACATCAAAAACAAACAATAATCGTCTCCTCCGGGATTCTTTTCTCATCTCATTCACTCACAAACGAGAACTTGCTTCTTCCGCCTAATGCAAGACAGTCAGCACCTGAGCCAGACAGGTCATACACTTGAGCATAGGCAAGTAAGCAGTTCACAAGTCAATTCATCTTTCAGTCTCTTTGGGTCGAACTACGGTGTTCTGACTTCCTCATTGCACGAGAGGATACGTAGGCATAACTTAACAGTTATCGAACAAAAGTCTCTGTATATTCCCCCTCTTTCTAGCCTTATTCTTTTAAGCCTCATGATCTTGAGCATTCCATTCACTTCTTACACTGACACTTCATTTATACACTTCACTCTCTTTTACACTGACACCTGTACATCTTTTCCAGCTATTTCGTACACAGATTGCACTGACACTACCCCTTTAAAACACAAATCTTTTAAGCGTGGATCCCGTCGAGTACGACGGACAATCTGGGTGCTAATACCTTCCCAGGTTGTAACCAACCCCCTTTCTCAGTCTCTCTGGTTCGCAACCGCCTTATCCATTCTTTTTCTAGGCTTATGCAGCATTGCCTTTCCTCCGGGATAAAAATGCCCAGCTGGCGACTCTATTCATCTCCAGTGAGTTCACGACTGTGTGTTCTCATTGTCCCTCTCGCCGACCGTTCGCGCTTGTACCAGGATGCAAATCTTCGGGAGCGACAGGCATTTCATGGAAAGGCTAGTTGGATGTTCTTCAAGTGGATTCTCAGATATCATCTTGACTGGCGAGAGGATAGAAAGTTGGATCAAGAAAGGGAAGATTCAGAACGGAGGCACTTCAAGTTCTGGTATTAAGAAACCCTTCGTGAAAAGAAGAGAGGGAGAGACCGGTGCAGTGTACGCGCAGAGGGGAGGAATCAACAGAGGTTTTTATCAGCAAGTGGCCCCTATCACTATTTCAACTCCCCCTATTCAACAACAAGTCCAACCACCGCAGCTGCAACGCTCGCAAGGGTATCAATAAAGAGCTCCTCGTCCATATTACCCTCAGAGGCCCAAAGAAAGACATTTCGAAGCTCCGCCGATGTCCTATTCACAGCTTTTGAAGAATCTTCTACAACTTCAGATGGTTCAACTCTGAACTCTACAACCCCCAAAGCCAGGCCAGATCCCCGAGGGTTATTATACAAACGCCAGATGCGAATTTCATTCCGGAGCTCCCGAACATACCATAGAGAACTGCAAAGCACGGAAGCATGTTGTTCAAGACCTGCTGGATACTAAATCAATTAACTTTGCTCCTACTCCTAATGTAATTCAGAACCCCATGCCTCCTCACAGAGGTACGGTTGGGGCAGTTGATGAAGGGGAGAATCTGAACTTGGTATCTGATGTCAACGACCTGCAGACTCCGTTGAATGTTGTTAAAGTTTGCTTGTCAAAGAAAGGTATCTTTCCTGGATGTGAAGAAGACTGTCCAGAATATGCTGAAGCTATAAATGGGTGTGAGCAGTTAAAGGAGGGAATCCAAAGCATGATTGATGAGGGAGTGTTGCAGTTTGACAAGGTTGTAAAAGAAAGCGAAGTCTCCACCATAACTATCTTTTACGATCCATCTCAAGTTCCTTCATGGGCCAGAGCGGCACCGATAACCATCACCACTGCAGGACCCGTAATGTATCAGAATGATAGAGCTATTCCTTGGAATTATGGTGGTGAAGTATACTGTAACGGCCAAAAGCAAGAGTTGGCCACGTCTAGTACAACCCCAACTCAAGTAGAAAATGTTGGAGTGGGGGGCTTTACTAGAAGTGGAAGGTTGTTTGCGCCGGAAACACTAAGAAATAATGTGATACCACCCAGAGACACCGCAGAAGCCCAAGCTAGAGAGAGAGGGAAGCAACCAGTAGTGGTCAATGATCCTGCACCAGCAGCTGACCCAGACCTTACTTTCGATAAAGAAGCTAAAGAATTTCCGAGGATTATCAAAAAGAGCGACTACAAGATTGTGGACCATCTGCAGCAGACTCCGTCGAAGATTTCCATCTTGTCCTTGCTCATGTGTTCTGATTCTCACAAGAAGGCTATCTTGAATATTCTGAACAAGGCGTACGTGCCTCAGGATATTTCAGTAAATCAGTTGGAAGCGGTGGTATCTAGTGTCAATGCCAGTCACGGATTGGGTTTCACAGACTTGGATCTGACTTCTGAAGGGTGTGCTCATAATCGGGCATTGCATATCTCTTTAGAATGTAAAGGTGCAATACTCTCTCACGTATTGGTAGATACTGGATCTTCGTTGAACGTCTTGCCTAAGAAAGCACCGATGAAGTTGGATTATGATGGAGTAGTTAGAGCATTTGATGGGTCGAGAAGATCGGTGTTTGGGGAGGTGGAGTTACCAATCAAAGTAGGTCCACAGATCTTCAATACCACGTTCTACGTAATGGATATCCATCCTGCGTACAATTGTTTACTCGGAAGACCTTGGATACATTTAGCAGGAGTGGTATCGTCCACACTCCATCAGAAGTTAAAGTTCGTCTGGGAGGGTCAAATTGTAACTGTCAGTGGAGAAGAAGATATTTTTGTTAGTCATCTGGCTTCATTCAAATATGTGGAGATGGATGGCGAAATAGTTGAAACCCCATGTCAGGCTTTTGAGCCCATGAAGACTGAACATGCATCTGCAGTGGCAGCTTCTCCTGAAGAACCGAAGAAGGGGGTGTCCATAGCCTCTTATAAGCAAGCGCTTGAGTTGGTAGAATCTGGGGTACAAGAAGGCTGAGGCAGTCCAGTAGAAGTGCCAGAGAAGAAAGATATGTTCGGAATTGGCTATCATCCTGGGAAATCATCGTCTGGACCAAGTGCTAAAGGTTGTCAGAGCCCGATCACTTTCACGAGTGCGGGAGTGGTAGACTACGGAAATATCAGTGTTGTGCAGGATGACGCAGTCGATAGTGACTGTGACCTAGATGAATGGATCATGCCTGTCATTCCAGGGACTCAGCTTAGCAATTGGACATCAGAAAGGCTTATTTCGGTCACCTCTTTCAAAGAGTAATAATGTTTTGTTTCTGTTTTTCCTGTATTAAAGCACTATGTCTTGCCCGGGGCATAATAGCTCTTTGTAAGGGTTCATTTGTTCTTAACACAATCATAAATAAAGCTGACGTTTCACATTCATTCATGTTGTTCTCTGTCTTTCATTTTTGCTTTTGTTTTTCAAAAAGAAAGAAAAGTTTTAAAATGGCAATGTTTCTCATTTTCTCAAGTTGTTGCTAAAGCCTTGCATGAATCACCATTCATGCAGGTGCTCGGCACCGAATCTTATCAATGACGACCCTGTTATGGCTGAGTATGACTTCGACAATCCAATTTATCAAGCCGATGAGGAAGGTGAAGAGGATTGTGAACTACCTGAAGAATTAGCCAGACTGCTTAAACAGGAGGAGAAGATGATTCAGCCGCACGAAGAAGTTGTCGAAGTAATAAACCTGGGTACTGAAGAAGACAAGAAAGAAATAAAGATCGGGGCCGCATTGGAAGAATCTGTCTAGACTCGTTTCATTGCTATGCTTCGAGAGTATGTTGATGTCTTCGCATGGTCCTACCAAGATATGCCTGGTTTAGACACTAACATTGTGGTACACAAGCTGCCTCTCAGAGAAGATTGTCCTCCGATAAAGCAGAAGTTGAGGCGCACACGTCCTGATATGGCAATTAAAATAAAAGAAGAAGTACAAAAACAGTTTGATGTTGGCTTCTTGGCCGTGACCAGTTATCCTCCGTGGGTTGCCAACATTGTGCCGGTTCCCAAGAAAGACGGTAAAGTCAGGATGTGTGTGGACTACAGGGATTTGAATAGGGCCAACCCCAAAGATGACTTCCCTCTACCTCACATAGATGTGATCGTCGATAATACTGCTCAGTTTTCCGTGTTCTCCTTCATGGACGGATTTTCCGGCTATAATTAGATTAAGATGGCTCCCGATGACATGGAAAAGACAACTTTCATCACTCCTTGGAGCACCTTCTATTACAAGGTCATGCCATTTGGTTTAAAGAATGCAGGAGCCACTTATCAGAGGGCGATGGTGACGCTATTTCACGACATGATTCATCATGAAATCAAGGTTTATGTTGATGATATGATAGCAAAATCCCAAACGGAGGAAGAGCACTTGGTTAATCTAGCAAAGTTGTTCGACAGACTTCGGAAGTTCATACTGAGGTTGAATCCGAATAAGTGTACCTTCGGGGTCCGTTCTGGCAAGTTACTCGGCTTCATTGTTAGTGAGCGAGGAATTGAGGTTATTCCAGCCAAAGTGAAAGCTATCCAAAAGATGCCTGAGCCGAAGACTGAAAAGCAAGTGCGTGGTTTCTTAGGGAGACTGAACTACATTGCACGGTTTATTTCTCACCTAACGGCCACATGTGAGCCCATCTTTAAGCTTCTGAGGAAGAATCAGGCCATTAAATGGAACGAAGACTTCCAGCAAGCCTTTGACCGAATCAAAGAATACCTGCTAGAGCCTCCAATTCTTATGCCTCCAGTGCCAGGGAGACCTTTGATTAAGTATCTTACCGTGCTTGAAGGATCAATGGGATGTGTGCTGGGTCAGCAGGACGAGTCTGGTCGAAAAGAGAACGCCATTTATTACCTTAGAAAAAAGTTTACCGATTGTGAGACGCGTTACTCACTACTCGAGAAAACTTGCTGCTCTTTGGCATGGGCTGCTCGCCGACTAAGACAGTACATACTGACTCACACTACTCTCTTAATTTCCAAGATGGATCCTGTGAAATACATCTTTGAAAAGCCATCTCTGACAGGAAGAGTAGCACGGTGGCATATGATACTAACAGAGTATGATATACAATACACTTCGCAAAAGGCAATCAAAGGAAGCGTATTGTCAGAATACTTGGCTCAGCAGCCAATCGATGATTATCAACCCATGAGGTTCGAGTTTCCGGATGAGGACATCATGTTCCTCAAGTTGAAAGATTATGAAGAACCACTTCCGGAGGAGGGGACAAACCCTGAATCCAAATGGAAGTTGATGTTTGACGGGGCTGTGAACATGAATGGAAGTGGAGAAGGTGTTATTATCATCTCGCCAGAAGGGGTCCATACAGCTGCTCGGTTGACTTTCGAATGCACTAACAATGAGGCGGAGTATGAAGCTTGTATCATGGGGATTGAAGAGGAAATCGACTTGCGAGTCAAAAACCTCGAGATCTCCAGAGATTCTGCTTTGGTGGTAAATCAAGTCAATGGCAAGTGACTGGTTCATCAACCTCGTTTGATTCCTTACAGAGATTATGTCAGGAGGCTGCTAACTTTCTTCACCAAAGTCAAATTGAATTATATTCCTCGAGATGAAAACCAATTCACCAATGCTCTAGCAACTTTTTCGTCCATGATTAAAGTTTGTCAAGAGAATTTCGTGCCTCGAATTACGGTCTCCCGTCTTGAAAGACCAGCTTATGTCTTTGCTGTCGATGATGGTGAAGATAACAGGCCTTGGTATCATGATATCAAGCAATTCCTAAAGGCTCAAGAATACCCGGCTGGGGCATCTAGTAAGGATAAGAAGACCCTTAGAAGACTGGCAGGAGGTTTCTTCTTGAATCAAGATGGCGTGATGTACAAGCGAAACTTCGACATGGTCCTGCTCAGATGCGTGGATAGACACGAAGCAGACCTGTTGAAGTAGGAGGTTCACGAAGGCTCCTTTGGTACCCATGCTGGAGGGCATGCTATGACCAAGAAATTGTTGAGATCGGGATACTATTGGATTACCATGGAATCCGATTGTTGTAAGTACTCCCGTAAATGCCACAAGTGTCAGATTTATGCCGACAAGGTCCATGTGCCTCCGAATCCATTGAGTGTCATGTCTTCACCATGGCCGTTTGCTATGTGGGGCATTGATATGATTGGTAAGATCGAGCCAACAGCTTCTAATGGTCATCGCTTTATCTGTGTTGCTATAGACTATTTCACGAAGTGGGTCGAAGCGGCGTCTTACACCAATGTCACTAAACAAGTGGTAGCCCAATTTATTAAACGAGACATCATTTGCCGGTACGGAATTCCTGAAAGGATCATTACTGATAATGGTTCTAATCTCAACAACAAAATGATGCCTGGCTTGTGTCTAGATTTCAAAATAGAACATCACAACTCTTCTCCATATCGCCCGAAGATGAATGGCGCCGTCGAAGCGGCCAATAAGAACATCAAGAAGATTGTGCAGAAGATGGTTGTGACATACAAGGATTGGCATGAGATGCTACCATTTGTGTTGCATGGGTATAGAACGTTAGTACGTACTTCAATGGGGGCAACCCCGTTCTCACTGGTGTATGGTATGGAGGCAGTCCTACCAATCGAAGTGGAAATCCCCTCGTTGAGGTTGATGATGGACATCAAGCTAGATGAAGCTGAGTGGCTCCGATCTAGATATAATCAATTGAGTCTCATTGAAGAGAAACGTCTAGCAGCTATATGCCATGGAAAGTTGTATCAACGGCGGATGAAGCAAGCTTTTGACAAGAAGGTACGACCACAGAGGTACATGCCAGGTGACTTAGTGCTGAAAAGGATTCTTCCTCCTCTCAATGATCACAGGGGCAAGTGGACACCCAACTATGAAGGACCGTTCGTGGTTAAAAAGGTTTTCTCAGGTGGAGCCTTGATGCTAACAACCATGGACGGAGAAGACTTCCAATCCCCTGTTAACGCAGACGTAGTAAGAAAATACTTCGTGTAAAAAGGGCCCGCTGGATAAAAATAGAATAAAGATCCAGGCAAAAATGGGCATCCCGGCGAGCCAAAAACAGAATAAAAGGCTCGGGAAAAAGTTAGGGAAATCTTGAAAAAAATATACACCCACTGAGTTGAAAAGCCACATCGGACAACTCAGGCAAAAAAGGGTATCCCGGTGGATTGAAAACCTGAAAAGGTGATCCACGCAAAAGAGGGATTAACACAAACGACTGCGATCTGCGAGATCCATGACTTATCTGCAGTTGATGCTATTCTAAGGGTTGAAGATCAGTTCAATTACTTTTTCTCAAGAGGCAGAGTGAGCGGAGCGTCTTGAAGATATACGAGTCATAACCGGGTTGAGACTTGATGAGATCCACTTCTCACATTGCCAATAGGATAGTTTGTTTTCCTTTTTTGTTGTTTCCTCTTTCCAGGGAACTGCTTCCTTTGCATTGCCTATTCATGGCCATTTTTTTCAAATCAATAAAAATTCAACTTCAGTCAATTTGCGACTATTTTGCTTTTTGTTTTTGCTTTTTTCATCTAGCATTGATTGATTGTGAAAACGTCCAGCAAATTGTGATTTACATTATGTTGTGAACATTTGAATGCTTTCTAACTCGTGCAGGAGAACGGAAACATTTAATACAACTCTGAAAGGGTGTCGAGATACCCAGATAATGATTCATACTACGAGCCTGGGGCAGGCAGGGCCCAAACTAACTCTCTATATTGCAGGTACTATCGATTGTGTGTCATGCAGGTACAGGTACTGGTGTTGCTAACAAAGCTAAAAGCAAATTCCCAGGAGGAGCATTTCTTTATGTTTGAACAGGAGCAAGTGTCTCCTAGGGTGTCTACAATCATCCCCAGTAAAGTGGAAGTTGAGATTTCCCCCAGCAAGGTAGCAGAAGTTGGGTGTCATCCCCAAGTAGAAGTTTCCCTTCAGACAGGGGAAATTCTCAGCAGTTCAAGGAATGTCTTTCCTCCCCAGCAGCTACTTCCTCAGCAGTATCATGCCTTTGGTTCCCAGCCAAGTCAGGAGGTCCTCACTTCCCCATCAGAGTTCAAGAAGGGTCCATCTCCAGCAGGGTCTTGGCGCTCCAATCTCAAAGTCCAATTTATTTTTGGCAATGGCGACTGTTCAGAGCCGATGTATCATTGACAACTTTCCCCGCAGAGTTGTCTCCTCCTCATCAGGATTAATCAGATCAATGCAGTGATCATCAGTTCTCCCCAGTCAAGCCATCTATGATACTTGCAGTCTTCTTGTCAGAAGATCTCTTTGCATCTTCATATGCATAATCATCATTACATTTGAATCTTTCAAAGCGTAACATTTCCATCATCGTGGAGCATTACGCCATAAATCCAAACATGTGCATGCCAGCATGGGCCAGTTTTGAGGTATATTACATACAACCTATGACATCTTCTCAACATGAAGTACTCCGCACAGAGGATACCGATATCCTTGTCTTTGCAAGCCAATGTTCGTCACTTATTCTGCGTCTTGTTTGGTGCAACAGTCGCGTCGCATGTTCTCGTTTTGTACAACGGTCCTTTTTGCCTGGGCTCTCGTTTATGTACAATGATCCCGTTCCATCTTGTTATATTTCCATTCGAGGATGGTTTCGTATTAGATCCGAGGATCTTTTGAGAATTGTCATTCGAGGATGGCATTCTTTTCTTCAAGTCCTTCCGAGGTTGGTCTTGTTTTTGTTTGTTGAGGCTATCATTCGAGGATGATATACCACTTTTGAGCTTATTGATTGAGGTCAGTTTGTCTCTTTTGCAAAGTCTGTCTGAGGTCAGCTTTGTGTTTGGTTATCAGTCGAGGCTGGTATACCAGTGCATCTCCATTCGAGGATGGTTTCGTGTTAGATTCGAGGATCTTTTGAGAATTGTCATTCGAGGATGGCATTCTTTTCTTCAAGTCCTTCCGAGGTTGGTCTTGTTTGTTTTTGTTGTGGCTATCATTCGAGGATGATAGACCATTTTGGAGCTTATTGATTGAGGTCAGTTTGTCTCTTTTGCAAAGTCTGTCTGAGGTCAGTCTTTGTGTTTCTGGTTGCCGCCTAAGGCCGGTATACCAGTGCGTCTCCATTCGAGGATGGTTTCGTGTTAGATCTGAGGATCGTTTGAGAATTTTCATTCGAGGATGGCATTCTTTTCTTCAAGTCCTTCCGAGGTTGGTCTTGTTTGTTTTGGTTGTGGCTATCATTCGAGGATGATAGACCATTTTGGAGCTTATTGATTGAGGTCAGTTTGTCTCTTTTGCAAAGTCTGTCTGAGGTCAGTCTTTGTGTTTCTGGTTGCCGCCTGAGGCCGCTATACCAGTGCGTCTCCATTCGAGGATGGTTTCGTGTTAGATCCGAGGATCTTTTGAGGATTGCCATTCGAGGATGGCATTCTTTTCTTCAAGTCCTTCTGCGGTTGGTCTTGTTTGTTTTTGTTGTGGCTATCATTCGAGGATGATAGACCATTTTGGAGCTCATTGATCGAGGTCAGTTTGTCTCTTTTGCAAAGTCTGTCTGAGGTCAGCTTTGTGTTTATGGTTGCCGCCTGAGGCCGGTATACCAGTGCGTCTCTATTCGAGGATGGTTTCGTGTTAGATCCGAGGATCTTCTGAGAATTTTCATTCGAGGATGGCATTCTTTTCTTCAAGTCCTTCCGAGGTTGGTCTTGTTTGTTTTTGTCGTGGTTATCATTCGAGGATGATAGTCCATTTTTGAGCTTATTGATTGAGGTCAGTTTGTCTCTTTTGCAAAGTCTATCTGAGGTCAGTCTTTGTGTTTCTGGTTGCCGCCTGAGGCCGGTATACCATTGCGTCTCCATTCGAGGATGGTTTCGTGTTAGATCCGAAGATCTTTTGAGAATTGTCATTCGAGGATGGCATTCTTTTCTTCAAGTCCTTCCGAGGTTGGTCTTGTTTGTTTTTGTTGTGGCTATCATTCGAGGATGATAGACCATTTTGGAGCTTATTAATTGAGGTCCGTTTGACTCTTTTGCAAAGTCTGTCTGAGGTCAGTCTTTGTGTTTCTGGTTATCGCCTGAGGCCGGTATACCAGTGCGTCTCCATTCGAGGATGGTTTCGTATTAGATCCGAGGATCTTTTGAGAATTGTCATTCGAGGATGGCATTCTTTTCTTCAAGTCCTTCCGAGGTTGGTCTTGTTTGTGTTTTGTTGTGGTTATCATTCGAGGATGATAGTCAATTTTTGAGCTCATTAATTGAGGTCAGTTTGTCTCCTTTGTAAAGTCTGTCTTAGGTCAGTCTTTGTTCTTTGTGGTTATCGCCTGAGGCCAGTATACCATTGTGTTTCTATTCGAGGATGGTTTTAGTACTGGATCCGAGGATCTCGTGTGAGTTGTCAATTGAGGGTGGCATTCTTCCCAGCATATTTTATTACCCACAATGTGCAAATTTTCAGGTTTTTATTCGGGTATCCAATCACTCCACGCCTTGAACATCTAAAAGTTGTTGCAATTATTTGTTCAGGCTTGTAGATGATTGAATAGGGGCAGCTATAACACCCCAAAATTCGCCCTCTCATATTTTCATAGCATCTTGGCATATCATCTCGCATATGTAACATTACATTTATTCATAAGTGGGGCATGTCATTCATAGGATGAGACATAGCATAAGCGGGAAGTGTTCTAATTCAAGCGCTGTTTGTGCAGTTTGCGATTTAATTCAGGTGGATGTTTGACTTGATCGTGGTCAAACTATCGAGAGATTGTTTTAAATTGCAAGTCATTTGCGTCGGTGGTTATTTCTCGGACGATTTATTCTCCCGGAGAGGGATTCAAACATGTTCAAAGTATTCATGGTTTAATTAGTCAGAAGTTAAGAGGATGATCAATTCAATAAGCTACTCGTGGTCAGGGATGTGTTTCATAAATTTTAACCAGAGATTTGGTGGGATTTGTCTTAACGTGATTTGTGGTTTTGGGTCCAAGTTTGATTCATGATTAGTTTTAGTCCTCAAGGATTGATCCATTTTGGTTTCAAGAGTGACTCTTTGTGGATTCAATTCAATTTTTCATATACATTTTATTTTGTTAAATAAAATGTAGTTGCATGTTTCATAATCAATGGCTTCCGTTGGATTCACTGATAAGAACATTGTGTTCAGAAAACTCAAATTGAAGTTTGAGAATAAGAGGTGTTTCGATTGCAATACGGAGAAGCCTACATGGGCATCTGTTATGTATGGGATCTTTCTCTGCATTGATTGTTTTGCTGTTCATAGAAGTCTAGGAGTTCATATCAGTTTTGTGAGATATACAAACCTAGATTCACGGACACCTGAGCAACTAAAAATAATGAGCAACTAAAAATAATGGGCAACTAAAAATAATAAGCTTTGGAGGAAACAGCCGTGCACAGACATTCTTTAAGCAACATGTTTGTAGTGATGGTGGTAAAATAAAAGCAAAGTATATATCCAGAGCTGCAAAATTACACAGACAGATTCTTTCAAAGGAAGTAGCTAAAAGTATGGTTGAGGAGGGAGGCTTGAGCTCATCACCTATGGCTTCTCAGTCTTCTAATGGACTTCCAGAGCTCGAAATCAATGATGTACTGAAGGAAAACATTTTGGAGAAAGCGGAAAAGCCTGAGAGTACATCTTCACTTAGAGCTTCACATACAAAATCAAATAATTTGAACCGATTGGCGCGAAAAAGCTTGCGAAGGGTGGGCCAAGTAGGTCTCTCTATGAGCAGAAGCCTAAAGAACCACCTTCTCTAGTTCCATCCACAACATTCAACGACTTCGAAACCAGAATCGTCACTCTTCAACGATTCACAACCTGCAATAAAAAATCAGCAAATTCATATTAATGTGGAAGCAGAGGAATAAGGAGAAAATGATTAAGGAAATTTCTCGTGGGCGGGAACTCATCAACAAGCAGAAAGCCTTTTACTCTCAGCTATGTTATGTAGCCTTTATTTAATGGTCTTCCGACCAATGAGGACATCTTGGCCTCCAAGGAACCACTTTGCTTGCATCAACATTGAATCCTGTAGAGACTTACTGAAGAGATGAACAAACTCCGAAAAAGAGGTGCAGCATCAGGTCTAACCAGTAACCTAGTGAGATGAAATTGTTCTCGTTCTCAGAAGCAGCAGCAGCATTTTTGTTGCTTTTGTAATCACAGCTTTAATAGAGTTGTTTCCCGCGTCATGAGGAACTGCAATCAACATCAACTGGATCATCAACTTCCGTCAAGTCTATTATTCCTCTCACCAATCTGTCATAACCCTGCATAACAAAACCAATCAAAGTTCGTTATAAGTTTAAAACCCTAACCAATCCACAACAAAATTCCCAATTGCAAATTCAAAAACAAAGGCAGAATTTGAGAAAAAACCATAACAGAAAAACAATTAACTGAGATTTCAATAAGAGTCTAACTAACTCTAACCGAATTCACCAAAAAAATCTATAACAGAAATTCATAACAGAAAGTAATAACTAACTGTTACTTGAGAGAAGTTTCCAGAAGTTGAACTCGGCTCTATAAATTCGAATCAATTCTTCAATCCAGGGTTGGGACCTCACACCATTCTTCTTCTCTTCCCTTCACCTTTTTCCACCATTTTTCTCTTCTCCTTTCAATCTTCACTTTCTTCAACCATATTTCTCTCCTTCTACAACCAACCGAACCAATCTTCTTCTCCCATAACTTCTGCATCTTCTCCCTTTATCATGGCACATCAACCCTTCATCCTCAATCTTTGACCTGCACATTCACAGAGTAATAATCTCAATTATTCAGAATCCAAAAATTCAAGAAGGATAGGGATGAATTCAAGAATGTGAAGGGTAAAAAGGAAGGTCTCATACCTCTTCGGCGTTATCTCCAGCGCGCATCAGCATTCAGTGTTCACATTCATCAGTCTGTATTTCCCGAGTCAGCAGCCTGAAATTGCCACAAATATTTCAAACCTGCAGAAATCGAAACGAGAGTCACATCATCAATAACACGCAAGATTCGAAGCAGGACAAGAACAAGAAGTGAGATCGAATCATATACCTGAGTCGTAACATTGGAAATCGTCTTCAACGTCTCCTTTTACATCAATTGTCATCGTCGTCAAGATCTCGACCTCGCCAAAGAAGCCGACGCTCCTTCGTTCACCAATCAACGTTTTTCATCGTCGTTGAAGCCACCAGGTACGAGTCCATTACCTTGTACTTACAGTGATTCTCTTTGATTTTTGGTCTATGAGAGTGGAAAAGATTGATCTCGGATTTGAGAGAGAGTAAGGATTAGGTCGTTTTTAGGTTTTGTTCGAATGGAAGAGTTTGGTTTCATGGAGGTGAGGAGGTGCGGTTGTTATTAACGGGGAAGAGAGATGGTGAAGGAGAGTTAGGAAGAAGAGAAGAAGAAGAATCATGCGGGAGGGATGAATAAGATGCGAAGAAGAAGGCGGAAGGGAAGGGTGGTGGCGGCGGAAGTTTGTAGGGATTAGGGTTTATTTTTTGTATTTCTTGCTCTTCAGCCCCTTTTGTGTAATGTTTATGTTTGTATTGAGGAGCAATTAACATAATTAAGAGATATTAAAAGAATTATTACAAATATCTTATGAAATTAAAGATAATTAAGAGATTTGATCCTCATCCATTAAGCCACCATATAAATACCGTTAGAATCTGAGGGGATAAGATTGTGTTTCGGCGGTCCAATCCGGCGATGACACTTGTCACCGTCCGGTTGGGCCACCCTTCCATAATCACATGCAGACTACACACCATAATAACCATGCTCCCTCTCATAATCCGCATGGGCCTCTTCCCTTTTGCTATTTCCACCTTCTCTCATAAGCCCATTAAATAAACAAACTAAAAAAAGATCACTTACTGCACCTCCCTAAGCTTCTAGCGATTGGGCTTAAATTAGTTTTGCTATTAGCACACCCGCGTTAGGCCCATAGGAAAAGCTACAATAAAAAACCTCTTCCAGCACCTCCCCCTCATTCCTGTGCATGGGCTTAGCCCCTCTGCTAACCACACTCCCCTTGTAAGCCCATTAAGAAAAAACAACTAGAAAAATGTGCTTTTTGAACCCCTTGTGTTCTTTCTTTAGATTTTATTTTGTTTTACCATAGTTTAGGAAATAATTCAAATAACATAGGAAAATGCTTAGGAAAATTCTCAAAAAAATCAAGTAGGCTATTAATTCAATTTAGAAATGTTTGGCATTTTATTTTTCTGAATTTTAATTGTTTTTGAATTAAATCTGATTTTTTCATGTGATTAGTTTTTAGTGAATTTCCTTCAGCTGTACATAAATTTGTTGATTTTATTTTTTAGCCTTCCAGTAACATTTTTGGCCCATTCTTTTTACCATAGTTAGAGGACTCGTAATAGTACTTAGCATAATTTTAGTATATGTTTTAGGACATTTTATCTCAGGTTTTAGTGGCCTAATCCTTAGAAAAGAATGGTTAATCATTAGGTAGAATTAATTGATTTTTAGGCATAGCAAAATTCTGATTTTTTAGGATTCTTTTTAAAACAATATTATAGGTAGTTGTAGGACCCTATAGGATTAATCCCATAATTTTTCCAGAACTTTTACTATTTTTAGGATATTAATTCTTAGGCTTTGTTACATGTAAATTTCCATTAGTTTATGATAGAATATTAGGATTTTATTAAGAAATAGTTTAAGTAGATTTAACCTTAGGATTTAATAGTGATTTAGACTAGGTTAAGTTCTGATTTTTTAGAATGAAAATATTAGGTAATGCCCTTAGTTTTAGGACTTATGCTTAGGACTCATATTAATTAGCTTAGAATAAATTTAGGACTATTTTAGGTTTATACCTTTAATTGTTTTGTTTTGAATTTTATTTTTATATTCAATTTTAATGCTTTGTTATATTGGTTGATATTTCACTTGAATAGGTTCCCCCTTGACTTTAGAATCAACTTAACTTCCTTAGGAAGTAAGTTGCATTCTAGTAGTTTCTAAGTCCTTTCTCCATTAGGTTTAGAATACCTCATTAACCATAGGATCCCGTAAATTAATAAACAAAAATTAGGGTTGTGTCTTAGTCCCCCTTAGATTTTTCCTTTTGAAATTTGAGTCATTCTTTCCCATCTCGTGAAGAAAAATAATAAAACACTTAATAAAAACCGAACGTTCTTGTACGACACGAGACTTTGTTGCGGAGTGCTTATACGCGTCCTGTTTCGGGGCGAGGTGTAAGTACTTCCCGCGATGGATAGGTCTTATTACGAGAATGTTCACAAACAAATTCAAAACACTTCTCTTAAAAGACAAAAAACAAATAACAAGAAACTATCCTGAGGGAACTTCTCTTCTCATCTCATTCACTCACAACGCGAACTCGCGACGACTTGTCTCACATACCAGACGAGCCTGCAACACCTGAGCATAGACATACGCAGTTCCAGCTATAAAAAACACAAACAAATAGTTCCCGCCTTAGTTAAGTGAACTACGTCGACTCTGATCCTCATTTTCCCGATGAGGTACGTAGGCAGCGGGGTAGGGCTCGTTCGAGCACATTCTTTATTTTCCCTACATTTTTCCCATTCTTTCTTTTTGTTCTTTTCCAGTTCCTTTCTCATTCCCAATCCAATTAGCAGTTCTTATTCATCAGCATCCATTTTCTTACCCTTTGAAACAAAACAAGCAAGCGTGGATCCCGTCGGGTACGACAGACGGTCTAGGGTGCTAATACCTTCCCAGGTCATAACTGACTCCCGAACCCAGATCTTTGGTTCGCAGGACCTTGTCCTTTCCTTCTTCCTCGGGTTTGTGCAACATTACCTTTCCCATTCTTTCGGGATAAAAATGTCTGGATGGCGACTCTACCTTTTCCGCGCCACTTTCGCGTTTGTACTAGGATGAAAATCCCGGGAGCGACAGCAGCTTATGCATAAAAATATCTGTATCTAGACCTGGCATGTCTTGATAGGACTAAGCAAAGACGTCGACGTATGCTCGAAGCATATCAATAAGTTGTTCTTTCACTGAATCTTGCAGACTGACCCCAATCTTCACTTCTTTCAAGTCTTCTTCGGTACCAAGATTAACCGTTTCAACCTCCTCCTGATGAGGAGTAATCACTTTCTTCTCCTGCCTCAACAACCTGGCTAACTCTTCAGGCAACTCATAGTCTTCATCAACCCCTTCATCTTCTTGATTAATTGGATTGTCGAAGTCATACAAGGTCATAGCGGTGATGTTGTCGGTGCAATCTGGAGGATAATCCCTGCAAGGGTTGAGATTGGTTCGTTTTTAGTGATCAATTTTAATCTTGTTTAGAAAAAGTGAAAAATGAAGTTATTTATTTTGAAATCATTGCCATTTTATGTTTTGTACAAAAGTGAAAAATGAAAAGACAGTGAGCGAAAAAGAGACTCGTTTGCAAAAGATGTCCGATATTCATTGATTAATCCATTTGCACAAAATTACAATATGGCCCTATTACAAAATGAGTCCTGACACCTTGGGCAAGATGCAGGACTTGATGCATGCTAAAAAAGACAGGAAATAATAATTACTCTGCAGGAGTAACCCTTATAATTTCCTGGGAAGACCAGTTAAGGACTTGGTGCCCCGGGATCCTTGGACGTATCTAGCTCTCCAGGTTGCAATCGCTTTCCGCCTCGTCTTCCAGGTTGTTAACAACATCTGGGGTGAGCATCCCCCCACTGATGAACTTGGGCTCCTTAGCAGCCTCTGATTGATCTTGTCGGAATGGTCTGTAACCCAAACCGAATCTGTCCTCCTTCTTTTCCACTGGCAACAGCTTGCCCCAGCCTTGGGCATTACCATCTTCAACAACCTTCCGGGCTTGCTCATAGGAGACAATTGAAGTACCCATCCTGTCTTCCTGGGATGCATGAAATACTTCAGTCGTCGCCTCATTGACATTCAAGGCCTCGAACCCTTGGCTCATAGTTTCATGGATTTCACCATCCATCTCAATATACTTGTATGTAGCCAGATGGCTAACAAAGATGTCCTCCTCCCCACAGATGGTGATAATCTGTCCTTCCCACTCATATTTCAGTTTCTGGTGAAGGGTCGACGTTACTGCGCCTGCGGCGTGAATCCATGGTCGTCCCAACAAACAGTTGTATGCCGGCTGAATGTCTATCACATAGAAAGTAGTCTTAAAGACTTGCGGACCGATTATCACTGGTAGCTCCACCTCTCCAAGAACATATCTTTTGGAGCCATCAAAAGCCCTGACCACAAGATTACTTGGACGGAGAGCTATTCCATCATATTCGAGCTTGACAAGGGCTTTCTTGGGTAAGACATTAAGTGAGGACCTAGTGTCTACAAGAACATGAGATAGTATAGCTCCTTTGCACTCCAGGGTTATGTGCAAAGCTTTGTTGTGGTGACGTCCTTTTGTTGTTAAATCAGCATCAGTGAAACCTAGCCCATGGCTAGTATTGACATTTGACACCACCGTTTCCAGCTGATTAACTGTGATCTCTTCTGGTACGTAGGCAGCGTGTAGAACTTTGAGTAGTGCATCCCGATGGGCTTCGGAACACAACAACAGGGATATGATAGAGATCTTAGAAGGAGTCTGGTGGAGCTGATCCATAATTTTATAGTCACTTCTTTTAATTATCCTCATAAATTCATCCACATCCTGATCAAAGGATGATTTATGAGTCTCTTTTGATGCAGATTCTTCAGGTATTGCACTCTTCCCCTTGGCTTTGGCAACAACCTCTGCCTCAGTGTTGGTTCTTGGAGCTTGTGATGCGAAGAGACGTCCGCTTCGGGTGAAGCCTCCGCCTCCACCGACATTATCCACTTGGGGAGTAGGAACTGAAGAATCAAGAAGGACTTTTTCTCCGTTGCAGTAAAGGTCAGCACCATAATGCCATGGTACAACACTGTCTTTGTCATATGGAATTGGTCTGGGCACCGTGATGGTGATTGGGCTCACTGCAGTAGATGTTGGAACCGTAATTGTATGTGGATCATAGAAGATGGTGATAGGACTTCTGTTGGATGTTAGTGGTGATGAATTGAAGCTTGGTCGAAACTGTTGTTGAGATTGTTGAAAGTTGCTGGAATCTGGGACCGTTGTCGGGTCATAATAAATAGTAACCGTGGAGACATCATTGTTGGTGGTTGCTGGAGTTGTAGAAGGAGATGAAATGGAACTGTTGTTTGCTGAAGTGATGGAAGAAATGGTTGCTGAAGTTGTAGATGAATCAGTAGGGACAATGGTTGTTGCAGTTGTAGAAGAATCATTTGTTGTTGACAAAAGAGTTGCTGGTGTTGTAGAAGTTGTTGTGGTAATTTGAAGAATGCCTTCTCTGATTAAGCCATTAATTCCACTCCTCAAGCTTGCACACCCATTCCCAGAAAGTTTGCATGATTCACAACATGCCTCACAACCTGGAAAAACTTGGCATTTCAAAAGCTGGGCTTTAACCTCTGCCAGAGGTGTCTGAATACTTACAATATCTTCTATTAAACTCATAGGTGAGCCTTCCTCTATAGCATTAATCATTGGATCACTGTGGCTTGGCATAGGATTTTTCATGACATTGGGAGGAGGTGCAAAGTTCAGGGCCTTTGAATCTACCAGATCCTGAACCTTCATATGCAGAGCTCTGCATTTTTCCATGGAGTGACCAGGTGCATTGTAATGAAAAGCACACCTAGCATTGACATCATAGTTTCTTGGAAGGTTCTGAGGATCAGGTGGAGCCAATGTCCTCAACTCAACAAGATTGAGCTTTAGGAGTTGTGGCAGCAGTGTAGCATATGGCATTGGTATAGGGTCAATCACCTTGTTGATCTGAGATGGCCGCTGCTGAAAAAGGCGTTGTTGTTGATTGTTGTTATTGTTGTTATAAGATCTCTGTTGAGTAAACTGTTGTTGTTGCGGAAAGTGTTGTGGTTACTGGGTATACTGAGGAGGTGGAACAGGGATAATAACAACAGTAACTGATCTGGGCAGGTATTGGGGTCTCCCTCTTCCCATGTGTACAGAGTTTGTCTCATCAGATTTATGGGGCCCAGCAAATGGCTTCCTATCACTGCTTGAACTGGCATCGTTGTCGGAGATCTTTCCCATCTTTAGTAGGCTCTCTATTCTTTCCCCAGCTATCACCACATCTACAAAGCTGGTGGAAGAAAATGCAGCCAGTCTGTCAATATACGTCCCCTGGAGGGTGTTCATAAACATGTCTACCATTTCCCTTTCTGACATCGGGGGTTGAACAGCAGCAGCTAGTTGTCTCCATCTTTGGGCATATTCCCTAAAGCTTTCACGGGAAGATTGAGACATTCCCATTAGCAGGGTTCTATTTGGAGCCATGTCCAGATTATATTGATACTGATAGATGAAAGCTTCAGCCAAGTCTTTCCAGTTTCTTGTTGTGGCTCTGGTCAAGTGGGAGTACCATTCCCGGGATGCCCCTGTCAAGCTATCCTCGAAGTAAAACATCCACAGCTTCTCGTCCATGGTGTAAGCTTTCAATCTTCCCAGGAAAGACTGAAGGTGGGTACATGGGCAGGATGTGCCATTATATCTTTCAAAACATGGGGGTTTAAACTTGTGAGGAATTCTCACCCCTTCCACTAGTCCCATGTCCATGACATCAAAACCTAGGGAGTTTTGGGATTCAAGAGACCTAAGCTTCTCTGCAATTTCATCCAACCGACGGTCGTAAACTTCGTCCCCAGCCCCTACCACAGTAAACTGTTCTTCTTGAGGATCTTCCTGCAAGACCCTTCCTCCAGCAGTGTTACCCTGAGTATTTCTTATGGCATTGATATCTGGGTTCAGATGAGGTCCAAATTCTGGTGGATAAGTGCGAGGCTGCACGTGATCATTGTTACTGGTACCTCCTGTACCTGGATGGTGCTCTTCGGGAGTTTGTCGCTCAACTAACTCCCTCAGTCTTTCTTGGCTCTGAGCTAGACCAGTCATTACTATCATGAATTGAGTCATCTGGTTCCTCATCTCAACCCTTTCACTGGCCATCTGGGCCCTCACTTCATTCAAGTCTTGCTGAACTTGATCCATTTTTAGTTCCGGAAGGTTGTTTCTTGTCGAGTACCGGTGTAATCTGTTGACAGGGAACACTCTTCTGCGAGCAATGTTTCCTGAAACCACAACAAAGTGAAAAATAACAACAAAACAAAAACCTACAAAACAAAGAAAATGTTAGTATGCAATGCAGGATTCCTATTTGTCTTCCAAGGGTATCCGGTTTGGTTCTTTGGTTTTGACCCTTCCAGACCTCGAGGAAATGCTGATGATGTTGTAGAGAGAGATAAAGCCCACAAAAAATAATACAAACCATATATATTACAAAGAGTGATATATAGTGTGATTACAATAACATTCCCATGGCGGGTCAAAATACATCAACAAAAGAAAATACAATAAAAATGAAGTACAAACAAACAAGAGTCAAACATCCAATCCAAAGTCATTTTCTCTGACTTCCTTCAGGAGGGCCTCAGTCACTGGACCAACCGGGTGCTCTGTCATAGTCCTGATGAGGAGGTTCCTAGTGGCAATGGCACCGGTCAACTTCTTATGCTTATCCTGATCCTTTGACCTCTTCAACCCCGCCCGAAGTTTCAATTCAGAGATCTCCTTCTGTGCTGCCAATAATGCCTCCTGATGCTTCTTCTCACTAGCCTTCAACTGCTCTATCTTAGCTTGAGTTCTCTGATCTTCTTTTGCACGGGCTTCAGTGATCCTGATCCACCTAGCCTGGCTTTCCTCTAAATAATTCTCTGCCCTAGCTTTCTGAGTCTTTGCTTCCTTGCAAGCATTCTTTAGTACTAACTCCCCTGCTCTAGCCTTTCTGATGTAGTCATCCGTCTTCTCAATCTTAGTTAAATTCTCAATCCTAAGCCTCTCTAACCTCTCATTATCCAGAAGGCTGTCATTTCTCTCCCAGAGAGTCTTCTTCAAGGCTTCAGAGAGTTGAGTGTTCCTTTCTTTTAGTTTCTCAAACTCTTCCAAACTGACAGTGGCTGCAAGTTGCACTGTTGAAGGTCCAAGTGTATCTTCTAAGGTGAATGGCATCCGAGTGATCTGTGCCCTGGTACGAGACCAATCAAGATACTGTGCTGGAGCTATATTGTTGCATTTGCCAAGGATAACCGTCCCCTTAGTTTGAATGTTGTCCCAGGCCCAGGCTGCCTGTCTGACAACAGTAGAGTTGTGCTGGATTTCACAATAGAGGGTCTCAGTCAAATCTTGCCCCCTTGGAGGATGAACCAAAGCATACCCTAATTGTCTCTTAAAAAGTAAAGGGTTGTAGTTGATGCAACCTTTTACTCCAATAAAAGGCACATTAGGATATTGCCCACAACTAGTAATGATGTCCTTGCCCTTGGTGCTCTGAGTGCACCATCTGATGTCTTCTGATGTCAAGGCAATCAATCTCTTGGCCCAGTTCTTTGGCTGATGGGGGTTCAGGAAAGTATCCGACTTTGGCAAATGTCTTAGCAACCAACAGTAATAGAGAGGAGCACAACATCTGACTAGTCTTCCTCTTTGCTTCTCATTCCTCTGGTGTACTGAATAATAGAAGTCTCCAAGCAAGGTAGGGACTGGGTTCCTCAGTAAGAACAGGTGAATGGCACTCTTGCTTACAAACTTTGGCTCGTCTGCAAACAAGATAACTCCATATATACTGAGGGCTAAGAATGCACAAACAGCATCCCACTTCCCTGTTGCAGCATGCAGGGTGGCCTGAGAGATCAAGAAATCTAAGTGAAGGCCTGGAACTCCAGCCTTGGTAGTCATGCTCTGATCAATGAGGGCAGGCTCCAAATACAATGCCCTAGCTATGTCTTCATTCTTGGGAGCAACCATCTCTGGGTTGAAAGGAATCCCTCTCCTGATAGGAACTCCTAGCAACATGGAAAATTCTTCTAGCAGAGGTCCCAACTGAAAATCAGGAAATGTGAAGCATCTGAGAGGAGGATCATAAAACTGCAAGAAAGTGTGGATCATGCTCCTCTGGGATGCATCTAGATCCATGATCATGTCCAATATGCCTCCATAATGTTCTTTAAATAATGGGACATGATCAAGGGTAATGAGAGACTGGATCTATCTGATGCTTGTCAGGGTGGGCTCAAAGAAGTGGTATGTGATGTTGCTCTTCCTGGAAGTGTCCATGCTAATAATGGATGCTGGTGAAGAAACTGAAGAGAAGCCCTGATGAAGGTTACTGAAAAAGATGCTGGAGAAGTGTCTCAGATGAAGACAGCTGGAGAAGAATCTATGACAAACTGATGAAGGTGCTGGAGAAGATAACTGAAGAAGTCTGAGCAGCAGAACAGGTCAAACCCAAACCAAAGATAACAAGGTGGATACTCTGTAAAACAAATAGGCAAATGTTAAATGATGCAAAAATGATGTATGCAAAATGATATGCAAAGGGTTTGTGACCAAGTGTTGGATATGTTATCTGCCTTGGTAAGGTTCATGTGTTCATAAATCCGATGGAGGCTTAGAAATCCAGTAACCAGGTGGGGGACTCAAATAAAGAGTCACAAGTCCAGGGTTTCACAAGAACTGTCCAAATAATACAACCTTAACAAATCTTGTAACAAAGGTATGATGAGGCCAAGGGTTCCTGCAAACCTGTAAACATACCAACCCCCTCACATGCATTGTTCTAGAACAAGGATCCTCAGACTTGGATCAGTTATGAGAAGTGTAAACACTTCTAACCTGGAGGTACAGTGTTTACAATAACCATAAAAGATCCTCCTCTAATTCACCTCAGATGCTGAAGGTCATAAAAGGTCATCCAGACTTAGCAGGCTTCCCAGATAGCCCTAGTACTACAGGAAATCCGTAGCACAGAGTTCTCAAGAAGAAACCCATGTCTGAACTGTGTTTCATATTCCTGCACCAGATCAAAATGGAATGGGAAAGAATATGAAGCCACTCTAGCCTATATGTCACTCAGATCCCCGGTATAGGACCTTAATCACTCAATGATCCCCCACCCACCAAGGAAACAGCAGATCCAGCACATGATAATGACAGTATGAAATGCATAAAAACTGTAAATGAAAGCAATAAATAAAGCTGTATGGAAAGCAATAAATAAATAAGTACAAGTAGAACATAACACCCCCGTAAACACAAATCAAACAAGCGCTAGGAGGAACCCACAAAAAGAACCAGAAGCCCTGGTTGCAATATAAGGGCCCTTCCCCAGCAGAGTCGCCAAGCTGTCGCTCCCCCGAAAAGACACCTGGTCAGATAGGGTATAGACGCGAACGATCGGTGAAAGGAGAAATGAAGTGAAATGAATAGAGTCGCCAGCTAGGCATTTTTATCCCGAAGGAAAGGTAATGTTGCATAAACCTAGAAAGATATGGATAAGACGGTTGCGAACCAGAGAAACTGAGAAAGGGGTTTGGTTACAACCTTGGAAGGTATTAGCACCTAGATTGTCCGCCGTACTCGACGGGATCCACGCTTAAAAGATTGTGTTTAAAGGGGTAGTGTATGTGCTATCTGTGTGCAAAAGCTGGAAAAGAATATACAAGTGTCAGTGCAGAAAGTGAAGTGAAATGCTCAGGAATGAGGATTAAAAGGAGAATGCTGAAGGAGGGGGAAGATACAGAGACTTTTGTTCGATAACAGTTAAGTTATGCCTACGTATTCTCTCGTGCAATGAGGAAGTCATAACACCGTAGTTCGACTCAAAGAGACTGAAAGATAAATTGACTGATGAACTTCCTGCTTGTCTATGCTCAAGTGTATGACTCGTCTGGCTCGAGTGCTAACTGTCTTGCATTAGACGGAAGAAGCAAGTTCTCGTTTATGAGTGAGTGTGATGAGAAAAGAATCTCGAAGGAGATGATTATTGTTTGTTTTTGTGTTTTCAATCTTTTATTGTTTTTGGTGTTTGTCATAAGTTAATGAGCTTAAGCCTAAATCAAAGGTTTGTAGACTCATTATATCCTCCCTGATTAGGGATAATGAGAATACTTTAAGTATGACATAAGCATCTCAACTTAACTACCATGATGATGTAGGATTAAGATCATTAACCTACTTGTGATTATTTAGGTGTTTTTGGGTTTTTGTTTAGTGTTAAGTAATGAGTTTAAGCCATAATCAAGGATTAGTGAACTCATTACACCATCCTAATAGAAGGATAATAGATGAGCACACTTAAGCTGAGGAAGATACCTCAACTTAATCCATGATTAAGGATTAAATTCATGACAAAACAAGGCCTTTATTAAGGTGGATTTTAATTAAGAGATGAGATTAAGAAGTGAGTTTTATGATTGGTAAGACAACTTGAGGGGGACTTATCCATTAAACACTAGGGTTAGTCCTTCTTAACCCTAAAGGAAGAATTAGAACCCTAATGTAAGGCCCAAGTTACAAGTTAATGTCTTAGTGATTATTAGATGGATTGATTAAGAGGTTTAAACAAATTAAGGGTTTAACACTTAGGATTAAAGTTATACACTCCATCCTAAGAGAAGGATGCAGGCATAACCCTAATTCCAAAGTCCTAAAGCCTTAAAGGTTTAGCCTCTAATGATGAGATGAGAAGAGAGACACAAAGAAGAGTCAAAGGTAAAGACTAAGGGGGACTAATCACAACTCTAATTATTATCATGCTTGGATGTTCCTATGGTTTGCAAGGCTTGAGAAAGATCTTCAAGGAAGCCACTAATGGAAGAAGCAGATGGAAGGAGGAAGAAGCAGAAGAAATAAGTTACTTACTTCATTGAAGAAGATAAGTAACTTAGAGAAAGAAAGTGAGATATGAACATGAATGAGCAAGCCCACTCAAAGACAATGAAAAATGCAGCAAAGATGCATATGAAGAAGATGAAGAGAAATGAGAAGTGAAGACAAATCCACTTCTCAAATTAACTTACCACCTGAAAATGTTAGCACAAGATGCATAAGGAAAGAAATGAAATGGAATGAAACATATGCAATGACAAAGATCAAAACCAGAAGCATGCACATGATGAAAATGATGCTATGACATGATGCAAAGGCATACAAAGTGCAATTAATGGTCATACAAGGATGAGATGCAAATGGGAGCATGTTGGAAGCATGAAAACACATGGATGTTTATGAAATGAAATGGATGCAAAGCATAGCAAATGTATGAATAAATAATCAAGCAATGTCTTAAGATGTCTAAGATGGCATACAAATGCTTGGAATGACATGACAAGTTCATATGTTCATGCAATGCAATGTAAGATGCAAGTAAAGATGCAAAATTAGGGTTACATGAAAGGATGAGATGCAAATGATCAAAACAGAAGCATATGTCATGATAAAAATTTGCAAATAAGCTCAAACAAACCCTAACCCCATATGATATCACACCCCAAAGGAAAAGGTCTAACTCTTAACCTAAAGAAAGTTATGATTTTTCTAAGTTTGCTAGGGTTTTTGGGTACCTCAAAAGGAAAAATGCAAATCAATTTGAAAATGTAAGACAAATTCATGCCAAAAATATCCTTGAAACAAAATGTTATATGGAAAACAATGCAAAAAGAATCATCATCAAACCATTCATGGTTAGGCAGAAAAGATTTTTCAAAGTTAGGGTTCCAAAAGGGGGATTTTATGAACCCTAAATTCAAAGAAAATGTCAAAGTATGTTCAAAACCAAAAAGAAATTTGTATTAATGGTTTGACAATGTTTCTAAATGTCTTAAGATGCAATGTGAATTTTTTGGTGATTTTTAGAAACCTAAATGGTATTTTAATTAATTAATTTCCACTAATTAATTAAAATAAACATTTAAATATTTTAAAAATGCTTTTTAAATGCAAAAAAAATAAAATAAAAATTATTTTTGGATGAAGAAAAATATTTGGGACTGAAATGCAAAAAATGAGATTTTTGTGATTTTTCTAGGTATTTTAAAATAAATATGCAAGAAAAATGAATAAAAATGAAATAAAAATCAAACTAAATGAAAAGTATGTGCATCCTGTGGCTGAGGTTTAAAACAAAATGGAGGGAATTGACTGACGCCAAATCTAAGGGTCCAGATTCAAACTGGCTATTTTAAAATTAAACCTAATTAATTAACCTAATTAATTAAGATTAGGGTTAATTGGACTTATCCGAGCCATCCAAAGCACGCGGGAAACATGATCTAACGCTCCACATTCAAACTGGGCTAACCCTAATCACCTTCAGACGACCGGGGCCATTTCAGGGGCTCTAAAGCTCCAGATCAACTCCCCACACCTTCCTAAGCACGAATCTAACCTCAAAACAAATTTCTAATGGCTCAAACTCAAGATACGATTCAAAACATCAAAACTGAAAAAGTTTCAGAGGCACGATACAAGCTTAATACTCAACCATTTTTAAAACTAAACACATCACAATGATCTGGGAGACAAAAAGAACAATCTAGGAACTTAAAATTGCATTTCTGGAAAAAAAGTTCATGAGGTGTACCTGAGCTGGAGCTTTGCAATCTGAGCTATCTGGCCTCCTCTTTTGTGCAATCCTACCCCAATGAGTCCCTTGATGATGTTGAGAAGCTTTGCAAGAGTTTATATGGCTTAGTTTGAGAGATTTCAACTCAGCTGGTCCAAAATCGTGTTTGTGTTTGGCTGACTTTTAGAGCTTGGCAATGGGTGGTTTATGATCCTTGAGTCATTTTGAGATGAATGGTGGAAAAATATTTTAGGTTTGATGCTTGTGCAGTGTGTTTAAAAGAGATGAAGATTGAGGGTATTTTGTGAAACTTGGCTTGTGTATGGTTTTGAGCTCCAAGATTATGTGAAATGGCTTGTTTTTGGTCCACATAACATGTCTCTATTGGCCAGAGAGTTGTTGTGGCTGCAGCTGATTGGTATGGGTTCATTTGCAAAAAGTCAACAACTTGTGTACCATAGGTATGGGCTCAAGCAGGGGTGATTCAATGACATGTCTGGCCTCAGCTTGGATCAAGGAGAGCCATGGAATTGAAATTATGCAGCTAGATGGCTTAGAGGGAGAAATTTCATAGGTTTTGCAAGACTTTGCATTTTGGCCCCCTTTGAGTTATCTTGTGATGCAAGGCATGAAAACAAGTGATTCCTTGGGCAATTCTGATCTTTGGAAGTTGCTTTGTGTTGTTATGATGCTTAGAGGTTGATTAGAGGTCACACAATGGCTTGGCATGTGAAATTGCAAAAATCCCACTTTGGCATGAAAGTGAAAATTATGTGATTTTTGCCAACTTTGCAAAGCCATATCTTGAGTTATAGGAAGAATTAGATCAAGTTCTTGTACTTTTTAAAAAGGGAATGATCCAATATACAACTTTCATGACCAAAGATTTTTCATTTGAAGCATTTTTGGATCAAAAAGAGGAGGTTGAAAAACTTTCCCAAAATGGCAAGTTTATATTACAAGTCATTTCCAAAAATAGCAAGTTTGCAATTAGCTCAAAATTCTTCAACTTTGTGAACTTCTAACCACTTCAATGATCAAATAAAGATCATAGAGACCCAAAATGATGATGATGACCCATTGGTGCCCTTGCTGGGGCCTTAGATGCCCTGATTTTGCACTGACTTGCTCAAGAAGTTGCCCATTGATCAAATGACTTCCCCATTGAATTTATTCATCAAAGTTGGTATGCATGATCCTTATAACATATTGAGACTATTAGAAACAAGAATGACCAAAAAATTTGGAGTTAAGGCCTCTGAAACCAAAACCCTAATTTCAGGTCATCTGTGCAGTGAAACCCTAGCTCTGCTTGAACTTTTGTGCAATGCTTTGACTTTTCTTGACTTTGATGAATCTTGGGAAGCATATAGTGACCATAGAAAACACATGGACCCTCTTGAATAGCTTCATGGATCTTGGGGTGTCCTAGATGAATCTTGGATTGCTCAGATCATAAACCCTAAATGCAGATGAACTTGAACTATTCAGATGAAACAAATATGCAATGTGATGTGGTATGCTTATGCTTATGCAAATATGAAAGATCACAAGCCATGATGTGAAATGAGTGAGGGCAAATTTGGGGTGTTTACAACAGTGATCACAAGAGTTTGAAATATATGTTTGATCAGAAGGAACTGAATATGAGGCATAGATTTTTATTTTGATTTGAATTACCATCCCGGTAAGGCGAATGTGGTTGCAGATGCTCTGAGTAGGAAGACATTGCATATGTCGATGCTTATGGTGAAGGAACTCGAAATGATTCAATAGTTCTGAGACATGAGTTTGTTGTGTGAGACTACTTCTGAGAGTGTGAAGTTGTGAATTCTGAAGTTGACCAGTGAAATTATGGAGAGGATCTGAGAAGAATAACAATCTGATTTGAAGTTGGTTGATCAGTTGACTTTGATTAACCAAGGTAACGAAGGTGAATTCCGAGTTGATGAGAATAGTGTGATGAGATTCCGAGATAGAGTGTGTATTCCTTATGTTTCAGAAATTAAGAAGAGTATTTTAGAAGAAGGACATCGAAGTAGATTAAGTATTCATCCTGGTGCTACGAAGATGTACCATGATTTGTAGAAATTGTTTTGGTGGCCAGGAATGAAGAAGGATGTTGCAGAATTTGGGTATGCTTGTATGACTTGCCAAAAGTCAAAGATTGAACATCAGAAATCGTTAGTTATGATGTAGTCGTTGAATATTTCAGAATGGAAGAGGGATAGCATTTCCATGGATATTTTAACGGGTTTAATGAAGACTGCTAAGGGAAATGATTTGATTTGGGTGATTGTGGATAGATTGACTAAGTTGGCCTATTTCTTGCCGATGAAGATTAATCATTCTATGCAGAAGCTAGCTAAGATGTATATTGAAGAGATTGTGAAGTTTTGTGGGATACTTTCGAGTATCGTATCAGATAGAGATTCACGGTTTACGTCGAGGTTTTTGAAGAGTTTAGAATATTCATTAGGTACTAAGTGAGGATGAGATCTGCTTATCATCCACAAAAAGATGGTCAAACAGAGAGACCTATCCAATATTTAGAGGATTTACTGAGATCATGTGGGTTGGATCAAGGAGGATCTTGGGATAGTCATTTGTCGTTGATTGACTTTACCTACAATAATAGTTATTTTGCTAGTATTGGAATGGCACCGTATGAAGCATTGTATGGTAGACGATGTCAGACTCCCTTGTGTTGGTGTGAATCAGGCGAGAGTGCAGTGCTTGGACTTGAGGTTGTGCAGGAGACGACTGCGAAGATTAAGATGATACAAGAAAGAATGAAGGCTTCTCAAAGTCGGCAAAAGAGTTATCATGATAAGAGGAGGGAAGCTCTTGAGTTCCAAGAGGGAGACCATGTGTTCTTGAGTGTTTCTCCGGTGACTGGTGTCGGATGAACTTTGAAGTCTAGAAAGCTCACTCCGTCTTTTGTTGGTCTGTATCAGATTTTGCAAAGGATCAGAGCGGTGGCATATCGGATTATGTTACCACCATCTTTGAGAATTTGCATGATGTGTTTCATGTGTTGCAATTGAGGAAGTATGTGTGTGATCCATCACATGTGATTCAGATGGATAACATGTAGGTAAGAGATAATCTGACTGATGAGGCATTACCATTGTAGATAGATGGCCATGAAATGAAGCAATTACGAGGAAAAAAGATGGTCTGGGTAAAGGTATTGTGGGATGGACCAACAGATGAAAATTGGAAATGGGAACATGAAGATCAAATGAAGGAGTCGTATCCGACTCTGTTTGTTTTAGATACATTTTCGAGGACAAAAATTATTAAAATGCAGGAGAGTTATAACGCCCTGAAATTCGTAATTTAATTATTTATAAGTATTTGGTATTGTGTGGTATTTTATGGTGTTGTGGTGATGAATTATTTTATTTCGATTGTGATATTAGAATAATTATGAGTATTATTTAAATATTATTATTAAAGTTAATAAGGGAGTTAGAGTTCTTGAGGTAGTTTTGTCTTTTGAGAAGGCTAAGAGAAGGGAATTGGGAATAGACTTTCATAACTCGTATTATGAAGTTAGGAGAAGTTTCTTTGAGGAATCAAGGAGGATAGGTTAGAGATTCTTCAAGAAATGATTGAAAGAGTTCAATTAACTAATGTACGGGGAGTATTTTCTGTTCAATATTCATAATGTAGAGATAGGTCTTATGAGAAAGGTTTTTTTTTAGGGAAATCTTAGGGTTAGGAGGATTATTGGAAGAGTTTGACTAAATGATGTTGTTAGATGTTGTAGTTGATGAATGCATGATAGTAGTTGGTTATAGTAATGAATTCTGCCTTTTTCTGCTCTTAGATTATGAGTTTTGATGAATTTTGTCGCAGTTGAGTCGTACCGAAATCGTAGATCTTTCTGCGTGAAATCGTCGTCTCGCTTAGCGAGCAAGTGGAATTCTAAACTTCTCGCAACCCGAGACCAGGTTGTGTAGCGAGCCCGGTGCCCTCTTAGCGAGACCTGGAACTTTTTAAAAAATGTTTTCTTCTTCCAAATGATTTGAAATGACTTGCTTTGTTGTCTTAAGTTGCTATGAGGTTGCTGTGAATTCTTGCTATGATGTAATATGCTAAATATGTAGGAATTTTTGATGAAGTAATGTTTAGATGATTTATATTGTATTATGATGATATGAGTAGGCAAAGTATTATAGTTGTGAATGATGTATGAGGATTTATGATGAATGTGAATGTAATAATTGATGGATTTTGATGATATTTGATTGTATTGCGTCTTGTGTAACACCCACTTTTTCCCGTTTTTAATATTAATATAAGTTCTCATTAAAAATCAGAGTTTAAGTAACAAAATGAGTGGCTACATTCAAAATCAAACATAAGTTCCATTCATAAGCAGCGGAAAATATAATTTCAACCATTCACGTGCTCAACGGCACAACATCTTTAAAAGCAATAAAATAATTCCTTTGGTTTATTCAAAGATACGTAACTAACAAAGTTTTAAAAGATAAAATAAAAGCAAGTGGAAAATCCCCATTCCCGTTACGTATCAGAGCTCCTAGGACTCGATCAAACAACACCAAGTTTGTCTCAAGTACTTGGGTTATCTGTACTTCCGAAGAAACACAGACGCCACAAAACAAACAAAAGGGTGAGAAACAAGTTCATAATATAACGGTGTAAATAACATATACAAAGAGATAATTTGCACACACCCAATATAGCACACAACATCAATCATTCATTCATATTAATGCAATGTGACTCAATGACACAATGCAAATGCGGTACCGACTTCATCAAATATCCATCGATTCGGATCAGATGCATCGCTTACACTCCTACTGAGACACGATCATCCCTCACCCATTGATTCCCAATGAATCCAAACAATCACTTACGCTCCGTCCGAGACATGATTACCTCTCCAACATGTATGCATATGCAAAAACTCGATTATAACATACATTTTCGATTCACATATGAATATAGTCATATCAACACGATCCTCATGATCCTTATTAAACAACAAGCATTTCATCACATAATTTATACAAAGCTTATATTATACTTATAATCAACACCAATCAATTCATCATTAGCAAGTTTATATGATTCACTTATCCATCTAAGATCCATTCACTAATTTTTTGGTCGTTAAGTCCTATAATTACTACCAAAATTGTTCTCTATGCCTTAGTCTATGTACATGAACCTAAACTAAAAGAATAGATCAAATCCGACTTGAAAACGATGCGAAAACTCCAAATGCAGGGGCCTGACACAGCCACCCGTGTCCCCTAACACGGCCCGTGTCAGGTGGTCTGAGGCGTGACCCTTAAATCATCAATTTCTAAAGTCCAGGAGGGTGACACGGTCGCCCATGTTATGTGACACGGTCCGTGTTACACCCTCTGATGCCCATCTCTCCTAAAATTCCCCCCAATTCATCTTCCAGGGGCCTGACATGGCCACCCGTGTCGTGTGACATGGCCCATGTCGTGTGCTTTGCGTGGAAATTCATTTTTTTCGCAAAAACCTCCTTTCTCCCACCTGTCCACACCAGTCCAATTCTAGTTCATTTTATTTCATTTTTAGCAATTAAAATAGTCAAATTATTATGGTTATCATCACTTATACCTCTAACATCAATCCATCACCTATCATAACATTTATTAAACAAATTAAGAGAATTATTATTTCTCATCATCTTCCCTAACCATCTAATATCATCCACAACCATCTTCATAATCCCATACCCAATCAATTCAACCTTAAAACTCCAATTATATATATACAAACAATCATCACACCAATCACAATTATATCATGGGTTCATCAAAATCAATCATCATTCAACATCAAAATTCACATACACATAATCTATCATGATCATACTCATCAAACATCACAATTTCACACAATTCAATTATGACATCATAAACCCTAAGGGAGTAAGGACCTCCCAATTACCCTTCTATGTTAGATCACCTATATACACCCTTTCTGCCCCTTACCTTGAATTCGAACGGAGCTTTCTCACCCTTGAATTCTACGATTCTTGAATCTCCCTTTCTTCTCCCTTTTCTCCAGAGCTCTTTGCGTTGCCAAAAATATGATAATGAGAAATCTATTGTGTTCTCCCTTTTCATAACATATCCAAACTACACCATTGCCCCTTGGACCTCCAACTTATTATTTTATAATTCAAATAACAATATTCCATCTCATTATCATATTATTATTTAAAAACCAAATAATTCTCTAATTATTCCAAAATTCCCCATATTATTTTATAAAAATAATTTATAAAAATTGAGGCGTTACAACTCTCCCTCACTTAATTTATTTTCATCCTCAAAAATGTACCTGAATGAAATAACTCAGGATATGCTTCCCGCATCTTGCTCTCCAGTTCCTAGGTAACACTTCCACCAGCAGCTCCTCCCCAAGCCACTCTTACAAGAGGTATCTCCTTACCTCGCAGTTGCTTCATCTTACAATCTTCAATTCTCAAAGGTAAATCTTCCTCTGTAAGGTTGTCACGAATCTGCACCTCATCCCTCTGTATCACATTTGACGGATCAGGTATATACGTCCTGAGATGCAACACATGAAACACTTCGTGAAGATTCGAAAGTTCTGGCGGTAACGCCACTCAGTAAGCAACTTTACCCACTCTCTTCATAATCTGATATGGTCCAATGAACTTAGGATCCAACTTCTTAGATTTCAAAGCACATCCTAAACCTGTCATTGGGTTGACCCTCAAGAATACATGGTCACCTTCACTGAATTCTAAGTCTTTTCTTCGATTATCATGGTAACTTTTCTGTCGACTCTGAGACGCTTTCATCTTTTCTTTGATCATTTGAATAGTCTCGGTAGTCTATTGAATAATCTCAGGTCCAAGCATAACATTCTCACCTGTCTTATACCAACACGGAGGCGTTCTACATCTTCTACCATATAAAGCCTCAAACGGCGCCATTCCAATACTTGAATGGTAACCGTTATTATATGTAAACTAAATTAATGACAATGAGTATCCCAAGCACCACCTTTCTCTAACACACAAATTCTCAACAAGTCCTCTAATGACTGGATAGTCCTCTCAGATTGTCCATCCGTTTGTGGGTGATAAGCCAAACTCAATTTCAACTTAGAACCCAACGCTTCCTGTAAACGTTTCCAAAATTCATAAGTAAACCGCGGATCCCTATCCGATATTATACTATACGGTACACCATGTAATTTCACAACAACCCGTATATAGATTTTTTCCAACTTAGTTAACAGAAAACTGATGTTAATTGGAATAAAATGTGCAGACTTAGTTAATTGGTCTACAACTACCCAAATAGCATCAGAGCCTCTCGCCGTATTCAGTAAACCCGTCACGAAATCCATGGCAATACTATCCCACTTCCACTCCGGAATTTCTAATAGTTGCATTAGCCCCGAAGGCTTTTGATGTTCCACCTTAGATTTCTGACATATCAAACAAGCATAAACAAACTGCGCGATATCTCTCTTCATACTGTGCCACCAAAATAATTTTCTCAAATCATGGTACATCTTTGTAGCTCCTGGGTGAATACTCAAGCTACTTCGATGGCTTTCTTCCAAAATTGCTTTCTTTAGTTCAACAATGTCGGGCACACAAATTCTTCCTCGAAATCTCAAAACACCATTTTTATCCAAACTAAAATCATCATCTTGATTATATCCCTCAGTAGGCATTAAGTCCACCAATTTCACATCCCCCCTTTGGCCTTCCTTAATCATATCAAGAAACTCATTATTTATCCGTAACATTCCTAGTTTAACCCTTTCAGATGTCATTTCACAAACCATGCTCAAATCTCTAAATTGCTCAATTAATTCCATTTCTTTCATCATCATAGCCGACATATGAATCGTCTTCCGGCTTAATGCATCTGCCACAACATTTGCTTTTCCTGGATGGTAACTCAAATTAAAATTATAATCCTTCAAAAATTATAACCACCTCCTTTGCCTCATATTAAGCTTCTTCTGATCAAATAAGTACTTTAAGCTTTTATGGTCACTGAAGACTTCAAACCGCGAATCATAAAGGTAATGCCTCCAAATTTTCAATACAAACACTACTGCCACTGATTCTAGATCATGGGTAGGATAATTCCTCTCATGTATCCTTAATTGCCTTGAAGCATATGCCACCACTTTACTAACTTGCATTATCACACCACCTAAACCCATTTTAGATGCATCACAATACACAACAAAAGCTTCATTTAGATTCGGTAAAATTAGTACTGGTGCCAAAGTCAATTTCTTCTTTAATTCTTCAAAACTTATCTCACAAGTTGCATCCCAAATAAAGGCTTGACTCTTCCAGGTTAATTGAGTCAGTGGCATCGCCAAATTATAAAATCCTTCTATAAATATTCGGTAATAACCAGCTAGACCAAGAAAACTCCTAACCTCTGTTACCGTCTTTGGAGGTTCCCATTCAAGCACAACACTGACCTTTGAAGGGTCTACTACTATACCTTCACCAGATATCACATGCCCCAAAAAGCTCACCGTCTTCAACCAGAATTCACATTTGGAGAATTTGGTGAAGAATTTGTTATCTTTCAACACCTGCAATGAAATTCTCAAATGTCTTGCATGATCCTCTTCAGACTTCGAATAGATCAGTATATCATCAATAAATACCACAATAAATTGATCCAAGTAAGAATGGAATATTCGGTTCATATACTCCATAAACACACCTGGCGCATTAGACACTCTGAAAGGCATCACTGCATATTCGTAATGACCATACCGGGTCCTAAACACCGTCTTCTGAATATCTTCCTCTTTCACTCTAATTTGATGATATCCCGACCACAAATCAATTTTGCTAAAAACACAAGCTCCCACAAGTTGATCCATCAAGTCATCAATCCTTGGAAGTGGATACTTGTTCTTAATGGTAACTTTATTCAGTTGTCGGTAGTCAATGCATAGACGCATACTACCATCCTTCTTCTTTACTAATAACACCGGCGCTCCCCACGGTGATACACTAGGTCTAATAAACTTCTTATCAAGTAAATCGCCAATCTGGGATTTCAACTCTGCTAACTCCATTGCAGACATCCTGTACGGCGCCATAGAAATAGGCCTAGTACCAGGAACCAAATCAATAGTAAACTCTACCTCACGCGTCGGAGGCAACTCGGAAATATCACTGGGAAACACTTCTAGAAATTCATTCACCACCGGCAACTCTTCAATAGTAATCGTTCCTTCAACAGACAACGAAGCGAACACTGCAAACATCTTTGCTTCATTTTCTAACAAAGTCCTCAGTTCTTTTGTAGAAATTGCACTGGCTAAAGTCTCCTCTTCTGGAGTCAAAAACAACAACCTCTTCCTAAAACAATCAATATAAACCCGGTTGGATTCCAACCAGTTCATACCTAAGATCACATCCAGATTACTGAGCGGTAAACATATAAGATCCACCCCGAATTCTATACCCGATATAGTTAAAGTACAATTATGACATACCAAAGTAGTAGTCACTGAGACTATGGATGGAGTATCAATAACCATTCCTCGACTTAACTGAGAAGGTTCCAATCCTAACTTCTTCACACATTCCAACGAAATAAACGAGTGTGTTGCACCCGTATCAATAATCACAAACAAATGAGTATTGTTGATAAAGCAAGTACCTTTGACCAATCGGTCCTCCCTCGTAGGCTGAGCTCCTACTAATGCAAAGACTTTTCCGCCTGACTGCTGCTTCTTCGGTTTCTCGCAATTGGTGCTGATATGACCCTGCTCTCCACAATTATAGCAAGTAGGAGCCTTCGCCCTGCAATCAGCCATCATATGGCCTGACTTCCCACACTTGAAGCACTTCTTCACTTAATTAGGACATTCATTGGCGTGATGTCCCGAACCATGGCATCTGTAGCACTTGAGATTACCGAGAGTACCTCCTCCCCCACTTGGCTTCTTCTCAACACTAGCCTTCTGCTTCCCCTTATCAGCTGGAGCACTATAAGGAGTACCACCAAATCTCGATTTTCCCCTCTTGTCATTCACAGACTTGTAGTGCGCAATCCGAGCTTGATTGTCATTGTCATAAATCCGGCATCTACTCACAAGTTCAGGAAAATTCCTGATCTTCTGACAAGCAATGCCCTGCTTAATCTCAGGACGCAAACCATTCTCATACTTTAAGCACTTTGAGGTCATAGCTTCCTCATTGTTGTAGTGCACACGGTATTACACCAACTTTTTGAACTTGGCAGCATACTTCGCTACCGTCATGTTACCTTGTTTCAGCTTTAGGAATTTTATCTCTTTAACACTGCAGACATCTTCCGGGAAATACTTCTCCAAGAACTCTCTGCAAAACACTGCCCAGGTAATTGTAGTTCCCGCAGCTTCCAACCTTTGGCGACTATTGTCCCACTAGACCTCAACTTCGCCTTTCGACATGTGAGGACCAAACCTCACCTTCTGATCATCAGTACACCCCATGGTCCTGAATATCTTCTCAATAGCTTTCAACCACTTTTGTGCAACCTCTGGATCCAGGATTCCACCTTCATACTTAGGTGGTTTGTTGCTCCTAAATTGATCCAATGCACGAGACTAGGCGTTACCTCCCACTTGAGCTACCTGAACAATGTTCTCAACCATCTGCGCCATGGCTTGCATAGCCGCGGCAAGAGAAGCATCATTCCTTCCTGCCATACTGATACAACAAACAAAAATCTCAGGTTAGGACACAAAAATATCTCTTATTCTAAGGACTGACTCAATCTGGCCGGTTGGACCGACCTGCTCTGATACCAATTGTGACACCCACTTTTTCCCGTTTTCAATATTAATATAAGTTCTCATTAAAAATCAGAGTTTAAGTAACAAAGTGAGTGGCTACAATCAAAATCAAACATTAGTTCCATTCATAAGCTGCGGAAAATATAATTTCAACCATTCACGTGCTCAACGACACAACATCTTTAAAAGCAATAAAACAATTCCTTTGGTTTATTTAAATATTTGTAACTAACAAAGTTTTAAAGGATAAAATAAAAGCAAGTGGAAAATCCACATTCCCATTACGTATCAGAGCTCCTAGGACTCGATCAAGCAACACCAAATCTGTCTCAGGTACCTGGGTTATTTGTACTTCCGAAGAAGCATAGACGCCACAAAACAAACAAAGGGGTGAGAAACAAGTTCATAATATAACGGTGTAAATAACATATACGAAGAGATAATTCGCACACACACACACACAATATAGCACACAACATCAATCATTCATTCATATTAATGCAATGTGACTCAATGACACAATGCAAATGCGGTATCGACTTCATCAAATGTCCATCGATTCAGACCGGATGCATCGCTTGCGCTCCTACTGAGACACGATCATCCCCACCCATTGATTCCCAATGAATCCAAACAATCAGTTACGCTCCGTCCGAGACATGATTACCTCTCCAACATGTATACGTATGCAAGAACTCGATTATAACATACATTTTCAATTCACATATGAATATAGTCATATCAACACGATCCTCATGATCCTCATTAAACAACAAGCATTTCATCACATAATTTATACAAATCTTATATTATACTTCAATATAATCAACACCAATCAATTCATCATTAGCAAGTTTATATGATTCACTTATCCATCTAAGATTCATTCACTAATTTTTTGGTCGTCAAGTCCTATAATTACTACCAACATTGTTCTCTATGCCTTAGTCTATTTACATGAACCTGAACTAAAAGAATAGATCAAATCTGACTTGAAAATGACGCGAAAACTCCAAATGCAGGGGCCTAACACGACCACCCGTGTCCCCTGACACGACCCATGTCAGGTGGTCTGAGGCGTGGCCCTTAAATCTTCAATTTCCAAAGTCCAAGAGGGTGACACGGTCGCCCGTGTCGTGTGACACGGCCCGTGTCACACCCTCTGATGCCCATCTCTCCTAAAATTCCCCCCAATTCATCTTCTAGGGGCCTGACACGGCCACCCGTGTCGTGTGACACGACCCGTGTCGTGTGCTCTGAGTGGAATTTCATTTTTTTCCGCAAAAACCTCCTTTCTCCCACCTGTCCACAACAGTCCAATTCCAGTTCATTTTATTTCATTATTAGCACTTTAAATAGTCAAATTATTATGTTTATCATCACTTACACCTCTAACATTAATCCATCACCTATCATAACATTTATAGAACAAATTAAGAGAATTATTGTTTCTCATCATCTTCTCCAACCATCTAACATCATCCACAACCATCTTCATAATCCCATACCCAATCAATTCAACCTTAAAACTCCAATTATATATATACAAACAATCATCACATGAATCACAATTATATCATGGGTTAGTCAAAATCAATCATCATTCAACATCAAAATTCACATACACATAATCTATCATGATCATACTCATCAAACATCATAATTTCACATGACATCCTAAACCCTAAGGGAGTAAGGACCTCCCAATTACCCTTCTATGTTAGATCACCTATATAAACCCTCCCCCCCCCCCCCCTTACCTTGAATTCTAACGGAGCTTTCTCACCCTTGAATTCTACGATTCTTGAATCTCCCTTTCTTCTCACTTTTTTCCAGAGCTCTCAGCTTTGCCAAAAATATGATAATGAGAAATCTATCGTGTTCTCCCTTTTCATAACATATCAAAATTACACCATTGCCCATTGGACCTCCAACTTATTATTTTATAATTCAAATAACAATATCCCATCTCATTATCATATTATTATTTAAAAACCAAATAATTCTCTAATTATTCCAAAATTCCCCATATTATTTTATAAAAATAATTTATAAAAATTGAGGCGTTACATCTTGCATTCATGGCATAATTATGATGGGACTTCGGTCCATTGGTAGCTTCAATCCTATCGTGTGGATTGAAGTGATATGTTTCTTATTTTGTGCTCCCTTGTGGAGGGTTGATGGCTTAATGTCCATCCATGATTATTATTTGGTACCACATGCATATTATGAGGATTGCATTTCATTCTTGGTGGCATAACATGATTGCATTTGAATTTTATGTGATTATGTGATTGATTTTTTTGTATATGGATGAGACTTGAAATGATTTATCTATTGATGCATGTTGACTTGTAATTCCTTCTTTATATTATTTATATTGAATGTGAATGTACTCATCCTTCCTGCCTTTGGTGATGGTCTTTATGCCATCCTGCAGATACTCAAGAATTAGCTTGGTGCATGGATATAGCTTAGAGTATATGTCCTTTTTATCGTTTATAGAATTTAGGGTGGTATCCTACTCTGTGTCATATAACATCGGGAACGCTTGGACGTCTTTCTTGGTTTTGTTGTTTTAACCTTAAATTGATGATGTTTTGGATTAACATTTGAATTTTTATATTTGAGTAATTAAGTTGACAAATGATGATGATCCCCTGCGTATAAATGTTGTTGTTTTTATTTATGAATGCATGTTGTAGCCCGTGTTACGGGACAAGACACAATGATGATCAAATTGATGTTTGTTGAAATGTGATACCCTTTCCGTTGAAAACTCTGATTTTTATTGAATAGTTTCGCATTATTATGTTGTGGGGTAAAGGGTGTTACAGTGACAAGGTCGAAAGATTGGAGTTTTTTGAACCTTATGTATTTGGTCAATCATGTAGGGTGAAGATTAACCAATGTAAAAAAAAGAACACGTGGATCCCTTGAATACAACCATGGTGATCTTTGGGTGCCAACAAGGAATCCTTCACACTCTGGTAAAAAATCAAACTGGCAGGAAGGTCAAGAGGCTGAGGTCCAATAATGGTCTTTAATTTAGCAATGAGGCTTTCGATAGCTATTGTGTTGCATCTGGAATTGCAAGGCATAAAACTATTGCAAGTACTCCCTAACAAAATGGTTTGGTTAAAAGGTTTAATCAAACCATTATGGAAAGTGTTAGATGCATGTTGGTAAGTGCGGGATTGAAGAATTTGTTCTTTTTTGACAATAGAATATTTGATAAATAGGCACCCTAAGCTACCTTGGGGATGAAAACACCTAAAGAAGTCTCGTCGGAACATCCACCAAATCTCGACAGACTTAGAATATTTGGTTGTTTAGCCTATGGTCACATTAGGCAAGATAATGTCGAACTTAGAGCTCTTAGATGTATGTTCCTTGGGTACTCTGAAGGAGTCAAAGCTTATAGGATATGGTTCCTAGAGAAATGTCACATGAGGTCTATCACAAGTCCGAATGTAGTTTTCAATGAAGTAGAAATGGTGTTCAAGAAAACTGATGACATTGGTCAAAGTATCAAGATCTCTGAAGAGGAGCTGGAATAGGAAGAGATTCTTGTTGAGGTGGAACATAGTGATGTTGAATTGAATAACCCAAATGAAGTCAAAGAAGAACCACAAGGTGCAGACGAAGAGGCCAAACATAACGTACAAAGTGAGCCTTGTAAGCAGGTATATGACCAATCCTGGGAAGGCGCACTAGAAAACATTAGAATGGATTGTAAGGTACATCTATGGGTCTCTAAGAAGAATCCTGATTTATGGTGGAGCCCGTGTTGATGATAGCAAAGTCGAAATCAAAGGATTTGACAAATCTGATTATGCAGGTTGTATGGATTACATAAAATTTATTTATGAATATGTGTTCACTATATTTGGCACATCAATAAGTTGGAAAGCAACACTCCACAAGGTTATTGCCTTATCTACCATTGAAGCAGAATATATTTCCCTCACTGAAGTTGTGAAAGAAGCATTGTGGCTTGGAGGTTTTTCTAAAGAGTTGAAATTTCAAGGTCGAGTTATCACTGTTAAATGTGATAGTCAAAGTGCAATACACTTGTCAAAGAATTTATCATATCATGAGCAAACCAAGCACGTCGATGTGAGGCTCCACTTCGTCAGAGTGATAATCGAGCGTGGAGAAGTCAAATTGTTGAAGGTTTTGACTAATGACAATGTTGTTGATATGACCACCGACATTGTCAAGTAGCAAGTTTTTCTATTGTACAGTTGATAAAGTTGCATGATGAAAGCTAGTTTGTTCCCTTGTTAGTGTATAGTTTGTTCCAAGGTTGAGATTTGTGGTATTTGGATCGAACTCTAGTTTCGACAAGGATAAATTCATGTTTCAACAAAGGCTTAACTTGTTGTCGAAGTTTGTTCACATGCTGATCCTGCATGTTGTAGTCGAAGTATGCTCAAACATGCAGTTATCGAAATACTAAGAGTATTAGCATATCGAATTGAGGTTTGCTTTAAAATCCAATTGTTCATATGATTTTTACCAACTAGAAGAAATTCACTTCGATATCTTTATCTTCTCTCTATTTTTAATAATATTTTGATGTCCAGCAAAATTAAATAACCAATATAAATATGAAATTGTAACATACTATTGTACAGATAAATGACCAAAGAATCGTGTGCTTGGATTGAAGTGGAGTATGATTGTATTAGAGTGTGATAAGAAGAATGAGGAACATAGAGCAAGAATGAAAAACATGTCTTAAGATCGTCTAAATTTTCAATATTGAGTTAATCCTCTACTGAGATAATAATTAAATAGCATGACGATCAATGGCAAAACCTTCTTATTAAGCATAATAAATTGGTGAGACCCATTACAATGTTTAGTACTTCTATTTTCAATTAAATTTCATTTCATTTTTTTAAATTCTAATTCTAATATTTAATAATTTAATTGATTAAATAAAATTAAATCTATACATAATTTTAAATTAAACTCAAAAAGAGATTTGCTTAAATTTTTTTATAAGCAAAATGAATGAAACCGTAGAAGGGGTGCACAATCCAGGAAAACAATTGAAATTACAAATACAAAGCAAAGAATGTTCAAAGCAAATTAGACAAAACTTGAAGTCGGAATGACACACCACTCCGACCAAGATAAATTACCATCCAATTTTAGAGCCACAATAAACCATTCCTACGACAAATGTTTGATCATCCCCAACCCATCAAAATTAACTAACGAACTACCATAAAAAAAGATAGGTTTCTACAAGTCCAAATAGTCCAACAAATAGCTAAACCCAAAATTCATCATGAATCCACCTTGAGTCTAAATTTAACATAAACCTCTGACGCTTGAATACGTTCGTAGGAGACATCGGCTCTATTGACATATCTGTTAGAAGCTAAGCACACATATAAATCCATCGAACCTCAGAAACCAGACAACCTCCAAAAAGATTATCTGAATCCTCACTTTCCCCACAACACATTCGAACGCACCAATTTGTGGAGACCATACAAAATTCAGTGTCTCGCCAAAGTCATTCTAATAGGAAGACGATTCAATATCAATCTCCAATAATTTTTTTTTACTCGGAACTTTTGTCATCCATAATCTCTTTAAAGTCCTCAAAACAACTTCATATAAAACTACATTCTGATTATACATATATGCAATCTTGTCATTACAATTTTTAACCGAATAACCGGTTGGATTTCTCTACCACACACAATGATCGGACTACCACTAATTGAGTTGGACCGTTTGTAGAAATAGCAACAACTCGGACAGAAGTGTAGCGTTCTGCTGCTGCAGTATGCCAATATTAAACGTGAGATATCAGCTCCAACAATCGATCCCCTAAATACCGTTGTTCACAACACACATTATGCCCGACCCTGCAACCTTATAAAGAGGTTCAAAGACCTTGCAAAGAGGCATTAACACCAACCTTTGCCATGCCAAAAATCAATAAACTCTCAATTTCCAAGTTTGCAAACAATTGAATCAATAAACCAATTATTAAGAAATGCTGACGTTTCCCTTGCAAAAATGTCTTTCCTCCATAACGAGACATTATTTCTTAACGTAGGATAAGGATCATTAAGAATCGTTTTTTTTTTATAATATTGTCGTACCTATAAGAAATAATGTTTGTCCAAATAGTATTTTCGTCGTTCAAAATTCTCCGTTTCCACTTATATAAGAGAGCGAGATTAAAATTTCCACAATGTTTAATACCAATTCCTCTTCCTTTTTCGACAAACAAATCATCTCTCAGTTAATCCAATCAATTTTCTTCTTATCATCTATTCCATCCTAAAGAAAAACTCTTTGGATATTGATTAACTCTTTAATGATAGCTTTGGAGCTTTGTAGAAAAAGATCGAAATTGCTTTAATAATATAGAGTTGTTGATGCCTTTAAAAAGAATCAGATATATGAAAATCGACCCATTCTTAGAATAAAAGATCTTGGTATAAAATAATGAGAATCTGATTACCAACCAATTTATAATTTTAGCATGTGCATTTGCCGGTAGATGGTAAGCAACAGTTTCTCTTAATCATATGAACAGTTATAATATAAATTCTACACAGTACGAAAGGAAGCAATTGTGAAGAAATAAAATAATCTAAAAATATTCTATATTAAAATGCACAAGAAAAGAAGATCGTTTAGAATATTATTTATATGATAGAGGAGGCTAATTATAGGTGCAAAAGTGCGATAACTATATATTTGAAATTACTAGACTTCATTAGGGCTTGAATTTGAGTTATATATAATCTTTTTATTTAAAAGGAAACTTTTAAAATTATTTTATATCGATAATATATACTATTTTATTTTCTCAAAAATTATTTTAAATAAGAATTTACTTGATATATATTGACAAAGTAAAACAGTTTTACACTGTTAGTTAATCATAATCGTTAAATTTTAATTATAATTTAATTTTAATTTTAGTTATTTAAAAAATAATATTTATGATTGTGATGTAATGTAAAATAATTTACATTAACACATAGCTATTAATTTCTCTAAATAACTGAAAAATTTAAAATGTTTTAGTTTTTTACTTCCACTATTTTTTGTATGATTTTTCTTTTAAACTTCAAACAATATTTATAAAAGATAAAGATATTTTTAATTTAAAATTTAAAGTAGAAATCATTTAAAAAAAAATTCTATACCAAACTGATTTAGAGTTTAACTGGTTTATTCATGAAATGCCATATGTATATGAAAAATACTAAAAAAGATTTAAGAATATATATATATATATATATATATATATATATATATATATATATATATATATATATATATATATATATATATATATATATATATATACTCCTTAAATTTATTTAATTGTACTTTTTATTAACAAAATTTATACTTCAGTCTTTGATTTATTAAATAAAATATTTACATATTAAAAATGTATTCTTTGTCGTTAAAAAAAATTAAAAGTTTAAAAATCTAGAAAAATTAATGTAAAATTGAAATAATATGACTTTAAAATTATACATGCTTCAAGCAAACAAGCTAAACTGATTTGTTTGTGAACTTTAATCGAGTAAATTTAAACTATAAGAAAATGATTTTTATCGAACTTGAATTAAGATTTGAATTAAACCAATTTTATTGATTTGAGGTTAGGCAAGTTCGACTTGAATTATTTCTTATCTCACATTTCACCATTGTATCATATGAGATACAATAAGTATTAGTGATTTAATGATGAAAACCAATTTTTTTTAGTCTTTAAGTCTTGTGTCAATGATGAATGATTAAAATGTTAGATATATAAAAGAGATGATTCATATATTGAATATCTTAAACTTTTTAATGGAGTTGGGGTGTCTCATTCTAATGTAGTCTCGTATTATGACACATCATTTCTTTTATATCTTAAAACTTTTTAATGGAGTTGAGGTGTCTCATTCTCTTGTAGTCTCATATTATGACACATCATTTCTCTTAGATTCCCATAACTTCTCAACAATTGGTATCAAACGGGACATTGAAATTTTTTTTAGAGAAAAAGATTTTGGGTCGTGGAGAGTGAAGATCAAAGTAATATTAATTCAGCAAAAGTGTGTAGAAGCATTGAAGGACGGGGCATTAAGGCATGCAAGTCTAACACAAGCAAGAAAACTGGGATGATGGATATGGCTAGAATTGACTATCTCATGCCTCGTAGATAAAGTGTTAATGAAGTCTTTAGGGAGAAGAATGTGATGGATATGTGGGTCAAACTTGAATTATTGTATATGGACAAGTCTTTGTTTGACATGATATGTCTGAAACAACGACTTTACTCATTTCAAATGGTAGAAAATAAATCATTAGTGGAGCAATTTACACAATGTCATAATATCATCAATGAATTGGAAAGTATTGAAGTGAAGACTGATGATGAGGACACAATTCTACAATTGTTAAACTCATTACCTAGATTCTTTGAGAACTTCAAGGATTCTTTTCTTTATGATAAGGAATGTATTATCCCTTTGGATAAAGTCCATATTGTGTTAAGGTCTAATTAGCTATCAAAGATCAAATCTTGAGTGTATGAAGAGGAATGATTGAGAGTATATGAAAGTTTAAATATAAGGGTTTTGATAAGTTAATGTTACAATGTGTTATTTGTCATAGAATCGTTCACTTAAAGAAGAATAATTTCGATAAGGGTCAAGGATGACAATGTTCAATTGAAGTTGCCTCATATTTGGGTACTTATAAAAATGTTGATGTACTAGTGGTGACTAGTATGTAGCAAGAGAAGATTTGGATCATATACTTAAGTTTCTCATATCACATGTGCTCAAAAAGAACGCTTTAAGACTTTGAAGCTGAAAGAAGGTAGAGTCATTCGACTTGGTGACCATAAGGCTTGTAAAGTTCTGGATGTTGTTAAGTTTAAACTTTAAATTATTAATAATTGTAAATTCATTCTACACAATATATTCTTGAGTTTAAGAAAAAATTGTGTTCATAAGTGTTTTGGATGACCTATATTGCACTAGAGTTGGATATTGGTCATGTATAATTAGCTGGTAAATAATTTCATCACAAAAATAAGCCAAGAAATGTGATATTTGAGCATTATAATGAAAGAGAACTGAAAATGATCTAGATTTTGTTTCAGAGTTGTTTAATGAGTTTCAGAGGAAATAAGGTATAAATAGCCATACAATCGTTGTTGGAATTCCTTAACTTAATGAATTAGGTGATTTCTAGAAAATGACCATTTGAGAGAGAGTAAGGTGCAAGTTATTGATAGATAGGCTACCAAAAGGTTTCTAGGATAAGATTTTTTTCTACAATAACTTACCAGATTGATATATGCGCATTCAGAATAATAGACTTCACGATACCTATGAAGGCTTGGAGTGACAAATTGATAGGCTACTCAAATTTGAATGTCTTCTGAGATTTGGGGTTTGCGGATATCAAACAAGACATGCTTGGTGTTAGGATTTTGAAATGTGTCTTTGTTGGTTATTTAGAAGGTATGAAGGGTTACAAGTTGTGGAAGGTGGAATCTAGAGGATCAAAATCCATCATAAATGGGGATTTTACGTTTGATGAGACTCGTATAAGGATGAAGTGAAAATACCTATAGGTGAAATAATAATAAAATATAATGGAGAAGATTGTGTTTGAGTTGGAGGTTCATACAATAGAAACTAAAGATGAGGGATAATTTAAGGCTTTTGCTTATACTTCTAGTGAGGGAAGTCTTCACTTGATCATGATTATCATTTGACTCATGATAGGTTAAGGATGAAAGTTGTACCATCTCATAGATATAGTTGTGTTGACCTTATTTGTTAGGCTTTCGACGTGGCTAAAGGCTTGTTAGACTCGCAACCAAAGACCTTCAGGGAAATATTCAAAATAAAATGGAGTAAAATTAATTACATTACTACAAATAATGCTTATGATGTCGCACATGAAATATATGTAACCTCGGCTACCAAGCCGACATAACTAACAATGACATGAAAAATTTCCACTTATCACTCAGGTTAATCAAAAATCGAGGGTTAAAGTTATATGATCATGAGTTCAATCCCCAACATCTGCATATTTATTATTTACATAAACAACGCCTCTAATCTCTCGGTTTATTTAAAAGTCGAGGGGTTATATAGTTTTTTTAAATAAATTCATTACATTGTTTACACTGAACATTAATAAATTAATTTGTTTAAAAACTACACTGTTTATAGGTAATATTATATTGTTTACACAAAATATTAAAGTAAAAATGTTGTTCTTCATCGTAATCGTTCTCGGTGAAGAACAAATATTGGATATCTTGGAGAAGAGAAAATGTTGAGGATCCTCATTTCATAGATCAAATGCAATATATTCTCCATGACTTACATTCATTTGTTTCTGATATAAAATAAAATAAAAGTATTAGCTAAATAAAATAAATATTCAGTTATATAATTATTTAAGAAATAAAAGGGTTAGAAAAAAAGGATGTAAAAATAAACGATTTTCTACTCAAATGAATATTTAAAAACACAAACCTTAAACCCAAATAATTTTCTGCACTTGCAATCCATTGTTAATGGAAAAAATTAAAGTGGAGTATATAAATAGTTTCAATCGGTGTTTTATCGTATCCACATGGATCAGTGTGACATTAATGTCGTTTGACAATTTCTATGTTTCTAAGCTTGTGTGACAAATTGGTTGAAAGATTAAGGGTACAATAGATAAAAGCAGAAAATATAAAGACAGAAAATATAAATTAAATACTTAAAATAAACAGAGCCTTGTTGGGATTGGAATATCAATCGATAACATATGCATTCTTCTGACTATTTATACACAAACCAAACGTTCGTCCAATATTTTCATGTATCGCTCACATATGTGTTCATGTCTGAAGCACAGGCGAGAGTTCTACCGTATTGTTTCCTCGGTGATGACTTACACAACTTACCAATACTGATCATTCAGATTCGATACTCATAGTGAATCTAGATCTAAATCTATCTCTAGATTTGAGAACCTAACAGAGGCCTATCCTAAATCCAGATCTGAAGAGTATATGTTTATAGAAGTTCAAATAAATGTGTAAACAAGTAAACAAGGATAACATCCATATAACATAAATGATTAATTCATATACAACACCATGATCAAAATATATACACATGATTAACCCTTTTTAACATGTATTTAACTAATTTATGTATGTGAACATAGTTCTTCATCTCTATTATCACGCATCCTCACAATACCATTTATGTATAAAGCGTTATCGTGGGATTTACCGTATTAATCACTAGATGATGTCTCATGCTAACAATCAACACAATAATATAAATCTTGATACTAGTGAATATAACTCACAAATCTATGTCTAGAGTTTGCTCATTGATAAATGAATATCTTAGATATAGAATTTGAAAGATAATTCTCAATACATAGTCAAACCCATAAATATGAAATCAAAGACAACATCAATAATCAAAACTAGTTCATAATATAAATATTAGAATAAATAGTTAAGGCATCGATATACTATATCCAACCCTAACAAAAGATCGAAGCACTTACTTGAGATCAAGCTCTGATTTGCTAGGATTTAGGCTTCTCCCCATTAGGGTTTGTGTTTCTCTCTCTCTCTCTCTCTCTCTCTCTCTCTCTCTCTCTCAAATATGTTCGGAATGAATAAAGATAAAGTTCTTTTTCAAATATCTATGAAAATGTATATAAATAAAAAGCTGAAAAAGTGGAATCGGGCTAAGCTCAAAATACAGGCTAAGCCCAAACCGCGCTAAGCCTATAATCTAGCCCAAACTGTGCTAAGCCCAAAATATTGGGCTAGGCCCGATTCTCTGTGCAAAACGCCACTGCCAGCCATCCTAAAGTGTGCTACAAACTACAATTAGCCCATGCAGAAACCTAATTTCTTCCAAAAATGCATCCTTGAAGCGCTTACTTTTTCCTTTAAGTATCCATTACTTCAACCATGCAAAGAAACCTACAAAATGAGATGAAAATGATCAATGTAAGCAATATTTACCCAAAACTATACTATAATACTAAATGATTACATATTCACACTAAACTCAAGGTTTTCACTAGAAAAACCAATGAATCAAGCCAATAAGTGCCAACAAACTACACACATATTTAACACAATTTGGCACTAATCAAAATCTCCCCAACTTAAACTTATTTTTTCTCAAACAAGAATTAATCAAACCTAAAGAAACAGGAGCAACTATCAAGAATCATGATCAAACAAGTTTTTACAAAAGAAAACAAATGTATGGTATAATCATCTAAAGTACAAACAAAGCAATGTTTACCACTAAACTACAACAACATAATGAATATGAAACAAAGTCTAAGCATAAAATACATGCCAAACATTCTAAAGCAATAAATTTTGAAAAGTGAATCACACCTAACACACACCTTCATCAAGAGATGAAGAACAAACATGAGGGGTTGAACTCATACCCAACAATCATGCAAATATCGCTCAAATTATGCATTCATATAAAAACTAATATTGAAAGTATAAAAGAACAAATCACAAATGACTTTCAAGGATTGTATTGAAGCTTGGTTTAACAAATAAGAGTCATATCTCAAGGCCTTTGAAACAAAATTACCTAATCCTATGAGAGAAATTAATTCTCAAATTTTCAAGCAATTAAGAATTATTCACCTTTTTCTCTTTGCTTATTTTCTACAACCTTGATCTTACTATTTTTTTTTTCTTTTCTCTTCTTTTTTGTTTTCACATTTTTATTTTTCAATAACTTTTTTTACAACCTCTTATTAACCAACCTTTAAGCCACCAATCATTTTCTCCCCAACTTGAATACAACTAAACATCATGACTTTAATGCTCCCAAACTTTTTAAGGCAAGGAAAATTTTCAACCACAATATATGGTTGATAGTTCAAGGGGTTTTGAAAGAAAATCAGAATCCATGATGAACTACTTACTCATGCAAAAGTTCATAGTCCAACACCAAGATGGATCCTGATACTAAGGCTCAAAGGGGTTAATAAATTCTCTCTCACTCACAAGGTAAGTAACTTTTGGTTAGGTGGTTATGCTCAATTTCAAAAACTTCCTTGATTATTTTCATGCTTTTATACAATCAACACAAATATAAGATTAAACATAAGTCAAACGAGTAAAACAAAAATGTTGGTCTCATGTGCATTTAGTAAACAATGGACGGTTTCCTCACATTTGGCTATGAACTAAAGTGATTCACAAATGAACAAGAATTGCAAGAGAATGAATGACATGTTATAGAAAATACTAAACACATACTTTGATAATGCAACTTTCTTTTCAAACTTTTATCATTACCATGACATTTTCTTGTTGGCACACTCAAACTTGGACAATCACCACATGTCTCTACAAAAAAATAAAAAAACAAGCGTTTTGGACAAACACAAAACAAGGCTCTAACAACTTAATAACTTTAAATTAAATTACTATTAAACATAAAACAAAATAAGTTTAAAATGGGTCAAAAGATCAGGGTGAAAGTGGATAAGGGATTACATTTTTTTCAAGTGCAGCAGAACACGCTAAGCTCCCTCTGATCGCGCTAAGCGGCATCAATAAAACACGATTTTTCAAAAATGCAAACTTTTCTCAAATTTTAATCCATTTTCACCCTTTAATAACTATACTACTAAATGAAAAGTTATAACAAAGAGATGCTCCCTTTCAGTATCAAAACATGAAAGGAAACAAGTATATATACATTATAAACAACTGTACAAAGCTAAAAAATATAGAAACTATTGGAATTCTTTCAATATCAAAACACCAATCCCCGACAACGACGCCATTTTGTTCAAGCCACAATATAGCATCAAAAATCAAAGGACTTGGAAGAATACCCTCCGGGTTTTATTGTATCCACATGGATTAGTGGGACGTTAAACACAGTTCAAGCATTTCTAGGTTTCTAAGCTTGTTGTGACAAATTGGTTAAAAGATTAAAGGTACAATAGATAAAAGCAGAAAATATAAAGAAGAAAAATATAAAGTAAAGATTTAAAATAAATGGAGCCTTGTTGGGATTGGGATTTCATCAACTAATAACACATGCATTCTTCTTACCAGTTATACACCAATCAATCGTTCGTCTAATACTATCATGTATTGCTCACATATATGTTCTTGTCGAAAGCGCAAAAGATAGTTCCACCATGTTGTTTCCTTGGTGACGTCTCACGCAACTTATCAATACAAAGCATTAAGATTATATACTCATGATGAATGCTAGATATAAATATATCTCTAGAATTCATAACCTAACTGATACCTATCCTAAATCTAGATCTGAAGAGTATATGTCTATAGCGATTCAAATCAATGTGTAAACAAGTAAAAAAAGATCACATCCATATCAAATAAATGATTAATTTATATACAACGCCTTGATAAGAATATGTTCACACGATTAACCCTTTTTAACATGTATTTAACTAATTTATGTAGGTGAACATAGTTCCTCATCTCTATTATCACACATCCTCACAACACTATTTACGTTTAAAACATTATCGTGGGTTTTACCAAATTAATCACTAGTTGATGTCTCATGCTAACAATCAACACAATAATATAAAAGCTTAATACCAGTGAACATCAACTCACAAATTTATGTCTAAAGTTTGTTCATTGATAGATTAATATCTTAGATCTAGGATTTGAAAGAGATTTGTCAATACCCACTCAAACCCATAAATATGAAATCAAAGACAACATCAATATTGAATCAAAAGTAGTTTACAATACAAATATTAGAAGAAATACACAAGGCATCAATAGATTACATCCAACCCCAACAAGAGATTGAAACGCTTACTCAAAGATCAAGCTCTTATTTGCTTGGATTTGGGCTTCTCCCCCTTGGGGTTTGTGTTTCTCTCTCTAAAATATGTTTGGAATGAAGAGATATAAAGTTCTTTTTAAATATCTATGAAAAACTATATAAATAAAATATGTAAAAGTGGAACCAGACTAAGCCGAAAATACATGGCTAAACCTAAACCACGTTAAACCCAAAATCTAGCCCAAATCGCGCTAAGCCCAAAATATTGGGTTAAGTCTAATTCTCAGTGCTAAATGCTACTGCCATCCATCCCGGAGCGCACTAAAAACTACGCTTAGCCCATATAGTAACCCAATTTCTTCCAAAAATTCATCTTTGAAGTGATTTCTTTTACCTTTAAGTAACCATTGCTTCAACCATGCAAAGAAACCTACAAAATAAGATGAAAATGATCAAATTAAGCAATATTTACATAAAACAACACTATAATACTAAATGATTACATATTCACACTAAAGTCGAGGTTTTCACTAGAAAACCCAATGAATCAAGAAAATAAGTGCCAACAAACTACACACATATTTGACACTAAATACCCTATGTCAATGGCTTTTTTGTCATAATTACTCAGTCACTTATTGCTCAGACACTAAAATATGAACAATAGGGTATTTATGTTGAACAATGTAGATTCAACAATGTCTTTAAATATCACATTCTCCTAATTTATACAACCAACGATAATCTCAACAATCTTGCTAGTCTACAACCAATTGGAAAAAAAATTGTATCAACTGCTAGTTTCAATTCTTCGTCCAAGAGATAAAGAACTGGAAACACTTACTAGGAATGACAAGCATCTATTGTTACTTCTTAACAAAAACATCATAGTTAATCTTCCTCTTACCACATTTAATTTCTTAAAGGAAATGATAATCATCTCTAGGGATGAAATGACTTTCCTCACACCATATGAAGAGTTATTTTTGAACTTTTCTCTAAGTTATGGATAATTAATAGTGATACTATTGAAGTTGAATGAAGTCAAAAATTTGAATATGTGGAATAGTTATTTGTTGTCCAGTTTTTAATTAGTGAAATATTTCATTTCATATTATTTCCTATTCGTTTTTATTGATAAGAAATTTTTTTGAGAATTTAATTAATAAGTAAGAAATGAAAAAAAAAATTAACTAAGAAAAAAAGGAAGATTGAAATTACGACAAGTGAGAAATCACTGAAAAAACCTTAGATGCAGTTACTAGGATTAGAAGTGTGTTCTCTTATAGCTATGTTTTTTAAATAACACTGAAGTATTAAGTTTAATATTGTTTTTTTCAAAAGATTTGATGCTCACTTATTAATGTATAAATAAACCGAGGGAACAAGTTGTTTTTAAGAAAATTAAAACATGTTGCTCCCAGGACCTATAAGCTTGATTTTTGGCATATTCGAGGTGAAACCTTCCTCATAAAAAATATTATTTGTAGTAGTGTTGATTGAAAGTGGTGAATGATGAGATGTATTCACTGATGAAGAATTGTATTCATAAGCTTGTGAAACTACGTAAACAAAAATAGGTGGTTTGATTCAAGTGGATGCAAGTTCCTAGGTCAATGTTAAAGAAATGTTTTGACTTGATCAAGCTCTTTGAATAATGATTCAAGCTTTTGCGAGAGCATCAAAATGATTGGTGGTTAAAGTAACATCACTGTTGAACTTGAGCAAGGGTGAAAAATTATGGAGGTATACGTAAAAAGGTGATTTAGTAATTTTTTTAGCACAAATAGGCCTGGCGCGTTAAATCGTGTGTCCAGTATGAAAATATGTCCTATTAGGGTTTCAATGATTTATAAAAGAAATCATCTATCACTTTTGGAGAATGAGGAAAGATGTGAAATCCAAGTGAGAGAAAATTTGAGAGACAGGTGTAGAAATTCTTAGGATTTGATTTTTTTTTAATAATTAAACTTTGGGAATATTTAAAGGGGTTAGAAAATATTTCGAAACACTCTAGATTTGTTTGATTCATATATTGAGAGGATGAGAGATTGAGAAACACTTGATAGAAAATATGAGATGTTCTTTTAAACTTTGAAGACTATTTTGTTATAATTTATTTGTAATATTTTATAACAATTCTTGAAGTATAGTGTGTTGGAGAATTTCCATGTTTCTTAAAATAGATCGTCTTGATTAAACTAGGCAAACAAATTTTATATGTGTACTCGTCTTTATTTCTTTTTGATTGAGACCATATATTTTGATCATTGCTGCTTTTTGTCCCGTACATCAATGTTCTCGGTTTGGTTGAACTATTCATTTTCACTACAATTATTTTAAAGAAATTGCAATTCCTTTATGTAAATTCTATTGTTTGTATTAAAAATTTGGGAGATTTTCAAATTGATGACAACTTATCAAATATTTTATTCAACTTAAATTTAAATATTTTATTCAAATTAAATTTAAAGAATTTCATATTACACCTAAAATAATAAAGAATTTGAATTTTTTTCTTACTCTATACAATGTAAATATCAAATTGATTTTCTTATTTTCATATTGCATCTCATATTACCCCTATTTTTTTTCAATTTTATTGAATTGATTTAAAAATTTTAAAAATTACAAATTAATTTGTATTTTACAAATTTAAAATGTAGCCCAAACTCTTAAATTTTTGAAAAGTAACTAAAAAGTTTAACAATAGAGAATTTTATTATTCAATCCAAACAATTTTTTTTTTTTAAATTAAGAAAATTCAATTGAAATTCTTGATTATTTTTAGATTCTAAATTCTCTTACAATTTCAAATTGCATCATCCAAATATACTCCTAGAGTTTTGAGTATATATGTCTCCCCTCTCTAATGAACCATAAGGTGTGTTTTAAATAAATAAATAAATAAATAATAGAGAGTGAGGAAAGCATCGGATATTGGTGACAGAAGTGAACCATACCCAACAAAATATATTGCCACAATAGGATAGCATTAGTAGGGCCAACTATCCAATCTTTTCTCCAACCTATCATCAAACATGCACTAAAAGTTTAGGACCTGTTGAATTTTTGACAAATGAATGAAATATTTGAGTAGTAAATATTGTGATGATAGAGAGAAAATGTATGAGAAGTGAATAATGTATTTTTGAGAACTATGAAAGTAATATGATTAAATTTTAAAAATGTTAGAACTATTTTAAAAATAGTACTAGGAAAAAAATTAAGTATTTTTTTTTTAAATTATGAAAAATAGAATATTCTAAAATAAGAAAATTTGAAACATGAGAAAAAAATATAATGTTTTTGAATTTGTATCACCTAAGTATCATCATATATTCTGCACAAAATGACATTAGTGTAATAACTTTATTTTGAAAAGGCAAAATATTATATAAAAATATAAAAGGAGAATGATCTTTTCGGTTGATCAGAATCTTAAGTGGACCACTAACAGTGTCTTCGGTGTTGAATTGTCGAGGAGAGGAGGAGTGTATCTGCAAGACACTTCGATGTCAAAGTAAGAACGAGCAGATGAGTTAGCAAATACTAGACAGAATATTGTTTTAGTGAATCTTGGATACTTGGCCCTCTCATATGAGACGATTTATATAATGCCCCCAACACTTGACCATTGGTCCCTATTTTGGATCTGGATCGCAGATCCCAAAAAAATAGGTAACTTCCAGAAACTAGTCGTTGGAAAGGGAAGTCCTGCTCGGATTAGAAGCTTACGTCAAGCAGGATGTGATGTCGAGCAGGGGTGATCATGGGTTGTTTCTGGGTAACTTCTCCCAGATGATAGGCAGAAGTCATGAGGGGGCATAAATGGACGACCATGTCTAGGGTCGATTGGTCATCTCTCCCCGGCTGAGGGGAAAAGGGATATCTGGTCCCCTATGGCCTTAATGGGATGTATTTGGACTATTGGACTGTCCTGGATGAAAGAGTGGATTGATCCATGCCTAGTCATTGGGCCCGTCCAGAACAGGTTCCCCAAAGTCATTGCTTATGGTCGTAGAAGTTATGACTTAAGGATAGCTCGCTATTCGGGGAATGAACTATGGGATCGGTAAGCTTTTCGAGGTGTGCCCGTCTGGTTCTGCGTTCGAACCATCCTGGACGTCGTAGCTTGCCCGTTAACTAGGGAGATCAATGGTTGATGGGACTGAAGGGTTAGGCAACCATATGTGTCTTAAGATGTGCGTGCATTAAACATGTAATGATGGCTACTCTAGGAAATGGTGATGTCGTTGCATGTCCCTAGATCGCGCGTGCTCGTGCACATGCTTGAGAATGCTTATAAATACGGTGTTGCTTGCCATTTCTAAACTTTTCGCATCTTAGACTTTCTGCTCGACATCTTCTTTGTTGTGAGGTTCTTATTTTTCCTGTCGTCAATCACCGTCAGCCGTCGTCACAACCGAGTACAAGCTTCCGAACATGTCAAAAGACTCCCAAAAATAAGTAAGTTTATCTACTATCTCTCATTAGGATAGTTTTTTACTTTTGTTAGATTAGATTGTATGTGGTTTAGGGAAAAAATCTAAGTTTAGATGTCTTTCTGTCAATCTTTTGGTGGCATATGGCAGAGCTACCATTTTTTGTGGTGGTACTGTCGTAGCCAGACGTAATGTTATTAGTTTCTTTTTCGATATTTTCCAGCGTCGTTGCAGCGAGAATGAGCATGCAATGGGCGAGTTCTTGATTTTACGCGGCTCTGATTGGAGTTCAACCGGAGTTTTGGGTTTTGCTGTCGAGGAGGATCTGATTGGCACAAGTTTGAGAGTTTTTCGATCGCGAATTTCTCTCTCTGTGGGGGTTTTAGGTGTATCCTCAATTTCTGGAATGTTTTTCATTTTGAATAAGGGCTTTGGTTGGGGTTATTGTCCTTTTTCCTTAGCACACCCTTTCACTCGATTGGCAGTGGAAGGGTGGATTTGATTATTTCATTGAATTCACATTTTTTTGCTACTTTTCAGGTGCAAAATGTCTAACGACCTCGATTATGAAACGATGTCTGAGGAGGAGCTTACCAGGGAGAGTACTTCGATGGCCAGCAGTGCTGGTGAAACCACTCCTGCATTGAATGAGGGGAACCAAGCCGAGTAGGTCCAAGGCGAGGAGGCGATCCCCTTGAAAAACTGGGTCGCTTGTGAACCGTTGAGCATCAAATCTACATTATCTTCCACTCCTGTGGGATTTGTTACATTGTACGAGGACCCTGTGGATTGGAGAGTCATTCCTCCCGAGGAGGATGATAGGGTGTGCTCGGATTATAATGGAACACACTTTTCTATGTACAGGTACATCTTTAAGGAGCTTAAGTTCAGGCTCCCCTTTTCTGATTTCTTTGTATTTAACATCTAGAGGAAGGTTGCGCAAGGGAGATATGGTTGGGTGTCATTTAAACAAAATAAGAATATCTTCAATGCTTTTTCGGAGTCGATCAGGTCTTTCAAAGATCGTTACTATCTCGTAGAACCAATGTCAGACAGATCTAGGGACTTTGTGTACGTGTTGGAGGATGAGGCTGATGCAAACGGGGATATCATATTAGACAAGGAGGGAAGGGTGAAAAAATTTGATGCTGAAGTTTTACTTTTCATGGACATATAACTATTTCTCCTGAGGAAACGACAAGTATTTGACGAAACCGTTAGAGATGAGTGACGAGGACAAAGGTAGTTATGAAGACTTGGAGAAATTTGTTGCTAGCGTTTCCTTGCTCTAGTGTGTGGATAAACGAGGACGGGTTATTTTGGACAAAGACTGGGACCAGGTGGTGGAGCCTCGATATATAGTTTCGGCCAAGATCCTCGCATGTGCGACGAAGAAGGGGGCCTTTGATTATCTGGGTAGATCAAATTTTAATGCTTTTTCCCGTTTATTTATTTTTTGCTCGTGTTTTATCTATTTCTAACGTGCTCATTTGTTTCCTTTGTAGATACAATGTCTACTCCCCATGATCGTATGATAAAGAGCTCCACCCTCAAGAAAGGAAGGAAAGTAACTCAAACAAGTTTGCGGACAACGACGAGTACTGGGTTGAAGACCTCTTAGACAACCCCGCGTGTCGAGCATGGTTCTGCTTTATCTCAAAGAGGCAAAAGGACGAGGACAGGAGAGGTCATTCTAGACCTTACTGTTGACCCTCTGAAGGAGAAATATGAGCTTCCCCCATGCTTCTTGAAGCCCAAATATTTTGAGGAGAGTGCCCTGTAGGTTCAACGAGCATAGTCTCTTCACTTGGAGGAAATGGACCGACCAGGCAAGAGGATGGTTCTGGCCGAAGGCGCTATCGTAGTCATGAGGGTGGTAGCTATGGCTTCTTTGTATACCGATGGGACTTTGGCCCATGAGCTTGAGGTGAGGAAGCTCACGTCCTATTTGAATGCTTCCGAGGAAAAGCACCGAAAGGCCTCTAAAGATAAGAAGAAACAGGCTGACAAGATCAAGGAATCGAGCGAGGCCCTGAGTGCAGAGGAATCTAGGAGGAAATCCGCTGAGGAGATGGTTACCAAGTTGAAGTTGGCCATAGCCCCTGCTAATGAAGAAAATGAAGAGAAAAAATCAGTTGCGGACTAGGGAAGAGCTAATTTCAAAAATAGACAAGTTGAAGAAGACCTGCAGGTGGTGTCTGTTGATTCCTTTGATAACGTCATGGCCCAGCTGAGGGTGGTGAACCCCACTGTCAAGCTGTTAGTCATGGGGATAAGTTATTTACACAAAATGGTGGATAAGGCTAGGAGCCAGAGGGGTACCAGGAATGGACCCCAACGATGCATGTTCATGACGAATGCCAGCCTCAGGGAACATCAGCTGTCGAGGACCAGATTGTGATCGAGAATGTCAGCCAGTCCATAGTGCAACTTTGATTTTGTCTAAGTCTTTTTGTTTCGCCCAGCCTGCGTGCCGTAAGATGTAATGTTTTTTTGTCCCCCATCAAGTAATCTCTGAACAAGTTGGCCATTGTGGTCACATTTTATTACTTTAATGTTTCGGGCCTAAATGGTCATTTGTTTTAACCTGTCTTTCACCACATTGTTTCTTTTGAATGTATGAATGTATGCTCGTCCACCGATGGAAATTCTATTTCTTTTGTTTTCGCTAAGTGTTTATAACTTGTTCAGAGATTTCATATTTTCATTACGATTTTTGTCAAGTGTTTGTGCAATTTTCTTCATATGTGCTCGTCATGTTCGATGCTAAGGGGTGCTCGGTAGTTACGTCTGATGGTTTGGGGACCAGTCAAAGTGCCAATGATATCTCTGGACATGTGGGCGATACTCAAGTCACGTTGGTGGCCTGAATTTTGTAGAGTGAACGTCCCATCGCGAGTTGGGTGTTCTGCCGTTCGTGGTAAGTTGACAACGACGAACTTGGTCAAAGATCCGTTCGTGTGACAGGAGAACCCCATCCAAGAGGAAGGCCCTGTTTCTTTAAACATTTGTTATGCAATGCTTGTACCTGGGAATGCACGTTAGGTCGGTACTTTATGCTCATGTACTAATTCGAGCAAGCCGACATATGCCTTAACTATAGTATTGTTTCAGCTTCTCGGTGTTCCAAGGTTGAGCAAGATCTTGCCCATTTAAATTCTCTAAGTAGTAAGCCCTATTCTCCGTCTTTGTTCAGACATGATAAGGACCCTCCCAATTTGCAGCCAGCTTACCTTCGCGATAATCTTTGTGGTTTCTCCTTAGAACGAGGTTTCTGACTTAGAAGTTTCGATTTATGACTTTTGCATCGTGCCTGATGGAAATTTTTTGTTTTAGTGATGCCTCGCAGAGGGTTACTCATGATTGAATTTCCTCGACTATGTCGAGCTCTTCTCTCAGGGCTTCAACGTTTTTCCCCTTATTCAGTGGAAATTCTATCCTCCTTGACAGTACATGTATCTTAAAGGGATAACTGCCTATGTTTTGTATGCTAGCCGGAAAGGGGTTTCCCCAGCCATAGAGTGGGGCGTGGTCAGATAGGCCCAAAGCACGCTATGTAGCTCTTCGACACAACAATACTTTTACTTCGTCTAGCCTTTACTTGAGGCCTCGTAGGATTACCCTGTTAGTTGCTTTGGCTTTCCCGTTTTCCTGTGGATACTCAACGGAAGAAAAGAGTTTTTAGTTTTAAGGTTTGTGGCAAATTCCTAGAAATGCTTGTCCATGAATTGCGTCCTATTGTCGGTGATAACTTCCTGGGGAACTCCAAAATGGTCAAGAATGTTCCTTTTGAAGTGTCGCTCCCTGGATTTCCATCCTGGTACAAATGCGAAGGTGGCGTGGAAGAGGTAGAGTCGCCAGCAAGGCATTTTTATCCCGAAGAAACGGGAATGGTAATGCTACAAAAACCAGAAGAAAAGAAAAGGAAGGACATAGGTCTTGCGAACCAAAGAAACTGAGTTCGGGAGTCAGTTACGACCTGGGAAGGTATTAGCACCCCAGATCGTCTGCCGTACCCGACGGGATCCACGCTTGCAAAGAAATGTGTTTCAAAGGGTGAAGAAATGAAAGTTGTTGCAAAGAAAATGAACTGAACTGGATAAAAGAAAAGAAAAGGGAACTGAAAAAGAAATGAAAAGGAAAAATATAGGGAAAATAAAGATTGTGCTCGAACGGGCCCTACCCCGCTGCCTACGTACCTCATCTGGACAATGAGGATCAGAGTCGCCGTAGTTCCCCTAACTAAGGGTGGAAAAGATTGCTTGTGTCTTAAGGCTTGAACTGCCTATGTCAATGCTCAGGAGTTGCAGGCTCGGACGACGAGTGCGTTACCGTCTTGCAAAATGACAAGAAGAAGCAAGTTCGCACGTAATGAATGAGGGTGATGAGAAGAGAAGTCCCGAAGGAGAGACGCTTATTGTTTGCCCAGTGTTTTTTATGAGTTTTCTATTTGTGTGGCACAAGAAAGTGAATTCAAGTCCGTTTCCATGGAATGTGTACTTGCTACTACATTCCAAGATGGAATAATAGAACAAGCACACTCAAGTAAGGAGAAGATCCCCAAAACTTGATTCCAGAGATTAGGGCCTAAGCTCACTAACTCGTTGAATTTATTAAGTGTTTTTTGTAATTTTGGAATGAAGAAGTATTTTTTATGATTTTCTTTGTGAAGGTGGTCTCATGATCAGACTTGTGCATCATGCTAGACAAGCTTGTACTATCCCAAGATGGGAAGACTACAAGTGCTCCATGGAATAAGGCTATTGCACAGGAGACCACTTCAATCCTTATTAAGGTGTTTTTTAGGTTTTTGTTTTGAGATGAGAAGAGAAGAGAACCAAAGGAACAGAAAAGGTAAACAACTAAGGGAGACTAACAAATCCTAATGTTATCATGCATGGATGAACCTAGGTTAGTGAGGCTTCAACTATACTAAAGAAGAAGGAGAACAGAAGGAGAAGAAGAAGCAAAAGAAAGGAGAAGCAGAACACGATCTTACTTTTCTTAGAGAAGGTAAGTTGTTCCCTAAAGGGGGAAGGGAATAAGATAAGCAAGTGATGGCATAAACCACATCCTAAACACAAATGAGAAAGCATATTGAAAGAAGAAGAGAAAAATTTGGAGATGTGGGAATCTCATCCACACCTCTCACTTACCAATGCCCCTGAAATGGTTATAAGCATAGACAAGTAGCAAGACAGAAGCAAGTAAGGCCAAATGAGATACCAATGAACAGAAGATCAAGCCAAGACATCACAAACAGAATTGAAACTTCATTCTCAAGTGCCAAAATCAAGCATACAACATAGGATGAGAAGTGGATCAAACAACTCAACATAAAGCATTACAAGTCACCATGACAAAGCAAAACACTTATGAGATAGCACAAAAGCATACAAAGTAAACAAACATCATACACTTCAAGACCAGAACCCTAACATGCCAAGAATGTTCCTAAGCAAACCAAAAGATCAAGAAAAGAAACACACAAGCTTAATCATTATCAAGATGAGAAACACATGAGCATAAGAGGTGAAATGAACATGTACATAAATGTATAAGCTTCAAAGACAAGTAACACAAACCTCTTCAAGGTACAAACATCAATCAAAGACCATGGAGATATCCTCAATCAAAGAATTGAAATCATCATACTTAGATGAGATCAAAGAAACGAGATCATTGTACTTAAATGATTACCCGCGACGCGACCGTTGTTTTGAAACGGAAACGAAGAAATTAGACCAAAATCATCGTACTTAGATGAGATCAACGACGAGAAAAATAAGATTGTTGTACTTAAACAAAAACCCGCTACGCGACCGTTGTACTGAAACGGAGACGCGAAAAGAATGTGACTGTTATACTGAAACAGATACCTGAAGATACGGGATCGTTGTACTTAAACAAAAACCCGTGACGCGACCGTTGTACTGAAACAGAGACGCAAAAAAGGAGAGAGACCATTGTACTTAAACGAGACTCGAAGACGAGACCATAGTAATTAAATGGAGTCGAAGAATTGGCGACTTCACTAGGGATGTCAAACAAGACTTGGTAGAAATAACCACACTGGAAAAATGAACTCGGCATTCTGCGGGGATACTTCGGTCTGATTGCAGAAATGCTGTTTTCGGCTTCTGTGCAAGGTACCGAAACTGGCTTATGCTTCGTATGCATATGTTTGAATTTTTCCATGGTGTAATGCTCCATAAAGATGGAAATGCTACGTGTTTTGAGGATGAAAATGCAATGATGATTACTAAATGCAAATGCAATGATGATTACTAAATGCAAATTCAAGGGAGATCTCCTGTTGAGGAAGCAACAAGTATCCTAGACAACTCCGTTGGGGAAGAAACAATTTCTGCATTGACTGTGATGAAACGGCACTGTGGGGAGATAGTGTTAATACTACACCACTCTGAACTGTTGTCCTTTGCCAAAAATAAATTGTACTTTGAGATTGGAGAGCCAAGACTTTGTTAGGAATGAACTTGACTTGGGATGTACGCTACCGCCGAACTCCGTTGGGGAAGTGATACTCCTCTGACCCGGCTAGGGGAGTCAGATGTGTTGGTACTCTGCTGAGGAAGATACCCACTGGGGAATCCCTTAGGTGTACCCTTCTGCTTGAGGAAGAGATCTGCTAGGGAATCCGTCCAGTGCACTATCTGCTGCTTGGGTAAGAGATCTGCTGGGGAATCTGTCTGGCGAACCCACTGGGGAAGATGGAGGACACTGCTAGGTAGAGAAGAGAATTCGAGCTCTTTTGTATCTTCATATCTGCTGGGGAAGAACCAATTTCCCATGCTGCTAAGGATAAGAAGACTCTAATGCGAAATACTTTTTTCTCTGGAAGGAGGCTCTCTGCTTGGGGAGAATGCTTGCCTTTTTTCCAATTTTAACTCTATTGGGGATAACGGAAAATACCTCGGGAGGGACATTTACTGTTGAAGCTGAGAGTCTTGAATCATCTCCGGCTGGCGATAAAGAGAAGAAAGTCTCACGCTGGGGATGAGAGATTATGACATTCTCCCGTTCGATAAGTATCATTCCGTTTGCTACTTTTCCAAAGAAAACTTCCATTTCCAATCCTACTGGGGAGGATGGAGAACTCAGCTGAGGATATTTCCTACTAGAAATAAGAGTTTTAATCACCTCTTGCTGGGAGTAAGAGGTAGGATGTGTGTCACGCTGGAGATGAGAAGTCGTAGGCTTCCTCCGCTGGAGATAAGAGATAATGATACCTTTCTGCTCGGGAAGTATTACTCTCTTTGTTGTTGCTCTGCTAGAGAGGCGATGATCTGAAGAGACTTGCTGAGGAGTCATGCTTCAGGATCTGCTGAGAGAGAGGCTTCCTAAAGCTCTGTATTGCCGATGGCTTTGTTGGCAACTCCTGTACCTGCATGTTAATGAACACAACTGATAGTACCTGCGAAATAGAGAGTTAGTTTGGCCTGCATGCCCCAGGGTCATGGTTTGAATCCGTCCCAGTCACTCACATCAGATGTGTGTCAAATGTTTTTACTCTCATGCATGTGTTATAAGGCATTCATGCATTCGCAAAGCAATATTTATCATAATTTGTTAGATGTTTTTGCAATCAAACAGTGGTAGATGAAAACAAAAACTCAAGGGAACAAATTCGACTAAAATTGTGCTTTTATTGATTGAAGAATGACCATGAATAGGCATTACATGGGAAGCAATCCCTGGAAAGAGGAAATTGCACAAAAGGAAATTAAATTATCCTAATGGTAATGTGAAAAGACAAGTCTCATCAAGCTCCGACCCGACTATGACTTGTATGTCCTCAAGACTCTCCACTCGCTTTGCTTGGAGAAATATGATTGAATTGCTCTTCAACCTTTGGATTGCCTTTGATTGTTGGTGACGCATCACAGATCTCGCAGATTGCAGTGGTTTGTTTTAGTCCCTCTTTTGAGTGGATCTCCCTTTCGAGTTTTCAATTCACCGGGATACCCTTTTTTGCCTGAGCTGTCCAGTGTGGCTTTTCAGCTCAGCGGATGATCATCTTTTCAGATATTTCCCTAACTTTTTCCCGAGGCTTTTATTCTGTTTTTGGCTCGCCGGGATGCCCAATTTTGCATGGACTCTCATTCTATTTTTTGTCCAGCGGGTCTTTTTACACGAAGTATTTTCTCACTGCGTCTGCGTTGACAGGGGAGTGGAAGTCTTCGCCATCCATGGTTGTTAGCATCAAGGCTCCGCCTAAGAAGGCCTTTTTAACCACAAATGGACCTTCATTGTTGGGTGTCCACTTGCCCCTATGATCATTATTAGGAGGAAGAATCCTTTTCAGCACCAGGTCACCATGGCATACAACTGCTAGGCGTTTCTCTTCAATAAGGATCAGCTGATTGTACCTAGATTAGAGCCATTCATCTTTTTCAAGCTTGGCGTCCATCATTATTCTCAACAAAGGGATCTCGACTTCAACCGGTAGGATTGCCTCCATACTGTACCCTAGCGAGAATGGAGTTACCCCAGTCGAAGTGCGCACTGACATCCGGTACCCATGCAATGCAAACGGTAGCATCTCATGCCAATATTTGTATGTAACAACCATCTTCTAAACAATCCTTTTTATGTTCTTGTTGGCCGCCTCGACGGTACCATTCATCTTCGGGCGATACAGCGAAGAGTTGTGATGCTCGATTTTGAAGTCCTGACACAAGTATACCATCATCTTATTGTTTAGATTAGAACCATTGTTAGTAATGATTTTTTCGGGAATTCCATACCGGCATATGATATCCCTCTTGATGAATCGAGCTACCACCTGTTTGGTGACATTGGCATAAGATTCCGCTTCAACCCACTTTGTAAAGTAGTCTATTGCAACTAGGATGAAGCGGTGGCCGTTAGAAGCAGTTGGCTCAATCTTGCCAATCGTATCAATACCCCACATAGCAAAGGGCCAAGGTGATGACATGATATTTGATGGATTTGGGGGTACATGAACCTTGTCAACATACATTTGGCACTTGTGGCACTTGCGGGAGCATCTACTGCAATCAGATTCCATGTTGATCCAATAATACCCTGACCTGAGAAGTTTCTTCGCCATAGCATGCCCTCTAGCATGGGTACCGAAGGAGCCTTCGTGAACTTCCTGCATCAACAGGTCTGCTTCGTATCTATCCACGTATTTGAGCAGGACCGTGTCGAAGTTCCGTTTGTAGAGCACATCATCTTGGTTTAAGAAGAACCCGCCAGCCAGCCTCCTGAAGGTTTTCTTGTCTTTGCTTGATGCCCCCGCCGGGTATTCCTGAGACTTCAGAACTTTCTTGATATCGTGATACCAGGGTTTGTTATCGTTTGCACTGTCAACTGCGAATACATAAGCCGGTCTCTCAAGACGTGAGACATCGATTCAAGGCACATAGTTCTTCTGATGAACCTTAATCATGGAAGATAAGGTTGCCAAGGCATCAGCAAACTGATTCTCGTCTCGAGGTATGTAATGCAGTTTGACCTTTGTGAAGAAAGTTAGCAACCACCTGGTATAGTCGCTGTATGGAGTCAAATGAGGTTGATGAACCAGCCATTTATCGTTAACTTGGTTGATGACTTGAGAAGAATCGCCGAAGATCTCAAGGTTCTTAATTCTCAAATTAATTGCTTCCACTATCCCCGTTATGCAGGCTTCATACTCTGCTTCATTGTTAATGCATTCGAATGTCAGCCGGGAAGTAACGGGCATGTGAATCCCTTCCGGCAAGATAATGATAACACCAACTCCACTCCCGTTCATGTAAACGACTTCATCAAACATTAGTCTCCATTTGGATTCGGGATCTGGCCCCTCCTTTGGGAGTGGTTCTTCGCAGTCTTTCGACTTGAGAAACATGATGTCTTCATCCGGAAATTCGAACCTCATTGGTTGGTAATCATCAATTGGCTGTTGGGCCAGATAATCCGATAATACACTTCCTTTGATAGCTTTTTGTGAAGTGTACTGGATATCATATTCCGTCAAAATCATTTGCCATCAAGCTACTCTTCCAGTTAGAGCTGGTTTTTCGAAGATGTACTTTACAGGGTCCATCTTGGAAATCAGTAGGGTGGTGTGAGTCAGCATGTACTGTCTTAGTTGGCAAGCAGCCCATGGCAAATTGCAGCAAGTTTTCTAGAGCACTGAGTAGCGAGTGTCATAGTCGGTAAACTTTTTTCTAAGGTAATAGATTGCATGATCTTTTCAACTAGACTCGTCTTGCTGACCCAGCACACAACCCATTGATCCCACGAGCATTGTGAGGTACATGATTAAGGGTCTCCCTAACACTAGAGGCATAAGAATCAAAGGCTCTTGTAAGTACTCATTGATTCTATCGAAAGCTTGTTGGCAGTCATCATTACATTTGATGGCCTGATTCTTCCTCAGAAGTTTGAAAATAGGTTCACACGTGGCTGTTAGGTGAGAGATGAACAATGCAATGTAGTTCAACCTCCCTAAGAAACCACGTACCTCTTTCTTAGTTTTCGGCTCAGGCATCTCTTGGATTGCCTTTAATTTCACAAGGTCGACCTCGATCCCTCTTTCACTGACAATGAAGCCCAACAGCTTCCCGGAGCGCACCCCGAATGTGCATTTGTTTGGATTTAACCTTAGTATGAACTTCCGAAGCCTGTCAAATAGCTTGGCTAAGTTGACCAAATGTTCTTCTTCTGTTTGTGACTTCTCTATCATGTCATCGACGTAGACCTCAATCTCGTGATGAATCAATCATGTCATGGAATAGAGTCACCATTGCATGTTGGTAAGTAGCTCCAGCCTTTTTCAAACCAAACGGAATGACCTTATAACATAAGGTGCCCCATGGGGTAACAAATTTAGTCTTCTCCATGTCATCTGGCGACATCTTGATTTGATTGTAGCCCGAAAATCCATCCATGAAGGAAAACACAGAGAATTGGACAGTGTTGTCAACTATCACGTCAATATGTGGCAACAGGAAGTCATCTTTGGGGATGGCCCGATTCAAGTCCCGATAATCTATGCATATCCTGACTTTACCATCCTTTTTAGGGATTGGCACAATGTTCGCAACCCATGGAGGATAGCTCGTTACAACCAAGAATCCGACGTCAAACTGCTTTTGCAACTCTTCTTTGATTTTGATATCCATGTCGGGTCGAGTTCGTCTCAGCTTCTGCTTCACCGACGGGCATTCTTCTCTGAGTGGCAGCTTGTGCAATACAATATCGGTATCCAACCTTGGCATGTCCTGGTAAGACCAAGCGAAGACGTTGACGTACTCTCGGAGCATGGAGATCAAGTGGCTCTTGACAGGTTCTTCCAATACGGCCCCAATCTTGACCTCTTTTATGTCTTCCTCTGTACCCAGGTTTACCACCTCAACGGTTTCCTCATGCGGCTGAATCATCTTCTCCTCTTGCTTGAGCAATCTGGCTAGTTCTTCAGGCAATTCACAATTTTCGTCACCTTCCTTGTCAGCTAGGTAAATAGGATTGTCGAAGTCATACTGAGCCATAACAAGGTCGTCACTGATGAGACCTGGTGAGGAGCATCTGCATGAATGATGATCCATGCTAGATTTTAGAAGAAATGGGAGACGTGGAAAAACATTGCCATTAATGTTTTTCTAAAACAAAAATGAAAGACATGAAAGACATGAATGAATGCAAAAACGACCATTTTATTAATGATTATTGTCGCTCCCCGGATTTCCATCCTGGTACAAACGCGAAAGTGGCGCGGAAAGGTTAGAGTCGCCAGCCATGCATTTTTATCCCGAAGAAAGGGAATGGTAATGCTGCACAAACCAGAAGAAAGAAGAGGAAGGACACAGGTCCTGCGAACCAAAGAGACTGAGTTCGGGAGTCGGTTACGACCTGGGAAGGTATTAGCACCCAGATCGTCCGCCGTACCCGACGGGATCCACGCTTGCAAAAGAAAATATTTCAAAGGGTGAGGGTATGAAAGCTGCAGCAAAAGAAATGAAAATGAAAAGAAACTAGAACTGGAAAAGAAATGAATAAGAAATGGAAAGGAAAAATGTAGGGAAAATAAAGATTGTGCTCGAACGGGCCCTACCCCGCTGCCTACGTACCTCATCAGGATAATGAGGATCAGAGACGCCGTAGTTCCCCTAACTAGGGGTACTAAAAGGAAATTGCTTGTGAATTAAAGGCTTGAACTGCCTATGTCAATGCTCATGTGTTGCAGGCTCGGACGACGAGTGCGTTACCGTCTTGCAAAGTGACAAGTAGGAGCAAGTTCGCGTACGGAGCGAATGAGGTGAGAAAAGAATTCCCGAAGGAAAGACGCTTATTGTTTGTTTGGTGTTTTTTAGAAGCTTTTATGAGTGAAGGTTTGCATAGGTAAGTGTACCTAAGTCTTACTCAACGGGATGTGTACATCTCACATCATCCCGAAATGGAATGCGCAAGAGGCACACCTATCCATGGAGGAAATCCCCAAAGCTAGTCCCACAAGTGAAGGCTTAAGCACACTGGCCTATTACCATTATTAATAATTTTTGTGATTTTTGGTTAAGAAATGTTTTTTTAGCTTTTCTTTGTGAGGTACTCATGCTAAGACCTATCCACCACGAGTGATGAATCACACCTCGCCCCGAAACGGAACGCGTGCAAGCATCTCATAGCAAAGTCTCATGTCACATGAAAGTACTCAACCTTTATTAAATGAATTAGAATTAAGTTTGAAGATGAGAAGAGGAGAGCACCAAAAGGATCTCAAAGGAAAAATTCTAAAGGGGGACTAAAATAATCCTAATATTCACATGCTCGGATGGTCCTAGGGGTTAGTGAGGCTCACTATCCTAATGAAGGAGAAGAAAAGAAGAAGATAAAAATGAAAGGAGAAGCTCCATGGTGGCCTAAGCACACCTCAAGTCGAGAAAGAATAAGAGAAGATGAGGAATGAGATATGAAGATAAGAATGCGAAATGAATAAGAAATAAGATAAAGAGATGAGGATGCGATATGGAGATAAGATGACAATGCACAAACAGAGCCTACACCAGTAGGACTTCCAGATGCAACAACATGCAACAAGGATAATCGGGCCATCAGTGGTACCTAACGGAGAAGGTCCGTTGCCTCTTCAAAACGCGTGAGAGAAACTCAGGAAGAAATTTCGAGTCTAAAGCAAATTCAACAGTTCAAGCAAAAATTGTCGAATATCAGGGGACCAGACCAAAGTCAAGTGCAAGCATCCATCATCCAGAATTAAAGTCAAGGATTTGTCCGTGCAAAATCAAAGTCTAAGTCCAATTGGTGTTCAAAGGTCTCGTTAGTCCAAGTAAGATTATGGAACAATTAGTCACAAAGTCATCCACGCTTTATCCTTCATCAAGAAACCTACAGAACATTCAATAAAAAAACTAAAACCAAAATTAGACGAAACAAAATTAATCGAGATTAAAATCTAAACTAGATTAAGATTAATAATTGAAACCAAACTAATTAAGATTAAAACTAAACTATATACTAAAACAAAATCTTAAAACTTCTAACAAATATTAATCAGAAATTAATTATTATCCTAACAAAATTATATAGAAAATTTAATTAGAAAAAAAAACTATATTTAATGCTAATAAAGAAACTGATTGACAAAATTATATTTAATAAGTTTTAAATAAATACATAAATAAATAAACTAAGAAAAAAAAAGAAAATAAAAACGAGAAGGTGCGTGTGCAGTGATTTGTGTGTTGGTCACAGAAAACAACACGCGGGCCTCCAAAGCCCACCAACAACAGCAAGCGGTGACCAAGAGAAAGAAACCCAGGGTGTCAAAAGTATGAAGCAAACAAAAATGATTTCCCTGTTCTCATCAAATTTCTCCGTCTTCTCCCTAAAATCGCACCGCCTGACCAAATAAAAACAAACATCGCGTTGTTGTCTCTCTCGTGCAATCGGCTGGCGTTTGGTTTGAATTTCTCGGTTTCCTCTTCTTCCTCGATAACTCCGACACCGATCTTCAGAAAGATTCGTGAAGGCTACATCTCGCTCTTATTGCTTCAAATCGCGTGGCTACAAATCGATTCACCCTCTCGTGCATCATCGATCTCTTCGCTACGACCAAGTGGACGCTCCGTCTCAGCTTCAATTTCAAATCACGATGGCTCTTGCCTCAGTTCTCGCATACCTTCTCTATTTCACTTATTCGAACTCTTCTTCTTCTACTTTTCTCTGGTTTTGGATCTAAGATTGTTCTGGTTTAGATGCGATTTGGTAAGCTCTGTTGTTGGGCTTATGTTGTTGGTTTGGTGGTTGCGGATTTTGCTCGATGAAGGTGGAAGGAAAAGTTTTAAGGGTGAGTTTATTGGTGGAGTGTGAAGGTTGCTGTGATGAGTTGAGGGAAAGAAGAAGCTGTGTTTTGCGGAAATGGTGATTGTGGTAAGTTGAAGGAAATTTGGTTGAGGTGATGAAAGGTTTGGTTACGGGTTGAATGAGCTGAAGGAGGGTAGTTTGTGTTGATGCTTGTATAAAGGTGAGACAGGGAATGAAGATATGCGTTGGTTTCTATGAAGAGATTCTCCTTTTTTTCCTGATGGGAATCGTTATCCAGTTGTAGAAGAGTGAATGGAAAAAAATGGGAAAAGAAAATGAGGTTATTAGAGTGTGATGTGCGCTGCGTGAGGCTTTGTGTAGTAGTGGTATTGTATTTGCTGATGAGTGGTGTTTTTTGTGTGCTGTAGAAGATTATTGTGGTTGTGTACACTTTGGGAGTGGGGTCCATTTGGTATTGCAAAATTGAGGAGTGTGTGTATTGGTACGAAAATGGTTGAGTGAAATTGGTGGGGCTGTGATGACAGCGTGAAGAGTGATGAAAAATGGGAGTAGCTTGTGCGTGATAATGGTGTGGAAATGGAAAGGGTAATATATGACTGTATTATTTGGAGATGATAAAAAGTTTTCCTATTTCTTCTCTTTTTTTTTATATATATTTTTTAGATACTTTTGATGTAATGAAAAAGTGAGAAATGGGCTTTGTAGAAATGATGTGGGCTTAGTAATTTGAATTGAATTTAATGGATTTGGTCAAAAAGAAAAGGATAAATAGATAGTGAAAAATGAAATTAGAATAGATTATTAAAAATTGGTAATGGATAAAAGGATAGATGGTTATTTGGATTGGATTTTAATGGAAATAAAATGAGAAAAGATATATGGTTTAGAAGTAATAAAGAAATGGGGTTAATGGATAAAAATGAATTATGAACATATGGACACGGAAATGGGTATGGAATAAATTGGCTACCACAAGCACGCACAACCATGAAATCCCGTTTTTTCGCCTCGAAACCAAATTTGCACCGCTCCCACATAACTCATTGGTTAAGAATAAAACGACCGCCACTGAAAAATTCACCATAACAATTATCTCACACAAGTCAACACTTGATCTTGAAGAAATCCACACGCCACAATTAATGGATAAGCATTGCCTGAGAAACAGATCAATGAGACAGATAACTTGCAGCTGAAGAAATCTTCTGAAACCACTTATTCAGGGAGATAAACCCTAGTTTGGTGATACTAGCATACGAGAATGAGACCAAAGCTAGATAGAAGCCAGAGCCTTGAATTTTCCTGATAATCTGCAAATAAAGGCGTGAAACCCCAACTCTTCAGAAGATACTGATCCCATGTCTTATGCACATGATATGAACTCTAGAAGTTAATGATCTAATGGAAATGTAGATGAGATGCAAAACGGAAAAAAACGAAGACAGAAAAACCAGAGGGCAAATTTAGGGTGTCTACAGCTGCCCCTATTCAATCAACTGTTAATCTGAAAAGGATGAGAGCAACGGCTACCAGACGTTCGAGATAAACAGTGATTGAATACTAAAAAGACCCCGAAATTTGCACTCTGACGAAGAATGCAACACTGGGAAATAAACCCAACCAGATGACGCTCTGGGGATATGAAAGGGAGGAAAAGCAGACGAGCTTCTTCCAAGTTGCAACCAAAGGTTCTGATGAATCATGAGACGGACGAGTCTTCGAATGACCTGTGACGCCAGGTGCAGAAAGCGGACGAGTCCTTAAGAATCTTCAAAGTAACCTGAGATAGACGAATCTCCTTCACTAATCCTTACGCAGATAAGTGGAATAAGACGAACGAGTCTTCTTCGGATAACCCTTACGCAGGTTCCGGGAATGCATATAAGTCTGTGGGACAGACATGCAACTAGGATGGACGAATCCTCTTCACGAATCCTTACGCAGATAAGTGGAATAAGACGGACGAGTCTTCTTCGGATAACCCTTACGCAGGTTCCGGAAATTGTTTTAACGTTTTAATCCCACCGTCAGGATTTTCAACCTCTTCAATGCGGACGAGCATTGGAATGATCATCAAAGAAACACGGACGAGTGTCATAAGTCGACGATACGGACGAGTACCGGACGATGATCCAAGAAACACGGACGAGTGCTTCTGATAATGATACGGGCGAGTAATCTTCAAAGGAGTAACAAGCACGTACGAGTTCTAAGAGATGCGGTCGAGCATCAAATAAAGATGCGAGCACGGACGAGTACTGGCGACTTTATTGGGGATATGCCTCAAATAAAGAGGAATCAAAAATAAAATGCACGGACGAGTGCTGCAGGGATGCGGACGAGCACCAAATGAAGATGCGAGCACAGACGAGTACATGCAACTTCACTGGGGGAAAAAACTTCAAAGAACTAATAAGCACGGACGAGTGCCGAGAGCTGCGGACGGTCATCAAATAAAGATGCTAGCACGGACGAGTGCTGGGGGAATACCTCAAATAAAGAGGAATCTGCTGAGGAAAAGGCACGGACGAGTGCTGAAAGAGGATGAGCATCAAATAAAGATGCGAGCACAGACGAGTGCTAGTAGATACAGACTCTACTGGGGAAAGCAAACAAGCAATACCACAGGGTCAACACAGACGAGTGTTGAAAGATGCGGACGAGCAACAATAAAGCATGATATATCACTGCTGGGGATAACTCTGCTTAGAGATAACACAGACGAGTGTTGACAAACGCAGACGAGCGGTAGACAAATGCCTGATTGGCCACCGAGAGTTACAACTCTGCAGGGGAAGATAAGTCTAGAGGTCTGACTACCCATCTCTGACTGAGGTGATATATATCTGACTGTATCATCAAATGACCACCAGTATGGCAACTTTGATGGGAAATATTTCACTGCCGGAAGTGGAGATCAGACATGAACTCTGTGGGGAAAGATCATCTTCAGACTTGGCTAGGGAAGATGCTTCGTCAAATAACTCTTGCTGGGAACCTTGCTGGAGAGAGAGAGCTCTGACAATCCTAACTTTGTGGGGAAATAAGGCCTTCAGCTGCCTGTTGGGAAAACTTCACTGTGGAAAGATAAGTCCGCTTGGGAATGAGAACGATTCAATTAGCCTTGAAGTTCTGCTAGGGATATCGTCTGCTCTAACTCAGCTGGGGATGTGTCAACCTTCTGGACTGACGGAGAAACATATTTGGCAATGCTCGGCTGAGGAGAGACTTTGCTGGAGAATCAAGTAAGTCGAAATATGCCCCCAGTATGGTACGATGACTGTGTTGGGAAGATATGCCAATGAAAATTTGACTTTGACTGAATGAGAATAACCAAATCCTCACGAACAAACCTTGTCGGCTGAAAGAAGATCTTTATGCTCGGGGAAGAAATAAACTTCCAATGCCCTGCTGGTAAAATAAATACCAGACATTCCCTGAAAATTAACACAGTGCTTCAAGCTTCTGAGCTCAACAGTTGCATACTGATTATCGAGAGTGCACAAGCATCCCTTTACTCTTCAAATTGCCTCAGATTGCATCATCTATGAAGAGCTTGTCTCTAGAGAATTTTACAGAAGACATGGTATCCAGAATTGCCCCGGTGTCTTCAAACTCTTGCAGAAATCAATCAGATCTTGAGATAACTGCCCCAGATTACGTCTTGAAACGATCCTTGCCCCGCATCAGAGCTAAAACAGAAACCATGCGGTATGAAGATGCAATGCAAATGATGTACAATGCAGACGTATGCTCATAACCAAAGATATGAAACAAGGATGGTTGGGCGCTAGGGCCAGATTGATAGATATATTTTTTTTGGTTGCCAAGCAATTGGACTTTTGAAGGTGAACTACCAGACGAGAACTGGTTTATTAAAGGTAGGCCAACAGACGAGAACTGATGGGCAAAGAATAAGTCGTCAGACGAGAACTGACTCCTTGGGTTCATTGTCAAACGAGAATTGACTCTGAAAAGAATGACTACCAGACGAGAACTGGCGTCCAACAGGTTAAATGAAAAGCTGACCAGACGAGAACTGGTTACAAGATTCACCTACCAGACGAGAACTGGTTACAAGATTCACCTACCAGACGAGAACTGGTATTTGAAGTTGGTTCGCCAGACGAGAACTGGACTTTGGGTTTGTCTGCCAGACGAGGACTAGACTTTGAAAAGGTTTGCCAGACGAGAACTGGACTTTGAAAAGGTTTGCCAGACGAGAACTGGACTTTGAATTGGCTTGCCAGACGAGAACTGGACTTTGAGAAGTCAAGAAGTTGGGGTTACGAGGCCCTGGATGAGATCTGATGTTGCGGGGGGTTAGGATGCCCAATGCACTTATGATGCATATGCTCTAGAGATGCGACATGAATAACGTATGCAAATGATTTATGCAATGCTTATGAAAAGCTAGAAAAACTCCCAAGGATGGGAAGAAAGGTCTTAGTGACAAGGCTTTTGGTTGAGAAGGGTGACAAAGGCGACGGTGGGTAGCATGATTTCCCGACACTCATCTCGAACTCTGAGATTACTGATATAACTTGGTCTGTGTAGCTGAAATTTCCCCTGTTGGGCGAGTCTCTGAACAGACTGTCACTAATTATCCAATTCTTGGCATGGCGGACTTGGATGTCCTCTCGAGGAGAGTTGCACTTAGTGAGCTCTGGAATTATTCTGCCCCGGTATGAGCGTGGAAGCGACTTGACTCACTCTGACTGGGCATTGGAAGATTTCATCCTTGGACAACAGAAATTTCGGGTGGCCTGCCCCTGTTTGGCAGATTCATCTCTGATCAACTGACTTTGAATGACGTTCCTCGATCAACTGATGCTTGGGAACTCTCTTTACCCTGACAAATTCCTTGGTCAACAAAACCACTGGATAACATGCCCCTGATTCATAGGCCAACAAGATACTTTTGATTCTGGTCATCATTGTTGAATGATCAAATTCTCCTCTGATTGCCCTTTGTAGGAACTTCCCTGATGTCACAGACTAACTTGCAATTAAAACTGTTCATTCACAAATGGTAATTCTAATGCAGTGCACATGCAAGTTTTGAAAATTTATTTATTTGAATGATGTGACAGTGTGTGACGAATGGACGATTAATCCAAACGTAGTGTTGAGTTAACAAATCATTAGGAGTCAGTTTACGCAACCTTGTCGTAGTATGCTTTCAGAATTGAACCTGATTCAATTAGGACTTTCAAGGGTTGTAACGTGGTCTGGTTCACGGTTTTAGAAAGAAGGATTTATAGCTCAAAGTTTATTTGTGCCCACCCATTCTCCTTGATGTTCTCCAGTCCTATGTTCAGATAATTCGACTTAAGCGCTCGCTTCTCACAAGGGTTTCGTAATGATTGAGGAACCAACGACGTTGATGGTTTACGCACCAATGAGGTTTCTTGGAGTAACAGTCACCCATTCTGATTTTGTGTCTGGTCACACAACTTTGTTCTCATGGAATATATTTTTTTTCAGATTTTTTTTATTCCCTAACTTTTGCCTGGACTGGTTCTCTTTGTCTTTCTTTGAATTTTTCGATTTTGAAGTCCAGCGGGATGCCCTAACTTTTGCCTAAGTCATATGTTTTCAAACATTTTTTCGACTTAGCGGGCTTTATTTCTTTTTTTTTTTTTTTTTGAACAAATCGTGTGACACTGGCTTGTCATGACTTGCTGAAAGGGTTGACTGCCTCATTCCTTTGTTGGTGAGGGATAACCATTGTGGTTTCACGTCTCTTGACCTCTTGAGGTGTAATGAATAAAGGTAATGGATCCTCGGATGCACACTCCTTTGGAAATTTGAACGCTCGGTCAAATTAACTGATGACTACCCTGCCCCGGTTTGGATGTGAGGGTTTTTTCTGTTTAGAAAAGAAACTCCTACTTCAAGGCTCAAAGGGGTTGACGAGGGTCTATCTCCCTTATATCTCCGGTGTTTGGGAATTGAAGCAATGCCTGTACATCGTCAGCAGGTTCTACTCTGAAAGCATACCTTCAACAATTATGGGTATTCAGTTGTCATCATCCTCCCTCAAACCTGCTAAACAACAGTGAAATAAATGGGAGGTATATGGATGCAATTTTTTTATTTTTCGTTTTTGATGCAAGGAAAGAAAAAATGAGCGAATGCGACATAATTGATTCAAAAATGCGAGATCACTACATTAACATTACCATTCAAAAATAACATTGCTTAAAAGACAGGTAGCTGCTAACAGGAAAGAAACTACAATGCAAATGATAAAAGGATACAGTGATCACCAACTCTGATGACATACTGTTGTCTGAGCCACTGAAATCAAGATACGCTTCTTCTGAAGTCTTTGAACTCAATCAGGTGAAAGGTTGACGTGCACAACCAAGCTTCCTTCTGGAAAGGAGATGTAGCCCTTGTCGACCAACTGTTGTACTTTGGCTTGAAAAGCTTTGCAATCTTCAGTTGAATGCCCCATTGATCCACCATGATACCCGCACTGCTCATGAGGATTGTACCCTGGAGGGTACGGCCCTGGTAACGGCTTGAGAGGCTTAGGAACCACCAAAGAGCTCTGAACTAGATGTGGCAAGAGTTCACTGTATGCCATGGGGACTGGATGAAGAGGAGCAATCCTTCTTTCCAGATTGTTACGAGGCCTAGGCTGGCTCTGAAGTTGATTTTGAGGTCTTCGACCATGAGATTGTAGATTTGGACGAGGAGGAGTCCAGGGCTTCTGATATGGTGCTCCAAGCATTGCCGAATGCCCGTAAGAGTAACCAGACATAGGAACGGATGATCTCTGAGAAGATGTTGGTCCAGAATATTTAATATTTTCCATGACTGCATTGGTATCATACCATTCTTCCTCTTGGGAGCTAACAATAGATTCACCTTCACTAGCTGGGATGTTCGAAGAGTCTTGGATCTTTCCACTTTTGAGTAGGCTTTCGATGCGTACTCCAACTTTTATCAAATCAGAGAAGCTTGATGTCCCAATGCTACTCATTCTTTCCAAGTACGGACCTTGCAACATGCCTACGAACAGGTCCACTAATTCTCTGTCTGAAAGTGGTGGTTGCACTTGGGCTGCCAACTCTCTCCACCGTTGTGCATATTCTCTGAAAGATTCACCAGTCCTCTGAGATAGGCTCTGCAACTGCATGCGACTGGGCGCCATGTCCACATTGTACTGATATTGCTTTACGAAAGCTCTGGATAAATCATTCCAGGATCGGATACGACTGCTTTCCAAATCCATGTACCAACTTAAAGATGCCCCGCTTAAACTGTCTTGAAAGCAATGAATCATCAGCTTATCATTGCGAGCATGAGAAGTCATTTTTCTATAGAACATCACCAAATGACGCTTCGGGCAACTGACACCAGTGTATTTCTCAAACTTTGGAGTCTTGAAATCTGGAGGAATGACAAGACCAGGCACCAAACACATGTTTAGAGCATCAAAACTGAAGGCATCAGGATCCGCTAAGGCTTTGAGTCGCTCATCCAACACTCGAAACCTTTCAACAGGATCAAAAGTTGATGGATCCTTAGCTTTCACAAGGGGGATTGCCCCTTGGAAGTCTGGCATAGGGAAGGCAAAACTCTGATAATCCGTAGAATCGGTAGAAGATGACGGTCCACCTCGGACAACAGATGGTTCAGGTACACTTTGATTCACGATCGGGGTCTGTGCAGTCTGAGCTTGAGTAAGGTTATTCACTTGTGGAAGATCCTCATCAGGAGATAGACCATACAAAGGATTGGTCATCGAAGTGAAACCAGGTGGAAACTCAACATTCTGACGGTTGCTCTCTGACATAGCTACTGACGGCTTCAAATCAGACCTTTTCTTAGTTCTTGACACTGCTCAGTCTAGCTTCAAACAACTTTTTTCGTCTTCCAACAGTTACCAATTGTTCAAACTGAGTACCGGGAAATCAGCTGGCTGGTCATGGACAAAAGGGAAGGATGAGCTCTCTGGAAAAAGGAAATGCAGTGCAGATGCAAAATGCAATATGATGATGCAAAGATGCAAAGACATGGGATCACAACTGGAAACTGCCTGGAATCTGGAATACTGCAAAGAATCGAGTGTTTGTAACCACAAGATTTCTGTATAATAACCCAAAATAGTTGCCGAGAACCAAAGGTTAAGAACTTCAGAATCATAGAGACCGGATCAAAACATAAGACTGCACTGGCAATGAGGGTATGTTGAGGTCAAGGGTTCCTGCAAACCTGTAAACCCCTCCCAATATCACGGGTGTGCTCCGGGTCAAGCATCACGGACTCTCAAAGCCGAATAGCAATAATACTTTCACCATTTCCGAGAAATGGCTCATGACCACATCAGGGAACCGGTTAGGCATTATGTACTACGCAGGGAGGCCTCAGCTGAGTCCGGGAAAAACAAGCATCCCTTATAAGTTCTCAGCTTCAAGCGCTGAAATCGAGAAACAATAGTACATTCAGCCCGTAGGATACAGTACTATTGTCATACGACCAGATGCTTTGACTGAGTTCCTATAAGAGAACCAGGCCATCCTATGCGAGCCCCTCAGTGGACCCTCGGGTGCAAATGGGTTTGCCACAAAATGTGGTCTGCCATTGCCACCACTGGAGAGGGTTGTTTCCACAAAGGTTCTCAATGATCGGTCCCCAGATGCACATAACTATCAAGGTCCTATCCCGAAGTGGAGGAAATCCCCACACAAGATATTTCCAAGACGGTCGCAGTCTGGGCGTGAAACACATCGCCACTCATCATGCCACATGTGAGTACAATATGTCCACTCTAATCCTAGGGTGCACTCAAGCCGGGTACTTGGCTTATCTCTCGGAAACAGTATCACCCGAGCCCACCAAACAGAAAACCAGTCCAGACAGTCTAGTATGATATATAATGCATAAAATAAATACTGAAAACTGTAAATAAAGCCGTAAATAAACTGTAAATAAACAACAATAAAATACAACAAGCCACAGCAAGCAAACATCACCCAATGAAACAGAAACTCACAAGCGCTAGGAGAGACTCACAGGGGAACCAGAGATCTCTGGTGTGCTTTCCCCAGCAGAGTCGCCAAGCTGTCGCTCCCCGGATTTCCATCATGGTACAAACGCGAAAGTGGCGCGGAAAGGTTAGAGTCGCCAGCCATGCATTTTTATCCCGAAGAAAGGGAATGGTAATGCTGCACAAACCAGAAGAAAGAAGAGGAAGGACACAGGTCCTGCGAACCAAAGAGACTGAGTTCGGGAGTCGGTTACGACCTGGGAAGGTATTAGCACCCAGATCGTCCGCCGTACCCGACGGGATCCACGCTTGCAAAAGAAACTATTTCAAAGGGTGAGGGTATGAAAGCTGCAGCAAAAGAAATGAAAATGAAAAGAAACTAGAACTGGAAAAGAAATGAATAAGAAATGGAAAGGAAAAATGTAGGGAAAATAAAGATTGTGCTCGAACGGGCCCTACCCCGCTGCCTACGTACCTCATCAGGATAATGAGGATCAGAGACGCCGTAGTTCCCCTAACTAGGGGTACTAAAAGGAAATTGCTTGTGAATTAAAGGCTTGAACTGCCTATGTCAATGCTCAGGTGTTGCGGGCTCGGACGACGAGTGCGTTACCGTCTTGCAAAGTGACAAGTAGGAGCAAGTTCGCGTACGGAGCGAATGAGGTGAGAAAAGAATTCCCGAAGGAAAGACGCTTATAGTTTGTTTGGTGTTTTTTAGAAGCTTTTATGAGTGAAGGTTTGCATAGGTAAGTGTACCTAAGTCTTACTCAACGGGATGTGTACATCTCACATCATCCCGAAATGGAATGCGCAAGAGGCACACCTATCCATGGAGGAAATCCCCAAAGCTAGTCCCACAAGTGAAGGCTTAAGCACACTGGCCTATTACCATTATTAATTATTTTTGTGATTTTTGGTTAAGAAATGTTTTTTTAGCTTTTCTTTGTGAGGTACTCATGCTAAGACCTATCCACCACGAGTGATGAATCACACCTCGCCCCGAAACGGAACGCGTGCAAGCATCTCATAGCAAAGTCTCATGTCACATGAAAGTACTCAACCTTTATTAAATGAATTAGAATTAAGTTTGAAGATGAGAAGAGGAGAGCACCAAAAGGATCTCAAAGGAAAAATTCTAAAGGGGGACTAAAATAATCCTAATATTCACATGCTCGGATGGTCCTAGGGGTTAGTGAGGCTCACTATCCTAATGAAGGAGAAGAAAAGAAGAAGATAAAAATGAAAGGAGAAGCTCCATGGTGGCCTAAGCACACCTCAAGTCGAGAAAGAATAAGAGAAGATGAGGAATGAGATATGAAGATAAGAATGCGAAATGAATAAGAAATAAGATAAAGAGATGAGGATGCGATATGGAGATAAGATGACAATGCACAAACAGAGCCTACACTAGTAGGACTTCCAGATGCAACAACATGCAACAAGGATAATCGGGCCATCAGTGGTACCTAACGGAGAAGGTCCGTTGCCTCTTCAAAACGCGTGAGAGAAACTCAGGAAGAAATTTCGAGTCTAAAGCAAATTCAACAGTTCAAGCACAAATTGTCGAATATCAGGGGACCAGACCAAAGTCAAGTGCAAGCATCCATCATCCAGAATTAAAGTCAAGGATTTGTCCGTGCAAAATCAAAGTCTAAGTCCAATTGGTGTTCAAAGGTCTCGTTAGTCCAAGTAAGATTATGGAACAATTAGTCACAAAGTCATCCACGCTTTATCCTTCATCAAGAAACCTACAGAACATTCAATAAAAAAACTAAAACCAAAATTAGACGAAACAAAATTAATCGAGATTAAAATCTAAACTAGATTAAGATTAATAATTGAAACCAAACTAATTAAGATTAAAACTAAACTATATACTAAAACAAAATCTTAAAACTTCTAACAAATATTAATCAGAAATTAATTATTATCCTAACAAAATTATATAGAAAATTTAATTAGAAAAAAAAAAACTATATTTAATGCTAATAAAGAAAATGATTGGCAAAATTATATTTAATAAGTTTTAAATAAATACATAAATAAATAAACTAAGAAAAAAAAAGAAAATAAAAACGAGAAGGTGCGTGTGCAGTGATTTGTGTGTTGGTCATAGAAAACAACACGTGGGCCTCCAAAGCCCACCAACAACAGCAAGCGGTGACCAAGAGAAAGAAACCCAGGGTGTCAAAAGTATGAAGCAAACAAAAATGATTTCCCTGTTCTCATCAAATTTCTCCGTCTTCTCCCTAAAATCGCACCTCCTGACCAAATAAAAACAAACATCGCGTTGTTGTCTCTCTCGTGCAATCGGCTGGCGTTTGGTTTGAATTTCTCGGTTTCCTCTTCTTCCTCGATAACTCCGACACCGATCTTCAGAAAGATTCGTGAAGGCTACATCTCGCTCTTATTGCTTCAAATCGCGTGGCTACAAATCGATTCACCCTCTCGTGCATCATCGATCTCTTCGCTACGACCAAGTGGACGCTCCGTCTCAGCTTCAATTTCAAATCACGATGGCTCTTGCCTCAGTTCTCGCATACCTTCTCTATTTCACTTATTCGAACTCTTCTTCTTCTACTTTTCTCTGGTTTTGGATCTAAGATTGTTCTGGTTTAGATGCGATTTGGTAAGCTCTGTTGTTGGGCTTATGTTGTTGGTTTGGTGGTTGCGGATTTTGCTCGATGAAGGTGGAAGGAAAAGTTTTAAGGGTGAGTTTATTGGTGGAGTGTGAAGGTTGCTGTGATGAGTTGAGGGAAAGAAGAAGCTGTGTTTTGCGGAAATGGTGATTGTGGTAAGTTGAAGGAAATTTGGTTGAGGTGATGAAAGGTTTGGTTACGGGTTGAATGAGCTGAAGGAGGGTAGTTTGTGTTGATGCTTGTATAAAGGTGAGACAGGGAATGAAGATATGCGTTGGTTTCTATGAAGAGATTCTCCTTTTTTTTCTGATGGGAATCGTTATCCAGTTGTAGAAGAGTGAATGGAAAAAAATGGGAAAAGAAAATGAGGTTGTTAGAGTGTGATGTGCGCTGCGTGAGGCTTTGTGTAGTAGTGGTATTGTATTTGCTGATGAGTGGTGTTTTTTGTGTGCTGTAGAAGATTATTGTGGTTGTGTACACTTTGGGAGTGGGGTCCATTTGGTATTGCAAAATTGAGGAGTGTGTGTATTGGTACGAAAATGGTTGAGTGAAATTGGTGGGGCTGTGATGACAGCGTGAAGAGTGATGAAAAATGGGAGTAGCTTGTGCGTGATAATGGTGTGGAAATGGAAAGGGTAATATATGACTGTATTATTTGGAGCTGATAAAAAGTTTTCCTATTTCTTCTCTTTTTTTTTATATATATTTTTTAGATACTTTTGATGTAATGAAAAAGTGAGAAATGGGCTTTGTAGAAATGATGTGGGCTTAGTAATTTGAATTGAATTTAATGGATTTGGTCAAAAAGAAAAGGATAAATAGATAGTGAAAAATGAAATTAGAATAGATTATTAAAAATTGGTAATGGATAAAAGGATAGATGGTTATTTGGATTGGATTTTAATGAAAATAAAATGAGAAAAGATATATGGTTTAGAAGTAATAAAGAAATGGGGTTAATGGATAAAAATGAATTATGAACATATGGACACGGAAATGGGTATAGAATAAATTGGCTACCACAAGCACGCACAACCATGAAATCCCGTTTTTTCGCCTCGAAACCAAATTTGCACCGCTCCCACATAACTCATTGGTTAAGAATAAAACGACCGCCACTGAAAAATTCACCATAACAATTATCTCACACAAGTCAACACTTGATCTTGAAGAAATCCACACGCCACAATTAATGGATAAGCATTGCCTGAGAAACAGATCAATGAGACAGATAACTTGCAGCTGAAGAAATCTTCTGAAACCACTTATTCAGGGAGATAAACCCTAGTCTGGTGATACTAGCATACGAGAATGAGACCAAAGCTAGATAGAAGCCAGAGCCTTGAATTTTCCTGATAATCTGCAATTAAAGGCGTGAAACCCCAACTCTTCATAAGATACTGATCCCATGTCTTATGCACATGATATGAACTCTAGAAGTTAATGATCTAATGGAAATGCAGATGAGATGCAAAACGGAAAAAAACGAAGACAGAAAAACCAGAGGGAAAATTTAGGGTGTCTACAATTATGATGTTGCAGTATGAACAATGAACCCTTACAATGAGCTTCTATGTCCCAGGCAAAGCATAGAGCTCGAATATAGGAGAATAGAAACATCAAACCATTACTCTTCTGGCTAAGTGACGGAGATAATCGCTTTGACCGACCAATTGTTGAGTTGTCTCCCTGGAGCACATGGCCTAATCCACTCATCCAGTTCGCAATCACTATCGGTCGTTTCTTCCTGCATTGCACAGACGTTACCGTGATCAAACCATCCCGCATTGGTGAAGGTAATTGGGCCTTTCCGACCTCTAGCCAACTCCGAACATATCCTTCATCTCTGGGACTTCGATCATTTTGCCTCAGCCCTCATTTTCACTTGATTCCACAACTTTTAGGGCTTGTTGGTAAGAGGATATGGATGATCCTTTCTTTGTATCCTCTCATACGACAGTTGACGATGATGCACTTGCAGTCTTGATGAGCTCAAAGGCTTAGAAAAGGGTTTCGACAATCTCCCCATCCATCTCTACGTACTTGAACAAGGCCATGTGGCTGATAAAGATATCTTCTTCCCCACACACCGTCACAATCTGTCCCTCCCAGACAAATTTAAGCTTTTGGTGAAGGGTAGAAGACACTGCGCATACTGGGTGCATCCAAGGTCATCCTAACAAACAGCTGTAAGCCGGTTGGATATCCATGACATAAAAAGTAGTATCAAAGGTTTGTGGTCCTATCTTGACCGACATTTATACTTCTTCGAATACTGACCTTTTCGATCCGTCGAAAGCTCAAACGACTAAATCACTTAGCCTCAGCACAACCCCGTCATAATCCAGCTTGATCAGTGCTTTCTTCGGGAATACATTCAAGGATGACCCCGTGTCTACAAGTGCATTAGAGAGCACATCCCCTTTGCATTCCATTAAAATATGCAGAGCGTGGTTGTGGTTGCGTCCCTTAGATGTAAGGTCCATATCCGTAAATCCCAACCCATGGATGGAATTCACACTTGACACTACAGTCTCTAGTTAATTTACGGATATGTCTAGCAGTACGTATACGTTATTCAAGATCTTCAACAGAGCCTTCCGGTGTGAGTCTAAACACATCAAGATGGATAAGATCGAAATCCTAGTTGGAGTCTGCTGTAAGTGATCAACAATTGTCGCTCCCGAAGATTTGCATCCCGGTACAAGTGGGAACGGTCGGCGAAAGGAGAAATGAACTAAACTGAATAGAGTAGCCAGCTAGGCATTTTTATCCTTAAGGAAAAGTGATGTTGCATAAACCTAGAAAAAAGATGGATAAGACGGTTGCGAACCAGAGAAACTGAGAAAGGGGGTTGGTTACAACCTGGGAAGGTATTAGCACCCAGATTGTCCGTCGTACTCGACGGGATCCACGCTTAAAAGATTGTGTTTAAAAGAGGTAAGTGTATGTGCTATCTGTGTGTAAAAGCTGGAAAAGAAATATACAAGTGTCAGTGTAAGAAAAGGGTGAATGCTTAGGAACTGAGGCTTAAAAGAGAATGCTGGAAGAGGGGGAAGACATAGAGACTTTTGTTTGATAACTGTTAAGTTATGCCAACGTATCCTCTCGTGCAATGAGGAAGTCAGAACACCGTAGTTCGACTCAAAGAGACTGAAAGATAAACTAACTGTGAACTGTTTACTTTCCTATGCTCAAGTGTATGACTTGTCTGGCTCGAGTGCTAACTGTCTTGCATTAGACGGAAGAAGCAAGTTCTCGTTTGTGAGTGAAGATGATGAGAAAAGAATCCCGGAGGTGACGATTATTGTTTGTTTTTGTGTTTTCAATCTTTTATTGCTTTTTTTTGTGTGTTTGTCATAAGTTAATGAGCTTAATCCTAAACCAAAGGGTAGTAAACTCATCATATCCTCCCTTTGATTAGGGATAATGAGAATACCTTAAGTATGAGATAAACATCTCAACTTAATTACCATGATGATGTAGGATTAAGATCATTAACCTACTTGTGATTATTTAGATGTTTTTGAGTTTTTGTTTAGTATTAAGCAATGAATTTAAGCCATAATCAAGGATTAGTGGACTCATTACACCATCCTAATAGAAGGATAATAGATGAGCACACTTAAGCTGAGGAAGATACCTCAACTTAATCCATGATTAGGGATTAACCTCATGACAAAACAAGCCTTTATTAAAGTGGATTTTAATTAAGGGTGAGATTAAGAAGTGAATTTTAAGTTTGTAAGAAACTTGAGGGGGACTTGTCCATTAAACACTAGGGTTAGTCCTTCTTAACCAATAAAGGAAGAATTAGAACCCTAATGCAAGGCCCAAGTTATAAGTTAATGTCTTAGTGATTATTAAGATGGATTGATTAAGAGGGTTAAACAAATTAAGGGTTTAACACTTAGGATTAAAGTTATACACTCCATCCTAAGAGAAGGATGCAAGCATAACCTTAATTCCAAAGTCCTAAAGCCTTAAAGGTTTAGTCTCTAATAATGAGGTGAGAAGAGAGACACAAAGAAGACTCAAAGGTAAAAGCTAAAGGGGGACTAATCACAACCCTAATTATTGTCATGCTTGGATGTTCCTATGGTTTGTAAGGCTTGAGAAAGATCTTCAAAGAAGCCACCAATGGAAGAAGCAGATGAAAGGAGGAAGAAGCAGATGAATAAGTTACTTACTTCACTGAAGAAGGTAAGTAACTTAGAGAAAGAAAGTGAGAGATGAACATGAATGAGCAAGCTCACTCTAAGACAATGAAAAATGCAGCAAGGATGCATTTGAAGAAGATGAAGAGAAATGTGAGAAGTGAAGGCAAATTCACTTCTCAAGTTACTTACCACCTGAAAATGTTAGCACAATATGCATAAGGAAAGAAATGACATGAAATGATGCATATGAAAGGGTAAAAACCAAAACCAGAAGCAATCACATGATGCAAATGATGCTATGAGATGATGCAAAGGCATACCAAGTGTTATGAATGTTCATACAAAGAGAATGAATGCAAATGGGAAATATGAAAACACATGGATATTTATGAAATGAAATGGATGCAAGGCATAGCAAATGTATGAATAAATGACCAAGCAATGTTTAAGCAATGTCTCAAGATGTCTAAGATGGCATATAAGTGCTTAGAATGTCATGACAAGTTCATATGTTCATGCAATGCAATGTAAGATGCAAGTAAGGATGCCAAATTAGGGTTACATGAAAGGATGAGATGCAAATGACTAAAACAGAAACAAATCACATGATAAAAATTTGCAAATGAGCTCAAACAAACCCTAACTCCATATGATATCACACCCCAAAGGAGAAGGTCTAACTCTTAACCTAAAAGAAGCTATGATTTTTCTAAGTTAACAAGGGTTTTTGGGTATCTTAAGAGAAATAATTGCAAATCAATTTGAAAATGAAAGATAAATTCATGACAAAAATATCCTAGAAACTACATGCTATATGGACAACAATGCAAAAACAATCATTGTCAAACCCTTCATGGTTAGGCAGAATTTTTTTTTTAAAGTTAGGGTTCCAAAAAGGGAATTTTATGAACCCTAAATTCAATAAAAATGTCAAAATTGGATCAAAACCAAAAAGAAATTTGCATGAATGGTTTGACAATGTTTCTAAATGTCCTAAGATGCAATGCAAATTGTTTTGGAATTTTTGGAAACCTAAATGGTATTTTAATTAATTAATTTCCATTAATTAATTAAAATAAACATTTAAATATTTTTAAAATGATTTTTTTATGCAAAAAATAAAAATAAAAATGTTTTTAGGTGAAGAAAAATATTTGGAATCAAAATGCAGGAGGAAATATTTTTATGATTTTTCTAGGTATTTTAAATAAAATGCACAAAATAAATGAATAAAAATGAAAACAAAATAAAATAAAGGGGAAGTCAACGCATCCAATGGTCTAGGTTTGAACTGGGGTTGGAGGGAAAGACTGCGCGCCAGATCCTATGGTTCGGATTCAAACTGGCTAAACCTAATTAATTAATTTAATTAATAGGAATTAACCCTAAATGAACTAATCCTGGCCATTCATTTTAAATTAATCCTGATCCAAAGGTCCATAATGCATCTGGAAAACTAAACCCTAAATTAGCCCTAATCACTTTCAGATGACCGGAACAGTGCTCCGGTCATCTTCTCCGACGAGACCTCAACATCAACTTCTTCCCTAGGCCATTTCCAGAGTTTAATCTTGTTCATAAACTCATAACATTGCTTGGATTATAAGATGTTCTGAGCTCCAACATTATGTGAGTTAGCTTGCTTTGAGTCCACATAACATTGCTTGATAGGTCAGAAAGTGGGTGGTGGCATGTGGTGTTTGGTATGGGCAAGTTGCCAAAATGTCAACATTATTGGTACTTGAGGTATGGGCTATGGCAGGGGTTGTTCAAGAGCATGTCTGGCCTCAGCATTGATCAAGGAGAGCCATGGGATTGAAATTATGCAGCTGGCACAAGTGGAAGCATGGTTGCAAGTGTTATGCAATTTGCCCCTTTTGTGATTTCTTGTGATGAAAGCCATAGAAACTTGTGATTCCTTGGGAAATTTTGATCACAATGCAATGTGTTATGTTTGTATGATGCTTAGAGAGTGATTAGAGGTTACAAAATGACTTGGTATGTGAAATTGCAAAAAATCCTCTTTGGTGTGAAAGTGAGAATTATAGGATTTTTGCCAACTTTGCAAGGCCATATCTTGAGTTCCATAATGAATTAGAACATGTTCTTGTACTTTTTGAAAAGGGAATGATCCAATATACAACTTTCTTGATCAACAATTTTTCATTTGAAGCATTTTTGGTTGAGAAAGAGGAGGTTGAAAAACTTTCCCAAAATGGAAAGTTTCCATTACAAGTCATTTCCATTTTTGGCAACTTTTGGTTTAGCTCAAATTTCTTCAATTTTATGAACTTCCAAGCACTTAAATGATCAAATAAAGATCATATAACTTCAATTTGATGAAAATACCACTTTGGTTCCATTGTTGGGGGCCTTAGATGCCCTGATTTTGCCCTGACTTGCTCAAGAAGTTACCTAGTGAACAGATGACTTCCACAATGAATTTATTCATCAAACTTGGTACACATGATCCTTATAACATATTGAGGCTATTAGAAACAAGAATGACCAAAATTTATGGATTTATGGCCTCTGAAACCAAAACCCTAATTTTAGGTCATTTATGCAATGAAACCCTAGCTCTACTTCCATGCTTTCCAAGTTCTTGTGAATTTTTGACTTCCTTGATCTTTGAGGGATATAAAATGATGATAGAACACACATTGACCCTCTTGGAATGATTGGAGACCTTTGGAATGGCTCAGATGGATCCTTGGATTGCTCAGATCACAAACCCTAGATGCAAATGAACTTGAACTATGCAGATGAAACAAGTATGCAATATGAGATGATATGCTTAAACTAATGCAAAAATGAAAGATCACAAGCCATGGTGTGAAATTAGTGAGGGAAAATTTGGGGTGTTTACAACAATCTTGTAATCACTCTTCTTGATTATCCTCAGGAATTCTTTCGCATCCTTGTCGAAGGTGATGTCAGGCTCTAACACAGGTGCGGACGCATCAGTTGTCATGGGTTGCTTTCCCCTGGCCTTGGCCTGGGCCTCTGTATTGTCTTTCGTTGGTAACACATTACTTCTCAGTGTTTCTGGAGCAAACAGTCTTCCACTTCTAGTGAATCCTCCGACCTCGACATTCTCAACTTGGTGTGGAAATGAACTGGATACGGCCATACTTTGCTTCTGACCATTGTAATAAACTTCTCCCCCATAGTTCCACGGGATAACTTTATCACTCTGGTACGAATCTGGTCCAGAAGTAGTAATGGTTAGCGGTGCCACCCTTGCTGGTGCAGAAACTTGTGCCGGATTGTAGAAAATCTTAACAGTTGATACCTCGTCTTCTTTCACGATCTTGTCAAAATGTATACTCCCTTTGTCCATCATCTTCTGTATTCCCGATCTCAATCGGGAACAACCCTCGATAGAATTGACACAATCTGAACAATCTCTTCCACAACCTAGAAATATGTCCTTCTTGGCTAGGTAAACCTTTACAGCCAACAATGAAGTCTTCAGGTCATTGACGTCAGATACCAGATTCAAACACTCCCCACTATCAACCGTTCCTACGGTCCTCCCATGGTCAGGCATGGGATTCTGAAGCACATTCGGGGTTGGAGCGAAGTTGATCGTTTTTGAATCTATCAAATCCTGCACCTTGTATTTAAGGGCTTTACAATTTTCCGTACTATGGCCTGGAGCTCTGGAGTGAAACTTGCAGCGAGCGTTGGCGTTATAGCCCTCAGGAATATGCCCTGGCCTTGGAGGCTGCAAGGTTCTTAATTGGACCATCTGAAGTTGAAGGAGATTCTGTAGCAACTGAGAGTAGGACATTAGTGGCTTCTCGAGATGCCTATCTTTCGTCCGAGGAGGGTAGTACGGACGAGGAGCCCTCTGTTATTGGTAATTCTGCTGAACCTATTGCTGATTAGCAGGGACAAAGATAGTGATGGGAGCTGCCTGATGAAAAGCATTTCTATTCCCCCTCTTCTTCTGAGTATATACGGCCCCAATTTCTTTTTCATTGCGCTTCACAAAAGGCGTTTTGACCCCAGAGGTTGACGCTCTGCCGCTCTGAATCTTGCCTTGTTTCATCCAACTCTCGATTCTTTCACCCGTCAGAATAATGTCATAAAAGCCACTGGAGGAACAACCAACCTACCTCTCCATGAAGTGCCCCAGGAGATTGTCCATGAAGAGATCAATCATCTCCCTTTCCAGCAACGGGGATTAAACTCTGGCAGCAACCTCACTCCACTTTTGCGCATAGTCTTTGAAACTTTCAAAACTATTCTGAGACAGGCTCTAAAGTTGAGTTCGGCTGGGAGCCATGTCGATGTTATACTGGTATTTCTTGAGAAAGGCCTCCCAAAGATCCTTCCAGTTGCGGACATAATTCTTCTCCAACTTCATATACCACTCTAGCGAGCCCCCAAACAGGTTGTCTTGGAAGTAATACATCCAAAGCTTCTCGTCTTAGGTATGTGCAACAATTTTTCGATAGAAGGCCTGCAAGTGATTCTTAGGGTAAGATTTTCTGTTGTATTTGTCTAAACCAAGCCCATATCAGAAACGTTGATACCAAGAGTATCCTTGCATTCCAAAGCTCTCACCTTCACTGCCAGCATTTGGCAATCTTGATTATTAGCTCCAGTACCAAATCCCATATCTTCATTGACCAGGGTGAACTTATTTTCCTAACGGTCTTGTACAAGGACGGGAGTCGGGCCAGTAGCCTCTGGAGTTTGTGGTGTGTTCATCACAGGTGGAACAAGAGTGTTATTGATTGGGTTTCCTAGAGCGTCCAAGGTAACCATCAGAGGATCTGTTTGCGGGGGGTTTAGCCTTTGCATATCATCCCTTATCTCTTATTGTCCCAGAGCTATACCCTGCATCATCGTCATGAACCCCCCCCCCCCATTTGGGTGTGAAGCTCGTTCAGTTCTTTATGCACAATATCCATGAAATTCCTCTGATTTCGAAGGGTAGCGTACTAGCGTGGAGGTATATCGTGCCTGAGAAAGACGAGTCTTGATGGCTCTCGCAATCCTTCCTGAAAGTGAAGATACGTTAAGAACCCTGGAAAACCTGTAAAAGAAAAAATGCAAATGATATGCATGCAATGTTGTGTTCATTTCCTTCTCAAGGGTTTTTACGTTCCCGTTCCGGTATTTGAGAACTCAGATAGTTCTTTTCAGATTTAGGGAAGAAAACCTTGCATGATGCTCAGATAAAATGAAAATCATGGAGAATTGGTGCTTATTACCCCGTGTCAGTGTAAGAGATAACAACCAGAGATATATCAAAACCTGAGATCGGAATATAACAACATCCCTAAAGGGTGCCAATTCATACATCAAAGTGTAGTAAAGAAAAGTAAAGAGGAATCCCACAACAAGTCTGTGGGTAATCCAGGTACAAGAGTATGAGACTAAAACCTATGAGGCTTTATGTCTTGCAGCCTCCAGCTAAGGCGCTTGACTGCCTAGAACAACTGGGTAATGTCTGGATGATTCGGCTCCCGGACGAGCTTCTGAATAAGAAGATCCCTTAGCTCAAAGGAAGCATGCAACTCATTGATCTGTTCAGGAATACCTCTTCTTTTTCTTTTCTAGGACTCGACTCAGTCTTGACCTTCTTAACATCAGCCCAAAGCTTCAACGCTTCTACCTCCTTCTGGACGTTGGACATCTTATGAAGGTGGTCTCGTCGTTGCTGGTGGGCTTTTTGAATCAACTCTCCCTTCTCGTTCCGAGTCTCTTGAAGGCCTTTGATCTTGAGCTTGTACTCGATTTCTGCCTTTTTCTGCTTTCTCATATGGTCTTCCCAATTCTCTTGCCAAAGGGTCACAACTTTGTTAGCTTCATCTAAGGCTTTCCTATTTTTCTGGAGTTGACCTTCCTTGTGGATCTCAGTTAAACCCCTTTTCTTGAAGTAGAGCTCTCGTTCTTCGAAGTATTGCTGCTTGATCCTGACCAACTCTTAGGCTTGATAAGCTCTCTCTTCTAGCTTCTGGTTCTGAATCTTCAGCTTCTGGTAGGAGTTATTGGCCTCCTGATTTTCAGCCCTAAGTTGTTGGACCAAAACCTCCAGCTTCTGGTAGTCCTCCAAAGGAACAGTTGCAGGAGGTGGAACTGGTGCAGAAAAAAGGATTAGGGATACTTCAGCCTTCTCCCTTATCCAGGCTTCAAATTCAAGGAACATTTGATTATTGCTCTTACCCAAGCACGATGTTCCCTTCCTTCTAATCAATTTCCAGGAGCCTGCAACCTTCCTGACCAACAGAAGATTGTCCTTTTCCGAGAAATAGAAAGTTTGGAACAACTCTGATTCATCGGGGACCTCTTTGAGAGCGTACCCTAACTGTCTTCTTAGGAGAATGAGGTTGTAGTTGATACCACCTGATACTCCTAAAAAAGGCACGTTGATATATTTTCCATAACTGGCGATGAAGCTCTTCCCTTTCATCCTCAAATTGAACCATATAATGTCTCTAGCAGACAACACACTCGGCTTCTGGGCCCAAACAGTACTGGGATCAGTGAAGACTTCAGTGGTAGTTAGGTGCCTCATAAACCATTTGTAAAAGAGAGGGGCACAACACTTAACCAAGCCACCCTGTCTTTTCTCGTTCTTGTAATGCAATGAATAATAAAGATCACCCAGGAGAGTGGGCACCGAATTCTTTAGTACAAACAAATGAATGGCATTCATGTCCACGAATTTATCCATATCAGCAAACAGGATGATCCCATAGATAGACAAATCCAAAATAACACAAACTGAATCCCATTTACCAGCTGCAGCCAGTTCTCCATCCCTTCTAACCATAAACTCTAGAGAGAAACCAAGCACCCCTGCTTTGGTAGCAATCAAATTGTCAGACACTTCAGATGAGTTCAAATAAAGAGCTTTGGCGATGTCAGAATGACTCGGTCTGGTCATCTCTGAGTTGAAGGGAATTGGATCTCGGATTGGCACCCCCAGAATCTCAGCATACTCTTCAAGTAGAGGGTGTAAACACCCCAAATTTGCCCTCACCCATTCACACCATGGCTTGTGATCTTTCTCATATGCATAAACACAATCATGTCATCTCACATCTCATTTTTGATTCACTGCATAGCTTTCAAGGCATCTGCACCTAGGGTTTGTGATCTGAGCAATCCCAAAGCATCTTGAGCCATTCCAAAGGCAACTAATCAACTCAAAGGGGTCCATGAGTGTTCTTATATCATTTTTCATCTCCTCAAAGTAAAAAATGCAGAGGAATCACAAGAACTAGGGTTTGAGTGGATGCAGGGCCAGCTTGAACTACACAGTTGACTGAAAATTAGGGTTTTGGTTTCAGAGGCCATAACCCCAAATTTTTTGGTCATTCTTGTTTCCATTGGTCTATATATGGTAAAGGGAGTATGCATATCAATTTTCATGAAGAAATTCCATGGGGAAGTCATCTGATCAAGAGTTGACTTTTCAGGCAAGTCAGTGCAAAATCAGGGCATCTGAGGCCCCCAATGACCCAACCAATGGGTGATCTTCATCATTTTGAGTGTATATGATCTTTATTTGATCATGGAAGAAGGTTGAAGTTCATAGAAATCAAGAATTTAGGGTTTTTGCAAATGTTGACTTTTTGGGCATAGTTGACTTTTCAAGAATACACCATTTTAGATCATTTTTCAAGCCATGATTCTTGATCCAAAAATGCTTCAAATGGAAAAACTTTGGTCATGAAAGTTGTAGATCTCATCTTTCCCTTTTCAAAAAGTACAAGAACATGATCTAATTCATCTTGGATCAAAAGTTATGGTTTGTTAAAGTTGGCAAAAATCACTAAATTTCAAGTTATGCACCAAAGGCAAAAATTGCAAATTCTTCTTCCAAGGCCAATTCAGTCACCATATGGGCTTCTAATGCACTTAACATGATCATGTAACTCCTAAAAATCAGAAATGAACCAAGAATGTCATGGTTTCATGTTTGGTTAGGCAAGGAAGTCACATGTGAACCAAAATGTCACAACTTGCAAAATCATCATTTCACCTCCTACCACTTGTTGCCTTGGGTGCTGAACCAAGCTAGCCTTTCCCCTCACCATGCTGCGCCAGCCCACACACTTGTACTAGCCTAGAACACAACCCATGCCTCTCTTACACAAAGGTTGACAATTTGCAAAAGTGGCCATACCAATCAATAAAGGGCAGGTCACATCATCTGACCAATGAGATTAGTTTATGTGGATCAAATGCTGGCTAAACATAAGAGAAAGCAAGGCTGAAGCTCACACATTCATCACATACTCAAACACACTCCCTTTTGCAAACTTCTTCGAATCTCTCTGTCCAGACTTCAAACATCCAAACCATTTTCACCAATCATCTCATCATGTCTCATTGAGTCAAAAGCAACCAAGAACCCAGCCTGAAACAAGCCATAACACCACTTCACCATTTTCACCCCAATTTGCAGTTTCATTCGAAACCCTCTCCACAACTCACAAACACCCAAACAAACTCCATAAACCTTCTCTACTCATCATCTGGACCACAGACAACCCTTCACCCTTGCCAGAAACAACCTGAATCACCATTGCCATGTTCAACTGAGCTTGAGCAGAAGTTACTCAAACTCTTCATCCAGCCAACATAAATTCTTCCTAAGCATTCAAGGATCATCAGGAGGCCAAGTAGAGTGGATTTCACCAAGAGAGGAGGTCAGAAAGTAGCTGAGTTGAAAGCTTCGAATCTCAGGTAGCTCAAGAAATATTTTTCCAGAAATCATTTTTTAAGTTCCTAATCTGTTCTATATGTCTTCCTGATCATGAATGTGCTTTTGGTTTTGAAAATGGTGATGAAATGAGAATGTAATTGCTTCCTGAAACTTTTTTGCCCTAGTTCTTGTTTGCTTCGATTCAGCCTTTCATGGAAAAATAAATTTGTTTTGTTTGAGGGTTATGACTCGTGAGTGAGTGGGAAGCATTTCTGTTCATTTAGATTTCATTTTCGTAACGTGTAGAGTGAGTTTGAGGTTTTGGGTGAACGGAGAAGATGACCGGAACACTGTTCCGGTCATCTGAGAGTGTTTAACGGCGTAATTAGGGCATAAGCATTTAATTAACAAGTTTGAATTTGAGCCGTGAGATAAGGCGCCAAGTCAATGCGCGCGCTGGCCAGTTTGAACCTCAAGCGTTGGATTGTTTGACTTCTCATTAAATCAGATTAATTCATTTTTTATTTCATTTTATTTCATTTAAATTGCATAATTAATTTAAAATAGCAGAAAATTCTTAAAAATTATGAAACTTTTTCCTTAAAGTTTTATTAATTTTTAAGACCCAAAAACATTTTTTATTTTTATTTTATCATTAAAAAAGTATTTTTAAATATTTAAAGGATTATTTTTAATTGATTAATGGGAATTAATTAATTAAAAATACTTTTAGGTATTTAGAAATTACAAAAAAATTCATGAAATGTTCTAAGACATTTAGAAACATTGTCCAACCTTCAAACCAAATTTCTTTTTTGATCTTGATGCATTTTAAGAATTTTTCATTGAATTAAATCATATTTTGTGCATTATTTTGATCATAAGTTCAAAAATTCATTCCTGCCTATTGGTGAAGGTTGAGACATTGATTCTTTTTGCTTTGTCTTGTGTTTGGCATGTAGTTTCTAGGGTAAAAAGGCCATGAATTGTTCTTGCATTTTCAAATTGTTTGGCATTTATTTTGTTAAGAACCCTAAAAAACCCTAATATCTTGTAAAATTCATATCTTGAGTTTGGTTGAGAGTTGAGAGCTCCCCTTTGGGCAGTGGTTCATCATAGGCCTAGGGTTTCTTTGGATACCATTTTCCTTTTTTTATCATGAGGTTTGCTTCTGTTTTTGGTTTGTGTTTGATGTTTGATTCATGAACCCTAATTTGGGCTTTCATTTGCATCCCTCTTGCATTTCCTTGCATAACATGACTTATCTTTGCATTTTGTGCATTCTTGTGATCCATTTGACATCTTAAGACATGTAGAAAGCATGTTTGATCACTGCATTACATATTTGCCATGTCATTTGTCTTGTATGATTCATAACATTCCATGTTTGTTCATGCTCCTTAACTTGCATCATATGCATTCATAAGCTTGTATGATCATTTCCATTGTCTTGCCTCATGTTTGCAGCACCTCATAACATCATAATCATCATCAACATGCTTCTGGTTTTGCTTAGCATCATATCATTTCATCTCAGCTTGCATTGCATTGCATTTTCTTTCTAACATTGCAGGTGGTAAGTAAACTTGAGAAGTGGATTTGCCTTCACTTCTCATACCTCTTCTTTTCATCTCTCTTGCATCCATTGCTGCATTTTTACATGTGTTTGAGTTCGAGCTTGCTCATTCTTCTTCCTCCCACTTTCTTTCTTCAAGTGACTTGACTTCTTGAATGAAGCAAGTCACTTTGCTTCTCTTGATCCTGTTCATCTGCTTCCTGGTGGTTCCTCTGAAGATTGTTCTTGCAAACCTCACAAACCTTAGGACCAACCAAGCATGACAATGAATTAGGGTTTTGATTAGTTCCCCCATAGTTTTACCTTTGTGTCTCTCTTTGAGTCTTCTCTTCTCATATCATAATCAGGGACTAAACCCTAAAGGCTTTAAGACTTTGTGATTAAGCTTATGCCTGCATCCTTCTCTTAGGATGGAGTGTATAACTTTAATCCTAAGTATTAAACCCTTAAGGTGTTTTAATCTCTTAATCAACTCATTTAATAAATATCAAGACATCACACTTGTAACTTGGGCCTTGCATTAGGGTTCTAATTCTTCCTTAAGTGGTTAAGAAGGACTAACCCTAGTGTTAATGGACAAGTCCCCCTCAAGTTGTCTTACAAATCATAAAAAACACTTCATCATCATCATTAATCTAAAATCCACTTAATCAAAGGCTTGTTTTGTCATGGGTTTAATCCCTAATCATGGATTAAGTTGAGGAGTCTTCCTCAGCTTAAACATTCTCATCTATTATCCTTCTTTTAGGATGGTGTAATGAGTCTGTTTAATCCTTGATTATGGCTTAACCTCATCACTCAACACTAAACAAAATCACAAAAACATCTAAATAATCACAAGTAGGTTAATGATCTTGATCCTACACCAAAGGTGATTAAGTGTGAGAATCTGACTTCACACTTGAGGTATTCTCATTACCCCTAATCAGAGGGAGGATGTGATGAGTTTACTAAGTCCACTGGTTTAGGTTTAAGCTCATTAACTTATGACAAACTCTCAAAAGCAATAAAAGACTGAAAACTCAAAAACAAACAATAATCGTTTCCCCCGGGATTCTTTTCTCATCACCTTCATTCACAAACGAGAACTCGCTTCTTCCGTCTAATGCAAGACAGTTCGCACCTGAGCCAGACAGGTCATACACTTGAGCATAGACAAGCAAGCAGTTCACAAGTCAATTCATCTTTCAGTCTCTTTGGGTCGAACTACGGTGTTCTGACTTCCTCATTGCACGAGAGGATACGTAGGCATAACTTAACAGTTATCGAACAAAAGTCTCTGTATATTCCCCCTCTTTCCAGCATCATTCTCTTAGCCTCATGATCATGAGCATACTCTTATTCTTACACTGACACTGTATATATCACACTTCACTTCTTTTACACTGACACCTGTACATCTTTCCAGCTCTTTTGCACACAAATTGCACTGACACTACCCCTTTAAAACACAAATCTTTTAAGCGTGGATCCCGTCGAGTACGACGGACAATCTGGGTGCTAATACCTTCCCAGGTTGTAACCAACCCCCTTTCTCAGTTTCTCTGGTTCGCAACCGTCTTATCCGTATCTTTCTAGGTCTATGCAGCATTGCCTTTCCTCCGGGATAAAAATGCCTAGCTGGCGACTCTATTCATTCTCCAGTGAGTTCACGGCTGTGTGTTCTCATTGTCCCTCTCGCCGACCGTTCGCGTCTGTACCTTCATCTGATCCATTTTCATTTGTCGGGAGCGACAGAGGGCCTAACTGAAAGTAGTGAAAGGTGAAGCACCTGAGACGTGGGTTATAGTACTGCAATAAAGTATGAATGGCGCTCCTTTGTGCACTATCCAAATCAACTACCAAATCCAGAATATCACCATATTTCTCCTTGAAGTGTCCTAGCTGACCCGGGGTAATAAGAGACACCATCTGGTTGATCAAATCCACTTTGGTGTCAAAGAATTTGTAGTGCATAGTCCTTTTTCTGACATCTTCCATCCTGGAGTAGAAGTATGACCGGGAATCAGGAATATTATGAACCTTGAGAATGAAAATGAACACAATGATTAATGATGTCATGATGCTTATGCAATGCAAATCATACGATCGGTTCCTGCAATGCTAGGGCTATCTGGGAAGCCTGCTAAGTCTGAATGACCTTTTGGTACTGACCTTCAGAAACTGAGGTGAATTAGAGGAGGAATTGTTATGGTTATTGTAAACACTGTACCTCCGGGTTAGAAGTGTTTACACTTCTCATAACTGATCCAAGTCTGAGGATCCTTGTTCTAGATCATCACCTGTGAGGGGGTTGGGCTGTTTACAGGTTTGCAGGTACCTTGACCTCAGAATACCCTGTTACTTTGACTTTGTTAAGAATGCTCCATGTTGGTTAGTTCTTGTGATTCTAAAACCCTGGACATGTGGCTCTTTATTTGAGTCCCCCACCCTGGTTACTGGATTTTTAGACCTCCATCTGGAATTCTTGAACACACATGGATCTATACCAAGGCAGTTAATCAGATCCAGCTCAGTCACAAACCCTTGCATTTCATTTGCATACATACTCATTGCATCATATTAACATTTGCTTATTTGTGTTTCAGGGTATCCACCTCCATCTGGTTTTGGTTTTGACCCCATCTGCAGTTTTGACCTATCTCCACCAGCACTTGCTTCAGCTTGTCAGCCACATACTTCAGTTACTTGCACTAGCCAGCCAGTGGCCCACTCCTCAGCATCTTCATCAGCACTTATTCTACTCAGTCTCAGCATCATGGCTCCAAAGAAAAGCAACATCACTTATCATTTCTTCCAACCAGACTTGTCAGACATCAGGAGGATCCAAACCCTGATCACTCCAGATCACATACCCTTGTTCAGGGAGAGTTATGGAGATATACTGGACATGGTTATGGATCTGGACCCTTCACAGAGGAGCCTCATCCACACCTGCATTCAGTTCTATGACCCCCCATTGAGATGTTTCACCTTTCAAGACTTTCAGTTGGGGCCCCTATTAGAAGAATACTCATCTTTGATTGGTTTGCCTATCAAGAGGGAAATCCCTTTCAACCCTGAAATGGTCTTTCCAAGCAATGGAGAGGTAGCAAAAGCTTTGTATCTGGAGCCTGTTTTGATTGAACAGCATATGACCTCCAAAGCTGGGACCCCTGGATTTCATCTGGACTTCCTGACTTCTCAAGCTAGTTTGAAGGCCTCCTTGGGGGAGTGGAAAGCTGTTTGTGCTCTGTTGGCCTTAAGTGTATATGGAATTGTATTGTTTGCAGATGAGCCTCGATTCATTAGCAAAAATGCAATCCATTTGTTCATCCTGAAGAACCCAGTGCCAACTTTACTGGGTGATCTCTATTACTCAGTACATCAGAGAAATGAGAAGCAGAGGGGAAGATTAGTGAGGATTTGTGCTCCATTATTCCATGCTTGGCTTCTCAGGCATCTACCCAGGACAGATACATTTCTAAATCCTCATCAGCAAAGCAACTGGGCTAAGAGACTCACTGTCCTAACTTCAGCAGACATCAGATGGTGTACTCAGAGCACCAAGGGCAGAGATATGATCACAAGCTGTGGGCACTTTCCCAATGTGCCCTTAATAGGAGTTAAGGGAAGTATCAACTACAACCCTCTGCTGTTCAGGAGACAATTGGGCTATGCACTGGTCCACACTCCTAGGGAACAAGACCTGGTTGAGACCCTCTACTGTGAGAACAAGATTAGTTTGGCTGTTGTTAGGCAGGCTTCCTGGGCCTGGGATCATGTTCAAACTAAGGGAATCACCATTCTGGGTAAGTGCAATAATGTGGCATCAGTCCAATATTATGAGTGGTCCCATGCCAGGGCCCAAATCTCTGGATTGCCCTTCACCATAGAAGACATGCCTGAGTCATCTTCAGCACCACCCCCTGCCACTATCAGTTTGGAAGAGTTTGAAAGCTTGAAGGAGAGAAATGAGAAGCTAACCCAGGCTTTGCAGAAGACCCTCCGGGAGAGGAGTGAAGGTGTGAGGGAGGTTGAGAGATTGGAGAAGTTAAGAGTGGAACACTTGACCAAGATTGAGAAGTCTGGAGATTACATCAACAAGTCTAAAGCTGGTGAACAGATTCTGAAGAATGCTTGTAAGGAAGCCCAGTTCCAGAGAGCAAGGACAGACTTGTATTTGAAAGAGAGTCAGGCCAGGTGGGTCCGGATCACTGAGGCCCGTACCCTAGAAGACAAGAGAGTTCAGGACAAGATGGAGCAAATGGAAAAAGCCCTGGCAGCAGCCCAGGAAGAGATATCAGAGCTGAAAATCAAAGCAGGATTGAAGAGGTCAAAGGACCAAAGTCAGAATAAGAAGTTGACTGCAGCTGTTGCAACAAGAAACCTTCTCATCAGAAGTCTCACAGAGCATCCGGCTGATCCTGTGACCGAAGCACTTCTCAAGGAAGTTCGTGAGGATGAGTTTGGCCTTGGAGTTTGATCATTTGCTTGTTGTTGTTCCTTTTCCATGTACTTTTCCCTTTTGTGATGTATTTTGACCCCTTTGAGGGTTTGTGTTGTAAAATGAACAAATTGTATTATGTCACTTTTGTAATATATTTGTGTTGGTTTCCACCTGAGTTCACTTCAAAAGCAACTTCAACAGCATCATCTTTAAGGGTCTGGAAGGGTCAAAACTGAAGGCCAAACCGGATACCTTGAGAACAAATAAGCATAACTGCATTGCATGCTAACCCTTTTGTTTGTTTTGTTTGTTTTTGTTTTGTTGTTGCTAACCTCTGTTGTGATGCTCAGGAATTATTGCTCGCCGCCGGGTATTTCCTCTCAACAGGCCTCACAGGTACCCAACTAGAAACAACCTTCCGGGAATCCAGATGGATCAGATGCAACAAGACCTTACAGAGGTCAGAAACCAGATGGCTAACGAAAGGTTAGAGATGAGAACGCAGATGACGCAGTTCATGGAAGTTATGAACAACATGGCTCAGAGCCAGGAGAGACTGAGGGCCATGGTTGAAAGGCAAACTCAAGAGGAGCCTCATGTGGGGACTGCCGGCACAAGTAATAATGAAAGGGTGCAACCACATGTTAACCCCCCTGTGTTTGGCCCACATCTCCATCCAGAGGCTAACATCCCAGTCAACATCCAAGGGACTGCCACAGCAGGGAGAGTACTTCAAGAAGATCCTCAGGAGGACCAATTCACAGTGATGGGTGCTGGAGAGGAAACATATGATAGACGATTGGAAGAGATAGCTGAGAAGTTGAGGTCCTTAGAATCTCAAAATTCTTTGGGTTTCGACGTTATGGACATGGGTTTGGTAGAAGGGGTCAGGATTCCCCACAAGTTCAAGCCTCCATGTTTCGAAAAGTATAATGGGACTTCATGCCCCCGGACTCATTTGCAATCATTTCTGGGAAGGCTGAAGGCCTATACAATGGATGAGAAACTCTGGATGTTCTACTTCGAAGATAGCTTGACTGGAGCATCAAGGGAATGGTATTCCCATCTGACAAGAGCAACTATAAGATGCTGGAAGGACCTGGCAGAAGCCTTCATCAGACAGTATCAGTATAATCTAGATATGGCACCCAATAGGACCCTCCTAATGGGAATGTCACAGTCTTCGAGGGAGAGTTTCCGAGAGTATGCCCAAAGGTGGAGGCAACTGGCTGCTGCTGTTCAACCACCAATGTCTGAGAGAGAAATGGCAGACATGTTTATGAACACTCTTCAGGGAACGTATATTGACAGGTTGGCTGCTTTCTCTTCCACTAGCTTCGCAGATGTTGTCATAGCTGGGGAGAGAATTGAAAGCCTGTTAAAGATGGGAAAGATCTCAGACAACGGAGCAAGCTCGTCCAGTAGTACAAGAAAGCCTTTTGCAGGCCCGAGAAGAACTGGCGAGACCAATGCCATCCACACCAACAGGGGAAGGCCCCAATATGTTCAGAGGTCAATAGCAGCAGTCACTATCCCTGCTCCAGCTCATCCTCAGCCAATCTATCAACCTCCTCAACAAAACTTCCAACAACAACCTCAGTATCAGCAGAATCAGTATCCTCCAAGAAACTTCAACAGTAACAACAACAACAACAGTCAACAAAGGCCATTCCAACAAAGGCCATCCCAAGCCAACCGAGTGATCGACCCGATCCCAATGCCATATGCTGCCTTGCTGCCACAACTTCTGAAACTCAACCTAGTTGAGCTAAGAACGTTGGCACCTCCGGATCCCAACAGTCTACCAAGAAACTATGACTCCAATGCTAGGTGTGCTTTTCATTCCAACGCACCTGGTCACAGTACAGAAAAATGCAGGGCTCTGCATATGAAGGTACAAGACTTGGTAGACTCCAAGGCTCTGAATTTTGCACCTCCGCCCAATGTCAATAAAAACCCTATGCCAAACCATGGTGGTCCTCGAATTAATGCTATTGAAGAAGACCAACCATCTTATTCGATAACTAGTGTGGATCAGATCAGGACACCATTGGTGGAAATCAAAGCTCAACTCCGAGAAAACCAAATATTTCCGGGGTGTGAACTAGGGTGTCCCTATTGCAATATTTCATGGAATGGGTGTGAGGACCTGAGAAATGGCATTGACAGCCTTATTCAGAGTGGCTTGCTCCAGATCACTACATCATTTCCGGCAAATCAAGCAACTTCATCAGCAACGGTTTCAGATCCTCCTACAAATGCAGCAACTATTGTTCCCGACAATTCATCAGCAGCATCAACAAGTACTTCACCTGTCCTCCCAAATGATCAGTTTTCAACAGTTTCTCCTGCTACAACTTCAGCTTCATTCCATTTCGACTCTCCATCAATAACAACAACAGTCCTTCCAACAGAACCTCCTACAACACCAACAATCAATCACGAAGATGTCTCTACTGTTACCATATTCTACGATCCTGAAAATAACTCCGCCTACCATTCAGAAGGTGCTACTCCCGCCAGAGCACCAGTTACAATCTTTTACGATCCACAAACAATAACAGTCCCTTCAGCAGCAGCAATCAGTCCAGTCACTGTCACGATGCCTGGACCAGTACCATATGAAAGCAATAGGGCCATCCCTTGGCACTATGGCTCTGACGTGTACTGTGAAGGGAAAAGAATCGCTCTGGAAACATCAATACCTGCACCACAAGTAGATAATGTGGGGGGAGGCGGAGGCTTCACTCGAAGCGGACGTCTCTTTGCTTCACAAGTTCAAAGACCTACAGCCGAAGCAGAAGCTGCTGCCAAGGCAAAGGGTAAAGGCCCGGTGCAGGAAGATCCAGCTGCCAAAGAAGCCCTGAAGACTCCATTTGATCAGGAAGTTGATGAGTTTATGCGGATCATCAAAAAGAGTGATTATAAAATTGTGGATCAGCTTCACCAGACGCCATCCAAAATCTCTATCCTCTCACTGCTTATGTGCTCCGAAGCCCATCGGAATGCACTACTTAAAGTCCTGCACGCAGCTTACGTGCCTGAGGAGATTACTGTCAACCAATTGGAAACCGTGGTTGGAAATGTTACTGCTAGCAATGGGCTAGGGTTTACCAATTCTGACTTGACAGTGGATGGCCGCAACCACAACAAAGCCTTGCACATAACCCTGGAATGCAAAGGAGCTGTCCTTTCTCATGTGCTAGTGGACACAGGTTCTTCCCTGAATGTCTTACCAAAGAAGGCTCTGGTGAAGCTTGAATATGATGGATTGGCATTGAGACCCAGCAACCTGGTGGTAAGAGCCTTTGATGGTTCTAAGAGATCGGTTCTGGGAGAGATTGAGCTGCCTGTGACAATTGGCCCACAGACTTTTAAAACTATCTTTTATGTGATGGACATTCAGCCCGCCTACAGCTGTTTGTTGGGTAGACCCTGGATTCACGTCGCCGGCGCAATAACGTCTACCCTTCACCAAAAGTTAAAATTTGAGTGGGAAGGCCAAGTTGTCACAATCTGTGGAGAGGAGGACATTTTCGTTAGCCATCTGGCTACTTATAAATACATTGAGATGGATGGAGAGATCCATGAAACAATGAGCCAGGGGTTTGAAGCTTTGAATGTGAATGAAGCATCTGCTGTATCTGGTACCCCAATGTCATCATACCAACAAGCCCGGAAGGTTGTTGAAGAAGGAACTGCCCTAGGTTGGGGCAAGGTCTTAGCTGTGGAGGAGAAGAAGGACAAATTTGGGTTGGGTTACAAACCAACTCAACATCAAGCAAAGGCTGCTGGAGAGCCTGGTTTTGTCAGTGGGGGGATGCTTACCCCTGATGCTATCAACTGTCTGGAAGACGAGCTGGAAGAGGAGCGCAATCTGGAGAATTGGATTCGTCCAAAGATCCCGGGGAGCAGTGTCTCGAACTGGTCTTCCCAGGAAATTATAAGGGTTACTCAAGCAGAGTAATTATTATTTCCTGTATTTTTATAGCATGCATCAAAGTCTTGCATCTTGCCCAAGATGACAAGACTCATTTTGTAATCAGGGCCATCTGTACTTTTGTGCAAACAAGATTAAATTAATGAAATATCAGACATCTTTTTGCAAACAAGTCTTTTTCTTTTCTGCTCACTGTTTTTCCATTTTTCTTTTTGTACAAAAAAATAAATGGCGGTGTTTTCAAAATGATAACTTCATTTCACTTTTTTCTAAAGCAAGATTAAAATCAATCACTAAAATGAACCAACTTAACCCTTGCAGAGAGTGCCTTCCTGGCAGCACCGACAACAGCACGGCTATGACATCGTATGACTTTGACAATCCAATCAATCAAGCTGATGAAGGGGTTGATGAAGAGTATGAGCTTCCTGAAGAGCTAGCTAGGTTGTTGAGACAGGAGGAAAAGGTTATTACTCCTTACCAGGAGGAGATTGAAGTGATCAATCTTGGTACGGAAGAAAATGTGAAAGAAGTTAAAATCGGGGCCTGCCTACAAGACTCAGTGAAGAGACAGCTGATAGATCTGCTTCAAGAGTATGCTGATGTGTTTGCTTGGTCGTATCAAGATATGCCAGGGTTGGATACCGATATAGTTGTGCACAAGTTGCCTCTGAGGGAAGAATGCCCACCAGTCAAACAGAAGCTGCGCCGAACTCGCCCGGACATGGCTATGAAAATCAAGGAAGAGGTACAAAAGCAATGGGACGCCGGGTTCCTTGCTGTGACTAGCTATCCGCCGTGGGTTGCTAACATAGTACCTGTGCCTAAGAAGGATGGCAAAGTAAGAATGTGTGTTGACTACCGGGATCTGAACAGAGCCAGCCCGAAGGATGATTTCCCATTACCTCACATTGACGTATTGGTGGATAATACGGCTCAGTTCTTGGTATTCTCCTTCATGGACGGATTTTCAGGATACAATCAGATCAAAATGTCACCTGAAGACATGGAGAAGACAACATTCATTACACCTTGGGGCACATTCTGTTACAAGGTAATGCCATTCGGACTGAAGAATGCTGGTGCCACATATCAACGGGCTATGGTGACATTATTCCACGATATGATCCACAAGGAAATAGAATGTTATGTGGATGATATGATCGCCAAGTCCCTTACAGAGGAAGATCACCTGGTAAATCTGCTCAAGTTATTCAAGCGTCTGAGGAAATACCAATTGAAGCTGAACCCCAACAAATGCACATTCGGGGTGCGATCCGGTAAGCTGCTGGGCTTTATTGTAAGCGAGAAAGGGATTGAAGTTGACCCTGATAAAGTCAAGGCTATTCAAGAAATGCCTGCACCTAAAGCTGAGAAAGAAGTTCGAGGGTTCTTAGGTCGATTGAACTACATCTCACGGTTCATATCTCACCTTACAGCAACCTGTGAACCCTTGTTCAAGCTGTTAAGAAAGGAACAAACGGTCAGGTGGAACGAAGATTGCCAGAAGGCTTTTGACAAGATCAAGGAATATCTGCAAGAACCTCCAATCCTCATGCCGCCAGTCGAAGGAAGACCTCTGATCATGTACTTGACAGTATTAGAAGAGTCAATGGGGTGTGTGCTGGGCCAGCATGACGAGTCTGGTCGAAAAGAGTATGCAATATACTACCTAAGCAAAAAGTTTACCGACTGTGAACAATGTTATTCACTGCTCGAGAAAACTTGTTGTGCTTTAGCGTGGGCTGCTCGCCGACTGAGACAGTATATGTTGACCCACACCACTTTGTTGATATCCAAAATGGACCCAGTTAAGTACATTTTCGAGAAGCCAGCTCTTACCGGACGGGTCGCAAGATGGCAGATGATTCTCACAGAATACGACATACAGTACACATCTCAGAAAGCCATCAAAGGCAGTGTACTATCTGAATATCTTGCTGAGCAACCCATTGATGACTACCAGCCTATGAGGTTTGACTTCCCTGATGAAGACATCATGTTCATTAAAGCAAAAGATCACGAAGAGCCTATTCACACTGAAGGGCCTGACCCGGAGGAAGAATGGACTATGATGTTTAATGGGGCTGTTAACATGAATGGTCGTGGTGTTGGTGCAGTACTCATTACACCCAAAGGAGTTCACATGCCTTTCTCGGCAAAGCTCACTTTCAACAGCACTAACAACGAAGCTGAATACGAAGCTTGCATTATGGGTCTTGAGGAAGCCATTGACCTCAGGATCAAGACATTGACCGTATTCGGAGATTCAGCTTTGGTAGTCAATCAAACCAACGGGAAATGGTACACCCACCAAGATCATCTGATACCTTACAGGGATTATACAAGGAGGTTATTGACTTTCTTCACAACAGTCAAGCTTGAGTATATCCCTCGGGACGAGAATCAATTTGCAGATGCTCTTGCTACCATTTCATCCATGATCAAAGTTCAAACGGCCAACTTTGTACCTCAGATCTCAGTGTCCAGACTCGATAGACCAGCATATGTGTTCGCAGCGGATGTTGTAAAAGATGATAAGCCTTGGTACCATGACATTAAAAGCTTCTTGGAGGATCAAACATACCCACCTGGGGCATCTTCCAATGATAAGAAGACTTTGAGAAGGCTTGCTGGTAGTTTCTTTCTGAACACTGATGGGTCTTTATACAAAAGGAACTTTGATATGGTACTCCTCAGATGTGTTGACAAGACAGAAGCAGATTTGTTGATGCATGAAGTGCACGAAGGCTCTTTTGGTACCCATGCAGGAGGGCATGCCATGGCTAAGAAGTTGTTAAGATCAGGCTATTACTGGATCACGATGGATGCAGACTGTTGTGCTTACGCCAGAAAATGCCATAAATGCCAGATCTATGCAGACAAGGTGCATGTGCCTCCCAATCCTTTGAACATCATGTCTTCACCATGGCCCTTTGCTATGTGGGGCATTGATATGATTGGCAAGATTGAGCCAACTGCTTCGAACGGCCACAGATTCATCCTGGTCGCCATTGACTATTTCACCAAGTGGGTTGAAGCAGCCTCATATGCAAATGTTACAAGACAAGTGGTAGCCAGATTTCTGAAAAGAGATATCATCTGTCGATATGGAGTTCCCGAGCGAATCATTACTGACAATGGTTCCAATTTAAACAACAAAATGATGGCTGAACTGTGTCGGGACTTCAAGATCCAACATCACAATTCTTCTCCTTACAGGCCAAAGATGAATGGCGCTGTTGAGGCGGCAAATAAGAATATCAAGAAGATTGTGCAGAAGATGGTAATCACATACAAAGACTGGCATGAAATGCTACCATTTGCCTTGCATGGGTACCGCACATCAATCAGAACATCCACTGGGGCAACACCGTATCAACTTGTATATGGTATGGAAGCAGTCCTACCTGTTGAAGTTGAATTACCCTCTCTACGAGTTTTGATGGATGTTAAACTGAGTGAAGCAGAATGGGTTCGGTCCCGATACGAACAACTGAGTCTGATCGAAGAGAAGAGATTGGCTGCAATCTGCCATGGGCAGTTATATCAGAAGAGAATGAAGAAAGCCTTCGATCAGAAAGTCAGGCACCGAGAGTACCAAGTAGGGGATCTTGTGTTGAAAAGAATCCTCCCTCCTCATGCAGACCACAGGGGCAAATGGACTCCAAATTATGAAGGACCATTTGTTGTAAAGAAAGTTTTCTCTGGTGGAGCACTGATCCTCAGCACCATGGATGGTGAAGATTTCCCGTCCCCTGTGAATTCAGATGCAGTTAAAAAATACTTCGCATAAAATGACCCGCTGGACATAAAAACAGAATGTAAGTCCAGGCAAAAATAGGGCATCCCGGCGAGTCAAAAACAGAATAAAAGACTCGGGCAAAAGTAAGGGAAAATAAACACAAAAATGTACACCCGCTGAGTTGAAAAGCCGCATTGGACAGCTCAGGCAAAAATGGGTATTCCGATGGATTGAAAACCCGAAAGGGCGATCCATGCAAAATAAGGGAATAAGCGAACAACTGCATTCTGATTTCGTCTGTATCACCTACAACTTGGTAAGCTTCCAAGCTTCAATCAGAATCAACTCTCTCCAGAAAGCAAGACGAGAAGAACGTCATTGTCATACGAGTCATAGCAGGAGAGGAAGCTCCTTAAAGCGTCGTCAGCACCGCCAGCAATTTATTTCTCAATTTGTAACAATCTCTTCATTCCAGGAGATATGTTTCTTTGACTGTATCTTGCCAATTCAGGGCACACGAATTAATAAAATCAGATTTTCAGTCATGTTTCGTCTTTTACATTTATGTTTTGCAAAGAGTCGTCTGATAACTCTAAAAATACAATTGCATAAGTACAGATGCCTTTCTCTAAAAATAAAAACACATGCCTACAGGGAATATACTTACTCTCGAAAGTACTTATCTCCTATGACGGAATCCAGTAAGGGATACCCCGGGACCTTTTGTACGTTTCCTTACCTTTGCAGGATTGCAGGTATCCAGAGCGCAACCTGGGGCATGCAGGTTACGTCTCAGCAAGTAGGCGAATCATTATCAACTCGGTCTATCTTCCACATGGCACTAGAAGGTGCCCATTTCCCCAGCGGAGCTGCCAAATCAGCATACACTCGATCTCAGCATCCGAAATGCCATTTCCCCAGCTGAGTTGCTCCCCATTGCTTTCGCCAGCAAAGTTGCCAAATCAACAAACAGGCTTAACACTCCGGGTGTTTTCTCCCCAGCCGAGTTGCCTCTCATTACTATCCCCAGCTGAGTTACCAACAGCATTCCCCAGCTGAGTTACCAACAGCATTCCCCAGCTGTAGTACCAACCATTCTACCTCAGCAGAATGCAGAAATCAGGGAATCATCTCCCCACAGAGCTTCAAGCCTTTATTCAGAAGAGCAACGCACGGAGAAGTCACAACAGAGTACAGAAGCTTCTACAAACCCCAGCTGGGTTTCTCATTTATAAGGATATGTCAATCAGTGACCTATATCCCCAAACAGATGCATCATTAGATCAACCAACGATCTTATCCCCAGCTGGGATGTCCACTTCAAGCAGATCATCCGGAGATCTTCACAGCAATGGGATCCGGATCCCGGATCTGTGCCCCTTTGCATAATCATGGCATCCGCATCATATTCACCCCCCCCAGAGCGTAGCATTCCGTCTAATACGGAGCATTACGGCAAAAATCAAATGCATAGCATAATCATAAGTCATGTTGTGAATCAAACACTTGTGAATAATAAGCCGTTCACCATCATTGTACAGAAGAACTCCCACCAGAGTCCCCGGCAAAAGCAGCTGCCCTTCCAAATCACAAACACCAGTATATACACCTTTTGGCACCCGCCCGTGTCATCTTTCCCCAGTAAAGTCGCCTGAACCCCCTTTACAAACAAGATTACCCGTATTACAGATACATCCTGACACCCGTCCGTGTCAAATCACCAGCAGAAAGCCAAAGACATCCTTTTTGCACTCACATATACTCGTATATACACCCGTCCGTGTCATATCCCCAGCGCAGTCGCCTAGACTTTGTATAGCAGATACTTGTTAATATTATACTTTTCTCTCTTGGCACCCGTCTGTGTCATTCTCCCCAGCAGTTAAAACACTCATCTATACAATACAATACTCACTACTCATGGTACGCTTATACAGATACTCGTCCGTATTTTGTATACATCATCTCTCATATCCCCACAGATTTGACAGTAGTCCTTGTCCTTTGTTAACCAGTTGGTACTCGTCCGTACCATCATCTCAGAACATTGCGTCTAGTGTTTGTTTCTACATGATACTCGTCCGTACCATAGTCTTAAGGATGCTCGTCCGCATCTTTAATCCATACACCATGTCAAACACTTATGTCTTCTTGGATATAGATACTCGTCCGTGTCTATTATTCCCCAGAAGAGTCCTTTCAGATGCGACACTCGTCCGTGTTCTTTGTTAACCGGTTGATACTCGTCCGTATCATCATCTCTGAACATGTGTCAGTTTGTTTCTACATGATACTCGTCTGTATCATAGTCTTAAGGATGCTCGTCCGCATCTTTAATCTATACACAATACCAAACACTTATACCTTTTGCTTCTTGGATGTAAACGCTCGTCCGTGTTCACTATCTCCCCAGTAGATCACCAACAAATTTCCTTTTTTATCTAACACTCGTCCTGTGTTATGATACCTTTGAGAGCAGCCGTACCCTGCTGAGTGGTCGTCCTCCACTTCTTGATGGTCGTCCTCCATCATGCTCATCCGATGGCCGTCCCCATCGTTGTTTTTAGCAGCCGTCCCCTGCTAGGTGGTCGTCCTCCACCTTTTGATGATCGTCCTTCATCACTTTATCCAATGGCCGTCCCCATTGTTGATTTTGGTTATCTGACATTCGTCCTATGTCATGATAAACCTTGAGAGCAGCCGTACCCTGCTGAGTGGTCGTCCTCCACTTCTTGATGGTCGTCCTCCATCTTGCTCGTCCGATGGCCGTCCCCATCGTTGACCTTTTCTATCCGATGGCCGTCCCCATCGTTGATATTTTCGGCAGCCGTACCCTGCCAGGTGGTCGTCCTCCACCTTTGATGGCCGTCCCCATCATATTTCTTTTATTCCCAACAGAGCAGCCGTCCCCTGCTAGGTGATCGTCCTTCACCTTTGATGGCCGTACCCCATCATCTGTTTATTTCGTTCATTCTTTAACCCGATGGCCGTCCCCGTCGTGGTCCCTTTTCCTTTTTAGCCCGATGGCCGTCCCCATCGTTGTTTACTTTACCTTTATGAACTTGATGGCCGTCCCCGTCATGTTTCATTAATCCTCAGAAACTTTGCAGCTTTATCTTGATGGCCGTCCCCATCATAATATCCTATTTTCCCCAGCTAGTCGGCCGTCCCCGTCTTAGCTTTACTTTTTATCCCCAGCATGTCGGCCGTCCCCGTCATCGCTTTATTTCCTGCACTTTACCAGCATGTCGGCCGTCCCCGTCATCGCTTTGCTTCACATACCACTTTACCCAGCAGTCTTCCTCTGCTCGACGGTCGTCCTCCGTCGCCCACACTTTACAATATACTTTATTTTGCTTTTACAATCTATATCCCTTTTCCTCTTCATTCTGTGAGTGCAAATTTTGGACTGTCTTTGGTATTCAACCACAAGTTATCTTGTTTGGCCTGTTAAGCCGTCGCTTACATCCTGCACCGCTAACTCATGTTTGAATAGGGGCAGCTGTAAACACCCCAAATTTGCCCTCACCCATTCACACCATGGCTTGTGATCTTTCTCATATGCATAAACACAATCATGTCATCTCACATCTCATTTTTGATTCACTGCATAGCTTTCAAGGCATCTGCACCTAGGGTTTGTGATCTGAGCAATCCCAAAGCATCTTGAGCCATTCCAAAGGCAACTAATCAACTCAAAGGGGTCCATGAGTGTTCTTATATCATTTTTCATCTCCTCAAAGTCAAAAATGCAGAGGAATCACAAGAACTAGGGTTTGAGTGGATGCAGGGCCAGCTTGAACTACACAGTTGACTGAAAATTAGGGTTTTGGTTTCAGAGGCCATAACCCCAAATTTTTTGGTCATTCTTGTTTCCATTGGTCTATATATGGTAAAGGGAGTATGCATATCAATTTTCATGAAGAAATTCCATGGGGAAGTCATCTGATCAAGAGTTGACTTTTCAGGCAAGTCAGTGCAAAATCAGGGCATCTGAGGCCCCCAATGACCCAACCAATGGGTGATCTTCATCATTTTGAGTGTATATGATCTTTATTTGATCATGGAAGAAGGTTGAAGTTCATAGAAATCAAGAATTTAGGGTTTTTGCAAATGTTGACTTTTTGGGCATAGTTGACTTTTCAAGAATACACCATTTTAGATCATTTTTCAAGCCATGATTCTTGATCCAAAAATGCTTCAAATGGAAAAACTTTGGTCATGAAAGTTGTAGATCTCATCTTTCCCTTTTCAAAAAGTACAAGAACATGATCTAATTCATCTTGGATCAAAAGTTATGGTTTGTTAAAGTTGGCAAAAATCACTAAATTTCAAGTTATGCACCAAAGGCAAAAATTGCAAATTCTTCTTCCAAGGCCAATTCAGTCACCATATGGGCTTCTAATGCACTTAACATGATCATGTAACTCCTAAAAATCAGAAATGAACCAAGAATGTCATGGTTTCATGTTTGGTTAGGCAAGGAAGTCACATGTGAACCAAAATGTCACAACTTGCAAAATCATCATTTCACCTCCTACCACTTGTTGCCTTGGGTGCTGAACCAAGCTAGCCTTTCCCCTCACCATGTTGCGCCAGCCCACACACTTGTACTAGCCTAGAACACAACCCATGCCTCTCTTACACAAAGGTTGACAATTTGCAAAAGTGGCCATACCAATCAATAAAGGGCAGGTCACATCATCTGACCAATGAGATTAGTTTATGTGGATCAAATGCTGGCTAAACATAAGAGAAAGCAAGGCTGAAGCTCACACATTCATCACATACTCAAACACACTCCCTTTTGCAAACTTCTTCGAATCTCTCTGTCCAGACTTCAAACATCCAAACCATTTTCACCAATCATCTCATCATGTCTCATTGAGTCAAAAGCAACCAAGAACCCAGCCTGAAACAAGCCATAACACCACTTCACCATTTTCACCCCAATTTGCAGTTTCATTCGAAACCCTCTCCACAGCTCACAAACACCCAAACAAACTCCATAAACCTTCTCTACTCATCATCTGGACCACAGACAACCCTTCACCCTTGCCAGAAACAACCTGAATCACCATTGCCATGTTCAACTGAGCTTGAGCAGAAGTTACTCAAACTCTTCATCCAGCCAACATAAATTCTTCCTAAGCATTCAAGGATCATCAGGAGGCCAAGTAGAGTGGATTTCACCAAGAGAGGAGGTCAGAAAGTAGCTGAGTTGAAAGCTTCGAATCTCAGGTAGCTCAAGAAATATTTTTCCAGAAATCATTTTTTAAGTTCCTAATCTGTTCTATATGTCTTCCTGATCATGAATATGCTTTTGGTTTTGAAAATGGTGATGAAATGAGAATGTAATTGCTTCCTGAAACTTTTTTGCCCTAGTTCTTGTTTGCTTCGATTCAGCCTTTCATGGAAAAATAAATTTGTTTTGTTTGAGGGTTATGACTCGTGAGTGAGTGGGAAGCATTTCTGTTCATTTAGATTTCATTTTCGTAACGTGTAGAGTGAGTTTGAGGTTTTGGGTGAACGGAGAAGATGACCGGAACACTGTTCCGGTCATCTGAGAGTGTTTAACGGCGTAATTAGGGCATAAGCATTTAATTAACAAGTTTGAATTTGAGCCGTGAGATAAGGCGCCAAGTCAATGCGCGCGCTGGCCAGTTTGAACCTCAAGCGTTGGATTGTTTGACTTCTCATTAAATCAGATTAATTCATTTTTTATTTCATTTTATTTCATTTAAATTGCATAATTAATTTAAAATAGCAGAAAATTCTTAAAAATTATGAAACTTTTTCCTTAAAGTTTTATTAATTTTTAAGACCCAAAAACATTTTTTATTTTTATTTTATCATTAAAAAAGTATTTTTAAATATTTAAAGGATTATTTTTAATTGATTAATGGGAATTAATTAATTAAAAATACTTTTAGGTATTTAGAAATTACAAAAAAATTCATGAAATGTTCTAAGACATTTAGAAACATTGTCCAACCTTCAAACCAAATTTCTTTTTTGATCTTGATGCATTTTAAGAATTTTTCATTGAATTAAATCATATTTTGTGCATTATTTTGATCATAAGTTCAAAAATTCATTCCTGCCTATTGGTGAAGGTTGAGACATTGATTCTTTTTGCTTTGTCTTGTGTTTGGCATGTAGTTTCTAGGGTAAAAAGGCCATGAATTGTTCTTGCATTTTCAAATTGTTTGGCATTTATTTTGTTAAGAACCCTAAAAAACCCTAATATCTTGTAAAATTCATATCTTGAGTTTGGTTGAGAGTTGAGAGCTCCCCTTTGGGCAGTGGTTCATCATAGGCCTAGGGTTTCTTTGGATACCATTTTCCTTTTTTTATCATGAGGTTTGCTTCTGTTTTTGGTTTGTGTTTGATGTTTGATTCATGAACCCTAATTTGGGCTTTCATTTGCATCCCTCTTGCATTTCCTTGCATAACATGACTTATCTTTGCATTTTGTGCATTCTTGTGATCCATTTGACATCTTAAGACATGTAGAAAGCATGTTTGATCACTGCATTACATATTTGCCATGTCATTTGTCTTGTATGATTCATAACATTCCATGTTTGTTCATGCTCCTTAACTTGCATCATATGCATTCATAAGCTTGTATGATCATTTCCATTGTCTTGCCTCATGTTTTCAGCACCTCATAACATCATAATCATCATCAACATGCTTCTGGTTTTGCTTAGCATCATATCATTTCATCTCAGCTTGCATTGCATTGCATTTTCTTTCTAACATTGCAGGTGGTAAGTAAACTTGAGAAGTGGATTTGCCTTCACTTCTCATACCTCTTCTTTTCATCTCTCTTGCATCCATTGCTGCATTTTTACATGTGTTTGAGTTCGAGCTTGCTCATTCTTCTTCCTCCCACTTTCTTTCTTCAAGTGACTTGACTTCTTGAATGAAGCAAGTCACTTTGCTTCTCTTGATCCTGTTCATCTGCTTCCTGGTGGTTCCTCTGAAGATTGTTCTTGCAAACCTCACAAACCTTAGGACCAACCAAGCATGACAATGAATTAGGGTTTTGATTAGTTCCCCCATAGTTTTACCTTTGTGTCTCTCTTTGAGTCTTCTCTTCTCATCTCATAATCAGGGACTAAACCCTAAAGGCTTTAAGACTTTGTGATTAAGCTTATGCCTGCATCCTTCTCTTAGGATGGAGTGTATAACTTTAATCCTAAGTATTAAACCCTTAAGGTGTTTTAATCTCTTAATCAACTCATTTAATAAATATCAAGACATCACACTTGTAACTTGGGCCTTGCATTAGGGTTCTAATTCTTCCTTAAGTGGTTAAGAAGGACTAACCCTAGTGTTAATGGACAAGTCCCCCTCAAGTTGTCTTACAAATCATAAAAAACACTTCATCATCATCATTAATCTAAAATCCACTTAATCAAAGGCTTGTTTTGTCATGGGTTTAATCCCTAATCATGGATTAAGTTGAGGAGTCTTCCTCAGCTTAAACATTCTCATCTATTATCCTTCTTTTAGGATGGTGTAATGAGTCTGTTTAATCCTTGATTATGGCTTAACCTCATCACTCAACACTAAACAAAATCACAAAAACATCTAAATAATCACAAGTAGGTTAATGATCTTGATCCTACACCAAAGGTGATTAAGTGTGAGAATCTGACTTCACACTTGAGGTATTCTCATTACCCCTAATCAGAGGGAGGATGTGATGAGTTTACTAAGTCCACTGGTTTAGGTTTAAGCTCATTAACTTATGACAAACTCTCAAAAGCAATAAAAGACTGAAAACTCAAAAACAAACAATAATCGTTTCCCCCGGGATTCTTTTCTCATCACCTTCATTCACAAACGAGAACTCGCTTCTTCCGTCTAATGCAAGACAGTTCGCACCTGAGCCAGACAGGTCATACACTTGAGCATAGACAAGCAAGCAGTTCACAAGTCAATTCATCTTTCAGTCTCTTTGGGTCGAACTACGGTGTTCTGACTTCCTCATTGCACGAGAGGATACGTAGGCATAACTTAACAGTTATCGAACAAAAGTCTCTGTATATTCCCCCTCTTTCCAGCATCATTCTCTTAGCCTCATGATCATGAGCATACTCTTATTCTTACACTGACACTGTATATATCACACTTCACTTCTTTTACACTGACACCTGTACATCTTTCCAGCTCTTTTGCACACAAATTGCACTGACACTACCCCTTTAAAACACAAATCTTTTAAGCGTGGATCCCGTCGAGTACGACGGACAATCTGGGTGCTAATACCTTCCCAGGTTGTAACCAACCCCCTTTCTCAGTTTCTCTGGTTCGCAACCGTCTTATCCGTATCTTTCTAGGTCTATGCAGCATTGCCTTTCCTCCGGGATAAAAATGCCTAGCTGGCGACTCTATTCATTCTCCAGTGAGTTCACGGCTGTGTGTTCTCATTGTCCCTCTCGCCGACCGTTCGCGTCTGTACCTTCATCTGATCCATTTTCATTTGTCGGGAGCGACAGAGGGCCTAACTGAAAGTAGTGAAAGGTGAAGCACCTGAGACGTGGGTTATAGTACTGCAATAAAGTATGAATGGCGCTCCTTTGTGCACTATCCAAATCAACTACCAAATCCAGAATATCACCATATTTCTCCTTGAAGTGTCCTAGCTGACCCGGGGTAATAAGAGACACCATCTGGTTGATCAAATCCACTTTGGTGTCAAAGAATTTGTAGTGCATAGTCCTTTTTCTGACATCTTCCATCCTGGAGTAGAAGTATGACCGGGAATCAGGAATATTATGAACCTTGAGAATGAAAATGAACACAATGATTAATGATGTCATGATGCTTATGCAATGCAAATCATACGATCGGTGACGTGCCTATGATGTTTCAAGCATATAATCACGTGTATGTGCAGGGTTACAACATTACAATAACAGTTCCTCTGAACAAGAATCCCAGATCTCCGAACCAAGTAAATAGAGAACCAGATCACTATACTGAACAATACTGACAAAGTGGGTATGTTAGAAGTCTCAGGGTTCCCGCCAACCTGTAAACCCCTCTCATCTCACGGGTGTGCTACTCAGTTCAATATCACAGACTCTCAAAGCCGAGCAACAATAATACGTTCACTATCTCCAAGAAGTGGCTCATGACCAAATCAGGGAATTGGTTTGGCATTATGTACTACTCAGGGAGGTCTAAGATGAGTCCAAGGAAGCAAGTATCCCTCATAAGTCCCCAGCTTCAAGCATTGAATCGAGAAACAATAGTACATTTAGCCCTTGGGATACAATACTATCGTCATACGAACAGTTTTCTTTAACTGGATTCCTATGAGAGAACCAGGCCATCCTATGCGAGTTCCCAGTAGACCCTCGGATGCGAGTGGGTTTGCCAACAAATGTGGTCTGCCGTTGTCATCACTGGAGAGGGGTGTTTCGACTAAGGTCCTCAAAGATCGGTCACCAGATGCACATAACTATCGAGGTCGTACCTTGAAGTGGGAAAAACCCCTCACACAGAATAGTTCCAAGACGGTCGCAATTTGGGTGTGGAACACATCGCCACTCATCATGTAACCATGCGAGTACAATGTCTGTCCATGCTAATCCTATGGTGCATTCAAGCCGGGTAGTTGGCTTATCTCAAAGTAACTCCCGCTCACAGAAAAAATGGAAACCAACACAGTCCAGTATATATGATGCATGGAAAATAAATACTGAAAACTATAAATAAATGTTGTAAAGTAAAAACTGTAAATAAAATAGTAAATAAACACACAACAACACACAAGTAACACCCAAAGAAACAGAAACAAACAGGCGCTAGGATTGACTCTACAAGGGGAAACTAGAGATTTTTGGTTCGATCCCCAACAGAGTCGCCGGATGTCGCTCCCAGGATTTTCATCCTAGTAAAAACGCGAAAGTGACGCAGAAAAGGTCAGAGTCGCCAGCCAGACATTTTTATCCCGAAGGAACAGAAAAGGTAATGCTACATAAACCTAAGGAATAAGGAAAGGACAAGGTCCTGCGAACCAAAGATATGGGTTCGGGAGTCGGTTACGACCTGGGAAGATATTAGCACCCCAGACCGTCCATCGTACCCGACGGGATCCACGCTTGCTTGTTTGTTTCAAAGGGTGAGAAGTAAGAATGCTGCTGAATAAAACCGATAACTGGAAAGGAAGTAGAAAAGGAACTGGAAAAAGAGAACGAAAAGAAAGAATGGGGAAAATATAGGGAAAATAAAGAATGTGCTCAAACGGGCGCTAACCCGCTGCTAACGTACCTCATCGGGAATATGAGGATCATAGTCGACGTAGTTCTCCTAACTAATGCGGAAACTATTTATGTGTTTTTTAGAGTTGAACTGCGTATGTCTATGCTCAGGTGTTGCAGGCTCGTCTGGTACGAGTGTGTTACCGTCTTGCAAATGAGACAAGTCGTCGCAAGTTTGCATTTAGAGTGAGTGAGGTGAGAAAAGAATTCCAAAGGAAAAGACAATTCTTCTTTGTTGTTTTGTCTTTTAGAGAAGTGTTTTCTGTTTATTGATTGTGAACCTTCTCAAACTAAGACTTGTTCATCGTGGTATATTCCTTACACCTCGCCCCAAAACAGGACGCGTATAAGTAACCCACGGCAAAGTCTCGTGTCGTACGAGAAATTCAACCTTTATTAGGTGTTTTTTACTTTTCTTTTTGAGATGAGAAAGAAAGCAAAACGAACCAAATGAAAAAGTCTAAGGGGAAGACTAATATCCTAGTGTTGTCATACATAGCTGAACCTAGGTTATTGTGGTTTTCTAATCCTAATGCGAGAAGGAAAATAAGAAGGGAAAGTAGAAAACAACTTACTTCCTAGTGAAGCTAATATGATCCTAAAGGGGAATTAGCATGAAGTTGTGTAAATCAAGACAAAAATGCTAAATCAAATACACTTTGAAAGCATAAAGGAATTAAAAGGATTAAGTTGCGTGAACTTACCCTTACCTCCCTTCAAAATAAAGGTTATCATAATAAACATGAATAATAAATGAGGTAAACAAGTACCAAACAATTCCTAAGGGATCTAGGACCTAAACCAGACTCAATCCTAAGTCTAAAGACCTAAAAAATATGCAAGACAAAAAATCCAGCAGCCTATTACAGCTCCTAAATGCACAAACAACAATGAAATGCAATGCAAAATGCACACAACTTTCTACAGCTAACAATCAGTATGCAAAACAGGTGTGAAAAGCCAAAAACAACATGAATGCAATGTGTTTTTATAACCTCTATCTCAAAATATAGCTATGAAAAGTGAGACAGATTTGGATTTATTTTCAATTATACACAAAATGATATTTGATGCACAAAGTGGAATGCAAAATAATGCAAGATTAATGCAATAAAATGCTACGGATTATTAACAATGCCATACAAAAATCTTCATGCAATTTAGTGATGCAAGTTAAGTGAATTTTGGTGGTATTTACATTATGCAAAATTTCAAACATGCACGTGATTTAACAAAATGCAAATGCCTCATAAAACAATACAAAATGCAAAGATCTGTCATTTACTGTGATGCTAGGAATGATGCAAAGCAATGCAAACAATGATCACTAAAATGCTATGAACATATATGCAAATTTTATGCACAAAAATGGAAAGTAACAAACGCGTGTCGAAGGCTATCCAAAATACAGAGTCATGCACCTAAAATGATCCTAATAATTCCCTAAAATCACGTTCTAACAAGCTATGAACATTAAAGGGATAATGCAATGCAAACATGCCATGAAAATAATTTTTTGAGTTCAAACAACGTTAACTAGTTAACGATATAGGTTAACCGGTTAACGCCCTTAAATTTTCAAAATCAGGGCAATTTTCAATGTGTTAACCGGTTAACCATGTGCGTTAACTGGTTAACATTGAATAGAATGCAAAAATTCAGCTATGCAGAAGCACTTTTGGTCATGAAGCTACTTCTAGAAACCCCCTAACACATACATGGACATGTTAACACGAATTTGTAGCTTAAATAAGGTATTCTAACTCCTATTAGCACCTAAAATTAGCTATGATTCTACCTACTAACAATCAAAACTAGCAAAACGCAATTGAATCGTAACCGAAAGTAAAACGATCAAAACACAAGCATAACACTAAGAAATCGAAGAATGCCATATGGCGAGATGAAGAGAATAAATTAAACGCAAAGCGGTTTTGAATTACCAACCTACAAAGCAAAGGAGTGCTTTGGTGAGTGTTACGATGTAGATCGAAACACAAGTGATTAAGAAAACCGAAGATCCGCGAACGCGCAAAATAAATGCGTTTGATGATGCTTCTTGATGAACACTTGCACAATCACTTCTAATAAGCCAAAATCGATCCAAAAACAGAAGCACTTCTTCAATAAGCTATGGATTTGATGATTGATGAAGGTTTAACTTCAAGTTCCAATGAAAAACTTGAAGAACTTTTATGGAGAAGCTTTGGAGAATTTGGAAATGGAGGAGAATTGAGAGAGAAATGAGAGATTTGGAACGTGAAATGATGAAAATGAAGTTGTAACTTGAAAAATGAGGTTAGAACTTATATAGAGGCTAGGATTGGACTTAGGCTTGGTCATGGAGCTTGCTTGGGCATTAGGTTAGGTTTAGAATTAGGTTTGGAGTTAGTTAAAGTTGGTTATGGCTCTAGAATATTTCTTAGAAGAGTGTGGAAGGGTATAGAATGTGGTAGAAATTTTTAGTGAATGAAATGTGAAAGTGGAGTGAAAAATGAAGTGGAAAAGGGAAAAGAAAAGTGGAGGGAAGTGGTGAAAGCAACCAATTTTTGAAGGTTTTGTTCAAAATTCTCCCCCGTTAACCGATTAAGCATATGCGTTAACCGGTTTACAGCAAAAAAGTTTGAATCCTTCTTTTCTTTGGTGGCACCTCATAGAAATGACCTTGGATATTTTTGTTGCATTGTTTTTCCTCTTGAGCTTCAATGCTTTACAAACCTTGATCGATCACATGCCTCATGCGTATGCAAATGATCATGATTTATTTATTTTATTTATTATTTTGAATATGATGAGATGCTTGGACGATCATGCAAAATGAAGAAGCATAAACCACTTGAGGTTGACACTAAATTAAGAGGGAAAATTTTAAGGTATTATAGTTGGGATACAAGAAAATAACTTATTATTACGAGCCGACCAAATAGTCCACACCACATCATGTCAAATCAATAGAAAAACACCCATAACCTTAGTCATAACTCCTAAGGATCAGAAGAACTAAAAAGGGTATTAATGTCACTAGGGAGGGAAACCTGGACACCCAAACATCCAAAAATCTTATACCAGACACTAGAGACTAAGTTACATGTAATAGATAAATTTGAAGCATATTTAAGGAAATGATCATAAATAATACAATAGGTATCATATGGATAACCAAGAATATTTCGCTTGACCAGATTCTCTTTAGAGGAGAATCTATCCTGAAGGAGTTACCAAGAAAAAACATTCACCTTATATGGGGCCTAACTATCCCAAATAAGGGGAAGGATAAAGACATCTTTCACACCATGGATAACTTAGAGAGAAACAAAATTCATTTGGAGACTATACGTAGAAGCCACTGAAAAAGTGTCTTCTTTACAATCCACCAATTAGGATCCAAACTAAGATGATCAGACTGCAAGACTGAAAAGAACTCAGTGGCTATTATCTCCTCATAGTAAAATAAAAAAGGTATCATCCATCTAAGGTCCCAATAAAGTCTCCCATTAACTCATTTCCCTATATCACCCACTTTCCCATATTGCACTTGGGATATGGTAAAAAGCTTATGAAACCTTTGGGACAGGGGGACATCCCTTATCCAAAGGTTGTGCCAAAAGGAGGTTTGGATACCAGTTCCTATCTCCCTAATTAATCCATCCTTAAACCAATTAGAGAGATCATTTCTCTTATCTTAAAGGAGAGAAACCCTTTTCCACCAAGAGGACACCAAGGCTTAATTTAGCTAGCAGAGTGAGATTTACTAGCCAGAGATGACTAACACTCAATCCCTTATCCTTTTTAATTTTACACACATAAACCCACTAGGCCCAAGAGATTTTAGAATCTCCTCTCACACCTCCCAAAATTAAATTCCTTTGAATTCTAACCAGAATTTTGCAAACTTTCACACACATCTTCATAAAAGAAAAATAGAAGACACATATAACATCGAGAGTAGAATTAAGGATAACCACTCTACCCCAAGCTAATAAATCTAACTAATTCTAAGCCATATTACAAAGCCATTTAAAGTCGGTTTTACAACTCATATAAGACGTCTCATAATAATATGCAAAACTGACTAAGATAATTTGAAATTAAAGAAAAAAGTAAAAGAAATATATACGGATTCTCCAACACATTTCTCAAATTGGAGCATATATATATTTATCGTATCAAACTTTCTTATTAAATGCTAAAAATTGAGTTTTTCCAAGCTTTTTGGTTAAGATATCATCAGTTTGCAGACTAGGAAAACATAAGATCTTGACATCTAACTTCTCATTTATGAAATAATGGGAAATTTTAATATATTTGGTTTTTTCACGTTGAATTAGATTATTTTATGTTTTATGATCAAAATATATACATAAAAAACAAGGGATGTGAAATAAGCCCGATAAAATTAAAGATACACTTCCTATTTCAAATCGTTTTGTGACCCGTCTTGTTCGCTATCTATTTTGAGAAATTGGAAAAAGCTTTTTCATTTTGTTTCTATTAGAATTATGACTTATCTCATCCTTACAAAATTGCCTTGTAAGGTGAGAGATGTCACTCTATATAAACGCATTAGAGTATCTATGTCTGACCAATGTGGGACTTAAGATACTCCTAATACATCTCTCACGCCTAGTACTCTTTTGAGCTTAGAGCATGAATATTAACGGGGGGTGACCCAAGGTCCGATCATTAGGATCTGATACCAAATTAGAGTTTTGACCTAACCGATCCTTACAAATTCAGCTTGTAAGGTGATAGGTATCACTCTATATAAACCCTTTAGAGTCTCAATTTCTAACCAATGTAGGACTTATGATCTTCTTAATTGTTTCAAATCTCATCACAATGTCGACAAGATCTAAATATTTTGAATTCATGGTTCAACATCCAGATATTTTTATTTTTATTATTAGCGATGATCGTTTCCAACTTATAAAGTTTTATGAAGAATGGACTAAATGTCTTTAATTTTTATATGATTTTATTTATTTATACCTGTATCATGAATTCTAAGAGATAATGGAAGAGATATTGACACAAAAAAATTATCCAAGTTCAACCCTCAAATTAAAACTACCACAAGTCCACTCACACTTGAGAAATTTAATCCAACAATTTACAATTCAACTAATGTATATCTTGGTCCAAGTGTCATATAACTTAGATTTTTCAAACCAAAATAACATAGTCTCCTTGTCTTCTCAAAGAATCTAGTTATAACATATTCCTTTGAGAAAATACGATCAAATAATATGTAGTTCTTTGTGTTTACAGATGTCACTCAATAGAGGGTGTAAACAAAGTTAAGCACAAATACAAGTGTTTAATCTTTCAGCAAAAGGTATGTATGCAATGAAGTCACTTGATGTTGGAGTTGATTCTTTTTTTTCAAGAGTTTTTTCTCTAGTTCTTTATGTTTACAAATGTCACTCAATAGAGGGTGTAAACAAAGTTAAGCACAAATACAAGTGTTTAATCTTTCAACAAAAAGTATGTATGCAATGAAGTCACTTGATGTTGGAGTTGACTCTTTCTTTTTTTTCAAGAGATTTTTCTCTAGATGTTTGTTCTTTGAAAAGATGAGAATATATAGCTTCCTTTAATTGAATGTTGCTTGATCTGAATAATGGTAAATGATTCATTGTGATTCTCTTATTATTACAACATGTTAGGTCCATAAACTTGTACTCACATCAAGAATGGTTGTGCACTACTTTGTATAATATTTTTGCACATACCTTGTACCTTTGTATCTTGTGTAATAATTCTAGTTGTCTCTTAAATTTTAACTTTTTTTCATTGACATGGAATTTATCAAAGTTATGTTAGACGAAGACGACTTATCTAGAGGGGGTGAATAGATCCCCAAATAAAAATATCTTTACGAAAAGGTTTTAAAAAATAACGGCTAGCAAAAGTAACTTGAATCAATTCGTCTAAACCAAACCCCAATAAAAAAGCTAGGATATGCGTATGTGAAAAAAAATTAAAGATAATGATAAGTTATCTAATTAATAAGTTTAAATCACAATCTCTTGAAAGCCACTCAATAAGCAATGTTATATCCAATGATAAATCACACAAAAAATCAATTGAGATAAATTCTCGAACTCCTTGTGTGAAATCGATAGTTTATATAGTTTTGTTGATGTCAAAATCACCATAATCTAAATGGTTATGATCAATTCAACAAAATATTTTTCAAACAATTTTCAAAAGAATTTATCAAACGTATTAATCGCACAAATGATAAACTCAACACTTTGCAAAACAAATTTAAAAGAATATATATATATATATATATATATATATATATATATATGTGTGTGTGTGTGTGTGTGTGTGTGTGTGTGTGTGTGTGTGTGTGTGTGTGTGTGTGAAATTCTGGTTATACATATACTTCAATGTCTTATCTTAATGTTAAGACAATGATTACTGCACTTTAGTGAACATGAGAATTACACAACTGTTGTTTTTAAGTAGTGCATCACAAATACCAACATATGTCAAGACAACATGTTGGGACATCTTAGTATAGAATGTTAGACGATGGCACGGATCTAGAAGGGGGGTTGAATAGATCCCTTTTTAAAATTTAACTTTTCAAAATTTAATTGAAAATTAGTTTGCAGAAGTTCCCCGGAAAACACGTCTAAAAACAAAATTAAGTCACAGTGATCAGATATGCATTTGAAACCAAATAAGATATAAGAGATAATAAGAAGAATTAAAACAATACTAAATTGATCACTTAAATTAAGCACACTTGATTACCCACTCTCCAACAATTAATTATGTAAGAAAAATAAGCACTACAAATATGAAGTTGTGTGTTTTGACTTTTTATCAAACACTTGGTGTGCACCCATGAAAAGTGTTATTTGTATATTAGTGGAGTGCATAATTTTACTAAGTTGGTATCCAAAATTGATAGCAACAATTTACCAAACAGTTGGTGTGCACACACTAAACCAAAGCATATTTTTTTCAAACAACACAACTTCAAGTAATGCAGAAAATATAATGAATGAAACGAACAAAGAACACACAAGATTTGTTTAGGAAGTTCCTTCACCGTCCTCTCTAGAAGTACTCTTCCCCCAATTCACAAACCAAATTGGGATATTTCATTAATATTGCAATTGTTAATACAAGAAGAAAATTGAAACAAAAAACCAATCCAAATTACAATTGTTGCAATAACTCTTATTTCCCTTTGATTCGAGAAGAACCAAGTCCTTCATGCGCGTCGAGAAAGCATCTGATTAACTGCTCCCTTCTTGCAAGAATATACAATTCTCCAAACTTTGAGCACGGCTAATTTCCTTCAACTATCTTCGTAATCCTCCAGTTTACGTGTGATATGAATGAACGATTTACTTGATCTTCAAACTACCTCACTCGGCTGAATCTACAAATGAAAGTTGCATGCAAAACTCCCAAATCTTCTACGATATTGGAGGAGAAAACCTTCTAGGTTTTTACAAGAAAAACCCACAACCTCTCTACCCAAGCTGAAATCTCGATCTCACGCTTCGACGTTATCACCTTAATTTTCACCTTGATCAACAAAGATTATTGTGTGTGATTGTTGGTAAATGCAAAGAAGGAGAAGATGAAGAGAGCAATGTGTGTCTATTTCACTTTTCTTATTACCTTCTCATAGAACATGAATCAACTATTTATATTGGTTAGAAAAAATAGGAATAGAAAGTAAAAGCAAGTGAGAGTGAAATAATAAAAAGGGCGCATAAAAAAGTAATACGTCAACCTCCCTGATGGAATAAGTCGACCTGTATTTATTCCAGGAATGTGTCGACTTGTGGAGCCCTTTGAGTCGACCTGTACCATGTTTGTGATTTGACCAAAAAACCTTTATCTGTCAGCCTATTGGGACCCGAGAGTTTTGGAGGAAAATTCACATCAAATGAGTCGACCTGTTGCAAGCCATGAGTCGACTCAAATCTAATTAACAGAATGAGTCGACCTGTTTGGAAGCTTGAGTCGACTCATGCAGTCAAATTTATCAAGACAAATTTTCTTCATGAGATCATCTCTTCTTCCTTGTATTACCACACACCATTTCAAATACACCAAGTTTTTGACATTATTCAAAACATCCTCATGTCTCACAAACTCCCGCTTTTTTATGATCGCAAACTTGTTGAAATGTAACGAGCACTTAGCAACATACCATGCTCCCCCTGAATATGTGCCACCAACATGACATACAATTTAAAATCTACAATCTTAGCACATCCCCCCTTTGACAACATCAAAAAGAGAGAAAGAAGATTAACCAATATCCAAATAACAAGAAGCATATAATGAGAAGAACAATTGCAATAATAGTCAAACATCCATAAACACACAATAAGAGATGAATGAAAAACAACAATAAATAACCAACACAAGGTAATGAAACAAACAAAAGTGAGTAAACATTATCCATATCACGTTAAAATAAAAGGAATGCCAACATACTAAAATTGTAACAATTGTCATGTAGATAATACAAAAACAACGAGAATGCAAATGAAAAGGAGATGTGATACAATTATACTCTCATGATCTTGGACCACGACCCTGATGTGATGGATAACAACATTGATAAACAATTGGTGGACAATCATTTGTATCTCCGCTAGTGTAGTGGATGAAATTTGTGTTGAGGGTGTTGAAGGAATTTGCAAGAGCCACATTAGAACGATGTACCTCATTAATTTGAGCCATAGAGTTAGAGGCAAAAAATTCAAAATTTGTATATTGAGTTTGCAAGTGGGCTTGCAACTTGGTATATCGAGTATCTTGAACCGACGCATAATCAACAAACACCTTGTCTTGTGCATTAAGTCTTCGTTTCAACTCATTATACCGCTCAGATTGAGATGCATAGTAGCTTTGTTGTTCCAATTGCATATTTTGAAGCAGATTCATTATTCCGGAAGTATTGTCTTGCAGAGGAGGAGGTTGTGGAGATGGAGGAGAAAATGAAGTTGTCGTGTGAGTCCATCCTATGTATTGACATTCACCCCATCCTTGGTGCTCATAAAGTGCAGAATAATCAGAAGGAGCATGATACCAATCTTCATTATCAATATGAACTTCATCAATGTTCATATCCTCAACATTTTGATCCTCATCATCTTTCGCTTCAGCCTCATCCTCATTATCATAACCAGAGCCAATCCTAGAAATGTACTTGTATCTCTTTTCTTTAGGATTCCACATATGACCCATCAGGATAAGCGTCTTTTGTTGGAAACATTTGTTTTCAGAAATAGGAATAAAGGGAGTACCCTTAACAAAAATTTGTGCTTTGTTGATGATTTCCTGAATAATTGAAGGATAAGCAAGAGCAACACCCTTCTTTTCCTTAAGAGAAAAATCTGACTTGCAAAATAGTGTGGCCAATTTACTTTTACCTTATTTCAGAATATGTATATGAGATGAACTCCAGACATGTCAATGCGAGAGAAACCACCTTTCTTAGGACGAAGATTGTGTGAAATAATCTAATAGAGAATACGGTCAGTAGGCTTAACCTTTCCGGTGGTAGTGGACGACGAGAACAACTCACAATAACTGCAACCTCAATGAAAGGCTCTTTTAACATACCATTCAATTCCTTACAAAATTCGTAGTTATCAACATGAGCAGAATCAGTCATCAATATACTAGCAGCCTAAGGATCAATCTTGAATATATCTTTCCAAAATTGTGCATTTACTGCATAAATCTTTTCACCCATTTGAAAATTGAACTCAAAACCTTTGAATTTTCCAACAAGTCCAGCGTAAAACAAATCAGTTCAACAATGTGAGGAATGTGCATCTGATTTGCAATTCTCTTAGAGTACACATATTGGGGAATAACTATCCTACTTCTGAATTTTCTATCATAAGTTTTAGCAAGATCAGATGGAATAAGAGATAAAGTAGTTACTAGTAGTGATGATTGAGATGAAGAGCCCCTGTAAAGTTCTTTTTCTCGTTGCTCTTGATGCCATGAGTGAAGACTTGAAGAAGATGGAGTGAGATTTAGGGGATTAGGGTTCTTGAGAGAATGAGTGAAATGTTTGATGAAGATGAAATGAATATATGTATAATGTCATCTACGTACACTTGTACTAATATTGAGTGATTTCCTTCTCATTTAATGAAAAGAGTAGTGACAACCTTTCCTCTTGAAAAAACTTGATTTAACAAAAATTTACTTAGGCGCTCATACCTAGATCTAGGAGCTTGTTTGAGACCATACAAGGCACGTTTTAGCTTGTAAACACGATTAGGCTTTTCATGATTTTCAAAACCGGGTGGTTGACAAACATACATTTCTTCATTTATGTATAAAGCACTCTTTACATCCATTTGATATAGCTTAAATTTATGTGAGCATGCAAATGCAAGTAAAAGGTGTATAGCCTCAAGTCGGGCAACAGGAGCATGCATTTCCTCATAATGTATGCCTTCCTCTTGGTTATATCCTTGAGCAACAAGACGGGACTTGTTGCGTGTAATAATGTCGTTTTCGTCCATCTTGTTCCTAAACACCCATTTTGTGCCAATTACTCGATGACCTCGTGGAGGTGGAACAAGGTCCCAAACCTCATTTCTTTTGAATTGATTAAGTTCTTCTTGCATATCCAAGAACCAATTTTCATCGAGTAACGCTTCTTTGGGGTTTTTAGGCTCAATTTGAGAGATGAAAGCATAATGGAAACAAAAATTACTTATCCTTGATCAAGTTGTGACACCCTTTGAGATATCTCCAAGAATATTTTCGATGGGGTGATCTTTAGAAGTTTTCCACTCCAAAGGTAGATCATTTTGAATTGATGCTTGATCTTCATCTTTGAGTTCAGATCCTTTAACCGGCTCCTCCTCAGCTTTTTCCGGAATGGGTTCAACACGAGACACATCATGATCTTTAACAATCTCTTCAGAAGAAGCACTTGCACCAATAACACAACTACCTTTTCCGACACTTTTCGGATAAGATTCATCAAAGGAGACATGCACAGATTCTTCAACAATGAGTAATCTCTTATTGTATACTCTATAAGCTTTACTTGAATTAAAGTATCCAAGAAAGATACCTTCATCCACTTTTGAATCAAATTTGCCAAGATTTTCTTTACCATTATTTAACACAAAACATTTACACCCAAAGACATGGAGATGAGATACATTTGGCTTCCTGCCTTTTAAGAGTTCATAGGGTGTCTTATTTAGAATAGGTCGAATAATTACCCTATTCAACACATAGCATGTAGTACTTATTGCATCTGCCCAAAAATATTTAGGAATACCACTATCATTGATCATAGTTCTTCCTAACTCCTTTAACACACGATTTTTACGTTCCACAACACCATTTTATTGCAGAGTTTTAGGAGCAGAAAAATTATGTTCAATTCGACGTTTTTCACAAACTTTTTCAAAATGATGATTTTCAAATTCACCTCCATGGTCACTTAGAATCGTTACGATGTTAGTGTTAAGTTTGTTTTGAGATAGCTTGGCAAATGTTTCAAATTCCGAGAAGGTGTCACTTTTACTTGATAAGAAAATTTTCCAACAAAATCTTGAGTAATCATCCACAGTAATAAAACCATAATAATTTCCTCATAGACTTTTGATTCTAGATGGACTGAATAGATCCATATGTAGAAGTTCAAGAGGTCTAGTTGTTGAAACTAAGTTTTTGGATTTAAAAGAGACCTTTGTTTGCTTTCCCATTTGGCAAGCATCACAAAGATGATCCTTAGTAAATTTTATTTTTGGTAAACCAACTACCAAGTTTTTGGAAACAATTTTGTTGAGCAATTCAAAGTTAATGTGTGCTAAACGTCTATGCCAAAGCCAAGAGTCATCACTTATAGAGACTAGACACTTATTAATGGAAACCACATTCAAGTCAATCAAGTATACATTATTCACCATCAATCCCTTAAAAACATCATTATTTTTATCAACATGTTCAATTATGTAACCTTCTTTTGAAAAAGAGACTTTGTATCCCTTGTCACATAGTTGACTAATGCTAATGATATTATGTTTAAGGCCTTCAACTAAAAGGACATTAGAGATAGATGTAGAAGAGGGATTACCTACACTACCTTTACCGATTATGTCACCCAACATATGTCTTGAGCAACCACTATCGAGAAACCATATTTTCTCTGTAGTCTCAAGACATTCCACCTACATGATTAAACAAGGGAAAGAGGTACCCAATTTTCATTGGGTCCATGTGTGTAAGTGAAACTTTGGTTGCATTTAGGCAACCATTGAAAAATGCCTTTAGGAGCTAAGAGTCTCCTAAATCGACACTTAGCAATAGTGTGACCCCTCTTGCAACAATAAAGACAATCCAAGGTTGGTTTAGAGTTCCATTTTCTATTTTGATCCTTCACCAAATAGATGTATTTTTTTATATGTATTATTCATATAATTTCTAAAATTTGAAGGTTTTATAGCAAAGATCATCTTTGGTTGTGATACTTTGTCAAGTTTGGCTTTAAGAGTTTTGACTTCTTTTTGCCAAATCCAACAAGTTTCACAACTATGAAAATTAAACCATCCTTGTTTTTCTTCCTTAATTGATTCCACGATAGACCCTTTAAGAGCCTCCAATGCCTCTTAAGAATCGGAAACCTTTTTTTCCAAATGCTTAAAAATAAGCTTATCGGAGGCTAATCGCTTAAAAGCGTCTTTAGCTTCATGGTGGAGAACCTTAAACTACTAATCAATTCAGGATAAGACAACTTCTCAACATTATCAAGTTTAGAATGACTTACTTGCTTTTTGCCCTTGCTGTGAGCCATAAGACAAAGATTTACTTTCTCTTCCTCATCACTTGAGCTTGCGTTGCTAGAAGCTTCACTATCACTTTCCCATGTGATATATGCTCTTCTTGCTTTGTTGCCTTTGTTTTGATATTTGTCTTTCTTTAACATAGGACATTCCAGTTTGTAATGACCGGGTTTTCCACAATTATAACACGATCCTTTCACTTTTAGTACTTTTGCTTGGTTCTTGCTATAAGGAATTAGATTTCCTTCTATAGTTGACAAGACGTTTGTCCGAATGAGATATTTCATTCTTTCTAAGATACCTATTGTATCTTCTAACAAAAAGCCCCATATCCTCATTGGATTCATCATCTTCATCACTAGACTCACTCTCACAAACATTGTTGGTGGATGATTTTGAAGTAGAAGTCTTCAATGCAATAGACTTATTATTATTATTCTTTTTCTCGTTGTCTTTATATTTTTCATTATTTTATAACTTATCATTTTCTTCATGCACATGTATATTTAAGAGCTCTTGTTCATGCTCTTGTAGCTTCCCAATCAACTTGGTCAAATCTAAGGTTCTTACATCATTGGCTTTTTTTATTGTCGTGACTTTTGGTAACCATTCCCTAGTAAGAAATCTTAGAACTTTTGTTGCTCCCACCAAATGACACCTGGTCAGAAGGGGTACAGACGCGAACGGTCGGCGAAAGAGAAGGAATGAATAGAGTCGCCAGCTAGGCATTTTTATCCCGAAGGAAAGGTAATGCTGCATAAACCTAAGAAAAGATGGATAAGATGGTTGCGAACCAGAGAAACTGAGAAAGGGGGTTGGTTACAACCTGGGAAGGTATTAGCACCTAGATTTTCCGCCGTACTCGACGGGATCCACGCTTGAAAGTTTGTGTTTAAAGGGGTAGTGTCAGTTCTATTTTGTGTGCAAAAGCTGGAAAAGAATGCAAGTGTCAGTGCAAAAGGAATGTGAAGTGAAATAAAGGAGTGTCAGTGCAAAGAAGGAGTATGAAGCTCAAGACTATGAGGTTTAAAGAGTAATGCTGGAAGAGGGGGAATATACAGAGACTTTTGTTCGATAACCGTTAAGTTATGCCTACGTATCCTCTCGTGCAATGAGGAAGTCAGAACACCGTAGTTCGACTCAAAGAGACTGAAAGATAAATTGACTGATGAACTACTTGCTTGTCTATGCTCAAGTGTATGACCTGTCTGACTCAGGTGCAAACTGTCTTGCATTAGACGGAAGAAGCAAGTTCTCGTTTGTGAGTGAATGAGATGAGAAAAGAATCCCGGAGGAGACAATTATTGTTTGTTTTTGTATTTTCAATCTTTTATTGCTTTTTGATGTTTGTCATATGAAAATGAGCTTAAGCCTAAATCAAGGGTTAGTAAGCTCATCACATCTTCCCTCTGATTAGGGGTAATGAGACCACCTTAAGTATGGAGTAAACACCTCACACTTAATCACCATGATGTAGGATTAAGATCATTAACCTACTTGCATTTATTTAGATATTTTTGGAGTTTTTGTTTAGTGTTAAGTAATGAGTTTAAGCCATAATCAAAGATTTAATGGACCCATTACACCATCCTAATAGAAGGATGATAGATGAGAACATTTAAGCTGAGGAAGGCTCCTCAACTTAATCCATGATTAGGGATTAACCTCATGACAAAACAAAGCCTTTATCAGAGTGTGTCGCTCCCGATAAATGGGAATAGGCCCAGATAAAGGTACAGACGCGAACGGTCGGCGAAAGGGAACAATGAGAACACACAGCCGTGAACTCACTGGAGATGAATAGAGTTGCCAGCTAGGCATTTTTATCCCGGAGGAAAGGTAATGCTGCATAAACCTAGGAAAAGAATGGATAAGACGGTTGCGAACCAGAGAGACTGAGAAAGGGGGTTGGTTACAACCTGGGAAGGTATTAGCACCCAGATTGTCCGCCGTACTCGACGGGATCCACGCTTAAAAGATTTGTGTTTTAAAGGGGTAGTGTCAGTGCAATTTGTGTGTAAAATAGCTGGAAAAGGATGTACAGGTGTCAGTGTAAAAGAGGTGAAGTGTGATATATACAGTGTCAGTGTAGGAACAAGAATGGAATGCTCATGATAATGAGGCTAAAGAATAAAGCTGAAAGAGGGGGAATATACAGAGACTTTTGTTCGATAACTGTTAAGTTATGCCTACGTATTCTCTCGTGCAATGAGGAAGTCAGAACACCGTAGTTCGACCCAAAGAGACTGAAAGATAGATTGACTTGTGAACTGCTTACTTGTCTATGCTCAAGTGTATGACCTGTCTGGCTCAGGTGCAAACTGTCTTGCATTAGACGGAAGAAGCAAGTTCTCGTTTGTGAGTGAAGATGATGAGAAAAGAATCCCAGAGGAGACGATTATTGTTTGTTTTTGTGTTTTCAATCTTTTATTGCTTTTTGGAGTTTGTCATAAGAAAATGAGCTTAAGCCTAAACCAAGGGTTAGTAAACTCATCACATCTTCCCTCTGATTAGGGGTAATGAGAATATCTTAAGTATGAAGTAAGCACCTCACACTTAATCACCATGATGTAGGATTAAGATCATTAACCTACTTGTAATTATTTAAATGTTTTTTGGAGTTTTTGTTTAGTGTTAAGTAATGAGGTTAAGCCATAATCAGGGATTAAACAGACTCATTACACCATCCTAATAGAAGGATAATAGATGAGAATGTTTAAGCTGAGGAAAGCTCCTCAACTTAATCCATGATTAGGGATTAAACTCATGACAAAACAAAGCCTTTATTGAGTGGATTTTAGTTAATGATATGATGATGAAGTGAGTTTTAGGGTTTATAAGACAACTTGAGGGGGACTTTTCCATTAACACTAGGGTTAGTCCTTCTTAACCAGTTAAGGAAGAATTAGAACCCTAATGCAAGGCCCAAGTTACAAGTGTGATGTCTTGGTGATTATTAAGTGGATTGATTAAGAGATTTAAACACATTAAGGGTTTAACACTTAGGATTAAATTTATACACTCCATCCTAAGATAAGGATGCAGGCATAAGCTTAATCACAAAGCCTTAAAGCCTTTATGGTTTAGTCCCTGATTATGAGGTGAGAAGAGAAGACTCAAAGAGACACAAAGGTAAAACTAAGGGGGAGACTAATCAAAACCCTAATCATTGTCATGCTTGGTTGTTCCTAAGGTTTGTGAGGTTTACAAGAGAAGTCTTCAATGGAACCACCAGGAAGTAGATGAAAGGATCAAGAGAAGCAAAGCAACTTGCTTCATTCAAGAAGTCAAGTCACTTGAAGAAAGAAAGTGGGAAGAAGAAGAATGAGCAAGCTCAAACCCAAACACATATAAAAATGCAGCATGGATGCAAGAGAGTGATGAGAAGAAAGTTATGAGAAGTGAAGGCAAATTCACTTCTCAAAGTCACTTACCACCTGAAAGGTTAGAAAAGAAATGCAATGCAATGCAAAATGGGATGAGATGACATGATGAGAAACAAAACCAGAAGCATTTACATGATGCTAATGATGTTATGAGATGCTACAAACATGAGGCAGCACATGGAAATGATCATACAAGTTCATGAATGCAAATGAAGCAAGTTAGGAACCAAGAACATACATGAAAAGTTATGAAGTGTACATGGCATACCACATGATAAATGCAAGGTGCAATGATCAAACATGCTTTCAATATGTCTTATGATGTTAAATGAATCAAATGGAAGCATGGAATGTCATGGCAAGTCATGTTATGCAAGAAAATGCAAGATGGATGCATATGGAAGCCCAAATTAGGGTTTATGGACAAAGCAACAAACACAAACCAAAATCAGAAGCAAACAACATTATAAAAAATTGAAAATGCACTCAAAGGACCCCTAATCCTATACTAAACCACTGCCCAAAGGAGAGGTCTCAACTCCTAACCTAACTCAAGATATGAATTTTCTAAGTTTCTTAGGGTTTTAGGGTTCCTAAACAAGAAAATTACCAAACAAATTGAAAATGAAATATCAAATCATGGCCATTTAACCTCACAAACCACATGCTATACACAATGCAATGCAAAAAGAATCAAGGTCCAACTCTTCATGGTTAGGCAGAAATGATTTTTTGAAGCTTGGATCAAAATAATGCATAAAAATGATTTTTATTCAATGAAAAATTCTCAAAATGCATCAAGATCAAAAAATAAATTTGGTTTGAAGGTTGGACAATGTTTCTAAATGTCTTAAAACATTTCATGAATTTTTTGGTGATTTTTAAATACATAAAAGTATTTTTAATAAATTAATTTTCATTAATCAATTAAAAATAAACTTTTAAATATTTAAAAATACTTTTTTAATGCTAAAAATAAAAATAAAAATATTTTTGTGTTTTTAAAAATTAATGAAACTCTTGACAAAAAGTTTCATAATTTTTAAAACATTTTTACTATTTTAAATAAATTGTATAAAACAAATGAGAAAAAATGAAAAGAAAAATTAAATAAATGAGAAGTCAACCGAATGGAGGGCTGGGATGAATCCTGGGAGGAGGGGGATTGACTGCGCGCGCAGATCAAAGCCCCACATTCAAACTTGGTTTAAACAGGATTATGATTTAATTAATTAAGGTTTAGGGTTTAATGATGGATCTCAGCCACACACACGCGCGGCAAGTCAACTTTTTCAACGCATCCAACGCTCCAGATTCAAATGCTCATAAATAACCTGATTAAACCCTAATGATTTTCAGGTGGCCGGAGAAGACCTCCGGTCGTCTTCTCCGGTGGGAACCCCACCTGAAAATCCCCAAAATCCACAAAACGCAACCAAAATGAAATCCAAACACTCAGAAATGATTCCCACACTCCCCTGAATCAAAACCCTAAGCTAGAAATCATTTATATTTCCTCAAACTCTTGAATCGAACAAAACATTTTTTAGGTCAGGGAGTTTCAGAACACGATTACATCCTCATTTTCCAACCATTTTCAAAACCAATGACATAGTTATGATCAGGAAAGCATATAGAATAACTTAAAAACTTAAAAAATGATTTCTGGAAAAAAAAGTTCTTGAGCTACCTGAGTTTCGAAGCTTTCACTCTTGTAACTTTCTGACCCCTTCCTTTGATGCAAACCACTCCTTGTGACCCCTAGATGATGTTTGGATGCTTGGAAGAAATTTATGCTGGCTGGTTAAGGAGTTTGAACAGCTTCTGCTCAAGCTCAGGTGAAAATGGTGTTGGTGATTCAGGCTGTTTCAGGCAAAGGTGAAGGGTTCTTTATGACCAGGATGATGAATGGAGAAGGTTTATGAAGTTTGTTCAGGTGTTTGTGAGCTGTGGAATGAGATTCGAAAGTTCTGGCTTTGAGAGTGAGAAATGGGGAAGCTCAGTTCTTGCTTAGTTCAGGCCTGAGTCTTGCTGGTTTTGGCTCAGTGAAGCAAGGTGAGTTGATCAGTGGACTTGGTTTTTGTGTTTGTGAGCTGTGTAGTAAGATTCGAAAGGTTTTGCTTGAGAGGGTGATTTTGTGAATGTGTTGTGTCTATGTGTTTCAGCCTTGCTTTCTATGTGAAATGGCCTGCATTTTGCTTGCATAAAATAATCCCATTGGTCAGATGATGTGACCTGGCCTGCTGTGATAGGTAAGTTCACTTTTGCAAAATGTCAACTTTGGTGTAAGGAAAGTATGGGTTGAGCCCTAGGCTAGCATATGTGTATGGGTTGGCGCAGCATGGTGTGTGAGAGATGCTAGAATGGTTCAGCAGCCAAGGCAACAAGTGGGTGAGGTGTGATGATGGTTTTTGCAAATTGTTCACTTTTGGTTCATATGAAACTTTCTTGTCCCACAAGCCATAAAACATGAGGAAATCTTGGTCCAATCTGAACTTTAGGACTTACATGATGCTTGCGTAATGGTTTGACATGAATTAGAAGTTACAAATGCCTTGGTACAAAGTTTTTTGCAAGTTTCTCACTTGAGGCATATCTTGAAAATTAGTGATTTTTGCCAACTTTGACACACCATAACTTTTGATCCAAAATGAATTAGATCATGTTCTTGTACTTTTTGAAAAGGGAAAGATCTAATCTACAACTTTCATGACCAAAGTTTTTCCATTTGAAGCATTTTTGGATCAAAAAGCAAGGGTTGAAAAAGTGGCATAAAATGACATTTCATGAAAAATCAACCATGCCCTAAAAAGTCAACTTTGCAAAAACTTGTAATTCTTGAATTTTGTGAACTTCAACCTTCTTCCATGATCAAATAAAGATCATATACACTCAAAATGATGAAGATCACCCCTTGGTTGGGTCATTGGGGGCCTCAGATGCCCTGATTTTGCACTGACTTGTCCAGAAAGTCAACTCTTGATCAGATGACTTCCTCAAGGAATTTCTTCATGAAAATTGATATGCACACTCCCTATACCATATAGATACCAATAGAAACAAGAATGACCAAAAAACTTGGAGTTATGGCCTCTGAAACCAAAACCCTAATTTTAGGTCAACTGTGCAGTCAAACCTGGCTCTGCCTCCATACCAATCCCAGTTCTTGTGATTCTTTGGCATTCTTGACTTTGAGAGGATATAATATGATACTTGAACACACATAGGCCTCTTTGAAGTGATTGATGACCTTTGGGAGTGGCTCAAGAAGCTCTTGGATTTCTCAGATCACAAACCCTAGATGCAGATGGCTTTGAACCAATGCAATGACTCAAAATTGTACTATGAGATGTTATGATTGTACTTATGCATATGGAATGATCACAAGCCATGGTGTGAATGGGTGAGGGCAAATTTGGGGTGTTTACAGCTGCCCCTATTCAAACATGAGTTAGCTGTGCAGGATGTAAGCGACGGCTTAGCAGGCAAACAAGATAACTTGTGGTTGAATACCAAAGACAGTCCAAAATTTGCACTCACAGAGTGAAGAAGAAAAGGGATATAGATTGTAAAGTAAAATAAAATATATTGTAAGTGTGGGCGACGGAGGACGACCGTCGAGCAGAGGACGACTGCTGGGTAAAGAGCAATGACGGGGACGGCCGACATGCTGGGGATAAAAGAATTATGATGGGGACGGCCATCAAGATAAAGCTGTAAAATTCTCTGGGGATTAATGAAACATGACGGGGACAGCCATCAAGTTCATAAAGTAAAGCAACCAACGATGGGGACGGCCATCGGGCTAAAAAGGAAAAGGGACCACGACGGGGACGGCCATCGGGTTAAAGAAAAAATGAAATAAACAGATGATGAGGTACGGTCATCAAAGGTGAAGGACGATCACCTAGCAGGGGACGGCTGCTCTGTTAGGGTTAAGATGAGGGACGGTCATCTAAGGTGGAGGACGACCACTTGGCAGGGTACAGCTGCCGAAAATATCGCGACATAGGACGAATGCCGGATAAAAGGTCAACGATGGGGACGGCCATCGGACGAGCACGATGGAGGACGACCATCAAGAGGTGGAGGACGACCACCTAGCAGGGGACGGCTGCTCTCGAGGTTTCTCATGACATAGGACGAATGTCAGATAACCCAAAATCAACAATGGGGACGGCCATTGGATAAAATGATGAAGGACGATCATCAAGAGGTGGAGGACGACCACCTAGCAGGGGACGGCTGCTAAATATCGACGATGGGGACGGCCATCGGATGAGCATGATGGAGGACGACCATCAAGAGGTGGTGGACGACCACCTAGCAGGGTACGGCTGCTCTCAAGGTTTATCATAACACAGGACGAGTGTCAGATAAAAAGGAAGATTTGCTTACTTGGCGATCTACCGGGGATATAGTAAACACGGACGAGTGTTTACAACCAAGAAAAGAAAGCATAAGTGTTTGGATGTTGTGTATAGATTAAAGATGCGGACTAGCATCCCTAAGACTACGATACGGACGAGTATCGGGTAGAAACAAATACTGACACATGTTCAGAGATGATGATACGGACGAGTATCAACTGGTTAACAGAGAACACGGACGAGTGTTGAATCTGAGGGGACTTTTCTGGGGAATAGTAGACACAGACGAGTATCTATATTCAAGAAGACATAAGTGTTTGACATGGTGTATGGATTAAAGATGCGGACGAGCATCCCTAAGACTACGATACGGACGAGTATCATGTAAAAACAAACACTTGACGCATATTCTGAGATGATGGTACGGACGAGTACCAACTGGTTAACAGAGAACATGGACCAATGCCGAATCTGTGGGGATATGAATGGTTTATACAAGATACGGGCGAGTATCTGTATAAGCATGAGTGTGAATATTGTATAGATGAGTATTTATCTGCTGGGGAGGGTGACACGGACGTGTGTCAAGAGAGAAAAGTATAGTAATATCAACAAGTATATGGGTTGTAAAAGTGTAGGCGACCGCGCTGGGGATATGACACGGACGGGTGTCAAGAAAGTGTATATAGGTATATGTGAGTGCAAAGAGGATGTCTTCGGCTTTCTGCTGGGGTATGACACGGACGGGTGTCAGGACGTATCTGTAATACGGGTAATCTTGTTGTAAAGAGTGTTCAGGCGACTTTATTGGGGGGTGATGACACGGACGGGTGTCAAAAGGAGTATATACTAGTGTTTGTGATCTGTGAGGCAACTGCTTTTGTTGGGGACCCTGGTGGGGATTTTTGTACATTGATGATGAATGGTTATTATTCACAAGTGTTTGATTCACAACATGGCTTATGATTATGCTATGCGTTTGATTTTTTGCTGTAATGCTCCGTATTAGACGGAATGCTACGCTTTGTGGGTGGATATGATGCAAATGTCATGATTATGCAAAGATACCGATCCAGGATTCGGATCCTGTTGCTGTGAAGATCTCTGGTCGACCTGCTTGAAATGGACATCCCAGCTGGGGATGAGATCATTGGTGGATCCGAAGAGATGTATCTGCTTGGGGAGACAAGTCACTGATAGACCTACCCTGATAATGAGGGACCCAGCTGGGGTTCGTAGAAGCCTTCTGTATTCTGTTGTGACTCCTTCATGCGTTGCTCTTCTGAATAGAGGCTGGGGATTCTGCGGGGAGATGATTCCTTGTCTTCTGCATTCTGCTGAGGAAGAAAGATTGGCACTACGGCTGGTGGTAGTAGCAAGTGGCAGCTCAACCGGGGGAAGTTGTTGGCAACTTAGCTGGGGGAAGTTGTTGGCAACTCAGCTGGGGAGAAAACACCTCTGGTGCCAAGAGTGAGTGTTGATTTGCCAGCTTGCTGGGATGTAACTTGCATGCCCCAAGCTGCGTTCTGGATACCTTCAATCCTGCAAAGACAAGGAAACACACAAATGGTCCCGAGGTATCCTTTACTGGATTCCGTCATAGGAGTTAAGCACTTTCGAGAGTAAGCATATTCCCTGCAAGCACGCGTTAGAGAAAAACATATGTACTCATGCAATTAGTTTTTTAGAGACATCAGACATTATTTGCAAATAAATGGAAATGTACAAGACGAGACACGACTGAAAATCTGATTTTATTAATTCATATGCCCTGAATTGGCGAGATACAGTCAAAGAAACAAATCCCCTGAAATGAGGAGATTGCTACAAATCGAGAAACAAAATGCTGGCAATGTTGATGACGCTTTAAGGAGCTTCCTCTTTACTATGACTCGTATAACTTTTGACGTTCTTCTCATCCGGCTTTCTGAAGAATGTTGATTCTGATTGAAGCTTGATCCTTTCGGAGCTTACCAAGTTGTAGGTGATACAGACGAATTCAGAATGCAGTTGTTCGCTTATTCCCTTATTTTGCATGGATCGCCCTTTCGGGTTTTCAATCCACCGGGATACCCATTTTTGCCTGAGCTGTCCAATGCGGCTTTTCAGCTCAGCGGGTGTACATTTTTTTATTTATTTTCCCTTATTTTTGCCCGAGTCTTTTATTCTGTTTTTGACTCGCCGGGATGCCCTATTTTTGCCTGGACTTACATTCTGTTTTTATGTCCAGCGGGTCTTTTATGCGAAGTATTTTTTAACTGCATCTGAATTCACAGGGGACGGGAAGTCTTCACCATCCATGGTGCTGAGCATCAGTGCTCCACCGGAAAAAACTTTCTTCACTACGAATGGTCCTTCATAATTTGGAGTCCATTTGCCCCTGTGGTCTGTATGAGGAGGGAGGATTCTTTTCAGCACAAGATCTCCTACTTGGTTCTCTCGGTGCCTGACTTTCTGATCGAAGGCTTTCTTCATTCTTTTCTGATACAACTGCCCATGACAGATTGCAGCCAACCTTTTTTCTTCAATCAGACTCAGTTGTTCGTATCGGGCCCGAACCCATTCTGCTTCATTCAGTTTAACGTCCATTAGTACCCGCAGAGAGGGTAATTCAACTTCAATAGGTAGGACTGCTTCCATACCATACACAAGCTGATATGGTGTTGCCCCAGTGGATGTTCTGATTGACGTGCGATACCCATGCAGGGCAAATGGTAGCATTTCATGCCAGTCTTTGTAAGTGACTACCATCTTCTGCACAATCTTCTTGATATTCTTATTTGCTGCCTCAACAGCGCCGTTCATCTTTGGCCTGTAAGGAGAAGAATTGTGATGTTGAATTCTGAAGTCCCGGCATAGCTCTGCCATCATTTTGTTGTTTAGATTGGAACCATTATCAGTAATGATTCGCTCGGGAACTCCGTATCGACAGATGATATCTCTCTTCAGAAATCTGGCTACCACTTGCCTTGTAACATTTGCATACGATGCTGCTTCGACCCACTTGGTGAAATAGTCAATGGCAACCAGGATGAATCTATGGCCGTTTGAAGCAGTTGGCTCAATCTTACCAATCATGTCGATGCCCCACATAGCAAAGGGCCAGGGTGAAGACATCACATTCAAAGGATTGGGAGGCACATGCACCTTATCTGCATAAATCTGGCATTTATGGCATTTTCTGGCGTAGGCACAACAATCAGCATCCATTGTGATCCAATAATAGCCTGATCTTAGTAACTTTTAGCCATGGCATGCCCTCCTGCGTGGGTACCGAAGGATCCTTCGTGCACCTCGTGCATCAACAAGTCCGCTTCCATCTTATCAACGCATCTGAGGAGTATCATATCAAAGTTCCTTTTATATAGGGAACCATCAGTGTTCAAGAAGAAACTACCAGCAAGCCTTCTCAAAGTCTTCTTATCATTGGAAGATGCCCCAGGTGGGTACGTTTGATCCTCCAAGAAGCATTTAATGTCATGGAACCAAGGCTTATCATCCTTGAAAACATCTGCTGCGAATACATATGCTGGTCTGTCAAGTCTGGACACTGAGATCTGAGGTACAAAGTTGGCAGTTTGAACTTTGATCATGGACGAAATGGTAGCAAGGGCATCTGCAAACTGATTCTCGTCCCGAGGGATATACTCAAGCTTGATTGTTGTAAAGAAAGTCAATAACCTCCTCGTATAATCCCTATAAGGTATCAGATGATCCTGGTGTGTGTACCATTTGCCGTTGGTTTGATTGATTACCAAAGTTGAATCTCCGAATACGGTCAATGTCTTGATCCTGAGGTCAATGGCTTCCTCAAGACCCATAATGCAAGCTTCGTATTCAGCTTCGTTGTTAGTGCAGTTAAAAGTGAGTTTTGCCGAGAAAGGCATGTGAACTCCTTTGGGTGTAATGAGTACTGCACCAACACCACGACCATTCATGTTAACAGCCCCATCAAACATCATAGTCCATTCTTCTTCCGGGTCAGGCCCTTCAGTGTGAACAGGCTCTTCATGATCTTTTGCTTTTATGAACATGATGTCTTCATCAGGGAAGTCAAATCTCATAGGCTGGTAGTCATCAATAGGTTGCTCAGCAAGATATTCAGATAGTACACTGCCTTTGATGGCTTTCTGAGATGTGTACTGGATGTCATATTCTGTGAGAATCATCTGCCATCTTGCAACCCGTCCGGTAAGGGCTGGCTTCTCGAAAATGTACTTGACTGGGTCCATCCTTGAGATCAATAAAGTAGTGTGGGTCAACATATACTGTCTCAGTCGGCGAGCAGCCCACGCTAAAGCACATCATGTTTTCTCGAGCAGTGAATAACGTTGTTCACAGTCGGTAAACTTTTTGCTTAGGTAGTATATTGCATACTCTTTTCGACCAGACTCGTCATGCTGGCCCAGCACACACCCCATTGACTCTTCTAATACTGTCAAGTACATTATTAGAGGTCTTCCTTCAACTGGAGGCATAAGGATTGGAGGTTCTTGTAAGTATTCCTTGATCTTGTCAAAAGCCTTCTGGCAGTCTTCATTCCACCTGACCGTCTGTTCCTTTCTCAACAATTTGAACAGAGGCTCACAGGTTGCTGTAAGGTGAGATATGAACCTTGAGATGTAGTTCAATTGACCTAAGAACCCTCGAACTTCTTTCTCTGTCTTCGGTGCAGGCATTTCTTGGATAGCCTTGACTTTATCAGGGTCAACTTCAATCCCTTTCTCACTTACAATAAATCCTAGCAGCTTACCGGATCGCACCCCGAATGTGCATTTGTTGGGGTTCAACTTCAGTTGGTACTTCCTCAGACGCTTGAACAACTTCAGCAGATTTACCAGGTGATCTTCTTCAGTAAGGGACTTGGCAATCATGTCATCCACATAACATTCTATCTCTTTATGAATCATATCGTGGAATAATGTTACCATAGCCCGTTGATACGTCGCACCGGCATTCTTGAGCCCAAATGGCATTACCTTGTAGCAGAACGTGCCCCAGGGTGTGATGAAGGTTGTCTTCTCCATGTCTTCAGGTGACATCTTAATCTGATTGTATCCTGAAAAGCCATCCATGAAGGAGAATACCGAGAACTGAGCCGTATTATCCACCAATACATCAATGTGAGGTAAAGGGAAATCATCCTTCGGGCTGGCTCTGTTCAGATCCCGGTAGTCAACACACATCCTTACCTTACCATCTTTCTTAGGCACATGTACTATGTTAGCAACCCACGGTGGATAGCTAGTCACAGCAAGGAACCCGGCGTCCCATTGCTTTTGTACCTCTTCCTTGATTTTCATTGCCATGTCTGGGCGAGTACGGCGCAGCTTCTGTTTGACTGGTGGGCATTCTTCTCTCAAAGGTAGCTTGTGCACAACAATGTCGGTATCCAACCCTGGCATGTCTTGATAAGACCAAGCGAACACGTCCACATACTCTTGAAGCAAGTCAATCAGTTGTCTCTTCACTGAGTCTTGTAAGCAGGCCCCGATTTTAACTTCTTTCACGTCTTCATCTGTACCAAGATTGATCGTTTCAACCTCCTCCCGGTGAGGAGTAATAACCTTTTCCTCTTGTCTTAACAACCTGGCTAGCTCTTCAGGAAGCTCATAATCTTCCTCAACCCCTTCATCAGCTTGATTGATAGGATTGTCAAAGTCATACGAAGTCATAGCCGTGCTGTTGTCGGTGCTGTCTGGAAGGCACACTCTGCAAGGGTTCAGTTTGTTCATTTTAGTGATCGATTTTAATCTTGTTTTAGAAAAGTGAAATGAAGTTGTCATTTTGAAAACATTGCCATTTATTTTTTGTACAAAAAGAAAAATGGAAAAACAGTGAACGGAAAAGAAAAAGACTCATTTGCAAAAAGATGTCTGATATTTCATTGATTAATCTTGTTGCACAAAAAGTACAGATGGCCCGATTACAAAATGAGTCTTGTCATCTTGGGCAAGATGCAAGACTTTGATGCATGCTATAAAAATACAGGAAATAATAATTACTCTGCATGAGTAACTCTTATAATTTCCTGGGAAGACCAGTTCGAGATACTGCTCCCCGGGATCTTTGGACGAATCCAGCTTTCCAGGTTGCGTTCTTCTTCCAGCTCGTCTTCCAAGTTGTTGACAGCATCAGGGGTGAGCATCCCCCCACTCACAAAGTTGGGCTCTTTTGCAGCCTTTGCTTGATCTTGTTGAGTTGGTTTGTAACCCAACCCAAATCTATCCTCTTTCTTCTCCACCGGTAACAATTTGCCCCAGCCTTGGGCGGTTCCTTCCTCAACAACCTTCCGGGCTTGTTGGTATGATGTCATTGAAGTTCCAGGTACAACAGAAGTTTCATTTACATTCAAAGCTTCGAACCCCTGACTCATTGTTTCGTGGATCTCCCCATCCATCTCAATGTATTTATAAGTAGCCAGGTGGCTGACAAAAATATCCTCCTCTCCACAGATTGTAACGATTTGACCCTCCCACTCGTATTTTAACTTCTGGTGAAGGGTAGAGGTCACGGCGCCAGTGGCGTGAATCCATGGCCTACCCAATAGACAGCTGTAGGCAGGCTGTATATCCATCACGTAGAAGGTCGTTTTGAAAGTTTGCGGGCCAATCGTTATGGGCAACTCAATCTCTCCCAGAACCGATCTCTTTGAACCATCAAAGGCTCTCACCACCAGGTTGCTGGGTCTTAACGCCAATCCGTCACACTCTAGCTTCACCAGGGCCTTTTTAGGTAAGACATTGAGGGATGACCCCGTGTCTACCAGCACATGGGAAAGGACAACACCTTTACATTCCATGGTTATGTGCAATGCCTTGTTATGGTTGCGGCCTTCCGTTGTCAAATCAGTGTTGGTGAACCCTAGTCCGTGACTAGCATTAACATTTCCAACTACAGCTTCTAACTGATTGACAGTGATCTCTTCAGGCACATAAGCTGCGTGCAAGACTTTGAGTAGTGCATTCCGGTGAGCTTCGGAGCACATGAGTAATGATAGGATTGAGATTTTGGAAGGCGTCTGATGAAGCTGATCCACTACTTTATAATCACTCTTTTTGATGATTCGCATGAACTCATCAACCTCTTGATCGAATGGTGTTTTCAAAGCTTCTTTAACAGCTTGATCTTCCTGCACCAAGCTTTTCCCTTTTGCCTTGGAAGCAGCTTCTGCTTCGGCAGTGGGTCTCTGAATTTGTGGAGCAAAGAGACGTCCGCTTCGAGTGAAGCCTCCGCCTCCTCCCACATTGTCTATTTGTGGTGCAGGGGTTGATGATTCAAAAGTGATTTTTTGTCCTTCGCAGTATAGGTCAGAGCCGTAATGCCAGGGGATGGCATTGCTGCTTTCATAAGGTACTGGTCTAGGCACCGTGATAGTGACTGGACTAATTGCAGCTGCGGCAGGAATTGTGATAGTCTGTGGATCGTAATATATCGTGACTGGTGCCCTAATGGGAGCAGCACTTTGTGAGTTATAAGCAGTATTATTTTCTGGATCATAATAGATGGTGACGGTTGAGACATCTTCATGATTCATTGCTGATGTTGTAGGAGACATTGTTGGAAGGATGGATGTTGTTGTTGTAGGAGTTTCAAAATGGAGTGGTGCTGGAGTTGTAGAAGGAACATTTGTTGATATCTGATTAGTTGAAACGACAGATGAAATACTTGTTGATGAAGCTGAAGAATTGTCGGGAACAATGGTTGTTGCAGTTGTGGGAGATACTGGAATTGTTGCTGATGTGGTTGCTGGGTTTGTAGGAAATGATGTGGTGATTTGAAGTTGGCCACTCTGAATGAGGCCATCTATGCCATTCCTCAGGTTATCGCACCCATTTACTGAGATATTGCAGTAAGCACACCCCAACTCACACCCCGGGAACATTTGACATTCGAGGAGTTGAGCCTTAATTTCCACCAACGGTGTCCGGATCTGACCCACACTGGTTATTAAATAAGACGGCTTGTCTTCTTCAATAGCGTTAATTCTGGGACCCCCGTGGTTTGGCATAGGATTTTTGTTGACATTAGGTGGTGGTGCGAAATTCAGAGCTTTTGAGTCTACCAGGTCTTGTACCTTCATGTGCAAGGCTCTGCACTTTTCTGTACTGTGGCCAGGTGCATTTGAATGAAAAGCACATCTGGCGTTGGAGTCATAATTCCTGGGTAGACTGTTGGGATCTGGAGGTGCCAACGTCCTTAGCTCAACTAGGTTGAGTTTCAGGAGTTGTGGCAGCAACGTAGCATATGGCATAGGGATCAGATCGATCACCCTATTGGCTTGAGATGGCCTCTGCTGAAATGGCCTTTGCTGGTTGTTGTTGTTGGTGTTGTTGTAGTTTCTCGGAGGATACTGAGCTTGTTGATGGTACTGAGGTTGTTGCTGATAGTTTGGCTGTGGAGGTTGATAAGCTGGTTGAGGGTGAGCTGGAGCGGGGATGGTGACTGCTGCTACAGACCTGTGAACATACTGGGGTCTGCCCCTGTTGGTGTGGATGGCATTGGTCTCGCCAGTTCTTCTTGGGCCTGCAAAAGGCTTCCTTGTACTGCTGGACGAGCTGGCACCATTGTCAGAAATCTTGCCCATTTTTAACAGGCTCTCAATTCTCTCCCCAGCTATGACAACATCTGCAAAGCTAGTGGAATAGAAAGCAGCCAGCCTGTCAATATATGTCCCCTGAAGGGTGTTCATAAACATATCTGCCATTTCCCTTTCAGACATAGGCGGCTGAACAGCAGCAGCCAATTGCCTCCATCTCTGGGCATATTCTCGGAAACTTTCCCTTGACGACTGTGACATTCCCATTAGGAGGGTCCTGTTGGGTGCCATATCTAAGTTGTACTGATATTGTCTAATGAAAGCTTCTGCCAAATCCTTCCAACACCTGATGGTTGCCCTTGTCAGGTGAGAGTACCATTCTCTTGAGGCTCCCGTCAAGCTGTCTTCAAAATAGAACATCCAGAGCTTCTCATCCATGGTATAGGCCTTCAGCCTTCCCAGAAATGATTGTAAATGAGTCCGGGGGCATGAAGTCCCGTTGTATTTTTCAAAACAAGGAGGCTTGAACTTATGGGGAATCCTGACCTCGTCTACCAAGCCCATGTCCATGACATCGAAACCCAAAGAGTTTTGAGACTCTAAGGACCTCAATTTCTCAGCTATCTCATCCAGCCTTCTATCATAAGCTTCCTCCCCAGCACCCATTACTGTGAACTGATCCTCTTGGGGGTCTTCTTGCAGTACCCTGCCTGCAGTGGCAGTCCCTTGAACATTTGCAGGAATATTGACCTCTGGATGAAGATGGGGGCCAAATACAGGGGGGTTAACATGAGGTTGGACCCTTTCATTGTTGCTGGTGCCGGCAGTCCCTATATGTGGATCTTCTTGATTTTGCCTTTCCACCATGGCCCTCAATCTTTCCTGGCTCTGAGCCATGTTGTTCATCACTTCCATAAACTGAGTCATCTGCGTTCTCATTTCCAATCTTTCGTTTGCCATTTAATTTCTAACCTCTGCAAGGTCCTGCTGTACCTAATCCATTTGTATGCCCGGAAGGTTGTTACGGGTTGGATAACGGTGCGGACGGTTGAGGGGAAATACCCGGCGTCGAGCAATAGTTCCTGAACATCACAACAGAGTTAGCAACAATAAAACAAAAACCTACAAAACAGACAAAGGGTTAGCATGCAATGAAGTATGCTTATTTGTTTTCAGGGTATCTGGCTTGGCATTCAGTTTTGACCCTTCCAGACCCTTGATGATGCTGTTGATGTTGCTTTCGAAGTAAACTTGGATGGAACAAACTAATACATATATTACAAAAAGCAAAATGGTACATAGTTCGTTTACAAATACAAGCCCTCTGAGGGGTCAAAATATATTACAGGAAAACAAAAGTACATGGAATGAAAGCAACAACAAACAAATGGTCAAACACCAAGACCAAACTCATCCTCCCGAACTTCCTTGAGAAGTGCTTCGGTCACAGGATCAGCTGGACGCTCCGTGAGATTCCTGATAAGGAGATTCCGGGTCGTAACAGCTGCAGTTAGCTTCTTGTGCTGACTTTGGTCCTTTGACCTCTTCACTCCAGCTTTGATCTTCAGCTCTGATATCTCCCTCTGGGCTGCTGCCAGGGCTTCCTGCTGCTCTTTTGCACTAGCTTCCAGTTGCTCCATCTTGTCTTGGACCCTCTTATCTTCCAGAGTACGAGCCTCGGTGATCCTGACCCACCTAGCCTGACTCTCCTTCAGATACAAGTCTGTCCTTGCTCTCTGGAACTGGGCTTCCTTGCAAGCATTCTTCAGAATTTGTTCTCCAGCCTTAGACTTTTTGATATAATCCCCAGACTTCTCAATCTTAGCCAGATGCTCCACTCTCAACTTCTCTAACCTCTCAATATCCAACCTGCCATCACTCCTCTCCCGGAGGGTCTTCTGCAAAGCCTAAGTCAACTTCTCATTTCTTTCTTTCAAGCTCTCAAACTCCTCCAAACTGACAGTGGCAGGGGGTGGTGCTGAGGATGGTCCAGGCATATCCTCCATGGTAAAGGGCATTCCAGAGAATTGAGCCCTGGCATGGGACCACTCATAATATTGTGCTGATGCCACATTGTTGCACTTCCCTAGAATGGTTACTCCCTTGTTTTGAACATTATCCCAGGCCCAGGCTGCCTGCCTAACAATAGCCAGATTAGGCTTGTTCTCACAATAAAGAGTCTCAACCAAGTCCTGTGCCTTAGGAGTGTGGACCAGTGCATAGCCCAGTTGTCTTTTGAACAGCAGAGGGTTGTAATTAATACTACCCTTAGCTCCTATTAGGGGCACATTGGGAAAATGCCCACAGCTAGTGATGATATCCCTGCCTTTGGTGCTTTGAGTGCACCATCTGATATCGGCTGAAGTTAGAGCAGTGAGTCTCTTAGCCCAGTTTCTCTGCTGATGAGGATTCAAAAATGCATCTGTCCTGGGTAGATGCCTGAGAAGCCAAGTATGGAACAATGGAGCACAACACCTCACTAATCTTCCCCTCTGCTTTTCATTCCTCTGATGCACTGAATAGTAAAGATCCCCCAACAAGGTTGGCACTGGGTTTCTTTGAAGGAATAGATGGATTGCATTCTTGCTAATGAATCGAGGCTCATCTGCAAATAATATAATCCCATATATACTCAAGGCCAATAAAGCACATACAGCTTTCCACTCTCCTAAAGAAGCTTTCAGGGTAGCTTGAGAGATCAAGAAATCCAGATGGAAACCAGAGATTCCGGCTTTAGAAGTCATATGCTGATCAATCAGAACAGGCTCCAGATGCAAAGCCTTTGCTACTTCTTCATTACCAGGAAAGACCATCTCAGGGTTGAAAGGGATTCCACCCCTGATAGGCATACCAACTAATGATGAGTATTCTTCCAATAAAGGGCCCAACTAAAAGTCTTGGAAAGTGAAACACCTTAGTGGGGGATCATAAAACTGAAGGCAAGTGTGGATCAGGCTTCTCTGTGAAGGGTCCAGATCCATAACCACATCAAGTATATCTCCATAATGTTCCCTGAACAGTGGTATATGGTCTGGAATGACCAGGGTCTGAATCCTCCTGATGTCAGATAGCTCTGGCTGGAAGAAATGGTAGGTGATGTTGCTCTTTTTAGGTGCCATGATGCTGAGACTGAGTAGAGACGAGTGCTGATGATGATACTGAAGAAAGGGCCACTGATTGGCTGGTGCAGGTGACTGAAGTAGATGATTGATAGCTGAAGCAGATGCTGATGAAGATGGGTCAATACTGAAGATGGGGTCAAAACCAAAACCAAATGAAGATGGATACCCTGAAACACAAATAAGCAAATGTCAATATGATGCAATGATTATGTATGCAAATGATATGCAAGGGTTTGTGACTGAGCTGAATCTGATCAAATGCTCTGATATAGGTCCAAGTATGTTCAAGAATTCCATATGGAGGTCTGTAAATCCAGTAACCAAGGTGGGGGGCTCAAATAAAGAGCCACGTGTCCAGGGTTTAGAATCACAAGAACTGTTCCAACATGGAGTATTCTTAATCACATCAAAGTAACAGGGTATGTTGAGGCCAAGGGTACCTGCAAACCTGTAAACAGCCCAACCCCCTCACAGGTGGTGTTCTAAAACAAGGATCCTCAGACTTGGATCAGTTATGAGAAGTGTAAACACTTCCAACACGGAGGTACAGTGTTTACAATAACCATAAGAGTTCCTCCTCTAATTCACCTCAGTTTCTGAAGGTCAATACTAAAAGGTCATCCAGACTTAGCAGGCTTCCCAGATAGCCCTAGCATTGCAGGAAATCTGCAACACAGAGTTCTCAAGAAGAAACCCATATCTGAACCGTGTTTCATATTCCCGCACCAGACCGAGATGGAATGGGAAAGAATATGAACCACTCTAGCCTAGGGGTCACTCAGGTCCCAGGTATAGGACCTTAACTCTCAATAGAACCCCACCCACCAAAGCAAAACCAGATCCAGCCAGACAGCATGACAGTATGATATATGTAAAGCTATAAATAAAGCAAATAAACAACTGTACATAAAGCAAAAACAAATACAAATATACAAACACAAATAAGCACATAACACCCCCAGTAAACACAAATCAAACAAGAGTTAGGAGGAACCCACAAAAAGAACCAGAAGCCCTGGTTGCAGTATAAGGATCCCCAGCAGAGTCGCCAAGCTGTCGCTCCCGATAAATGGGAATAGGCCCAGATAAAGGTACAGACGCGAACGGTCGGCGAAAGGGAACAATGAGAACACACAGCCGTGAACTCACTGGAGATGAATAGAGTCGCCAGCTAGGCATTTTTATCCCGGAGGAAAGGTAATGCTGCATAAACCTAGGAAAAGAATGGATAAGACGGTTGCGAACCAGAGAGACTGATAAAGGGGGTTGGTTACAACCTGGGAAGGTATTAGCACCCAGATTGTCCGCCGTACTCGACGGGATCCACGCTTAAAAGATTTGTGTTTTAAAGGGGTAGTGTCAGTGCAATTTGTGTGTAAAATAGCTGGAAAAGGATGTACAGGTGTCAGTGTAAAAGAGGTGAAGTGTGATATATACAGTGTCAGTGTAGGAACAAGAATGGAATGCTCATGATAATGAGGCTAAAGAATAAAGCTGAAAGAGGGGGAATATACAGAGACTTTTGTTCGATAACTGTTAAGTTATGCCTACGTATCCTCTCGTGCAATGAGGAAGTCAGAACACCGTAGTTCGACCCAAAGAGACTGAAAGATAGATTGACTTGTGAACTGCTTACTTGTCTATGCTCAAGTGTATGACCTGTCTGGCTCAGGTGCAAACTGTCTTGCATTAGACGGAAGAAGCAAGTTCTCGTTTGTGAGTGAAGATGATGAGAAAAGAATCCCAGAGGAGACGATTATTGTTTGTTTTTGTGTTTTCAATCTTTTATTGCTTTTTGGAGTTTGTCATAAGAAAATGAGCTTAAGCCTAAACCAAGGGTTAGTAAACTCATCACATCTTCCCTCTGATTAGGGGTAATGAGAATATCTTAAGTATGAAGTAAGCACCTCACACTTAATCACCATGATGTAGGATTAAGATCATTAACCTACTTGTAATTATTTAAATGTTTTTTGGAGTTTTTGTTTAGTGTTAAGTAATGAGGTTAAGCCATAATCAGGGATTAAACAGACTCATTACACCATCCTAATAGAAGGATAATAGATGAGAATGTTTAAGCTGAGGAAAGCTCCTCAACTTAATCCATGATTAGGGATTAAACTCATGACAAAACAAAGCCTTTATTGAGTGGATTTTAGTTAATGATATGATGATGAAGTGAGTTTTAGGGTTTATAAGACAACTTGAGGGGGACTTTTCCATTAACACTAGGGTTAGTCCTTCTTAACCAGTTAAGGAAGAATTAGAACCCTAATGCAAGGCCCAAGTTACAAGTGTGATGTCTTGGTGATTATTAAGTGGATTGATTAAGAGATTTAAACACATTAAGGGTTTAACACTTAGGATTAAAGTTATACACTCCATCCTAAGATAAGGATGCAGGCATAAGCTTAATCACAAAGCCTTAAAGTCTTTAGGGTTTAGTCCCTGATTATGAGGTGAGAAGAGAAGACTCAAAGAGACACAAAGGTAAAACTAAGGGGGAGACTAATCAAAACCCTAATCATTGTCATGCTTGGTTGTTCCTAAGGTTTGTGAGGTTTACAAGAGAAGTCTTCAATGGAACCACCAGGAAGTAGATGAAAGGATCAAGAGAAGCAAAGCAACTTGCTTCATTCAAGAAGTCAAGTCACTTGAAGAAAGAAAGTGGGAAGAAGAAGAATGAGCAAGCTCAAACCCAAACACATATAAAAATGCAGCATGGATGCAAGAGAGTGATGAGAAGAAAGTTATGAGAAGTGAAGGCAAATTCACTTCTCAAAGTCACTTACCACCTGAAAGGTTAGAAAAGAAATGCAATGCAATGCAAAATGGGATGAGATGACATGATGAGAAACAAAACCAGAAGCATTTACATGATGCTAATGATGTTATGAGATGCTACAAACATGAGGCAGCACATGGAAATGATCATACAAGTTCATGAATGCAAATGAAGCAAGTTAGGAACCAAGAACATACATGAAAAGTTATGAAGTGTACATGGCATACCACATGATAAATGCAAGGTGCAATGATCAAACATGCTTTCAATATGTCTTATGATGTTAAATGAATCAAATGGAAGCATGGAATGTCATGGCAAGTCATGTTATGCAAGAAAATGCAAGATGGATGCATATGGAAGCCCAAATTAGGGTTTATGGACAAAGCAACAAACACAAACCAAAATCAGAAGCAAACAACATTATAAAAAATTGAAAATGCACTCAAAGGACCCCTAATCCTATACTAAACCACTGCCCAAAGGAGAGGTCTCAACTCCTAACCTAACTCAAGATATGAATTTTCTAAGTTTCTTAGGGTTTTAGGGTTCCTAAACAAGAAAATTACCAAACAAATTGAAAATGAAAGATCAAATCATGGACATTTAACCTCACAAACCACATGCAATACACAATGCAATTCAAAAAGAATCAAGGTCCAACTCTTCATGGTTAGGCAGAAATGATTTTTTGAAGCTTGGATCAAAATAATGCATAAAAATGATTTTTATTCAATGAAAAATTCTCAAAATGCATCAAGATCAAAAAATAAATTTGGTTTGAAGGTTGGACAATGTTTCTAAATGTCTTAAAACATTTCATGAATTTTTTGGTGATTTTTAAATACCTAAAAGTATTTTTAATAAATTAATTTTCATTAATCAATTAAAAATAAACTTTTAAATATTTAAAAATACTTTTTTAATGCTAAAAATAAAAATAAAAATATTTTTGTGTTTTTAAAAATTAATGAAACTCTTGACAAAAAGTTTCATAATTTTTAAAACATTTTTACTATTTTAAATAAATTGTATAAAACAAATGAGAAAAAATGAAAAGAAAAATTAAATAAATGAGAAGTCAACCGAATGGAGGGCTAGGATGAATCCTGGGAGGAGGGGGATTGACTGCGCGCGCAGATCAAAGTGTAAACACCCCAAATTTGCCCTCACCCATTCACACCATGGCTTGTGATCACCCCATATGCATAAACACAATCATATCATATCATATTACATTTTTGATTCACTGCATAGATTCAAAGTCATCTGCATCCAGGGTTTGTAATCTGAGCTATCCCTGAGCCATCTGAACCACTCCAAAGGTCATTAATCACCTCAAGAGGGTCCATGTATGTTCTAGCATCATATTATATCCTCACAAAGCCAAGAATGCCAAAGAATCACAAGAACTAGAAATAGTATGGAGGCAGAGTCAGGCTTGACTGCACAGATGACCTAAAATTAGGGTTTTGGTTTCAGAGGCCATAACTCCAAATTTTTTGGTCATTCTTGTTTCTATTGGTCTCTATATGGTATAGGGAGTATGCATATCAATTTTCATGAAGAAATTCCATGGGGAAGTCACCTTATCAAGAGTTGACTTTCTGGACAAGTCAGTGCAAAATCAGGGCATCTGAGGCCCCCAATGACCCAACCAAGGGGTGATCTTCATCATTTTGAGTGTATATGATCTTTATTTGATCATGGAAGATGGTTGAAGTTCACAAAATTCAAGAATTACAAGTTTTTGCAAAGTTGACTTTTTAGGGCATGGTTGACTTTTAAAGAATGTGTCATTTTATGCCACTTTTCAAACCTTGCTTTTTGATCCAAAAATGCTTCAAATGGAAAAACTTTGGTCATGAAAGTTGTATATTAGATCTTTCCCTTTCCAAAAAGTACAAGAACATGATCTAATTCATTTTGGATCAAAAGTTATGGTGTGTCAAAGTTGGCAAAAATCACTAATTTTCAAGATGTGCCTCAAATGAGAAACTTGCAAAAACTTTGTACCAAGGCATTCATAGCTTCTAATTCATGTCTAACCATTACACAAACATTACATGTGACCTAAAAATCAGATTTGAACCAAAATTTCTCATGTTTCATGGCTTGTGTAGCAAGATAGTTCCATAAGAACCAAAAGTGATCAAGTTGCAAAATCATCATCACACTTCCATCCACTTGTTGTCTTGGCTGCTGAACCTTTCTAGCATCTCTCACACACCATGCTGCGCCAGCCCCCATGCTTGTACTAGCCTAGGGTTCAACCCATGCTTTCCTTACACCAAAGTTGACATTTTGCAAAAGGGACCTTACCAATCAATAAAGGCCAGGTCACATCATCTGACCTATGAGAGTTTTTTATGCAAAGAAAATGCTAGCCATTTCACTTATCAAGCAAGGCTGAAGCACACAAGATCAACACATTCACAAACTCACTCCCTCAAGCATTTCTCTTCGAATTTCTCTACACAGCCCACAAACACAAAAGCCAAGTCCACTGATCAACTCACCTTGCTTCACTGAGCCAAAACCAGCAACACTCAGGCCTGAACTAAGCAAGAACTGAGCCTTCCCATTTTTCACCCCCAAAGCCAGAACTTTCGAATCTCATTCCACAGATCACAAACACCTGAACAAACTTCATAAACCTTCTCCATTCATCATCCTAGTCATAAAGAACCCTTCACCTCTGCCTGAAACAGCCTAAATCACCAACACCATTTTCACCTGAGTTAGAGCAGAAGCTGTTCAAACTCCTTAACCAGCCAGCATAAATTTCTTCCAAGCATCCAAACATCATCTAGGGGTCACAAGGAGTGGTTTGTGTAACGCTCTATTTATTAATTAATTATTTAATTCATTATATTCGCGTTATTGGTGTTGATTTATGTTGAATTGTCGAAGTTGTTTGTGATAAGTTGCTAAGTTTGTTTGAATTAAGTTGAATGAGTCGATTTAAGTTGCATTGTCGTTCGTTGGATAAAGTTGAATTAACTGAGTTGTGGGAATTGATGTGGAATATTCTCCCGTTTATGGTTGGATAAGTTATTTAGGTGCTTGGACCATTTGGTCAAATATTGGAAGATAATTTAATTAAGTCGGGAGGAAAAAAAAATTAGTCGCAAATTATTAATTGATTTTTAGCGTTATGGTAAATTAAGTTGTTAAGTCGGAAAATCGAAGAAATAATATTATCAGTGATAGTATTGATTATTGGAGCATGTTGGTTATTGGGCTTGAATTTCGTCGGAATTAACAATTAAAGGGGTGCAGTGTTTAGGCCCATTAATTGTTTTATTGGATTATTATTATTATAATAAAAAGGAATAAAAGAATGAGTCAAAGAGAAGAAGTAACAGAAGAAGAGGGAATCGTGGAAATTAGGGAAAAAGTCTTAGAGAAAAATAAGGGTTTTAGAGAAGAGAAAACAACTTGGGAGAAAAGAAGGAGAAAGAAGGATTCATGTTCATATCTTAATTTTCGCACATTCGGTACAGCTTCCACTAAACAGGTGATAACTTTTTACTCGTAATTCTGATTAAAGCGATTCTTGAATTTATGGAAAGCTTACGAAATTCCCTTCGATTTGATATATAATTTCGTGTCAATAAGTTCTGTATTGAAGGAGAAAAACGCATTTGAAGTTTGGAAGTTCATGCTCGAAATTGGTCAAATAGTAGTTACGGGATTGATGGTGATGAAGGCTGAATTTTGGTCAATGTAGGAACTCAATGGTAGCGTGTTCGTATTTCTAATCTTAATGGATGAAAGAGGAGAGGAAAAGGGTCACATATGCAAAGGGGTTGGAAATTCGATCGGAGATTCGAAACGGCCATCGATTAAGGTAAGGGTGGGGTTCGAACTCTATAATCGGGATTATGATGATTAATATGTGGGTTTGGGATCGTATAATTTTTGTGTTGTCCGTAGTTGAGTCGGTCGAATTGTGGTTGTGAAATTAATGGAATAATGTTGTTTGTGGAATTTGATTAATCGATGTTATTGAGTTTTATTGTTAAATTAATTTGATAAAAACAGAGTTTTGGAGTTGGACAGAAAAATGATAATTAACTAGTCTTTTGATAAAAACAGAGTTTTGGAGTTGGACAGAAAAATGGTTCGTTGAATTTCATGATAGAATAATTGAAGAGAAAAAGGATTTGTATCAGTAAGATGGAAATTAACAGATTCAGTGGGAATTATTGGTAGCAGTAATAGTAGTAAAAGTAGTACCGATTTAGTCGACCGGGTGAAATTACGCGATAAAAATTAGTTGTCCGAAATTTAACGAAAATTGTCGAGTTAGTTCGGATTAATAAATAAATGATTTTAGTCGGTGTACTTTGTTAATTAGTGTTGAATGTGTGTATTTTCTATTATAGTTGCGTATGTTGTTCTGTTCCAGTTTGGGAGCATTTTAAGTTAAAGGTCGAAGGACCCATGTTGATTATTTGAGTTGTAGGTCGTAAGACCAATGTTGATATTCAAGTTGTAGGTCGTATGACCAACGTTGAAAGTTGTAGGCCTATGGCCAAAGTTGAATCGGTGTTGAATTAAAGTTGCGATGTTGTTTGTTGTATGTTGTTGGAGTTGATTGTTGTGATGTGTTGAGTCGTTGTATCATGGCATACACTGCATTTCTAAGTTGGAGCGGATGCTCACCACGTTGGCCTGGATTGGCAAATTTATTAAGTTGAAGGCTTATGCCTTGCAGATACCTCGATAACCTGGTATATTTTAAGTTGGGAGTTTTACTCCAATGGTACCACATGCATATGCACAGTCGAGTCACATTCCGTGTTGCATTAATTATGTTGTTTGTGTTGTTTATGTTGCCGAGTTGATAAAGTTGTTCTTGTTGCCTACATTCATAAAGTTGTGTACGTTGCTCAAGTTGAATAAGTTGTTTATGTTGTACAAGTTGATTATGTTGTTAAGTTGATTATATTATTATGTTGGACAAGTTGATTATGTTGTTAAGTTGATTATATTATTATGTTGGACAAGTTGATTATGTTGCTAAGTTGATTATATTATTATGTTGGACAAGTTGATTATGTTGCTAAGTTGATTATATTATTATGTTGGACAAGTTGATTATGTTGTTAAGTTGATTATATTATTATGTTGGACAAGTTGATTATGTTGTTAAGTTGATTATATTATTACGTGGGACAAGTTGATTATGTTGCTAAGTTGATTATATTATTATGTTGGATAAGTTGATTATGTTGTTAAGTTGATTATATTATGACGATGGATGAGTTGATTATAGGATTATGTTGCCTGAGTTGTTTATATATTTATGTTTGTAATGTCGATTTTGTATATATTGAAGAAGTTGAATATGTTGTTAATGTTCGTCGAAGTTGATGAAGGTTTGTATGCTAAGGTTATAGTTGGAATTGATTATGTTGATGTGTGAATTAAGATGATAAAGTATGTTGGTTGTTTGGGGTGTTTAGTAAGACGTTGTTGTGGATAGTGTAAAAATTGTATGATTCTATCTAGCGTATTAATTATCATACTCTTGTTTATATGGTTCGATATCTCACCCCTTTCTATTGTTGAATGTTACCTTGATTGGTAACGTGCAGGTATTCCAGTTTAGAGTTGCTTACTTTCGTAATCAAGTCGGTGTCGTCGCTCTGATACGTAACACTCGGGGGGATGAACGCTTAATTGTTTTGTTGTTATATTTAGTTGTTGTTATTTTAAGTTGTCTCAATGAAAAAAATGTTATTACTAAGTTGTTAGGTTGAAAAAGTTGTTAACTGATGCAAAGTTGAATATTTGTGGATCCGCTGCCTATTTGTAAAAGTTGTTTGACTTCAATGAATTGAATAAGAGTTGACCTTATAGTTTCATCCTGTTTGAAAGTGTTATGTATCGATGTTCATGAAATTAAATGAATTTGTTAAGTGGAAAAATGTAGCATCCTGTTTTGTTGTTGAATTTTTGAAACTCTGATTTATGAATTTCCGTCGGGTAGATTTGGGGTGTTACAGTTTGCATCAAAGGAAGGGGTCAGAAAGTTACAAGAGTGAAAGCTTCGAAACTCAGGTAGCTCAAGAACTTTTTTTTCCAGAAATCAATTTTTAAGTTCTTAAGTTATTCTATATGCTTTCCTGATCATAACTATGTCATTGGTTTTGAAAATGGTTGGAAAATGAGGATGTAATCGTGTTCTGAAACTCCCTGACCTAAAAATGTTTTGTTCGATTCAAGAGTTTGAGGAAATATAAATGATTTCTAGCTTAGGGTTTTGATTCAGGGGAGTGTGGGAATCATTTCTGTATGTTTGGATTTCATTTTGGTTGTGTTTTGTGGATTTTGGGGATTTTCAGGTGGGGTTCCCACCGGAGAAGACGACCGGAGGTCTTCTCCGGCCACCTGAAAATCATTAGGGTTTAATCAGTGTAATTAAATGAGATTTGAATTTCGTGCGTTGGATTGGCTGACCAGGTTGACTTCGCGCGTGGATGAATGGTCCAGATTCACCATTAGAAACCCTAACCCTGATTAATTAATTCATAATTACATTTAACTCAGTTTGAATTTGGGCCACTGGATTGCGCGCGTGGTCAATCTTTCTCTCCCCAGAATGCATCACAGCCCTCCATTCAGTTGACTTCAGTTTATTTCATTTTATTTTCATTTATTTCATATTTGTTTTATACAATTTATTTAAAATAGTAAAAATGTTTTAAAAATTATGAAACTTTTTGTCAAGAGTTTCATTAATTTTTAAAACCCAAAAATATTTTTATTCTCATTTTTTGCATTAAAAAAGTATTTTTAAATATTTAAAAGTTTATTTTTAATTGATTAATGAAAATTAATTTATTAAAAATACTTTTAGGTATTTAAAAATCACCAAAAAATTCATGAAATGTTCTAAGACATTTAGAAACATTGTCCAACCTTCAAACCAAATTTATTTTTTGATCTTGATGCATTTTGAGAATTTTTCATTGATTTAAAATCATTTTTATGCATTAATTTGATCCAAAGTTCCAAAAATCATTTCTGCCTATCCATGAGGAGTTGGACATTGATTCTTTTTGCATTGCATTGTGTTTAGCATGTAGTTTTTGGGATTAAATGGCCTTGATTTGATCTTTCATTTTCCATTTGTTTGGTAATTTTTTTGTTTAAGAACCCCAAAACCCTAGAAATTTTAAGAAAATCATAACTTGAATTTGGTTAAGAGTTGAGACCTCTCCTTTGGGTAGTGGGTTAGTATAGGTTTAGGGGTCCTTTGAGTGCATTTTCATTTTTTTATAATGTTGTTTACTTCTGATTTTGATTTTTGTTTGATATATTGTTCATAAACCCTAATTTGGGTTCCCATATGCCTCCATCTTGCATTCTCTTGCATAACATGACTTGCCATGCCATTTCAAGCATCCATTTGATTCATTTGACATCATAAGAAATATTGAAAACATGTTTGATCATTGCATCATGTATTTTCCATGTTGTATGTCATGTGCACTTCATAACTTTTCATGTATGTTCATGGTCCCTAGCTTGCTTCATTTGCATTCATGAGCTTGTATGATCATTTCCATGTGCTGCCTCATGTTTGTAGCATCTCTTAGCATCATTAGCATCATGTATATGCTTCTGGTTTTGTTTCTCATCATGTCATCCCACCCCATTTTGCATTGCATTGCATTTCTTTTCTAACCTTTCAGGTGGTAAGTGATTTTGAGAAGTGAATTTGCCTTCACTTCTCATACTTTCTTCTCATCTCTCTTTTGCATCCATGCTGCATTTTTATATGTGTTTGAGTTTGAGCTTGCTCATTCTTCTTCTTCCCACTTTCTTTCTTCAAGTGACTTGACTTCTTGAATGAAGCAAGTTGCTTTGCTTCTCTTGATCCTTTCATCTGCTTCCTGGTGGTTCCATTGAAGACTTCTCTTGAAAACCTCACAAACCTTAGGAACAACCAAGCATGACAATGATTAGGGTTTTGATTAGTCTCCCCACTTAGTTTTACCTTTGTGTCTCTTTGAGTCTTCTCTTCTCACCTCATAATCAGGGACTAAACCCTAAAGGCTTTAAGGCTTTGTGATTAAGCTTATGCCTGCATCCTTCTCTTAGGATGGAGTGTATAACTTTAATCCTAAGTGTTAAACCCTTAATGTGTTTAAATCTCTTAATCAATTCACTTAATAATCATCAAGACATCACTTGTAACTTGGGCCTTGCATTAGGGTTCTAATTCTTCCTTAATTGGTTAAGAAGGACTAACCCTAGTGTTAATGGACAAGTCCCCCTCAAGTTGTCTTACAAATCATAAAATCCACTTCATTACCATATCATTAAATAAAATCCACTTAATAAAGGCTTGTTTCGTCATGAGTTTAATCCCTAATCACGGATTAAGTTGAGGAGCTTTCCTCAGCTTAAACATTCTCATCTATTATCCTTCTCTTAGGATGGTGTAATGAGTCTGTTAAATCCCTGATTATGGCTTAACCTCATTACTTAACACTAAACAAAAACACCAAAAACATCTAAATAATCACAAGTAGGTTAATGATCTTAATCCTACACCAAAGGTGATTGAGTGTGAGAATCTGACTTCACACTTAAGGTACTCTCATTACCCCTAATCAGAGGGAGGATGTGATGAGTTTACTAAATCCATTGGTTTAGACTTAAGCTCATTAACTTATGACAAACTTTCAAAAGCAATAAAAGACTGAAAATGCAAAAACAAACAATAACCGTCTCCTTCGGGATTCTTTTCTCATCACCTTCACTCACAAACGAGAACTCGCTTCTTCCGTCTAATGCAAGACAGTTTGCATCTGTGCCAGACAGATCATACACTTGAGCATAGGCAAGTAAGCAGTTCACAGGTCAATTTATCTTTCAGTCTCTTTGGGTCGAACTACGGTGTTCTGACTTCCTCATTGCACGAGAGGATACGTAGGCATAACTTAACAGTTATCGAACAAAAGTCTCTGTATATTCCCCCTCTTTCCAGCCTTATTCTTTTAGCCTTATGATCTTGAGCATTTCACTCCTTTCTTACACTGACACTTTCATACTTCACATCACTTATACACTTTACACTGATACCTGTACATCCTATTCCAGCTCTTTATACACAAAATTGCACTGACACTACCCCTTTAAAACACAAATCTTTTAAGCGTGGATCCCGTCGAGTACGACGGACAATCTGGGTGCTAATACCTTCCCAGGTTGTAACCAACCCCCTTTCTCAGTCTCTCTGGTTCGCAACCGTCTTATCCATATCTTTCCAGGTCTATGCAGCATTGCCTTTCCTCCGGGATAAAAATGCCTAGCTGGCGACTCTATTCATCTCCAGTGAGTTCACGGCTGTGTGTTCTCACTGTACCCTTCGCCGACCATTCGCGTCTGTACCTTTACTTGGGCCAGTCCCATTTATCGGGAGCGACACAAAGGCCCACATTCAAACTTGGTTTAAACAGGATTATGATTTAATTAATTAAGGTTTAGGGTTTAATGATGGATCTCAGCCACACACACGCGCGGCAAGTCAACTTTTTCAACGCATCCAACGCTCCAGATTCAAATGCTCATAAATAACCTGATTAAACCCTAATGATTTTCAGGTGGCCGGAGAAGACCTCCGGTCGTCTTCTCCGGTGGGAACCCCACCTGAAAATCCCCAAAATCCACAAAACGCAACCAAAATGAAATCCAAACACTCAGAAATGATTCCCACACTCCCCTGAATCAAAACCCTAAGCTAGAAATCATTTATATTTCCTCAAACTCTTGAATCGAACAAAACATTTTTTAGGTCAGGGAGTTTCAGAACACGATTACATCCTCATTTTCCAACCATTTTCAAAACCAATGACATAGTTATGATCAGGAAAGCATATAGAATAACTTAAAAACTTAAAAAATGATTTCTGGAAAAAAAAGTTCTTGAGCTACCTGAGTTTCGAAGCTTTCACTCTTGTAACTTTCTGACCCCTTCCTTTGATGCAAACCACTCCTTGTGACCCCTAGATGATGTTTGGATGCTTGGAAGAAATTTATGCTGGCTGGTTAAGGAGTTTGAACAGCTTCTGCTCAAGCTCAGGTGAAAATGGTGTTGGTGATTCAGGCTGTTTCAGGCAAAGGTGAAGGGTTCTTTATGACCAGGATGATGAATGGAGAAGGTTTATGAAGTTTGTTCAGGTGTTTGTGAGCTGTGGAATGAGATTCGAAAGTTCTGGCTTTGAGAGTGAGAAATGGGGAAGCTCAGTTCTTGCTTAGTTCAGGCCTGAGTCTTGCTGGTTTTGGCTCAGTGAAGCAAGGTGAGTTGATCAGTGGACTTGGTTTTTGTGTTTGTGAGCTGTGTAGTAAGATTCGAAAGGTTTTGCTTGAGAGGGTGATTTTGTGAATGTGTTGTGTCTATGTGTTTCAGCCTTGCTTTCTATGTGAAATGGCCTGCATTTTGCTTGCATAAAATAATCCCATTGGTCAGATGATGTGACCTGGCCTGCTGTGATAGGTAAGTTCACTTTTGCAAAATGTCAACTTTGGTGTAAGGAAAGTATGGGTTGAGCCCTAGGCTAGCATATGTGTATGGGCTGGCGCAGCATGGTGTGTGAGAGATGCTAGAATGGTTCAGCAGCCAAGGCAACAAGTGGGTGAGGTGTGATGATGGTTTTTGCAAATTGTTCACTTTTGGTTCATATGAAACTTTCTTGTCCCACAAGCCATAAAACATGAGGAAATCTTGGTTCAATCTGAACTTTAGGACTTACATGATGCTTGCTTAATGGTTTGACATGAATTAGAAGTTACAAATGCCTTGGTACAAAGTTTTTTGCAAGTTTCTCACTTGAGGCATATCTTGAAAATTAGTGATTTTTGCCAACTTTGACACACCATAACTTTTGATCCAAAATGAATTAGATCATGTTCTTGTACTTTTTGAAAAGGTAAAGATCTAATCTACAACTTTCATGACCAAAGTTTTTCCATTTGAAGCATTTTTGGATCAAAAAGCAAGGGTTGAAAAAGTGGCATAAAATGACATTTCATGAAAAATCAACCATGCCCTAAAAAGTCAACTTTGCAAAAACTTGTAATTCTTGAATTTTGTGAACTTCAACCTTCCATGATCAAATAAAGATCATATACACTCAAAATGATGAAGATCACCCCTTGGTTGGGTCATTGGGGGCCTCAGATGCCCTGATTTTGCACTGACTTGTCCAGAAAGTCAACTCTTGATCAGATGACGTCCTCAAGGAATTTCTTCATGAAAATTGATATGCACACTCCCTATACCATATAGAGACCAATAGAAACAAGAATGACCAAAAAACTTGGAGTTATGGCCTCTGAAACCAAAACCCTAATTTTAGGTCAACTGTGCAGTCAAACCTGGCTCTGCCTCCATACCAATCCCAGTTCTTGTGATTCTTTGGCATTCTTGACTTTGAGAGGATATAATATGATACTTGAACACACATAGGCCTCTTTGAAGTGATTGATGACCTTTGGGAGTGGCTCAAGAAGCTCTTGGATTGCTCAGATCACAAACCCTAGATGCAGATGGCTTTGAACCAATGCAATGACTCAAAATTGTACTATGAGATGTTATGATTGTACTTATGCATATGGAATGATCACAAGCCATGGTGTGAATGGGTGAGGGCAAATTTGGGGTGTTTACAGAGTGGATTTTAGTTAATGGTAAGATTAAGAAGTGGATTTTATGATTTGTAAGACAACCTGAGGGGGACTTGTCCATTAACACTAGGGTTAGTCCTTCTTAACCAATTAAGGAAGAATTAGAACCCTAATGCAAGGCCCAAGTTACAAGCTTGATGTATTAGTGATTATTAGGTGAATTGATTAAAGGATTTAAACACATTAAGGGTTTAACACTTAGGATTAAAGTTATACACTCCATCCCAATAGAAGGATGCAGGCATAAGCTTAATCACAAAGCCTTAAAGCCTTTAAGGTTTAGTCCTTGATTAAGAGATGAGGAGAGAAGACACAAAGATGACACAAAGGTAAACTAATGGGGGACTAATCAAACCCTAATTGTGATCATACTTGGGTGTTCCTAAGGTTTATGAGGCTTGCAAAAGATCTTCAAGAGAAAAGCCACCAAGGAAGAAGCAGGATGGAAGGAAAAGAAGCAAGACAACTTACTTCACTTAAGAAGATAAGTTGCTTGAAGAAAGAAGGAGGAGAAGGAGAATGAATGAGCAAGCTCACTCTAATCCAAAAATAAAATGAAGAAATGAATGCATAAGAGAGATGAGAAGATATTATGAGAAGTGAAAGCAAATTCACTTCTCAATGACTTACCACCTGAAAAAGTTAGCAAAAGGAAATGAAATGAAATGCAAATGAGATAAAATGCAAAGATGCCAACCAAGACCAGAAGCATATACAAGATGTAAATGATTCTAAGGTATGATGCAAATGGTAGACATGAGATGTGGATGATCATACAAGAGATGAGAATGCAAATGAGACAAGTAAGAAGCATGAAAGTTCATGAATGCATATGACATCAAAGGAAAGCAAAATCATGGAAAATGAAGGATGCAATGATCAAACATACTTGCAATGTGTCTTAAGATGTCTCATATGTCATATGAATATACAAAATGTCATGGCAAGTTCATGTATGCAAGCATATGAAGAATGAATGCAAATGAAGGCAAAAATTAGGGTTTATACATAACATGCAATACAAAATTCAAAACCAAAAGCAAATGACATGATAAAAAATTGAAAATGAAATCAAAGGTACCCTAAACCTATACAAGTTCATTGCACAAAGGAGGAGACCTAAATCTTAACCTAATGGAAGTTATGATTTTCTCAAGTTGGCTAGGGTTTTAAGGCACTTCTCAATGATAAATGCAAAACAAATTGAAAATGAAGAATAAATTAAAACCAATTTTATCCTAGAAACTACATGACATGAGGAGTGCAATGCAAAAAGAATCATCATCAAACTCTTCATAGTTAGGCAGAAAGGATTTTTCTAAATTAGGGTAAAAATATTGACTTTTAAGAACCCTAAATCCAAAGAAAAATGTCAAACTAGGTCAAGAACCAAAAAGAAATTTGTGTGAAGGGTTTGACAATGTTTCTAAATGTATCAAGATGCAATGTGATTTTTTTGGTGATTTTTAGAAACTTAAATGCTATTTTAATTAATTAATTCTCATTAATTAATTAAAATAAACATTTAAATATTTTAAAAATACGAATTTAATGCAAAAAATAAAATAAAAATTAATTTCATAATGCGAAATATATTTGAAAGGGAAATGCAAAAGATAAAATTTTTTGAAAGTGTTTTGCTATTTTTAATAAAATGTAGAAAGAAATGCAAATTAAAATGAAAATTAAATGAATTAAAATGGAAGTCAACTGATCCAGTGGTCCAGATTTGAATGAGAAAGGGAGGGAATTGACCAGCGCGCGCATCTGGATGGCTGAGATTCAAACTACACTAATTACGTCATTAAGCCCTAATCTGAACCCTAAACACTTTCATGTGACCGGAACAGTGTTCCGGTCATCTTCTCCGGCTAGTCTCTCAAGCTATCTCACTCAATACGCAACCCCAAGCCCTAAAACTCTCCAGAAATGATCCTCACATCAACCCCAATAAGAATCAGCCATCAAAATTCATTTATTCATCATAAACAACATGAATCAAAGCAAAACGGAAAACTTCTCAAAAATTTCAGAAGCTTATGAAATGCTTATTTCTCAACTATTTTCGAAACCAAACATATCATGGCAATCAGGGGAACACATAGAATCATTCTATAACATAAAATGAAGGTTCTGGAAAAATAAATGCCATGGCTACCTGAAGTTGAGCTTTCAAACCAGGAGCTTTCTGGCCAGTTCTTTGCCTCAAATCCACTCCAATGATTCCCCTCAAGAGCTTGTGATGCTTGGTTGGAGTTTAAATGGCCTTAAAATGAAGTTGGCAGAAGTTCAGTTCATGAAATGTCAAAATCGTGTTTTTGATTCAGGGTGTTTTAGGGGAAAATGAAGGGTGGGAAATGGTCAGTGATGATTGTGGAGTTGTTCTATGGAATTTGTTTTGAGGTTTGAAGCTTGTGTGCTGAGTTTCGAAGGCTTTTGCATAAGAGGGAGTTTTTGGGATTGCTGAGTTCTTGGAGGTTTCAGCTTGTGTTCTCCTATGGAATGGCTTCCTTTTGGTACACATATCATGTTGGGATAGGTCAGAGGGTGGGTGCTGGCCTATGTTGATTGGTATGGGCAAGTTGCAAAAATGTCAAGAGTTGGTGTACTTGAGGTATGGGCTGGCTCAGTGGCTGTTTCAAGGCATGGCTCGAGTCAGCTTGGTTCAAGGATAACCATGGAAAATGTTTTGTGGTGATTCAGCAAGTGTGTAAGAGGTTTTGATCCATTTTGCAAATTCATGAAGTTTTGGCCCCTTTTGGATTTTGTAAAGTTCAAGGCATGAAACTTGGAATTTCTTTGGGCAATTCTGAATTATAGGTCATGTGTGATGTTTTTGCAATGCTTAGAAGTCAATTAGAGGTCACATTTGGCTTTGGCAAGTGTTTTTGCAAACTTCCCTCTTTGGTGCATAAGTGAATTTTTGTGATTTTTCCCAACTTTGCAAGGCCATAACTTGAGTTCTATGATGAATTAGATCAAGTTCTTGTACTTTTTGAAAATGGAATGATCCAATCTACAACTTTCATGACCAAGAATTTTTCATTTGAAGCATTTTTGAATCAAAAAGAGGAGGTTGAAAAACTTTCGCAAAATGGCAAGTTTGCATTACAAGTCACATTCCCAAAATGGCAACTTTGCAAATGGCCTGAAATTCTTCAATTTTGTGAACTTCTAACTTCTTCTAAGATCAAATAAAGATCATATACACTCAGAATGATGGAGAAGACCCCTTGGATGGGTGATTGGGGGCCTCAGATGCCCTGATTTTGCACTGGCTTGCTCCAGAAGTCATCTTTTGATCAGATGTCTTCCCCATTGAATTTCTTCCTGAAAATTGGTATGCATGATCCTCATATCATATAAAGACCAATAGAAACAAGAATGACCAAAAAAGTTGGAGTTATGGCCTCTGAAACCAAAACCCTAATTTTAGGTCATCTGTGCAGTTAAACCTGGCTCTGCTTCCATGCCTTTCTCAGTTCTTGTGATTTTTGACTTTCTTGACCTTGGGAGGATATAATATGATGCTTGAACATACATGGACCATCTTGAGATGATTGAAGACCTTTGGAGTGGCTCAGGTAGCTCAGGGATGGCTGAGATCACAAACCCTAGATGTAGAGGACTTAGAACCAATGCAGTGAAGCAAAAATGTAATATGAGATGATATGCTTGAACTTATGCAAAAGAGAAGAATCACAAGCCATGGTGAAATGAGTGAGGGAAAATTTGGGGTGTTTACAGCTGCCCCTATTCAAACATGAGTTAGTTGCATAGGATGTAAGCGACGACTTAACAGGCAAGCAAGATAACTTGTGGTTGAATACCAAAGACAGTCCAAAAATTTGCACTCACTGGATGAAGAAGAAAAGGGATATAGATTGCAAAAGGAAGTAAAGTATGATTCATAAAGTGCGGGCGACGGAGGACGACCATCGAGCAGAGGACGACTGCTGGGAATAAAGCAATGAATGGGACGACCGACATGCTGGGGAAATAAAGGGATCATGATGGGGACGGCCATCAGGCAAAGAAATAAGACTCTCTGGGGATTAAAGGTAAAGGAAATGATGGGGACGACCATCAGGTTGGAGAAATAAATGATGAGGGAGGTCATCAGAGGTGAAGGACGATCACCTAGCAGGGGACGGCTGCTCTGTTGGAGGTAATATGAGGGACGATCATCTAAAAGGTGAAGGACGATCACCTGGCAGGGTACGGCTGCCGAAAGTATCACGACATAGGACGAATGTCGGATAGAAAGAGGCGACGATGGGGACGGCCATCGGATAAGCATGATGAAGGACGATCATCAAAAGGCGAAGGACGATCACCTGACAGGGTACGGCTGCCGAAAGTATCATGACATAGAAAAAGAGAAGTAATTCCACTAGGGAATGGTAAACACGGACGAGTGTCTACATTCAAGAGATGAAAGCTATAAGTGTTTGATGCGGTGTATAAATTAAAGACGCGGACGAGCATCCTTAAAACTATGATACGGACGAGTATCGGTAGAAACAAATGCTGACGCTTATTCAGAGATGATGATACGGACGAGTATCAACTGGTTAACAAAGAACACGGACGAGTGTCGACTCTGAGGGGAATAAGAGGAAGTGTATAAGTTATGAAAATATAAAAGGTGTTTGACGCCCTGTGGGGATATGATGACACGGAAGAGTGTCTGGAAAGCATAATAAGCAAGGTTTTAGGCAACTGTGTTGGGGATATGACACAGACGAGTGTCAAGAAGTATCCGTTATGTGGAAGTATCTGTTTGTAGAAAAGGTCCTGGCGACTTTCTGGGGAAAGATGACACGGATGAGTGCAAAAGGGAGCACGTATCTGTATTTTTTGGGAATGCAGAGGAGATGTCTTGGCTTTCTGCCGGGGAATTTGGGTGGTATTTTGTATATTGCTGATGGAATGTTGGTATATACAGGTATTTGTCCAAAGCATGGCTTATGTTTATGCAATATGTTTGATTTTTGCCGTAATGCTCCATATTAGACGGAATTCTACGCTCTGGGGAAATATGATGTGAATGCTATGATTATGCAAAAGATACCGATCCGGGATTCGGATCCCGTCGCGGTGAAGATCTCTGGCTGATCTGCTTTGAAAGAAATATCCCAGCTGGGGGAGAGATCATTGGTAGATCTGATAAGATGTATGACTGCTTGGGTAAACAGGTCACTGATAGACCTATCTTAATGATGAGGGGCCCAGCTGGGGTTTGTGGGGGCTTTTATCACTTTGTTGTGAAATCTTCAGACATTTCTCTTCTGGATAGAGGCCGAAACTCTGTGGGGAGATGGTTCCCTGTCTAACACTTGGCTGGGGAGGAATGATCACTGAACGATCTTCCTAAAGTCCTGTAGGGATTCTGCTGAGGATGATGATTTTGACAACTCAGCTGGAGAGGATGAGCATCAGCAATCCTGTTATGACGAAAACACACAAGTACTCCGAGGTATCCCTTACTGGATTCCATCATAGGAATTCAGACACTCCCGGGAGCAAATATATTTCCTGTAAGCATTAATTTATAAAAGACGCATATGTATTAATGCAATCAATATTTATATGGACATCGGACATTTTTGCAAACGAAAATAAAATGTACGAGACGAAATGTGGCTGAAAATCTGATTTTATTACTTTGGGGGTGCCCTGAATTGGCAAGTACAGTCAAAGAAACAAATCCCCTGAAATGAGGAGATTGTTACAAATTGAGAAAATAAAAAAAAAGATGCTGGAAATGTTGATGACGCTTCAGTGCTTCCCTTTTGCTATGACTTGTATGACATTGACGTTCTTCTCATCTTACTTTTGAAGAAGGCTAATTCTGATCGATGCTTTAACCCTTCGGGGCTTGCCATGTTGTAAGTGATACAGACGAATTCAGAACGCAGTTGTTCTCTTATTCCCTTATTTTGCGTGGATCGCCCTTTCGGGTTTTCAATCCACCGGGATACCCATTTTTGCCTGAGTTGTCCAATGCGGCTTTTCAACTCAGCGGGTGTACATTTTTTTTATTTTTTTTCCCTTATTTTTGCCCGAGTCCTTTATTCTGTTTTTGACTTGCCGGGATGCCCTATTTTTGCCTGGACTTGCATTCTGTTTTTATGTCCAGTGGGTCATTTTATGCGAAGTATTTTTTAACTGCATCTAAATTCACAGGGGATAAGAAATCTTCACCATCCATATTACTGAGCATCAGCGCTCCACCAGAGAAGAATTTCTTTACTATGAACGGACCATCGTAATTCGGAGTCCACTTGCCCATGTGGTCTGTATGAGGAGGAAGGAGTCTTTTCAGCACAAGATCTCCTACTTGGTATTCCCGAAGCCTGACTTTCTGATCGAAAGCTTTCTTCATTCTTTTCTGATAAAGCTGCCCATGACAAATTGCAGCTAATCTCTTCTCTTCAATCAGACTCAGTTGTTCGTATCGGGATCGGACCCATTCTGCTTCGTTCAGTTTAACATCCATCAATACCCGTAAGGAGGGTAATTCAACTTCAACAGGCAGGACTGCCTCCATACCATATACAAGTTGATACGGTGTTGCCCCAGTGGATGTTCTGATTGACGTACGGTACCCATGTAAGGCAAACGGTAGCATTTCATGCCAGTCTTTATAGGTGACCACCATCTTCTGCACAATCTTCTTGATATTCGTGTTTGCTGCCTCTACAGCGCCATTCATCTTTGGCCTGTAAGGAAAAGAATTGTGGTGTTGGATTTTGAAGTCTCGGCATAGCTCTGCCATCATTTATTTTTTAAGTTGGAACCATTATCAGTAATGATTCGCTCGGGCACTACATACCGACATATGATGTCTCTTTTCAGGAATCGAGCTACCATTTTCCTGGTGACGCTTGCATACGAAGCTGCTTCAACCCACTTGGTAAAATAGTCAATGGCTACCAGGATGAATCTGTGGACGTTCGAAGCAGTTGGTTCGATCTTTCCAATCATATCAATGCCCCACACGGCGAAGGGCCAAGGTGAAGACATTACATTCAAATGATTTGGAGGCACATGCACTTTATCTGCATAAATCTGGCATTAATGGCACTTTCTGGCATAAGCACAACAATCTGCATCCATTGTGATCCAGTAGTAGCCTGATCTCAACATTTTTTTAGCCATTGCATGCCCGCCCGCATGGGTACCAAAAGATCCTTCGTGCACCTCGTGCATTAACAAGTCTGCTTCTGCTTTATCGACACATCTGAGAAGTACCATATCAAAGTTTCTCTTATACAGGGAACCGTCAGCATTCAGGAAGAAACTACCAGCCAGCCTTCTTAATGTCTTCTTATCATTGGAAGACGCCCCAGGTGGGTATGTTTGATCCTCCAAGAAGCACTTGATGTCATGGAACCATTGCTTATCATCTTTAGCAAGGTCTGCAGAGAATACGTATGCTGGTTTATCAAGTCTGGATATCGAAATCCGAGGCACAAAGTTGGCAGCTTGAACTATGATCATGGACGAAATGGTAGCCAGGGCATCTGCAAACTGATTTTCATCTCGAGGGATATACTCAAGCTTGACCGTTGTGAAGAAAGTCAATAACCTCCTTGTATAATCCCGGTAAGGTATCAGATGATCCCGGTGAGTGTACCAATTGCCGTTGTTTTGATTGATTACCAAAGCTGAATCTCCAAACACAGTTAAAGTCTTGATCCTGAGGTCAATGGCTTCCTCAAGACCCATGATACAAGCTTCGTATTCAGCTTCGTTGTTAGTGCAGTTAAAAGTGAGCTTTGCCGAGAAAGGCATGTGAACTCCCTTAGGTGTAATGAGTACTGCACCAACACCACGACCATTCATATTAACAGCCCCATCGAACATCATAGTCCACTCTTCTTCTGGGTCAGGCCCTTCAGTGTGAATAGGCTCTTCATGATCTTTGGCTTTTATGAACATGATGTCTTCATCAGGGAAGTCAAATCTCATAGGCTGGTAATCATCAATGGGTTGCTCAGCAAGATAATCAGACAATACACTGCCTTTGATGGCTTTCTGAGAGGTGTACTGAATATCATATTCCATGAGGATCATTTGCCATCTCGCAACCCGTCCGGTAAGTGCTGGCTTTTCAAAAATGTACTTAACTGGATCCATCTTGGATATCAATAAAGTAGTGTGGGTCAACATATATTGTCTCAGTCGGCGAGCAGCCCACGCTAAAGCACAACAAGTTTTCTCGAGCAGTGAATAACATTGTTCACAGTCGGTAAACTTTTTGCTTAGGTAGTAAATTGCATACTCTTTTCGACCAGACTCGTCATGCTGGCCCAACACACACCCCATTGATTCTTCTAATACTGTCAAGTACATGATTAGAGGTCTTCCTTCAACTGGAGGCATAAGGATCGGAGGCTCTTGTAAGTATTCTTTGATTTTGTCAAAAGCCTTTTGGCAGTCTTCATTCCACCTGACCGTTTGTTCTTTTCTCAACAATTTGAACAAGGGTTCGCAGGTTGCTGTAAGATGAGATATGAACCTTGAAATGTAGTTCAATCTACCTAGAAACCCCCGAACTTCTTTTTCAGTCATCGGTGCAGGCATCTCTTGAATGGCTTTGACTTTGTCAGGGTCAACTTCAATCCCTTTCTCACTTACAATAAATCCCAGCAGCTTACCGGATCGCACCCCGAATGTGTATTTATTGGGGTTTAACTTCAATTGGTACTTCCTCAGACGCTTAAATAGCTTCAACACATTCACCAGGTGGTCTTCTTCTGTGAGGGACTTGGCAATCATGTCATCCACATAACATTCGATTTCCTTGTGGATCATGTCATTGAATAATGTTACCATAGCCCGTTGATAAGTGGCACCCGCATTCTTCAGTCCGAATGGCATCACCTTATAACAGAATGTGCCCCAGGGTGTGATGAAAGTTGTCTTCTCCATGTCTTCAGGTGACATTTTGATCTGATTATATCCTAAAAATCCATCCATGAAGGAGAACACCGAGAAATGAGCCGTATTATCGACCAATACATCAATGTGAGGTAATGGGAAGTCATCTTTCGGGCTGGCTCTGTTCAGGTCCCGGTAATCCACACACATCCTCACCTTTCCATCCTTTTTAGGCACAGGTACAATGTTAGCAACCCACGGAGGGTAACTGGTCACAGCAAGGAAACCGGCGTCCCACTATTTCTGTACCTCTTCTTTTATCTTCATTGCCATATCCGGGCTAGTACGTCGCAGCTTCTGTTTTACTGGCGGGAAGTCTTCTTTTAAAGGCAGCTTGTGCATAACAATGTCGGTGTCCAATCTGGGCATATCCTGATAAGATCAAGAAAAAACATCCACATACTCCCGAAGCATGTTAATAAGTTGTTCTTTCACCGAACCTTGCAGACAGGCCCCGATCTTAACTTCTTTTAAGTCTTCTTCCGTACCAAGATTAACCGTTTCAACTTCCTCCTGATGAGGAGTGATAACCTTCTCCTCTTGTCTCAAGAACCTGGCTAGCTCTTCAGGTAGCTCATAATCTTCTTCAACCCCTTCATCGGCTTGATTAATCAGATTGTCAAAGTCATACGAAGTCATATCAGTGTTGTTGTTGGTGCAGTCTGGAGGGCACTTTCTGCAAGGGTTTAGATTTGTTCATTTTAGTGATCAGTTTTATCTTATTTAGAAAAAAAAAGTTAAAAATGAGGTTATTATTTTGAAAAACATTGCCATTTTATTTTTGTACAAAAAATAAAGAATGAAAAACAGTGAGCGAAAAAGAAAAGACTTATTTGCAAAAGATGTCCTGATATTCATTAATTGATCTTTGCACAAAATACAAGATGGCCCAATTACAAAATGAGTCCTGACATCTTGGGTAAGATGCAGGACTTGATGCATGCTCTAAAAACACAGGAAATAATAATTACTCTGCGGGAGTAACTCTTATAATTTCCTGGGAAGACCAGTTTGAGACATGGCTCCCCGGGATCCTTGGACGTATCCAGCTTTCCAGGTTGCGCTCGTCTTCTGACTCATCTTCCAAATTGTTCACAGCATCCGGGGTGAGCAACCCCCCGCTGACGAACTTGGGCTCCTTTGCAGCCTCTGGTTGATCTTGTTGAGTTGGTCTGTAACCCAACCCGAATCGGTCCTCTTTCTTCTCCACGGGTAGTAGCTTGCCCCAGCCTTGGGCGGTACCTTCCTCAACAACCTTTCGGGCTTGCTGATATGATGTGATGAAGGTCCCAGACACAGCAGATGTTTCATTAATATTAAGGGCCTCAAACCCTTGGCTCATTGTTTCATGGATCTCCCCATCCATTTCAATGTATTTGAAAGTAGCCAGCTAGCTAACAAAAATATCCTCCTCCCCGCAAATGGTAATGACTTGGCCCTCCCACTCGAATTTTAACTTCTGGTGAAGGGTTGACGTTACGGCGCCAGCGGCGTGTATCCATGGTCTACCCAATAGACAGCTGTAGGCGGGCTGTATATCCATCACAAAGAAGGTTGTTTTGAAAACCTGTGGGCCAATCATTATTGGCAACTCTATCTCTCCTAGAACTGATCTTTTAGAACCATCAAAGGCTCTCACTACCAAGTTGCTTGGGCGTAGTACCAATCCATCATGCTCCAGTTTCACAAGGGCTTTCTTGGGCAGGACATTGAGGGATGACCCTATGTCTACCAGTACGTGAGAAAGAACTGCACCCTTACACTCCAAGGTAATGTGCAAAGCCTTATTGTGATTGTGACCTTCCGTTGTCAGATCAGCATTGGTAAATCCTAGTCCATGACTAGCGTTGACATTTCCGACCACAGCCTCTAACTGATTGACAGTAATCTCCTCCGGCACATAAGCTGCGTGCAGGACTTTTAATAGTGCGTTCCGATGAGCCTCGAAGCACATTAGCAATGATAGTATGGAGATTTTGGAGGGTGTTTGGTGAAGCTGGTCCACCACCTTATAGTCACTCTTTTTGATGATCCGCCTGAATTCATCAACCTCTTGATCAAAAGGAGTCTTCAAAGCTTCTCTAACAACTGGTTCTTCTTGCACCATGCTCTTCCCTTTTACCTTAGCAGCAGCTTCTGCTTCAGCAACGGGTCTTGGAATTTGCGAGGCAAAGAGACGTCCGCTTCTAGTGAAGCCTCCGCCTCCCCCCACATTGTCTATCTGAGGTGAAGAAGTTGATGATTCTAAAGTGATTTTCCGACCCTCGCAGTATAGATCTGAACCATAATGCCAAGGGATGGCATTATTGCTTTTGTAAGGAACTGGCCCAGGCACCGTGATAGTGACCGGGCTAACAACAGCTACAGAAGGGACCATAATGGTATGTGGATCATAATATATGGTAACTGGAGCTCTGACAGGAGTGGTATTTTGTTGTGAATTGTCGGAAGGAACATTTACAGGATCGTAGTATATCGTAACCGCAGAGACACTTTCACTAATTATTGCTGATGTTGTAGAAGATACTATTGACTGGACAAGTGCTGAAGTTATAGCAGGAAATGAAGGAATAATGGGTGTTGTCGTTATAGAAGGAATGGTGACTGAACTTGTATCTGTTGAAGTGATTGATCGAGCAGTTGTTGGAGTTGTAGTAGAATCCGTTGGAACAATGGTTGCTGACGTTGTAGGAGTATCCGTGATTGTTGATGAAGGAACTGTTGGAGTTGTAGTTGCTGTTGTTGTAATCTGAAGGATGCCATCTTTAATAAGACCATTTATGCCGTTTCTCAGTCTCTCACATCCATTAACGGCAATGTTGCAATATCCACAGTCGAGCTCAAACCCAGGGAACACTTGGCATTCTAACAGCTGAGCTTTGATTTCAACCAAGGGTGTTCGGATTTGTGCAACACTAGTGATTAAGGTGGATAGTTTTCCCTCTTCAATAGAATTAATCCTAGGCCCGTTGTGACTAGGCATTGGATTTCTTGTGACGTTTGAAGGAGGTGCAAAGTTGAGAGCTTTTGAGTCCACCAGATCCTGGACTTTCATCTGTAGGGCCCTGCATTTTTCAGTGTTGTGCCCCGGTGCGTTTGAGTGGAATTTACATCTGGCATTTGCATCATAGTTCTTTGGAAAATTAAGAGGATCTGTAGGTGCCAATGTCCTTAACTCAACTAGGTTGAGCTTCAGGAGTTGTGGCAAGAGTGCAGCATACGGCATTGGAATTGGGTCAATTACCCTGTTCGCTTGTGATGGCCTTTGTTGGAATGGACGCTGTTGTTGGTTGTTGTTGTTGTTGTACGACCTTTGTTGCGGATTGTAACACCCTTCTAAACCCCGCGGAAAATATATAAATAATCAGAGTAATTATCATGCATATCAAAGAAGGATGTCACACATAATTCAAAATATTACACATACACCTGTCATGCTCAATAACACTTGAAATAAATTCATGCTTTCATATACTTTCACATTAGCATGTAGCAGCGGATCACTTTCATTAAGAGTCTCATGACATTCAAGTCTCAAATAAACTTCATTCATTAAATCAACTTGAGCATAAAAGCCATTTCACCATAAAATTCAAATTCAACTAATATATTAGATAGAGTATACAATTGTATCTCTTAAGACATGAATCAAACATTCCCAGTGTTACATGATCAGAGCACGACTCGACCCAAAATAAATATGAAACTAAAATAGGTTACTCCATCAGCTACTCTCTTGCTAGAAGCAACTCTAATCTTCAGTACCTGAGCGATGTCGTATAAAACATAATTCCAACAGAAGTGTGAGAATTCACATAATTACTGAAATCATAAGATAATATATAATTTTAGGTGTACAAGCATAATCACAATTATTCTCACACTTCAAAAGTTTCATCAACATAATATCACTCAAGTAGTCATACTATTAACAAGTACATACTCACAAATCCATAATTCACCAATTCAACAATTCACATGACACATATAATCTCACTTTGTAAACATAGACACAATAAGACTCAATGCAAGACTCAAATGCAACTCATGCATGTGGTACCAATCTCTTATTATCATTTTTCGGTTTTTTACATTTAAACCGGGTCCGTCCTCTAGACCGATAACAAACCAAAAGCCCGTCCTCTAAGCTTTCAAACCCGTCCTCTAGGCTTGGGACAAGTCACTAGTTCCCATGGAACTAACAAGCATTGCCTCTTGATAAAATGATGTATGTACAATTATAATCACCATATGCATTTAAGACCATTCACTAATCTTAATATTCATGCATATTTTCAATAATTCATCACACTTGAATTACCACACAATTGCACATACAAACACATTTTTATAATCATAGCATTCTCACTTCAAACATTGCTACCACACTTAGCAAGTAATACACAAGTATCAACACATTCCAATCTCAATTCGCAAACAACACGATACCAACTAAATATAGAGTAATCGATCCACCAAATTAATCACCAAAATAAAATTACCAAATTAATCCTTAAGAGTATAATTAAAATTAGCATCCAAAACTATAATTCGAGAGAGTTTTCAAGTACTCTAATAACTCTATGGACAACTCTAATAAATGAAAAATAATTTAATTTAATCCATTAACCCGAATGTTTATCTCTAACCCGAATCTCCTAAAAAAAACATTATACTAATAATATTAAATCATTATTAATATCATTATTACTAATATCATTATTAAAATATATTAGTTCAGAATTCAAGTTACAGTAGCCAATTTCATAAGTGATTACATCTATTCTAATTTTAAAGTCACTAATAAACAAGCTTAGCAATATTTTTATTCCATTTTTAAAATAACCAATAACCAAAATATGCACAATAATTATCAACAATTCACTAAAATACAAATTGGTATTATGAGTCTTATGATATAAGCATGGTCACAAATTAATTGGCAAAGTATATTCATAGGCTTCCTATATTACAAATACATAGTTTATGGAGAAGTGTTTCTTTTAATATTCAGTAATTTCAATATATAGCAACATTGGCAAATATATGTACATATCACATATTTTAGAACACCATCCTAAAATTTACTAGTAATTTACTACTAGTCAGCAATGAAGAAACCAATACAAAACTATTATAAATTAGTGTAAGTGAGTTTTTCTTAGAATTTCATCACCAATTTATTTTATTAAAGGCCTTGCGGTTTAACAGTAATAGGAAAAAGGTATCTAATTGTCATTATTGATATACTTTTATTACCCTTACTACTATATCATACATTTAAGACTAGTAATTATTCTACTAGCATTAAATCTTACTATTAAAACCAACTATTGTTCAATTCCTGTGTTGTCTCTATATATTCATCATCATCATTATTTATCCTTAATTAATGCTATTGAAAGTAACTTCATCACCTTACTATATAATAGGACTACAGAAAAAGGGAAAAACAGGGCATCATTGTTACTACCAAGCCCATTCATGTGTTGTGGCTGTTACAGGAATAAGGATAAGCCATAACACCTTTTTCATTATTTAATAAAGTGATATGCCAAGCTCTAATTACAGTGGGAGAAGAAAATTGGAACAATTTGTTTGGTTTATTATATATTTCGGAACTGTTATAAGATTATATATCCTATCACTTACTAATCTCTAACTCACACTATTATATTAATGTCATCTTAATAATATGCCAATTTACCAATTCAAACACAATCAATACTCATAAATTAAGATTATTAGCAAAACCTAAAAATTATGAATTCATGGAAAAATTGGGGGTTAATCCTAAACATATTTCTACCTATCCATACACTATCATACAATCCCAATAATCATATAAAAACTCACCCTTACCTTGATTTTCTTGGATTTCTAAAACTCTTGAACTTGATTTTCTTCTCTTCCCCTCTTCTCCTCTTCTAGCCTCTTTTTCCCTCTTCCAACTTCTAACCCTATTCTATCTCATTCTCTTCTTTTATCAATATCTATATTTTTATTTTTATTTTTAATTGGGCTCATTGACCCACTCACATTTCTATTCACACTCCTAATCTAGACCCAATTATTTTAATCTTACTAAATATCTATTTTATTCCAACAAATAAAATAAATAAAATAATTCAATCAAATCAAATAATTAAATTATTTCAAATAAATCAAATAATTCAATTAATACAATTAATTCAATTATTTCAAATAAATCAAATAATTCAATTATATCCAATAATCCAATTAAATCAATTAGGCACAAAATCACACAATTATGTAATTAATATAAATAAATAAATAATTACTAAAATCGGGATGTTACAACTCTCCCCCACTTAAAAGATTTTCGCCCTCGAAAATTACCTCAAATGAATAACTCGGGATAAGACTCCTTCATCTGACTCTCGAGTTCCTAAGTCACATTTCCACCAGTTGGTCCTCCCCAAACGACCTTCACCAAAGCAATCTCTTTACCTCGAAGTTTCTTCAACTCCCGATCTTCAATCCGCATAGGTGATGTTTCAACAGTCAGGTCATCTCTCACCTGTACATCATCTACTTGGACTATATGAGACGGATCCGCAATGTATTTCCTCAACTGAGATACATGGAACACGTCATGGAGATTAGCAAGCGACGGCGGCAAAGCAATCCGATAGGCTACCTCTCCTATCCTCTGCAATATCTGATAAGGACCAATAAAACGCGGTGTCAACTTACGCGACTTTAACGCCCTACCAACACCAGTTGTTGGAGTAACTCGAAGGAACACATGATCTCCCTCATGGAACTCAAGTGATTTCCTCCTCTTGTCATGATAACTCTTTTGACGACTTTGAGAAATCTTCATCTTCTCCTGAATCATCTTAATCTTATCTGTAGTTTGTTGAACTATCTCAGGTCCAACCACCGCACTCTCTCCAGCCTCATACCAACATAATGGCGTCCTACACTTCCTACCATACAATGCTTCAAACGGTGCCATACCAATACTCGAATGGAAACTGTTATTGTAAGTAAACTCAATCAAAGATAAGTAGTTATCCCAAGTTCCTCCCTTTTCCAAAACACAAGCTCTCAAAAGATCCTCAAGTGATTGAATCGTTCTCTCCGCCTGACCATCAGTCTGCGGATGATAAGCAGAACTCAAACGCAACTTAGTACCCAAAGAACTTTGTAAACTCTCCCAAAATCTTGATGTGAACCTTGGATCTCTATCTGATACAATGCTAGACGGAATACCATGCAAACTGACAATCCTCTCGATATACAACTTTGCTAACTTCTCCAACGGGTAATCCATCCTTATCGGAATAAAGTGAGCAGATTTCGTTAACCTGTCCACAATAACCCAAATAGCCTCAAAATTACTCGGTGTCCTAGGTAAACCAGATACAAAATCCATAGATATGCTATCCCATTTCCACTCAGGAATAGCTAATGGTTTCATTAAACCCGACGGTTTCTGATGCTCAATCTTTGACTTCTGACAAGTCAAACAAGAATACACAAACTCTGCAATATCCTTCTTCATACAAGGCCACCAAAACACCTTCCGCAAATCTTGATACATCTTAGTCGCACCCGGATGAATACTCAATCCACTACGATGACCTTCTTCAAGAATACTTTTCTTCAATTCTGCAATATCCGGAACACAAACTCGATCACGACACTTCATGATACCATTCACATCAATCCGAAAATCACCTCCTCGGCCTTGATTGATCAAAGTTAATCGATCTACCAAACCTAAATCATATTTCTGACCTTCTCGAATCTCTTCAAGAATACCACTTGTAAGCTTCAACATACCAAGTTTAACTCCATAAGAAGTCTCCTCACAAACCAAACTCATGTCTCGAAATTGCTCAATCATTTCCAATTCTCTAACCATCATCATCGACATATGCAAAGACTTCCGACGCAATGCATCAGCTACTATGTTTGCTTTACCCGGATGGTAATTCAAACCAAAATCATAATCCTTCAGAAGTTCCAACCATCTTCTTTGCCTTGCATTCAATTCTTTCTGATCAAAGAGATACTTCAAACTCTTATGATCACTAAAGACTTCAAATCTCGATCCAAACAAATAATGCCTCCAAAGCTTCAACACAAACACAACAGCAGCCAACTCTAAGTCATGCGTCGGATAATTCCTCTCATGAACCTTAAGTTGCCTTGAAGCATAAGCTACAACTTGCTGATTTTGCATCAATACACCTCCCAAACCCATCAACGAAGCATCACAATACACAACAAATGGTTCTTCTGGATTCGGCAAAATCAAAATAGGAGCTGTCGTCAATCTTCTCTTAAGCTCTTGGAAACTTTCTTCACACTTTGTATCCCAAACAAAAGCTTGACCCTTTCTAGTCAATTGCGTCAATGGCAAAGACAACTTAGAAAATCCTTCAATAAATTTCCGATAATAACCTGCCAAACCAAGAAAACTTCGAATCTCCAAAACTGATTTTGGGGCTTCCCATTGCGATACAGCTTCAACCTTCGACGGATCAACTGCAATTCCTTTACTTGAAATCACATGACCGAGGAAACTCACTTTCTTCAACCAAAACTCGCACTTAGAAAGTTTAGCATATAACTGTTTCTCCTTCAACACAGATAACACAATCTTTAGATGTTCAACATGATCCTCTTCACTCTTGGAATAAATCAAAATATCATCAATGAATACAACCACAAACTTGTCCAAATACGGATGGAAAATCCTATTCATGTACTCCATAAATACACCCGGTGCATTAGTTACACCAAATGGCATCACAGAATACTCATAATGACCATACCTCGTCCGAAAAGCAGTTTTCTGAATATCTTCAGCTTTCACACGAATCTGATGATACCCAGATCTCAAATCAATCTTACTGAACACACTTGCACCAACCAACTGATCCATCAAATCATCAATTCTCGGAAGTGGATACTTATTTTTGATAGTCACTTTGTTCAATTGTCGGTAATCCACACAAAGCCTCATAGTTCCTTCTTTCTTCTTAACCAACAAAACAGGTGCACCCCATGGTGATACACTCGGACGAATAAACCTCTTCTCAAGTAGGTCTTCAAGTTGACTCTTCAACTCTTTCAACTCCGATGCGGACATACGATATGGAGCCATCGATACCGGACTAGTTCCAGGAACTAAGTCGATCGTAAACTCCACCTCGCGTTCCGGCGGTAAATCACTTATCTCATCAGGAAAAACTTCTGGAAAATCACAAACAATTGGAAAATCACCAACTGCTCCACTTTCCTCAATACTCAAAGTTGCCAGCAACATAAACATCTCGGCACCATCTTGCACTAACTCATTCACTTGCTTGGCAGACATAAATAAGTCTCCTTCGTCCTCAGGTTTAAGAAAAACAACTGACTTATCAAAACAATTAATATAGACATGGTTGAACTCCAACCAATTCATGCCAAGAATAACATCAAGTTGATCTAACTTAAGACACACTAAATCAACGCCAAAGTCTTTACCAAAAATACTCAACGGGCAATTCAAACACACATATGGGGTAGTTACTGAACCCATAGCAGGAGTATCAATAACCATACTACCACCCATAACAGACAACTCAAGATTCAATCTTTTAACACAATCCAAAGAAATAAAAGAATGTGTAGCTCCAGTATCAATTATAGCTATCAAAGGTATACCATTAATGAAGCACGTACCTCTGATCAATCGATCTTCACTAGTCGTCTCAGATCCAGACAGAGCAAACACTTTCCCTTTCGTTTGAGCCTTCTTTGGTTTGTCACACTTGGTACTAATGTGCCCTTGCTCACCACAATTGTAGCAAGTCACACTCGCACCACTCCTGCACTCTAAAGCCTTGTGGCCAGGCTTGCCACACTTGAAACATTTCTTCTCAACACTTGTGCATTCAGAAGCACGATGTCCTTCAAGACCACATTGATAACACCTCACTGGAGTGGAAGCTCCTCCCCCACTCAACTTCTTCCCATAACTAGATTTTTGCTTCCCTTTGTCACCAGATGTCACATACGGTTTCCCTCTGAAGTGGCCTTTTCCTTTCTTATCACCCATACTTTTGTAGTGAGCTGATCGAGCCCTACTATCTTCATCATAGATCCTACTTTTGTTCACCAACTCAGAATATCGCCTAATCTCTTGATAACCAATGGCTTGCTTGATTTCAGGTCTCAAACCATTCACATACTTAAGACATTTAGATCTCTCAACATTAGTAGTGTTGTAGTGAGGACAAAACTGAATCAACTCTTCAAATCTTGCTGCATACTCAGCCACAGTTAAGTTACCTTGCTTCAATTCAAGAAACTCAATTTCCTTCTTTCCACGTACATCTTCCGGAAAGTACTTCTCCAGAAATGACTCTCTAAAAATAGCCCAAGTAATTTCAACTTCGTCTTCTTCAAATCTTCGACGAGTGTTACCCCACCAGTGCTCAGCTTCCTTCTCAAGCATGTGGGTGCCAAACTGCACCTTCTGCGCATCTGAACATCTCATAACTCGAAATATCTTTTCAATTGCATCCAACCATTCTTGTGCTTTGTCGGGTTCATGCCTTCCCATGAACTTTGGTGGGTTGTTCCTCTGAAACTTTCCCAAAGCACGAAACTCATCATCATTGTTGTTCACAGCATTCACATTGACTTGAGGAATCTGCCCAATCGCCCCAGCCAACAATGTCAAAGCTTCAGCAAGTGCTCTATCATTCCTACCTGCAGCCATTGTTCTTGATTTTCTACAATAAAATCCTCATTAGAACAACAATACCGATACTAAAACACAAAATAAACACACAGACAACTTGGTCAACTGACCGACTTTGCTCTGATACCACTAATGTAACACCCTTCTAAACCCCGCGGAAAATATATAAATAATCAGAGTAATTATCATGCATATCAAAGAAGGATGTCACACATAATTCAAAATATTACACATACACCTGTCATGCTCAATAACACTTGAAATAAATTCATGCTTTCATATACTTTCACATTAGCATGTAGCAGCGAATCACTTTCATTAAGAGTCTCATGACATTCAAGTCTCAAATAAACTTCATTCATTAAATCAACTTGAGCATAAAAGCCATTTCACCATAAAATTCAAATTCAATTAATATATTAGATAGAGTATACAATTGTATCTCTTAAGACATGAATCAAACATTCCCAGTGTTACATGATCAGAGCACGACTCGACCCAAAATAAATATGAAACTAAAATAGGTTACTCCATCAGCCACTCTCTTGCTAGAAGCAACTCTAATCTTCAGTACCTGAGCGATGTCGTATAAAACATAATTCCAACAGAAGGGTGAGAATTCACATAATTACTAAAATCATAAGATAATATATAATTTTAGGTGTACAAGCATAATCACAATTATTCTCACACTTCAAAAGTTTCATCAACATAATATCACTCAAGTAGTCATACTATTAACAAGTACATACTCACAAATCCATAATTCACCAATTCAACAATTCACATGACACATATAATCTCACTTTGTAAACATAGACACAATAAGACTCAATGCAAGACTCAAATGCAACTCATGCATGTGGTACCAATCTCTTATTATCATTTTTCGGTTTTTACATTTAAACCGGGTCCGTCCTCTAGACCGATAACAAACCAAAAGCCCGTCCTCTAAGCTTTCAAACCCGTCCTCTAGGCTTGGGACAAGTCACTAGCTCCCATGGAACTAACAAGCATTGCCTCTTGATAAAATGATGTATGTACAATTATAATCACCATATGCATTTAAGACCATTCACTAATCTTAATATTCATGCATATTTTCAATAATTCATCACACTTGAATTACCACACAATTGCACATACAAACACATTTTTATAATCATAGCATTCTCACTTCAAACATTGCTACCACACTTAGCAAGTAATACACAAGTATCAACACATTCCAATCTCAATTCGCAAACAACACGATACCAACTAAATATAGAGTAATCGATCCACCAAATTAATCACCAAAATAAAATTACCAAATTAATCCTTAAGAGTATAATTAAAATTAACATCCAAAACTATAATTCGAGAGAGTTTTCAAGTACTCTAATAACTCTATGGACAACTCTAATAAATGAAAAATAATTTAATTTAATCCATTAACCCGAATGTTTATCTCTAACCCGAATCTCCTAAAAAAAACATTATACTAATAATATTAAATCATTATTAATATCATTATTACTAATATCATTATTAAAATATATTAGTTCAGAATTCAAGTTACAGTAGCCAATTTCATAAGTGATTACATCTATTCTAATTTTAAAGTCACTAATAAACAAGCTTAGCAATATTTTTATTCCATTTTTAAAATAACCAATAACCAAAATATGCACAATAATTATCAACAATTCACTAAAATACAAATTGGTATTATGAGTCTTATTATATAAGCATGGTCACAAATTAATTGGCAAAGTATATTCATAGGCTTCCTATATTACAAATACATAGTTTATGGAGAAGTGTTTCTTTTAATATTCAGTAATTTCAATATATAGCAACATTGGCAAATATATGTACATATCACATATTTTAGAACACCATCCTAAAATTTACTAGTAATTTACTACTAGTCAGCAATGAAGAAACCAATACAAAACTATTATAAATTAGTGTAAGTGAGTTTTTCTTAGAATTTCATCACCAATTTATTTTATTAAAGGCCTTGCGGTTTAACAGTAATAGGAAAAAGGTATCTAATTGTCATTATTGATATACTTTTATTACCCTTACTACTATATCATACATTTAAGACTAGTAATTATTCTACTAGCATTAAATCTTACTATTAAAACCAACTATTGTTCAATTCTTGTGTTGTCTCTATATATTCATCATCATCATTATTTATCCTTAATTAATGTTATTGAAAGTAACTTCATCACCTTACTATATAATAGGACTACAGAAAAAGGGAAAAACAGGGCATCATTGTTACTACCAAGCCCATTCATGTGTTGTGGCTGTTACAGGAATAAGGATAAGCCATAACACCTTTTTCATTATTTAATAAAGTGATATGCCAAGCTCTAATTACAGTGGGAGAAGAAAATTGGAACAATTTGTTTGGTTTATTATATATTTCGGAACTGTTATAAGATTATATATCCTATCACTTACTAATCTCTAACTCACACTATTATATTAATGTCATCTTAATAATATGCCAATTTACCAATTCAAACACAATCAATACTCATAAATTAAGATTATTAGCAAAACCTAAAAATTATGAATTCATGGAAAAATTGGGGGTTAATCCTAAACATATTTCTACCTATCCATACACTATCATACAATCCCAATAATCATATAAAAACTCACCCTTACCTTGATTTTCTTGGATTTCTAAAACTCTTGAACTTGATTTTCTTCTCTTCCCCTCTTCTCCTCTTCTAGCCTCTTTTTCCCTCTTCCATCTTCTAACCCTATTCTATCTCATTCTCTTCTTTTATCAATATCTATATTTTTATTTTTATTTTTAATTGGGCTCATTGACCCACTCACATTTCTATTCACACTCCTAATCTAGACCCAATTATTTTAATCTTACTAAATATCTATTTTATTCCAACAAATAAAATAAATAAAATAATTCAATCAAATCAAATAATTAAATTATTTCAAATAAATCAAATAATTCAATTAATACAATTAATTCAATTATTTCAAATAAATCAAATAATTCAATTATATCCAATAATCCAATTAAATCAATTAGGCACAAAATCACACAATTATGTAATTAATATAAATAAATAAATAATTACTAAAATCGGGATGTTACACGGATAGTGAACTTGTTGTTGATATTGTGGTTGTTGTTGTTGAGGATATGCTGATTGTTGTGGAATCGGAGCTGGAATGGTAACTGCTGCTACCGACCGGTGAACATACTGAGGCATGCCCCTGCCTGTATGAACGAAATTTGTTTCACCTGCCCTTCGGGGTCCCACAAAAGGCTTTCTGGGATTGCTGGATGAACTTGCACCACTGTCGGAAATTTTGCCCATCTTTAAGAGGCTTTCAATCCTCTCACCAGCTATGACCACATCAGCAAAACTAGTAGAGGAGAAGGCAGCCAACCTATCAATATAGGTCCCTTGCAATGTATTCATGAACATGTCAGCCATTTCACTTTCTGACATGGGTGGTTGGACAGCAGCAGCAAGCTGTCTCCACCTTTGGGCATATTCCATGAAGCTCTCTCTAGAAGATTGAGACATGCCCATTAGAAGAGTCCTATTGGGAGCTATGTCCAGGTTGTATTGATATTGACGGATGAAAGCCTCAACCAAATCCTTCCAGCATCTTATGGTGGCCCTAGACAAATGCGAATACCATTCTCTCGAAGCTCCAGTCAGACTGTCCTCAAAGTAGAACATCCATAGCTTTTCATCCATGGTATACGCTTTAAGCCTTCCCAAGAAAGACTGCAAGTGAGTGCGGAGACAGGAAGTGCCATTGTACTTTTCAAAGCAGGGGGGTTTGAAGTTGTGCGGAATTCTCACCCCATCCACTAGTCACATATCCATCACATCGAAACCCAAAGAATTCTGAGACTCCCAAGATCTTAACTTTTCAGCGATTTCGTCCAATCTCCTGTCGTATACTTCATCTCCAGCCCCTATGACAGTGAACTGTTCCTCCTGGGGATCCTCTTGTAGGATTCTGCCCCTTAGTGGTGTTACCTTGAACATTCCTCGGGATGTTAACTTCGGGATTCAAGTGAGGTCCAAATTCTGGTGGGTTGATACGAGGCTGGCCCCCCTCATTGTTGCTAGTTCCTCCTGTTCCAAGATGAAGCTCTTCAGGAGTTTGTCTTTCCACTAGTTCTCTTAATCTTTCCTGACTCTGGGCCAAGCCAGTCATTACTGCCATGAATTGAGACATCTGGTTCCTCATCTCCAACTTCTCATTGACCAGATGATTCCTGACCTCAGTCAGATCCTGCTGCACTTGTTCCATTTAAATACCGGGAAGGTTGTTACGAGTCGGGTACCGGTGCGCGCGGTTGACAGGGAACACACGACGGCGAGCAATATTTCCTGAAGTTGCAACACAGTTAGAAACAATAATAATAACAAAACCTACAAAACAAAACAAAAGTTAGTATGCAATGCAGTATGCTTATTTGTTTTCCAAGGTATCCGGTTTGGTTCTTGGTTTTGACCTTTCCAGACCTCGAGGAAGATGCTTGATGTTGTTGAGAGAAAAGCCCAAATGGAAACAAACTAAAATATATTACAAATGGGGAATAATACATAGTTTGTTTTACAACACATGCCCGTGGAGGGTCAAAATACAATACAAGGAAAAGTACATCAAATGGAAACAACAACAAACAAAGAATCAGACATCCAGTCCAAACTCATCCTCTTTGACCTCCTTCAGGAATGCCTCAGTCACTGGACCAGCTGGGTACTCTGTAATGGTCCTAATGAGGAGGTTCCTGGTAGCAATGGCAGTGGTCAACTTCTTATGGTTGTCCTGATCCTTTGATCTCTTTAATCCTGCTCTGAGCTTTAACTCTGAAATCTCCTTCTGGGCTGCCAACAAAGCTTCTTGCTGCTTCTTCTCATTGGCCTCTAGCTGTTCAATCTTAGCTTGAGTCTTCTGGTCTTCTTGTGTACGGGCCTCAGTGATTCTGACCCACCTAGCCTGACTCTCTTACAGATAGAGCTCAGTCCTAGCCTTCTGAATTTTGGCCTCTTTACAGGCATTCTTCAATATTTGTTCCCCGGCTCTTGCTTTCCTGATGTAGTCCTCTGTCTTTTCAATTTTGGCAAGATGCTCCACCCGGAGCATCTCTAATCTCTCAATGTCCAGACGACCATCACTCCTTTCCCAAAGGGTCTTCTTCAAGGCTTGAGATAAATTCTCATTCCTTTCCTTCAGCTTTTCAAATTCGTCTAGGCTGACAGTTGTTGCTGGCTGTACTGTGGATGGTCCAGGCATGTCTTCCAAGATGAAAGGCATTCTGGTAATTTGAGCTCTAGTACGGGACCAGTCATAGTACTGAGCTGAAGCAACATTATTACACCTTCCAAGAATGGCCATCCCTTTTGTCTGGATGTTGTCCCAAGCCCAGGATGCTTGTCTGACAGCAGCCGAATTAGGTTTTACTTCACAATACAGGGTCTCAGCTAAATCTTGTCCTCAGGGAGGGTGAACTAAAGCATAGCCCATCTGTCTCTTAAACAGTAAAGGGTTGTAGTTGATGCAACCCTTTACTCATATCAGAGGCACATTTGGGTATTGTCCACAGCTGGTGATAATGTCCTTGCCTTTGGTGCTCTGGGTGCACCATTTGATATCATCTGAAGTCAAGGCAATGAGCCTCTTAGCCCAATTCTTCTGCTGGTGGGGATTCAAAAAATTATCTGACTTAGGCAAGTGTCTGAGCATCCAGGTGTGAAACAAAGGAGCACAACATCTCACCAACTTCCCCCTTTGTTTCTCATTCCTCTGATGAATGGAGTAATAGAAGTCTCCTAGCAATGTAGGTACTGGGTTCTTCAAAAGAAACAGATGGATGGCATTCTTGCTGACAAATTTGGGCTCATCTGCAAACAGTATAGCCCCATATATGCCGAGGGCTAACAGTGCACAGACTGCCCTCCATTCTCCCAATGAAGCTTTCAGGATGACCTGAGAAATCAAAAAGTCCAGGTGCAAACCAGGAATCCCAGCCTTTGTTGTCATACTTTTCTCAATAAGGGCAGGCTCCAAGTACAATGCCTTTGCTATCTCTTCATTTCTGGGAGCTGGCATCTCTGGGTTGAAAGGGATTCCACCCCTGATAGGTACTCCAATCAATGAAGGAAAGTCTTCCAGTAGAGGCCCTAACTGAAAGTCTGGGAATGTGAAACATCTCAAAGGAGGGTCATAAAACTGCAAGCATGTATGAATCATGCTCCTCTGAGAAGGGTCAAGGTCCATAACCATATCCAGAATTTCTCCATAATGCTCTCTAAACAAAGGGATATAATCAGGTGTGATGAGTGACTGGACCTGCCTGATACCAGTCAACACAGGCTCAAAGAAATGGTAGGATATGTTGCTCTTCCTGGGAGTAGTCATGAGTGCTGCTGAAGAAACTGAAGATAAGTGTTGATGAAGATCACAGACTGATGCTGGAAATGAGCCACTGATAGGCTGATGCTGGTGATGATGAAGATAGCTGAAGCAGATAACTAATGAAGACAACTGAAGCAGAGGTCTATGCAGAAGAAGGGGTCAAAACCAAACCAGATATGATATGGATACCCTGAAAAGAAAATAAACAAATGTTAAATGATGCAATGATGATATATGCAAATGATATGCAAGGTTTCTGATCAAGCTGGATCTGATTATCTGTCTTGATATAAGGCCCATGTATGTTCAAAGATTCAGATGAAGGTTTAGAAATCCAGTAACCAAGGTGGGGGACTCAAATAAAGAGTCACATGTCCAGGGTTTAATCACAAGAACTGTCCAAAATGAGGTACTTTTAAACAATACAGTAACAGGGTATGATGTGGCTAAAGGTTCCTGCAAACCTGTAAACAGCCCAACCCCCTCACAAGTGATGTTCTAGAACAAGGATCCTCAGACTTGGATCAGTTATGAGAAGTGTAAACACTTCTAACCCGGAGGTACAGTGTCTACAATAACCATAAAAGATCCTCCTCTAATTCACCTCAGCTTCTGAAGGTCATAATAAAGGTCATCCAGACTTAGCAGGCTTCCCAGATAGCCCTAGTACTACAGGAAATCTGTAGCACAGAGTTCTCAAGAAGAAACCCACGTCTGAACCGTGTTTCATATTCCCGCACCAGACCGAAATGGAATGGGAAAGAACATGAACCACTCTAGCCTAGGTATCACTCAGGTCCCAGGTATAGGACCTTAAACTCTCAATGGAACCCCACCCACCAAAACAGAAACCAGATCCAGCAATGATAATGACAGTATGGAATATGTATAAGACTGTAAAAGAAAGCAATAAATAAAGCTGCACATAAAGCAATAAATGAAGCAAAATAAATAAACACACATAGCACATAACACCCCAGTAAACACAAATCAAACAAACGCTAGGAGGAACCCACAAAAAGAACCAGAAGCCCTGGTTGCAGTATAAGGTTCCCCAGCAGAGTCGCCAAGCTGTCGCTCCCGCCAAATGACACCTGGTCAGAAGGAGTACATACGCGAACGGTCGGCGAAAGAGAAGGAATGAATAGAGTCGCCAGCTAGGCATTTTTATCCCGAAGGAAAGGTAATGCTGCATAAACCTAAGAAAAGATGGATAAGACGGTTGTGAACCAGAGAAACTGAGAAAGGGGGTTGGTTACAACCTGGGAAGGTATTAGCACACAGATTGTCCGCCGTACTCGACGGGATCCACGCTTGAAAGTTTGTGTTTAAAGGGGTAGTGTCAGTGCTATTTTGTGTGCCAAAGTTGGAAAAGAATGCAAGTGTCAGTGCAAAAGGAATGTGAAGTGAAATAAAGGAGTTTCAGTGCAAAGAAAGAGTATGAAGCTCAAGACTATGAGGTTTAAAGAGTAATTCTGGAAGAGGGGGAATATACAGAGACTTTTGTTCGATAACCATTAAGTTATGCCTACGTATCCTCTCGTGCAATGAGGAAGTCAGAACACCGTAGTTCGACTCAAAGAGACTGAAAGATAAATTGACTGATGAACTGCTTGCTTGTCTATGCTCAAGTGTATGACCTGTCTGGCTCAGGTGCAAATTGTCTTGCATTAGACGGAAGAAGCAAGTTCTCGTTTGTGAGTGAATGAGATGATAAAAGAATCCCGGAGGAGACGATTATTGTTTGTTTTTTGTATTTTCAATCTTTTATTGCTTTTTGATGTTTGTCATAGGAAAATGAGCTTAAGCCTAAATCAAGGGTTAGTAAGCTCATCACATCTTCCCTCTGATTAGGGGTAATGAGAACACCTTAATTATGAAGTAAACACCTCACACTTAATCACCATGATGTAGGATTAAGATCATTAACCTACTTGCATTTATTTAGATGTTTTTGGAGTTTTTATTTAGTGTTAAGTAATGAGTTTAAGCCATAATCAAAGATTTAATGGACCCATTACACCATCCTAATAGAAGGATGATAGATGAGAACATTTAAGCTGAGGAAGGCTCCTCAACTTAATCCATGATTAGGGATTAACCTCATGACAAAACAAAGCCTTGATCAGAGTGGATTTTAGTTAATGGTAAGATTAAGAAGTGGATTTTATGATTTATAAGACAACCTAAGGGGGACTTGTCCATTAACACTAGGGTTACTCCTTCTTAACCAATTAAGGAAGAATTAGAGCCCTAATGCAAGGCCCAAGTTACAAGCTTGATGTCTTAGTGATTATTAGGTGAATTTATTAAAGGATTTAAACACATTAAGGGTTTAACACTTAGGATTAAAGTTATACACTCCATCCCAATAGAAGGATGCATGCATAAGCTTAATCACAAAGCCTTAAAGCCTTTAAGGTTTAGTCCTTGATTAAGAGATGAGGAGAGAAAACACAAAGATGACACAAAGGTAAACTAATGGGGGACTAACCAAACCCTAATTGTGATCATACTTGGGTGTTCCTAAGGTTTATGAGGCTTGCAAAAGATCTTCAAGAGAAAAGCCACCAAGGAAGAAGCAGGATGGAAGGAAAAGAAGCAGAAAGAAGCAAGACAACTTACTTCACTTAAGAAGATAAGTTGCTTGAAGAAAGAAGGAGGAGAAGGAGCATGAATGAGCAAGCTCACTCTAATCCACAAATAAAATGCAGCAATGAATGCATAAGAGAGATGAGAAGAGATTATAAGAAGTGAAGGCAAATTCACTTCTCAATGACTTACACCTGAAAAAAGTTAGCAAAAAGAAATGAAATGAAATGCAAATGAGATAAAATGAAAAGATGCCAACCAATACCAGATGTTGTACCCCAAAATTTGCCCTCACAATACAAAACTTTGTGTGCTAAGAAGGTTCACAAGGTTCACAAGATTCACAATGCTTACAAGACCTTTCATGAGGTTCATGAAGTCTACAAGATACTTCATGAGGTTCACAAGGTTCACAAGGCTCACAATCCCTCCCATGAGGTTCACAAGACATTTTATGATGGTTGACAAGGTTCACAAAGTTCACAATTGGTCAGAAGAGTTGACAATTCCCTCAGGCAATGCACCTCCTAAGCAGTGCATCCACAACTAGGGTTTTGACTTTAATCAGGCTAAATGAACTTCCAAGGCTTCAAGTGAGCTTCATAACATCTTATATGTGTGTAAGAACCCCCATGACAAGTTTCAAGACTTTTCTCAAAAGTTTGCTCAGTCAGATGATCAGATAAGTCAAAATCAGTCAAAGCAGTTAAAAAGTCAAACTGAGGTCAACTATGGTCAAACCAAAGTCAAACTTCATGATTTTTTGCAAACATCAATTATATGAAGTAAAATTCATCATTTGATCAAAGGTTGATCATGATTCATCAAGGATATTTCAGATCATCAAGAATCAGGAGTTTCTAAATTAGGGTTTCCTTAGTAAAAGTCAACTGAACTTTGACCAGCCATAACTTTCACATACTTCATCACCAAGTTTCCATACAAAGCTCATTTTGAAGGAAAATGAATTCTCTACAACTTTGTGTCTCACAAGCCAAGCCCAAAAATGCTTCATTTGGAAGGTATGAGCTAAGACATTATAGGTCCTTTTGAAAGTCAACAAAAAGTCAACAACTTCAAAAGGGCATAACTTGAGAATGGTAAATGATATGGACATGAAACCAGTGGGGTTGGTTAGAGGACTCTTCAAGCTTTCCAAAATGTCCAAGAACACCCTCATACCATTAAAATTGAAGGATATGTGCCCTTGCAAAGTTGGGAAATTTTTGGTTGGTTTATGAAGAAAATGGAGGTCTAAAACCAATTTCTTCCAAATGGGCTTGCCATATGATGACCCAATCCATACTATAACTTCATGCACGACCCAAGTCAACAAAAATCAGATTTTTTATCATTTTATTTTTATTTATTTTGATTTAATTCATTAAAAATCATTTTAAATTAAAATAAAATATAAAAGTCAAAGATTTAAATGTGATCAAGCTTCTAGAAATTCATAAATTTGATTGGAATTGAAGTGGAAAGAAGATCATGATGATTGGCCTAAAATAGCAAGTGTTTATGCAAAAATATTTGATTTTTTAAGGCTTATCATTTTGAATCTTTTTAGATCAAATCTTCCACACAAATATCCAATTTTTCTGACCTAATGCATTGCTCTATAAATATACAATGTAACCCTAACACAAAGCCACGAATTTGCAGCCTCTAAGACCACTTTCAAACTTTCAAAATTCATCATATTTTTTGAAATTCGGATTCTAACATTTGGTAGTTTTTCAGGTGAATGGAGCATGCTAATCTCTTCCTTACATATCACTAAACGTATACCAATGATCATATGCATCTAAAAGCCCATGAATTGGCCAAACCGAATCAAAGTTTTTTGACATTCATGAGTTTTTTCGTTTTCATACATTGGTGTAAAATAAATTGTACTTGACTGTTGATTCTTGTTTGTGATGAACTAATAATCGTTTCTGGATACTTTGATTTGAGTTTTGATACAGAATGAATGATCCACCATTGTTAGGGTTCTTCGGCCGATTTAGGGTTTCACGATTTATCAATGATAAATGAAATCTAAAACCATAGATCAATTCTAATTAACCTCTGGATGATGTTGGTATACTTAATTTGATGAAATTTTACTGTTTAATTGATGGTTGAATTTCGTAGGATTTGCTGCAAGTGAAAAATCGCAGGTAAATTTGAAGCAAAATTCGCAGGAAAAATTGCAGGTCTGGAGGTTGAAGATGACTGGCGCGAGTTCAGATATTTGAATTCAAATATATATTATATATTAATATTTGTATTATATGTCTTGAGAAACACTGATGGCTTGGTGGTGAGTATACGCGTATGTGAAAGCAAGGTCTTGGGTTCGAAACCAGCCTTTGGGCAATTTTTTTTCAATTAGTTTGTTTTACAGGATTAGAACAACATCATATGGAAGCAACATGTTGACAGCCAGCGCGTGCTAGCCCAGTGGTAATGCTGTTGAGTTTCCAGGTAAAGGACCTGGGTTCAAATCCCAGGTCCTGTTTTTTTGGTTTATATTTTTTTCTTGTTTTATTTTCTTATTATTTCTTTATATTATTTTTTAAAACTAATTTAAATACTTTTCTAAAAAACAATATATGTAAATTATATTTCTCTTAAAACTTATATTATATAATTGTATATTATTTAATAATTTTGTATATTAAATATATAAAACCTAATTATTTTCTTTATAAACCTAATTTATTTATAAAAAAAACAAACCCTAATTTAATCATAATAATTTCTAAAACCCTAATTCTATTTTATAAATTTATAAACCCTAAAATATTTTTCTAAAAAACCTAATTGTAATTCTTATTTATATTTTAATGAGTGAATAAAATTTTATTATAATCTTTAAATTTGTAAATATAATCATAATTAATCCTATTTTTTAAATATGACCTAAATTGTTTATATTTTAATTTTGCATATATGCTTAGGAATAATTAAAAATTGTTAAATTAATTTTGTAATTATATTTATTTCTATAATATGTTTATCATTAACTTATTTTTCTATATAATTTACAAATAACTTAAAACTTTATAATTAATACAATTGTTGATATTTTTCTTATTAATCTTAAATAATTGTTCATATAAAAATTTGATCTTTTAATTATTTTAATATTTTTCATTGTTATTATTATTAATTATGTTTATATGATTATTACTAACCCCATTTATTTTTAATTGTTATTATTATTATTTTCACTAACTCAATTATATTGCTTATTTATTTTGCTTATTTACTTATGTTGCTTATTATTTTAAATTGCTTTATTATTATTGTAATTGCTCCTGGATGTAATATTTTTTAAAATGTTTAAATTATTTATTTTATGCTATGGTTAGTAAAAATAGGGAGTGTAACATGTATGTTATTTAAAATTAATTTAGATCACTTAATTTAAAAGATAAATATTAAATTGAACACTCACACACGTAAGTCGATCTTTGATCGCCATCTCACTTTCTAGGGTTACCTCTCATTGTTGCCTAATCAAAAGGTCAAGTAGGGTGTATAAAGCAAAAGTCCCTCAAAAATAAAGTCATATAGTCCCTTAACAATAAAAGATCAAGTCCCTCAATGGTTGCCTTCGTAATGATCTTGGCCCTTTCGAATAATGATGACAGTCCCTCCAAAATTGCTTAATACACCCCACAGTTGCCTTCATTAAACAGATGTCCCTTTACTTGTCCCTCACATCCAAGGTAATGACTACCTATTCCTTAATAATAGGGATAGTCTTACCATTTAAAGGATTCAAGAACAGAAAGACTTAAACTTTAGGGTAGGTTCCTCATAGTTACTTGCTCACTATTCAAAAACTTTTCAAACACTTCACAATTTCAAACAATTTTCAAACACAAGTTTTTTACGCATCCGTACATGGATCATTATTAAACTCTTATGAAAATTTCTATTCACACACTTCACATTTTCAAAAACATTTTAAAGTGAGCTAAGTAACTAAGAGCCCATGGTTAACCATGGATGTAAAGGGTGCTAACACCTTCCCTTTACATAACCTACCCCCCGGACCCAAAAATCTTTTAAAAAGGTCTTTCCTGTTCTTTTATGCCTTTCCTTTGGATAAAATAAAAGTCGGTGGCGACTCTTGCTATCCGCAACATAACTAAAGTCAGTTCTCCCACCGTGTTACAGAACTGGCGACTCTGCTGGGGATTTGTTAAAAGAGGGGTACCCTTAGGAATTAGATCACTTTAAACTTGTTTGCTTTGTTTGCTTTATACTTAACTGTTGGGGTGCTCTTATGTGTGAAAGATCCTAACCCGGATCTAGTGTACCTTAGATAAATGGCAATAGACCAAGGAAACTGTACGGCGTATACCGATATGGTTGATCTGGTGGCCATAGTTAGTGTGACTTCTTGGTTGGTGCTTATGTTCCTTAAGTCAAGTTGAGGATAATATGAGGCTGCCATATGTTGTCAATGCACTAACTAACTTTTAGAACCCTAGTTATCCCATCTTGGCCTTTAGAAAAGTAGTGAGGTAACCGGCTTTGGTGTAGACTGAAGTTGGTTGATACTCGATACTACGCTCATTGAGATCCTAAACTTGGAGGGTTTTGGTTGGCAAGTAAGTTGCCTACTGAACAACCACCCTTGTGAAGGATCAATGATATTGAGATCCCTTAGAACATGGTTACTTTTGTAGGACAGGATGAACCAACTAACTTCAGGGGAGGGTACTTACCTTTGAACCTCATGCAAGCCTTTAAACCTAGGGCTATGGTGTGACTTGTTTGTGTGTGCCACATGTTTGTGATTGAGCATAACATCATGACATCATCATGCATCATAAGCATAGCATTTTCACTAACCATTTCAAGGACCAAAGAATTTATCTTTGTTCTTTGTTGCAGGTCATGGCTTCTGCTCGTAGAAACACCATCAGGATCAACTTTGTGGGCATACCTGCTAAGCTTAAAGAGTTGGTTTCTCAAGTGTCTGATCACTCCCAGTTCATCAAGAGACATGGTCACCTATTGGATCTAGTCACTTCAGGGTTCAACGAAGACATGATGAGTGTTCTGTTTCAGTTCTTTGACCCTAAGCACCATTGCTTTACATTCCCCGACTATCAGCTGGTTCCTACAATGGAAGAGTTCTCTAAACTTCTGGGTATACCTGTTCTTGATCAAAGACCCTTCACAGGCTTGGAAAAAGAGCTTAAACCAGAGGTTATTGCTGCAGCTCTACATCTGAAGAAGTCTGACATTGTTCTAGAAACGAGAAGCGGAGTTAAGGGTATTCTTGCCAAGGTGTTGATAGAGAAAGCTCAGGTGTTCTTGAAGGCCATGAGCTATGATGCTTTTGAGGAGATCTTAGCCTTGCTGATTTATGGCTTAGTATTGTTCCCAAATCCAGATCAGTTCATAGACGTTCATGCCATCAACATATTCCTGAGTCACAATCCAGTGCCTACATTGCTTGGAGACATCCTGCATTCTCTTCACACCCGTACTACAAGGGCAAGAGGAAATTTGATGTGCTGCATACCTTTGCTTTATAGGTGGTTTATTTCTCACCTTCCTCGCTCAGTAATGAAGAATGAGCAAGGGTTCAGGTGGTCCAAAAGAATTATGTCACTCTCGCATTCAGATATCCATTGGTGCTCCAGATCTATGGAGAATGTCACTATCATTGACCGTTGTGGGGAGTTCCCTAATGTGCCACTTATGGGCATAAGAGGAGGCATTACCTACAACCCTTCCTTAGCTTTACGACAGTTTGGTTACGCTCGGAGTGATGGTCCTCATGACATGTTGATTCAAGGCATTGTGTTTGACTAATGATCTTCAAGGTTGACAGCAAGACTCTGGAGCCTAAGTACACTATTCCTATGGAGGCTTATCTCAGATGGGTGCGATCTCGTGCTCAGACTCTCATGATGCCATATCCTGCTATCCTGCCAGTTACCATGGAACCTGTTGCTGAAGGAGATACTGCTTATACCATCCTTCACCCAGACATGCCTACTGACATGGAAGACTTACAGAGATCCTGGATCCAATTGAAGGAGCAAAGGGATACTTTCGAGGCTCATTACAAAGCAAGCCAAGAAATAATCCTGGAACTAACAAAGCAACTTCACGAGGAACGAAATCTCAACTCATACCTCAACACAAAGAGGAAACGTCCATGGGAGACTTAAAACCCCATCTCTTGTATTTATTTCATTTTCTGTAAGCCCAAGAGGCAAAACAAATTATTACTAATAAAAGTTTACCTTATTGTTTGTTTAAGCAAATTTAAATCCTGCGGTCCTTGAAAACATTGCATATACATTCACATATCATTTCATTGCATCACAAGTTTATTTGTGCACAGGTTTCTCATCTTCTCGCTATTTATTTCAGCAATGGCTCTTGAACAAACAGTTAAGGATCTCCAGACACAAAATGCACTGTTCCAAGAGCTGATCCTGAACCTGACCAAGGGGCAGGATGAATTAAAGACGCTGCTGACCAAGAAGACTAAGAAGACTAGAAGATTAGGGGGCCTGATCAACATGGGAAGAAGGTTCAAAGGTCTTGCTAAGACCAAAGAGCCAGTTGAAGACTATGAATCTGAAGAGTCTGAAAAAGAGGGAGGCAGTCTCCACAACACTATGGGGGACTCTGATTTTGAGGCTAATTACTACCATGAGCCTAATGAAGACAAATTCAAAATGCTGGTGGATAGAATGGATGCTATGGAGTTGCAGAAGTCATCTGGGCTGGATTTTGAAGATTTAAGTCTAATATCTGGGGTAGTCATACCCATTGGTTTCAAGGTTCCTACTTTTGTTGTTTATGATGGGGTCTCTTGTCCCAAGCTGCATCTGAGGTCTTATGTCAGAAGAATCCAACCTCACACTGCTGATAAGAAGTTGTGGATCCATTTTTTTCAAGAGAGCTTATCTGGAGCTCAATTGGAGTGGTATTATCAATTGGAGAGTGTCAATATCAAGGATTGGAATGATCTTGCTGAAGCTTTCTATAAGCAGTATCAATACAATGCTGACTTAGCTCCCACTCGCATGCAGCTGCAAAGCATGTCTATGGGTGCCAAAGAAAGTTTCAAGGAGTATGCTCAGAAATTGAGAGACTTAGCTGGAAGAGTACAACCCCCTTTAACTGACAGAGAATTGGTTGATATGTTCATGTGTACGCTGAATGGTCCTTTTTACAGTCATCTCATTGGAAGCTCATCATCTGGCTTCACTGAGTTGATAATGACAGGAGAGCGCGTGGAAAATGGTATAAAGAGTGGCAAGATCCAAGTGGGTACTTCTTCATCAGGTGCTGCAAAGAAGCCTCCCACTGGGAAGAAAGAATCCAATGCTGTTTATGGTCAACCTGATCGTAATAAAAGGCATCAGTCTGTGAGTGCAGTTCATATCTCCAATCCAACTCCTGCAACAACAGAGCAGCCACAGGGCAACCAACAGAGGGCTAGAAGGCAGTTCACAAAGATCAACATGTCAATGGCTCAGGCATTGCAACACTTGTTGAAGGCTGAACTTATTACTCTGAAGGAGGCTCCTCAGAATCCTAATGTTACCTCTCCCAGGTACAATCCCAATGCACGATGTGCATATCATTCAAACTGTCAGGGACATGATACTAATAGTTGCTGGGTCTTGAAGAACAAAATTCAAGATATGATTGAGGCTGGAGAGATTGAGTTTGACCCTCCGGGTACTCCAAATGTGATTACTGCTCCCATGCCAAATCACGAGAAGACTGTCAATGCCATTGATGAAGATTTACATATCTATTCAGTTGCAGAGTTGACCACACCATTGTCTGTTATCAAGAAGAAGTTAGTACAAGCTGGGTTCTTTCCAGGTTGTCGTGAAGATTGTTTGTATTGTACTTATAAGCCGGATAGTTGCTGGAGATTGAGAGATGGAATTCAACATCTCATGGATAAGTATACCATAGTGTTTGAGAGGACTCCATCGTCTGTAGAAAGTATGGTGGATCATATTACTCAAGGTAGGAAGATTGAAGAGGTTGACATGGTTGACAAAGTACCGGTAAGGATCACTTCAAAGGGACCTGTTAAGATCACTCATAAAGGTCCAATTAAGATTACTGCTGAAGGCCCTGTGAAGGTTGTTGCTGAAGCCAGAGTGGCTCCTATGATCATTACTACTCCTGGTCCTATTCCATATACGTCTGATAAAGCTGTGCCTTGGCATTATGGGTCTGATGTTTATATCCATGGTGTTAAGCAAGAACCCTTAGCTGATGTGCCTGTTGATGTTGATAATATTGCTGGGTCTAGTAAGATCACACGAAGTGGAAGGGTTTTCTCTCCTCCAGTGACTTCCAAGAATGCAGTTACTCCTGCTGCTACTTCCACCACTGATGCTCGGGGCAAGGGTCCTGTTATTGAACCTATACCTACTGATGTGCCAGCTGCTGATGATCTCTCTAAGCAGATGGAAGAAGTATTGAAAATCATTCGCAAGAGTGATTATGACATTGTTGATCAGTTGAGGCATACTCCCTCCAAGATTTCTATGCTGTCTCTGTTGTTATGTTCTGAAGCTCATGCAAAAGCTTTGATCAAGTTTCTGAAGACTGCTCATGTACCCAATGCAATTTCTGTTGACCAGTTTGAGAATTGTGTTGCCCACCTGACTTATGATAATGGGTTAGGATTTTCTGATGCTGATTTGACCCCTGCCAAGAGGGATCATAACAGGGCTCTGCATATCTCAATTGAATGCAGGGGAACTACCCTGTCACATGTATTGATAGACAATGGTTCCTCTCTGAATGTGTTGCCCAAAGAAGTTCTGAATAAGCTGAGTCCTGAAGATGATGTGTTGAAGCCCAGTAATATAGTGGTGAAGGCTTTTGATGGTTCTAGAAGAGTGGTGCATGGAGAAATTGATCTCCCAATCAAAGTTGGTTCTCAGGTTTTCAATGCTACATTTTATGTGATGGATATTCGTCCTTCGTACTCTTGTTTGCTTGGTCGTCCCTGGATCCATGGGGCAGGTGCTGTAACCTCTACATTACATCAGAAGCTAAGATATCCAATGGAAGGAAAAGTTGTTACTGTCTATGGAGAGGAAGAGTATTTTGTTAGTCATGTAAACACCTTCAAGTATCTGGAAGTGGAAGGTGAATACGTTGAAACTCCGTGTCAGACATTTGAAGTGGTTCCTTGGATTGTTAATGATTATGTAGCTCCTCCTGTTGTGAAGAAAGTTCCTGTGGTCACCAAAATACCTCCAACAATGGCCTCCCTCAAAGATGCTAGAGCTGCAGTGGATGAAGAGTCTCAGAAGGTTGTTCGTCGTTCTCGTGCTGTTCGTATCACTAATCAAGGGATTATGAAAGATCAGATTAATGCTGTAGGAGACTATGATGAAGACTACAACTTGGATGCTTGGATTTTTCCTACTATGGGTACTGGACTCAATAATTGGAAAGCTGAAGATGTTATTCCTATCTCCTTTAGTCAGGAGTAAATACTATTACTGTGTTGTTGCTTTTAAGTTTGTAATTTCTTGAACAATTGAACTCTTAATCCTTGTGCCTTACTCGGGGCACAATGGTGTGCTTGTTACGGGATGTCATTTCATTTGCATACTTCATTCAATAAAAATTAGTGGACGTTTCGTTTTCGTAAATGTTGTGTTCCTTGTCTTTCTTTTCTTTTATTTTTGTTTTATCAGCTATGTGTTCTTACACACACCCACATCACTAAAATGCAGATCCTCATCCACTCTGGATCCTATTGATAACAGTTCTACTATTGCCAATTATAATTTCGAGAATCCGATCTATCAAACTGAAGACGGAAATGAGGACGATTGTGAAGTACCTGTAGAGCTTGCTAGGTTGTTACAACAAGAAGAGAAAGCCATACAGCCATATGAAGAGCCAGTCGAAGTTGTGAATTTGGGAACTGAAGAAAACAGGAAAGAGGTCAAGATAGGGGCTGATTTAGAGGATAGTGTCAAGAGCAGATTAATTCAGATGTTACGTGACTATGTAGAGATCTTTGCTTGGTCTTATGAAGATATGCCAGGGTTGGATACAAACATTGTAGTTCACCGTTTACCAGTAAAAGAAGATTGTCGTCCAAAAAAGCAGAAGATTCGTCGTATGCGTCCCGAGATGTCAGAAAAGATCAAAGCAGAGGTAATGAAACAGTTTGATGCAGGGTTCTTAGCTGTGACTTCTTATCCTCAATGGGTTGCAAATGTGGTACCAGTTCCTAAGAAAGATGGTAAGGTACGTATGTGTGTAGACTACAGGGATTTGAACAAGGCCAGCCCCAAAGATGATTTTCCACTTCCTCATATTGATGTTCTGGTAGACAACACTGCTCAGCATAAGGTATTCTCTTTTATGGATGGTTTCTCTGGTTACAATCAAATCAAGATGGCTCCTGAAGACATGGAGAAGACAACATTTGTTACACAGTGGGGCACTTTTTGTTATAAGGTGATGCCATTTGGTTTGAAGAATGCAGGGGCAACATATCAACGTGCTATGGTGGCTTTGTTTCATGATATGATCCATCATGAGATAGAGGTGTATGTGGATGATATGATAGCCAGGTCTCAGAATGAAGAACAACATCTTGATCATTTGCATAAATTGTTTGAGAGATTGAAGAAATACAAGTTGAGATTGAACCCAAACAAGTGTACTTTTGGAGTTAGATCTGGTAAGCTCTTGGGTTTCATTGTCAGTGGAAAAGGTATCGAAGTGGATCCTGCAAAAGTAAAAGCTATACGAGAGATGCCAGCTCCCCGTACTGAGAAAGAGGTTAGAGGTTTCTTGGGACGATTGAATTACATTGCAAGATTTATTTCCCAATTAACTGCCATCTGTGAGCCAATTTTCAAGTTGCTGAAGAAAGATCAGGTGATGGAATGGAATGATGAATGCCAGACTGCCTTTGATGAAATCAAGAGATATCTGCTAGAACCTCCAATTTTGATGCCACCAGTTGATGGAAGACCCTTGATTATGTACTTAACAGTGCTAGACAACTCAATGGGGTGTGTGTTGGGGCAACATGACGAGTCTGGTCGAAAAGAGCAGGCAATATACTACCTTAGCAAAAAGTTTACCGACTGTGAAACAAGATACTCACTGCTCGAGAAAACTTGCTGCGCTTTGGCATGGGCTGCTCGCCGATTAAGACAGTATATGTTGACCCATACTACCTTGTTGATTTCGAAGATGGATCCAATCAAGTACATATTTGAGAAACCTGCTCTCTCCGGAAGAATTGCAAGATGGCAAATGATCTTGACAGAATATGACATACAATATACTACTCAGAAGGCCATCAAGGGAAGTGTTGTTGCTGATCATTTATCTCATCAAGCATTGGATGATTAGCAGTCAATGAGTTTTGAGTTCCCTGATGAAGACATTATGATTATTACCAAAGAACCTGGACAATATGACGGACCTGAACAAGGATCCCGATGGACTATGGTTTTTGATGGTGCCTCTAATGCACTTGGTAATGGTGTTGGGGTTGTGATTAGTTCCCCTGAAGGTTGTCATACCCCGATTACTGCCAGAATTTGTTTCTATTGTACCAATAACATGGCTGAGTATGAGGCATGTATCCTGGGTATTAAAGCTGCTATTGATATGAAGATTCAGTTCCTTGATGTGTATGGAGATTCAGCCCTGGTAATAAGTCAGATCAAAGGAGATTGGGATACCAAGCATGATAATCTCATTCCTTACAGAGAGTATGTGTTGTCTTTGATCCCACATTTTAAAGATATTACCTTTGGACATATTCCACGGAAAGAGAATCAGTTGGCAGATGCATTAGCCACCATGGCATCCATGTTTGAGATCAGCTGGGATGATGAAGCTCCCAAGATTACTATTGATAGATTTGAGAAGCCTGCATACTGCAATGAAATTGACACTGAAGAAGTAGAGGAAAAGCCTTGGTTCTACGAAGTGAAAAGATATCTTGAAGCTCAGGAGTTCCCTGAAGGGGCATCTGTCAAAGATAGGAAATTTCTGAGAAGGTTTTCTGCTAAGTTCTTTTTGAGTAATGGCATTCTGTATAAGCGCAATCATGATTCAACTTTGCTTCATTGTATGGATAAGAAGGAAGCAATTGAGATCATGGAAGATATGCATGATGGGATTTTTGGTACTCATTCTAGTGGTCATACTATGGCAAAGAAGATATTGAGAGCAGGTTACTATTGGTCTACCATGGAAGCTGATTGCTATCAACACTCCAGAACATGTCACAAGTGTCAAATTTATGCTGATAAAGTACATATACCTCCATCACCCTTGAATGTGTTGACTGCTCCTTGGCCATTTTCCATGTGGGGCATTGATATGATTGGTGAGATCAAGCCTACTGCTTCTAATGGGCATCGTTTCATCCTGGTTGCTATTGATTACTTCACGAAGTGGGTAGAGGCAGCTTCATTTGCATCTGTTACTAAGAATGTTGTGGCTCGATTCATTAAGAATAATCTCATATGTAGGTATGGCATCCCTGAAAGGATTATCACTGACAATGGCTCTAATCTGAACAACACTATGATTACTGATCTCTACACGCAGTTCAAGATTAAGCATCACAACTCTTCTCCATATCGTCCAAAGATGAATGGGGCAGTGGAAGCTGCTAATAAGAACATTAAGAAGATTGTACAGAAGATGATTGTTACTTACAAGGATTGGCATGAGATGTTACCATTTGCTCTTCATGGTTATCATACCACAATACGTACTTCAACAGGGGCAACCCCATTCTCCTTAGTCTATGGTATGGAAGCAGTTCTGCCCATTGAAGTTCAGATTCCCTCCTTAAGAATTATGAAGGATGCAAGCTTGGATGAAGATGAATGGATTCAGACTCGACTGGACCAGTTAAATTTGATTGATGAGAAGAGGCTAGCAGCAGTTTGTCACGGCCAGATGTACCAGAAACGAATGATCAAAGCTTTTAATAAGAAGGTTAAGCCAAAGGTATATCAGGCTGGTGACTTGGTAATCAAGCGTATCATATTACCACAGGGTGATCCTAGGGGCAAGTGGACTCCTACATATGAAGGACCATTTGTAGTCAAAACAGTATTTTCAGGAGGTGCCATGATACTTACTACTATGGATGGTGAAGACTTCCCACAGCCTGTAAACGCAGACATAGTTAAAAAATACTACGCATGAAAAGAGACCCGCTAGGTTGACAGGCCTAGGAAAAAATAAGGGCATCCCGGCAAACCAAAGGGGTTTGGGCAAAAATTAGGGATATATATAAAAAGATGTACACCCGGCAAGTCGAAAACCTGAAAAGGCGGCTTGGGCAAAAAAGGGTATCCCGGTGGATTGAAAACCTGAAAGGGCAATCCAGGAAAAAGTTAGGGATTAAAGCGTATGATTATGTCTCGTTTGGATCACCCATGAAACTGCAACTAGTTGTGTTACTTACTCAAGTTTGAACAGATAAAGCTCAATCCAATCGTTTCCATCTCAACAGCAAGAAGATGAGATACTTGAAGATAATGGCAATAGTAGAATTGAAACTCAATAGGATTATTTCTCACATAGCTGATTTTCTTTGTTTTATAAAACTTTATGACAAATTCCTCTTACTAGGATTTCTGTCTCCTTGTACAAACTTACCCATGTATGGGTCACTCTTTGATATAAATAAAATTCCATTTTTGAATCCAGATTTACTTTTACCCTATTTACATAAGCGAAACGTCCATTGGTTGTGTTTGAATGCATGTATGTTTTTGAATATGATTGATGTTTACAAGAAATGCATGAATGCTTAATATGATTGATGTTTACCAGAAATGCATGAAAATACAGTAATAGTATTTACTAAGGACGAACGAGGGAAGGATTTCAACGAAGCTTCACCGGTTCATCTATACAAGACAGTTACAAATCCTCAGTAGGACAAATCCATCTTCATAAAGTCACATCTCCCCTGGAATTTATATCCATCTCTTTTATCCTCATACGGATATTCGGGAATTTACTTTCCAATAAGGGTACGACGAACGAAGACGGGGGGTTATATCTACCCTACTATCAAACGAAGACGAAGGTTATGTATACCTTACTATCCCCAGCAGACGGGAGGTTATATATACTTTGCTATCCCCAGCAGACGGGAGGTTATATATACTCTACTATCGAACGAGGACGGGATGTTATATATACCTTATTATCCCCAGCAGACGGGAGGTTATATATGCCTTATTATCAAACAAGACGGGAACGAGTTCCTCATATTCTTCAGCAATAAACTGGGATTTATTTTCCCTGGCCAGCAGTTGTTATACGAAGATATCCAAACGCCTCAGACAATATCATATCATACATACATCATTTACATCATACCATAACATATATATCCATAGATACATAATACATTACTTAGGTGCATCATATTATACATGCATACATAATGCATAAACTAATACTACCATATAGAATGCTACCTTGTTTTCAGGTTAATTCTTCAACAAACAGACTTCATCAACCACTTGTGATTATCAGGACTGCTTTACCCTCCTGAAAGTTATCATTTCCTCAGGACTGCTTTATCCTCCTGAAAGCTTCATATACCTCAGAACGTTGTTCATCTTTCTGAAAGCATATTACCTCCTCAGGATGTTATTATCCTCCTGAAAGCTATCAATCCTTCAGGACTGCTTTATCCTCCTGAAAGCATATTCATACCTCAGAACGTTGTTCATCTTTCTGAAAGCATATCATCACTTCCTCAGGACGTTGTTATCCTCCTGAAAGCATATTATTACTTTGGGTCGTTGTTATCTTCCCAAAAGTTATTATCCCCTCAGGACTGCTTTATCCTCCTGAAAGCTTATTCATACCTCAGAACGTTGTTCATCTTTCTGAAAGCATATCACTACTTCCTCAGGACGTTGTTATCCTCCTGAAAGCATATTATTACTTTGGGCCGTTGTTATCTTCCTAAAGGTTACCACTTCCTCAGGACGTTGTTATCCTCCTGAAAGCATATTATCTCCTCGGGACGTTGTTTATCTTCCTGAAAGCTATCACCCCTACCTCAGGACGTTGTTTATCCTCCTGAAAGCATATTATTACCTCAGAACGTTGTTTATCTTTCTGAAAGCATATCATTACCTCAGGATTGCTTTATCCTCCTGAAAGTATATTACTACCTCAGGATTGCTTTATCCTCCTGGAAGCTATCATTATATCTCCATATTTTGGACTGCTTTATCCTCCAAGAAATGTATCTGAAGAACTTTTCTCCAAGTGGAATCTTTAAGCCCACTCAAGCATATACAACCAACCATCAATATCAGTTTACGCACCGGTGAGTGCAAATTTTTGGGCTTTTGTGTTCAATCCCCTTCAACCTTCCAGGTCACGACTGGCAAATGTACCAATCTAACCCCTCAGGTTTCAAAAAATTGAACAGGGGCAGCTGTTGCACCCCAAAATTTTCCCTCACAATACAAAACTTTGTGTGCTAAGAAGGTTCACAAGGTTCACAAGATTCACAATGCTTACAAGACCTTTCATGAGGTTCATGAAGTCTACAAGATACTTCATGAGGTTCACAAGGTTCACAAGGCTCACAATCCCTCCCATGAGGTTCACAAGACATTTTATGATGGTTCACAAGGTTCACAAAGTTCACAATTGGTCAGAAGAGTTGACAATTCCCTCAGGCAATGCACCTCCTAAGCAGTGCATCCACAACTAGGGTTTTGACTTTAATCAGGCTAAATGAACTTCCAAGGCTTCAAGTGAGCTTCATAACATCTTATATGTGTGTAAGAACCCCCATGACAAGTTTCAAGACTTTTCTCAAAAGTTTGCTCAGTCAGATGATCAGATAAGTCAAAATCAGTCAAAGTAGTTAAAAAGTCAAACTAAGGTCAATTATGGTCAAACCAAAGTCAAACTTCATGATTTTTTGCCAACATCAAGTATATGAAGTAAAATTCATCATTTGATCAAAGGTTTATCATGATTCATCAAGGAGATTTCAGATCATCAAGAATCAGGAGTTTCTAAATTAGGGTTTCCTCAGTAAAAGTCAACTAAACTTTGACCAGCCATAACTTTCACATACTTCATCACCAAGTTTCCATACAAAGCTCATTTTGAAGGAAAATGAATTCTCTACAACTTTGTGTCTCACAAGCCAAGCCCAAAAATGCTTCATTTGGAAGGTATGAGCTAAGACATTATAGGTCCTTTTGAAAGTCAACAAAAAGTCAACAACTTCAAAAGGGCATAACTTGAGAATGGTAAATGATATGGACATGAAACCAGTGGGGTTGGTTAGAGGACTCTTCAAGCTTTCCAAAATGTCCAAGAACACCCTCATACCATTAAAATTGAAGGATATGTGCCCTTGCAAAGTTGGGAAATTTTTGGTTGGTTTATGAAGAAAATGGAGGTCTAAAACCAATTTCTTCCAAATGGGCTTGCCATATGATGACCCAATCCATACTATAACTTCATGCACGACCCAAGTCAACAAAAATCAGATTTTTTATCATTTTATTTTTATTTATTTTGATTTAATTCATTAAAAATCATTTTAAATTAAAATAAAATATAAAAGTCAAAGATTTAAATGTGATCAAGCTTCTAGAAATTCATAAATTTGATTGGAATTGAAGTGGAAAGAAGATCATGATGATTGGCCTAAAATAGCAAGTGTTTATGCAAAAATATTTGATTTTTTAAGGCTTATCATTTTGAATCTTTTTAGATCAAATCTTCCACACAAATATCCAATTTTTCTGACCTAATGCATTGCTCTATAAATATACAATGTAACCCTAACACAAAGCCACGAATTTGCAGCCTCTAAGACCACTTTCAAACTTTCAAAATTCATCATATTTTTTGAAATTCGGATTCTAACATTTGGTAGTTTTTCAGGTGAATGGAGCATGCTAATCTCTTCCTTACATATCACTGAACGTATACCAATGATCATATGCATCTAAAAGCCCATGAATTAGCCAAACCGAATCAAAGTTTTTTGACATTCATGAGTTTTTTCGTTTTCATACATTGGTGTAAAATAAATTGCACTTGACTGTTGATTCTTGTTTGTGATGAACTAATAATCGTTTCTGGATACTTTGATTTGAGTTTTGATACAGAATGAGTGATCCACCATTGTTAGGGTTCTTCGGCCGTTTTAGGGTTTCACGATTTATCAATGATAAATGAAATCTAAAACCATAGATCAATTCTAATTAACCTCTGGATCATGTTGGTATACTTAATTTGATGAAATTTTACTGTTTAATTGATGGTTGAATTTCGTAGGATTTGCTGCAAGTGAAAAATCATAGGTAAATTTGAAGCAAAATTCGCAGGAAAAATTGCAGGTCTGGAGGTTGAAGATGACTGGCGCGAGTTCAGATATTTGAATTCAAATATATATTATATATTAATATTTGTATTATATGTCTTGAGAAACACTGATGGCTTGGTGGTGAGTATACGCGTATGTGAAAGCAAGGTCTTGGGTTCGAAACCAGCCTTTGGGCAATTTTTTTTCAATTAGTTTGTTTTACAGGATTAGAACAACAGCATATGGAAGCAACATGTTGACAGCCAGTGCGTGCTAGCCCAGTGGTAATGCTGTTGAGTTTCCAGGTAAAGGACCTGGGTTCAAATCCCAGGTCCTGTTTTTCTGGTTTATATTTTTTTCTTGTTTTATTTTCTTATTATTTCTTTATATTAGTTTTTAAAACTAATTTAAATACTTTTCTAAAAAACAATATATGTAAATTATTTTTCTCTTAAAACTTATATTATATAATTGTATATTATTTAATAATTTTGTATATTAAATATATAAAACCTAATTATTTTCTTTATAAACCTAATTTATTTTTAAAAAAACAAACCCTAATTTAATCATAATAATTTCTAAAACCCTAATTCTATTTTATAAATTTATAAACCCTAAAATATTTTTCTAAAAAACCTAATTGTAATTCTTATTTATATTTTAATGAGTGAATAAAATTTTATTATAATCTTTAAATTTGTAAATATAATCATAATTAATCCTATTTTTTAAATATGACCTAAATTGTTTATATTTTAATTTTGCATATATGCTTAGGAATAATTAAAAATTGTTAAATTAAATTTGTAATTATATTTATTTCTATAATATGTTTATCATTAACTTATTTTTCTATATAATTTACAAATAACTTAAAACTTTATAATTAATACAATTGTTGATATTTTTCTTATTAATCTTAAATAATTGTTCATATAAAAATTTGATCTTTTAATTATTTTAATATTTTTCATTGTTATTATTATTAATTATGTTTATATGATTATTACTAACCCCATTTATTTTTAATTGTTATTATTATTATTTTCACTAACCCAATTATATTGCTTATTTATTTTCCTTATTTACTTATGTTGCTTATTATTTTAAATTGCTTTATTATTATTGTAATTGGTCCTGGATGTAATATTTTTTAAAATGTTTAAATTATTTATTTTATGCTATGGTTAGTAAAAATAGGGAGTGTAACATGTATGTTATTTAAAATTAATTTAGATCACTTAATTTAAAAGATAAATATTAAATTGAACACTCACACACGTAAGTCGATCTTTGATCGCCATCTCACTTTCTAGGGTTACCTCTCATTGTTGCCTAATCAAAAGGTCAAGTAGGGTGTATAAAGCAAAAGTCCCTTAAAAATAAAGTCATCTAGTCCCTTAACAATAAAAGATCAAGTCCCTCAATGGTTGCCTTCGTAATGATCTTGGCCCTTTCGAATAATGATGACAGTCCCTCCAAAATTGCTTAATACACCCCACAGTTGCCTTCATTAAACAGATGTCCCTTTACTTGTCCCTCACATCCAAGGTAATGACTACCTATTCCTTAATAATAGGGATAGTCTTACCATTTAAAGGATTCAAGAACAGAAAGACTTAAACTTTAGGGTAGGTTCCTCATAGTTACTTGCTCACTATTCAAAAACTTTTCAAACACTTCACAATTTCAAACAATTTTCAAACACAAGTTTTTTACGCATCCGTACATGGATCATTATTAAACTCTTATGAAAATTTCTATTCACACACTTCACATTTTCAAAAACATTTTAAAGTGAGCTAAGTAACTAAGAGCCCATGGATAACCATGGATGTAAAGGGTGCTAACACCTTCCCTTTACATAACCTACCCCCCGGACCCAAAAATCTTTTAAAAAGGTCTTTCCTATTCTTTTATGCCTTTCCTTTGGATAAAATAAAAGTCGGTGGCGACTCTTGCTATCCGCAACATAACTAAAGTCAGTTCTCCCACCGTGTTACACCAGAAGCATATACAATATTTAAATGATGATAAGGCATGATGTAAATGGTAGACATGAGATGTGGATGATCATACAAGAGATGAGAATGCAAATGAGACAAGTAAGAAGCATGAAAGTTCATGAATGCATATGACATCAAAGGAAAGAAAAAGCATGGCAAATGAAGGATGCAATGATCAAACATACTTGCAATGTGTCTTAAGATGTCTCATATGTCATATGAATATACAAAATGTCATGGCAAGTTCATGTATGCAAGCATATGAAGAATGAATGCAAATGAAGGCAAAAATTAGGGTTTATACATAACATGCAATACAAAATTCAAAACCAAAAGCAAATAACATGATAAAAAATTGAAAATGGAATCAAAGGTACCCTAAACCTATACAAGTTCACTGCCCAAAGGAGGAGACCTAAATCTTAAACTAATGGAAGTTATGATATTCTCAAGTTGGCTAGGGTTTTAAGGCACTTCTCAATGATAAATGCAAAACAAATTGAAAATGAAGAATAAATTCAAACCAATTTTATCCTAGAAACTACATGACATGAGGAGTGAAATGCAAAAAGAATCATCATCAAAGTCTTCATGGTTAGGCAGAAAGGATTTTTCTAAGTTAGGGTAAAAATATTGACTTTTAAGAAACCTAAATCCAAAGAAAAATGTCAAAATAGGTCAAGAACCAAAAAGAAATTTGTGTGAAGGGTTTGACAATGTTTCTAAATGTATCAAGATGCAATGTGATTTTTTTGCTGATTCTTAGAAACTTAAATGCTATTTTAATTAATTAATTCTCATTAATTAATTAAAATAAACATTTAAATATTTTAAAAATACGAATTTTATCCATAAAATAAAATAAAAATTATTTTCAGAATGAGAAAAATATTTGAAAGGGAAATGCAAAAGATAAAAATTTTTGAAAGTGTTTTGCTATTTTTAATAAAATGTAGAAAGAAATGCAAATTAAAATGAAAATTAAATGAATTAAAATGGAAGTCAACTGATCCAGTGGTCCAGATTTGAATGAGAAAGGGAGGGAATTGACCAGCGCGCGCATCTGGATGGCTGAGATTCAAACTACACTAATTACGTCATTAAGCCCTAATCTGAACCCTAAACACTTTCAGGTGACCGGAATAGTGTTCTGGTCATCTTCTCCGGCTAGCCTCTCAAGCTATCTCACTCAATACGCAACCCCAAGCCCTAAAACTCTCCAGAAATGATCCTCACATCAACCCCAACAAGAATCAGCCATCAAAATTCATTTATTCATCATAAACAACATAAATCAAAGCAAAACGGAAAACTTCTCAAAAATTTCAGAAGCTTATGAAATGCTTATTTCTCAACTATTTTCGAAACCAAACATATCATGGCAATCAGGGAACACATAGAATCATTCTATAACATAAAATGAAGGTTCTGGAAAAATAAATGCCATGGCTACCTGAAGTTGAGCTTTCAAACCAGGAGCTTTCTGGCCAGTTCTTTGCCTCAAATCCACTCCAATGATTCCCCTCAAGAGCTTGTGATGCTTGGTTGGAGTTTAAATGGCCTTAAAATGAAGTTGGCAGAAGTTCAGTTCATGAAATGTCAAAATCGTGTTTTTGATTCAGGGTGTTTTAGGGGAAAATGAAGGGTGGGAAATGGTCAGTGATGATTGTGGAGTTGTTCTATGGAATTTGTTTTGAGGTTTGAAGCTTGTGTGCTGAGTTTCGAAGGCTTTTGCATAAGAGGGAGTTTTTGGGATTGCTGAGTTCTTGGAGGTTTCAGCTTGTGTTCTCCTATGGAATGGCTTCCTTTTGGTACACATATCATGTTGGGATAGGTCAGAGGGTGGGTGCTGGCCTATGTTGATTGGTATGGGCAAGTTGCAAAAATGTCAAGAGTTGGTGTACTTGAGGTATGGGCTGGTTCAGTGGCTGTTTCAAGGCATGGCTCGAGTCAGCTTGGTTCAAGGATAACCATGGAAAAGGTTTTGTGGTGATTCAGCAAGTGTGTAAGAGGTTTTGATCCATTTTGCAAATTCATGAAGTTTTGGCCCCTTTTGGATTTTGTAAAGTTCAAGGCATGAAACTTGGAATTTCTTTGGGAAATTCTGAATTATAGGTCATGTGTGATGTTTGTGCAATGCTTAGAAGTCAATTAGAGGTCACATTTGGCTTTGGCAAGTGTTTTTGCAAACTTCCCTCTTTGGTGCATAAGTGAAATTTTATGATTTTTCCCAACTTTGCAAGGCCATAACTTGAGTTCTATGATGAATTAGATCAAGTTCTTGTACTTTTTGAAAAGGGAATGATCCAATCTACAACTTTCATGACCAAGAATTTTTCATTTGAAGCATTTTTGAATCAAAAAGAGGAGGTTGAAAAACTTTCCCAAAATGGCAAGTTTGCATTACAAGTCACTTTCCCAAAATGGCAACTTTGCAAATGGCATGAAATTCTTCAATTTTGTGAACTTCTAACTTCTTATAAGATCAAATAAAGATCATATACACTCAGAATGATGGAGAAGACTCCTTGGATGGGTGATTGGGGGCCTCAGATGCCCTGATTTTGCACTGGCTTGCTCCAGAAGTCATCTTTTGATCAGATGTATTCCCCATTGAATTTCTTCCTGAAAATTGGTATGCATGATCCTCATATCATATAAAGACCAATAGAAACAAGAATGACCAAAAAAGTTGGAGTTATGGCCTCTGAAACCAAAACCCTAATTTTAGGTCATCTGTGCAGTTAAACCTGGCTCTGCTTCCATGCCTTTCTCAGTTCTTGTGATTTTTGACTTTCTTGACCTTGGGAGGATATAATATGATGCTTGAACATACATGGACCCTCTTGAGATGATTGAAGACCTTTGGAGTGTCTCAGGTAGCTCAGGGATGGCTGAGATCACAAACCCTATATGCAGAGGACTTAGAACCAATGCAGTGAAGCAAAAATGTAATATGAGATGATATGCTTGAACTTATGCAAAAGAGAAGAATCACAAGCCATGGTGAAATGAGTGAGGGCAAATTTGGGGTGTTTACAACTTTGTTAGTAGCTACATCATTGGGAGTGGGTTTGCCAAGAGCATTTAAGCGATTTAATAAATGAGAAAATGTCTTTCCAATTCACCAATGGTTTGCCCTTGGTTCATGTGAAAGCGATCAAAATCTTGTTGCAATGTATTAATTCTAGCTAGCTTCATGCCATCAGTTCCCTCATGGGCAATCTATAACTCTTCCCACATAGCTTTAGCTGTAGTATGATGCGAGACTCTAAAATATTCATCTACTCCTAAGGAAGCAATAATTATATTTCGAGCTTCCCAGTCATAGCTATAGTTATTTTCATCTTTTCATTCCATTGTGCTTCTGGTTTATCTATTTAAATGTTATCCTCGCCAGTCATAATAATTTGTATAGAACCGTCTTGAATAATCTTCCATATTTTTCTATCAACATAGTTGATATGAATATGCATACAATCCTTCCAGTGACTATAGTTTTCTCCGGTGAAAATGGGTGCTCTTTTATACGCCCATGTTGGATCGTTATCCATTTTCTATAAAGTTATATGTGAAGCACTAGATGAATCGGTGCTCGTGATACCACTTGTTAGACGATGGCGCGGATCTAGAAGGGGGGGGGTGAATAGATCCCTTTTTAAAAGTTAACTTTTCAAAATTTAATTGAAAATTATTTTGCGGAAGTTCCCCGGAAAAAACGTCTAAAAACAAAATTAAGTCACCAATGATCAGATATGTGTTTGAAACCAAATGGGATATAAGAGATGATAAGAAGAATTAAAACAATACTAAATTGATCACTTAAATTCAGAACACTTGATTACCTACTCTCAACAATGAATTATGTAAGAAAAATAAGCACTACAAATATGAAGTTGTGTGTTTTGACTTTTTATCAAACACTTGGTGTGCACCCATACAAAGTGTTATTTGTATATTAGTGTAGTGCAGAATTTTACTAAGTTGCTATCCAAAATTGATATCAACAATTTACCAAACAGTTGGTGTGCACACACTAAACCAAAGCATAATTTTTTCAAACAACACAACTTCAAGTAATGCAGAAAATATAACGAATGAAACGAACAAAGAACACACGAGATTTGTTTAGGCAGCTCCTTCACCATCCTCGCTAGAAGTACTCTACCCCCAATTCACAAACCGAATTGGGATATTTCATTAATATTGCAATTGTTAATACAAGAAGAAAATTGAAACAATAAACCAATTCAAATTGCGATTGTTGCAATAACTCTTCTTGCCCCTTGATTCGAGAAGAACCTAGTCCTTCACGTGCGTCGAGAAAGCCTCTGATTAACTGCTCCCTTCTTGCAAGAATATACTATTCTCCAAACTTTAAGCACGGATGATTTTATTCAATGCTTGTGAACCCACAACTATCTTTGTAATCCTCCGGTTAACGTGATATGAATGAACGATTCCTTTGATCTTCAAACTACCTCACTCGGCTGAATCTATGAATGAAAGTTGCGTGCAAAACCCCCAAATCTTCTAAGATCTTGGAGGAGAAAACCTTCTAGGTTTTTACAAGAAAAACCCATAACCTCTCTACTCAAGTTGAAATCTCGATCTCACACTTGGACGTCATCACCTTAATTTGCACCTTGATCAACAAAGATTATTGTGTGTGATTGTTGGTAAATGCAAAGAAGGAGACAACATGTTGGGACATCTCAGTCAAGAACATACATACAAAAACTTGTAATTTGCATAATATAAAAACACATAAATTTTTGACCCAGTTCGGTGTTAACAAACCTTCACCTAGGGGATACCAATCCAGGACGAAGACTTCACTATATCGTAGTATTATCACAAAGTTAAACTCCCTAGTTTACAACTTTGGCTCCTAATCACTACCTGAGGAACATCCTTACCAAAGCTAAACTCTACGGTTTACAACCTTGATATGAGATATCAGTCACATCCTTCATAACCTGCGTTGCATCTATCTTCTGCCATCACAGTTTCCTGACCTGCAAGTTATCTTGGACTTGCTTCAAAGCTCCATCCAAGAACAATACAACATACATTACCTAAAGGCTTCTAGAAGTGTACATGCACTTATGATGTACTCTCTGCATATCATACTGCAGATTGGAACTACAACCCTAAGAGCCAACGACTCTCAAAATCTAAACCCTCATTTTTACAAAAGAGAACTAGGTTACAATTGATACATAAGGCATCCTTAACCCTTGGTCTAAGTCTTCATATATATATATATATATATATATATATATATATATATATATATATATATATATATATATATATATATATATATATATATATATATATATATATATATATATATATATATAGTCTTCTGTTGTTCTCGGACCTTCTATGTTTGCTCCTTAATCCAATCTTTTAGGAGTGAAACAAATCCTAAAAAGATTTTTTACTGAATTAAACGTGCTGAAGTAATAGCTCGGGATGTCCTATTAACATGATAAGACATCTTCTTCGACATCTTTGACTTCTGTAGTTTTTCTTCACTATTAGGATTTTCAAAAATTCTGTCAAACACTAGGAGCTTTCAATCTCCTCCTTTTCACAAATTTTGGCTAAAACATTCTCCCTGAATTTTTCATGCATGTTGATAAATATGAGGAGGGATTTGAAGCATGCTCCCCATCAATCCTTTGTATTCTTTGAAGACAAAAACTTCTTCTTTTAGGCATAAGAGGACTATTAATAAGAAGCGGAGTTCAAGTTCATAACACAGAGTATACAACAAATGTAACTCAGGTCACAAGACCCAACCTACTTCACAACTCAGATCACAAGAAACAATTAGATAGAAATGTAGAATAAGATGATAGAACATCATCTTCCATTTATACCATTATTGCACTGCCATGACTTGAATGAAACCGGTAACCAAAACACAATTCTTCTCCCCTTGTTTTAGCCAAAACTTGGCAAAAGTAACCAAGACAGCTCCAAATCCAGGAACAACCCATCCAGACTTTGAAGAATTAAATCGAATACTTCACTTGAAGGAAGAGAGATATGAGACCAAGAAATGTCACAACAATCAAATATATAGCGAGAAATATTCTTTGAAAGCATCAAACTATCAATCAAAATGCTGGTCAATTCAAAGAGCCAATAACTCCATAATAGCGCACCAACCAAGATTGTTGATTGTTTCTTTTTTTAGAGCATTGTCCAAGGAAAACCAATTACATGTAAGCATGTTCCAAGACAATGTCCTTACATCATGTTTAATAATGTATTTGCTTTACTGGTCCTTCTGCTAAATTAACATATTCAGAGTATCTTCACAAAAATCTGCAGATAAAAATAAATTCTCCTAGACTGGTCAATGATTCTTTAAGCATCCAATAAGAACCCAAATATTCTATATTGTCAAGTCTCCCCCAACTTGCAACAATACAATGTCAAGACATAACACTTGACATCTTCATCCCTCCTAGATGGAAAATCTTTGCTTGTTACTCACCACAAGCTTGGTGTTGAAGATCATTAGAGCAAGAGGCAACTCCCCATATCTAAGACACATATTTCTCCCCCTGAGAACTTGCGTAGGAATGAATGGAAAACATAAGACGCATCTTCAATGTCTTCAAGAGAAACACTCTCTGTCAACCACCTGCTCAAACACATTCATTTTGGCACCATTATCCCTTCTGACAAGAAATATTAGTCACTCACTCATGAAAACCATCATTCTATATGTGAGGCACAAAAGGATCGCCATCCTCATAGTAACAAACTATTAGAACAACATCAATTCAGTTTTTTCTCAATCCATCAGTGTCAGATATTGGACACATGCTCTAGAACAACATGACTTGCTAGACAAAGTCCTTCCACAAGATTTTTCAAAAATAGACAATCACCCAACGCCTTCAAAGGCAGTCAATCATATCATTCTCCCGTATGATAATCTGGAATACTCCTGACAAGTTGTTAATTTTCCACATGAAGACTTCCAAGCAATCATTATCTGATCTACTTCAGTCTTCTCTACATTCTCCATCCCTGGCAGACATATAGGTAAATAGTTCCTAGAACCATAATAATAATCATCCTTAACCAAGGATATCCAACCCAGATAATATCCTAACACCAAGTTAGAACATCTTCCACACACCAAGACAAAACACATGATATGCTCCACCAAATGGACTTACTATAGCATAGTAATCCAAAGAATTGATGAACCTTTAATTAATACTGCGCCACCAGCTTGAATAAGAACTTCAGAAAGAGAAATAAACTTTCATCCACCTTCAAGAAGAAAGACATCTCCTTGAGTCTTCAACTTATCACCCTTCTTCCCAAGATTAACTTGTTCCAAGGCAATCCTCAAGACTAACCAGCTGCCACCTACTAATTATCTTGATTCTTCGAATCCACTTTTGAGATCAACAAAATGCCACAGTTTAATCACCTCCTTCATGAATCCTCATATGAAAAATCTAATTGCCACATATTTTCTTCTTCATGTATGTCAAAACTCTCACAAAGATATCCTGACCTACCAACTGAACTTGATTTCAAGTTACATGTATCCACTTGCTCAATAGTAATACACACTTAGACTCCCTAAGCCATAGATAATGTAACATATTTTCCTTCCTACAGCTCCCACAAACTGCCATGAGAACAATCTTTTTGAAGCATCCACGTTCATTCCTGTAGATCACCCTATCTTGAGTTTATGTGCCACTCCACCAATTGAGATTCTGATTTTGAAACTAGATGTCAGAACATTGTGATACAACATCTAGCTGTTGAAGTCAACTCCTTATTCTACCACTTGAAAGAACTTCCTTTCTTACATAAAAAGAGTCCCATGCTCTCATAGACTTGATTCACCAACCAAGTTTGGGTAGACAACTTCTATTATGTTGATTTTGCAGTTATTCTAAACAATCTCACACATTGATGAATACCTGTTGGTGCTTCTCCAAAGAATTCAAATCTACCACTGTTTGAATCTTCAAAAGGACTAGTTAAAAACTAACCCCCATAGTTCTACCAAGGATGCCACCTTTCCTTGAGTAGAGTCATCTTCATGAAGTTGTTGATATGCCACCTATCTGAACTCCATGATGAGCATTCTGGAATGCCCTAAAGTACCTGGATCAGAAATAAACCAATCCAAACAGTCATCAAGATTATGATGTCTTCATAGTCTTCTGTCTCCATCTTCAAAAATAATGCATCACCATCTGGACAAGTCTCAATACTTTCCAGGAAAAGATGTAAAGCCAATAATCCTAGGTCAAAAGTCTAGGAGACTTCTGAGTGAATGTAGAACCCCTCCCATGATTCTTCAATCCTCTGATAAAGAGATGTTAGAACATCTGATATAACATCCTCAATATTGAATCACAAGGATGATTAAATTTGCACTAAGAAATTGATCTTTAATCCTTGTTGTAATAACCCTTGTCTGATTCCAACATATTCTAAATATCATATTGATATTCGTCTTCATGTTGTCTTCTTCGTTGTTGTGCAAATTGTTAAGATATCAAGGTTGCCCCGTTGACTCAAGCTTTTAAGATTCTTTCTGAACGAATCCTAATTACCTTAACTATGTGAACTCATCCTTAGGGTTAAGAAGTATGAGTTCTTCCTCGTACGCTATTTGTGAACGGTGAAAATATATCACCTCCACTGTCTTCACTTCTATGCTTCCAAGAAAGCACCTCCTAATCTGAAGAATAACTAGCAGACTCCAAAATATGGATGAATTGTCTTGACTGGACTTGATCATCATATCAATTGTCTTCAACAACTTAGCCAACAAGTAATCATCAGACCCCTAGATCATGAGTTTTATAATTCATTTTTCCTCTTATATCTAGTCTGACTTCAGCATACATGATGACGCCACTCAATCATGTACCAAGTCACATAAGACTCAATCATCACAATAACATTCATCTGCTCCCGAATTTGGAATGTTATATGTCTTCAAATTGATTGACATTTACATGCACAAAACCATGTAAGGATAACTACAAGATTTCTTCAATCAATACTCCAGTATCCAATACTACTGGAAATCTTCAATCAGAATATATGTAATGGAATCACCAAAGAACAAATTCAACTTTCCCTACACAAGATGCCAAAACATCTTTCAAGATACCATCCAAGAGAACTAGCCACTCCTCTTGTTTGTTGTTGCAGAACCCTTCAGAAAATAACTCCTCAATTTTAATCACCAGAAAGTACTTCATGGATCTCATCTAGAAAACAGACCAGGATGTCTGCTTTGATACCAATTGAAATTCTGGTTATGCAGATACTCCAATGTCCTATCTTAATGTTAAGAAAATGATTACTGCACTTTAGTGAACAGGAGAATAACACAACTGTTGTTTTGAAGTAGTGCATCACAAATACCAACAGATGTCAAGACAACATGTTAGGACATCTCAGTCAAGAACATACATACAAAAACCTGTAATTTGCAAAATATAAAGAACACATAAATTGTTGACCCAGTTCGGTGTTAACAAACCTACACCTGGGGGATACAAATCTAGGACGAAGACTTCACTATATCTTAGTATTATTATAAAGTTAAACTCCCCTGTTTACAAATTTGGCTCCTAATCACAACCCTAATGTACATCCTTACCAAAGCTAAATTCTATAGTTTACAACCTTGATATGAGATACCGCTAACACGCTTAACAACCTATGTTGCATCTATCTTCTGCCATCACAGAACCTGTCACTGTTTCTTGACCTACAAGTTATCTTAGAGTTGCTTCAAAGCTTTGTCCAAGAACAATTCAACAACTATTACCTTAAAGCTTCTGGAAGTGTACATGCACATATTTTGTCCTCTCTGCATCCTGCATTGCAGATTGGAACTACAACATGTCACTCCCGGGATTTTCATCCTAGTACAAACGCGAAAGTGGCGCGAAAAAACAAGAAGAGTCTCCAACCATACATTTTTATCCCAAGTAAATGGAAATGTAATGTTGTACAAACCTTGGGCAGAAGCAACAAAATTGAGGTTGTCTACTCAAACTTGGTTGGTGAATCAAGTCTATGAGAGCATGAAACTCTTGTTCTGTTAAGGGAGGAGGTTCTTTCAAGTGGCAGAAGGAGTTGAATTCAACAACTGGATGTGGAATGATAATGTTCAAACATCTAGTTCAACATCATAATCTCAGATGGTGAAGTGGCACATCAATTAAAGATAGGATGATTTACTAGAATAAGTATATCAGAATATTTTTGTGATAATTATGACAAATATGAAGAAGACAATTTATGGCAGTTGGATTTTTCATATGAGGATTCATAAATGAGGTGATCAAACTGTGGCAATTGGTAGATTTCTATAGTGGATTTGAAGAATCAAGATAATTAGAGTGTGGCTGCTGGTTGGTCTTGAGGATTGTCTTGGAACAAGTTACTCTGGGGAAGAAGGGTGATGAGTTGAAGACTCAAGGAGAGTTATTCTTCTGGAAGGTGGATGAGAGTTTATCTCTATTTATGGATATCTGATTCAAGCTAGTGACACAACTTTGTTGAAGGTATTCAGTTCTTGGATTACTATGTTATAGTAAGTCCAGTTGGTGGAACATATCAAGAATCATGGTGATGATATCTTGGTGTATGAAATATGTGATAACGTTTGTTAGGACATTATCTAAAATGATTGTCCTTATTGAATCTAACTTGAGACTACCTAATCATACGGGAGAATGATGAAGTAGAGGATCTGACTTGGAAGAAGATTGTAGACTGAAGTAGATCAGGTATTGATTGCTTACAAGTTTGAATGTGGATATTCATAAATTGATTCTAATGTAAAAATTAGTTTGGATGAGTATTGTCTAAATTGTATTGCCTAAAGACTATATAGGCCTAGTGTCAAGTCCTGCTAGTTGAACAACACTTGTAGCTTGTGATGACAACAACCTGGAGGGATCATGTGTGTTTTGGAACAAGGAGTGATTGTGTTCAATTATGAATTGAACAAAGAGTGAGCTCTTGAAGAGATGAAGATAAGTCTTATGTTTTCCATTCATCAAAGTACAAAGAAGCATATGTTATCCTTGATAGGGGGAGTGTTACACTCTTGTGCAGCTGGATTTGTGAAGTTAAGGGGGAGTAGTACCTTAATAAGATTTTGTGATGTCACACAACATGTTGGAACATTTTCTACTAAGTATGGTAATTTAATTCTCAGGTTGATACATATTACTTAGTTGCTATGTACTTGCATATGTGATATGAATAAGGAGTGTCTTATGTGTACAAAGGATAGTATGGATTCATCAGGATAATGTTTTTATCTGAAGTATTATTTGGATCCTGAAAAGGTTGTGAACCATGCATGTAGTGTTGCTAGAAGACAACATGTGGTAGAATGTCAGAACATATTTAAGAGTCATGTGTGTGTTGAACCTAGCTAGGAGTGTAATGGACGGTGTTGGCAGTAGGGTGTGAAATGCATGCCCATTAAAGACAGATTTTCAAATTTTGTTTTGGCCGGTTCACTTTATTTGGTGTAGAAGTTTTTGCGCCAAAAATAATGGGCCTTGACCAAGAATGAATCTACTTTCAAGGCACAATCTTTACTTTCAAAGTTAGATCTTGCTATTTATAGAGAGAAACTCTCCTCATTCAGCCTGTGGGTGTTTTCATCTTTTCTTCCTTCTAATGGAGTTCTTTTGTATATGGGTGTGTACTGCATGGGTATGGTATTGTGAGGGTTGTCTTTGCCAATTTTTGGATAAAAAGGGGGAGAAAAGGTCTGTTCAGATGGTGTGCTTGGAGTCGTTATTCAAATGGATGTGTCAAACGTGTTCTTGTGTGGTGGTTGGGATGTCAACATGAATGTTGTAGTTTAGTCATTGTGACTTGTGTCCTTAGTTATGAACACAATTGTGACTTGTGTTTTGAGTTACATAAGCAAATGGGGTTCTTGTTCTCTTATTCCACCATTGGTCTCCTTGAAGGAGAGTCCTTCTCATCCTGTGAGGAATGTTTCTGGGAACCTGAATGGATAGGGGTAGTAGTAGGTTTGCCCAATCAAGAGTTCATGAGGTATTTCTACTGATGGAAGGCTGTTGAGGAAGATGTCAAGCAACATGTCCTAACATGATGAAGAAAAGGTTGTTGTTGTTTCTTTTGGTTTTGCTGTTGTTATTTATTTCGTATTTTTTTGCATTTGTTTTAGCCAAAATTTTCCAAAGGGGAGATTGTAAGTTCTCTTTTTATATGATTGGCATTAATTTTATAAAAAAAATATAGCAACAATAACTTGTATTGGACTTTGCAAAATAAAGAATATGTCAAGAAAGGAAGCCCTATTGTGCGCCTTAACATGTTGAGTTGAAGTGTTTCAACATCTGGAACAACATGTCATAGAAGATGTCCTAAACAGTTCATCCGACGTCATGAACTAATACAAGTGGATTGGAGATTCTGTTATTATTTAGCAGAAGTAGAATATTTAGAGAATTCAAAGCAATCCATGTGTCGTTCATTTATAGATCTTGAAGATTTAAATTTTTATTGAAGACAAATATTGAATAAATATAGACTTTCTATATTTAGAGATATTTTAGGAAGTTGTTATTCTTTAAGATCTTGTTTGTAGCAGATTTTTTTTGCGTAATTGTAGCAGCTGCTATGCTACGTTTTTAGGCCCAACATCCAGTTGGGATTAGGTTATAAAAAGAAACCTTGTAACCTAGGTTTAGCAACCAACCAAAGATGTCAAAGTCGTATCATTAGGGTTGAGTTCTAGTCACAGCCGTACGCAACAAGATTCATTCTTTGTGGCTATTTTTCTCTGTAATCCTCGAAGTTGTTAAGCAAGAGGTTGTGTGTACTTTACTAAAATTTTGCAGCAAGGTTAAGATATTGTCATGGAAGTGTGTCTTCTGATTCTGAATTGTTAAGTTAGTTATCACTGTTGTGATTGAGATGGAGTGAGATGGGTTTCTCATCTTTAGGGTTTCCTAAGTAGAATTTGCATTGGTAGTGATTAAGTGAGAGGATTTAAACTGAGTGGTTTGCTGTGGGACCTTGAATTGATACTACATAGTGGATTTCCTTCCTAGCTTGGTAGCCCCCAGAGTAGATGAGTTTGCATTGAACTGGGTTAACAATTTGAATGTGTTATTTATGCTTTTCTGTTATGTATATTATGCAGTGTTCTTACTGAATGTCATACCAAATGTCTCAACATCATGTAGGAGTGTTAGAAGTTGGTATATCAGAACACAATAATGTTGATGTTTGTACCTTGCCTTGTTTTCAGTAACAGATCAAATGTCTCGACATAGTATTTGACATCTGAGTCTGTCACACCAAAATTTCAATCTATTTTATATAAAGTGATTAACTGTTAAGCATGTGTAGTTAACAGTTAGAATCATAATTAAATAATTTTTTGGTGGTTTTGCAAAAATTAGAATTTTTATGAAAGTGAATTTTATAGTGTGCATGGTATAACATGAGGTTCATTGTAAGCTCCTTATGAGATGTAATGATCATTTATAAAGAAAAAAAATAAGTTTGAATGAATGGTAGTGATGAAATCATGCTTTTAGAATGGATCAATAGAAGCCTTGAAACAGGAGAGATATTTGATTAAAGTGAGCACCATAATCTTACATTTTAACAACTTAGAAAAATTTCTAAGTTATAGAAAAGTCAACTTTTTTGTTACCCACTTTGACCTATCATAACTTTTGATTTAAACCTTCTAATGTCAAATAGTTTACATGCTTGAAAAGGTGAGAAAAATTTCTTTAACTTTCATGTTTGCAAACATTCCATTTGGATGAGCCATCTTGCTCGAAATCAGCTTCAAAGTTGGAATAGAAATCATTGGAATCTTTCCCAAAATGGAAATTTCTAAATATATGTCATTTTCCTCTTTTGGAAACTTCTAAAACAAGTCTTGATTCTTGATTATTTGAACATTCCATGATCAAATTCCATCAAATAATACCTTAGGGATGTCATAGGACCTTGTGACTTCAAAATGTCGAGAGTTGACTTTTGGTTGACTTTTTTCAAATTTCTTGATTTTCAGGCAACTAATCAATTAAATCCCTTTTGAAATGAACCAATGGGAAATATTCAATCCTTAGGAACTTGATAGCATATGGAACACCATGAGACCAAGTTTTGGCCCAAGAATAAAAAATAAAGTGATCTTGGGCTAAACCCTAATTTTGACCGCTCTGCTAGGAGGTGATGCACTGTCCCCTTTCTTGGTGAATTGTCATCTTCAAATGACTTGATGGATCCACATGAGATAACATTGATATAAGAGAGCCTTGAGTCTTGGATGACCAATATTCTAGAAAGTCCCTGATCACATTCCCTATGCACAACCAATGATGTATGTTTTACTTTTGTATGACTTGAATGCAATGCAATGCAATGCATGTAAGTATGAACTAAATCATGTATGAAAAGAAGCATAAGCTACTTGAAAATAGTAATAAATAAAAGGGTAAATTTTGGGGTGTTGTAAACACCCCAAATTTGCCCTCACCCATTCACACCATGGCTTGTGATCATCTCATGTGCATAAACACAATCATATCATCTCATATCTCATTTTTTATTCACTGCATAGTTTCTGAGGCATCTGCACCTAGGGTTTGTGATCTGAGCAATCCCAAAGCATCTTGGGCCATTCCAAAGGCCACCAATCAACTCAGAGAGGTCCATGTGTGTTCTTATATCATATTCCATCTCCTCAAAGTCAAAATTGCAGAGGAATCACAAGAACTAGGGTTTGAGTGGATGCAGAGCCAGGTTTGACTGCACAGTTGACTGAAAATTAGGGTTTTGGTTTCAGAGGCCATAACTCCAAATTTTTTGGTCATTCTTGTTTCCATTGATCTCTATATGGAATAGGGAGTATGCATATCAATTTTTATGAAGAAATTCCATGGGGAAGTCATCTAATCAAGGGTTGACTTTTCAGACAAGTCAGTGTAAAATCAGGGCATCTGAGGCCCCCAATGACCCAACCAATGGGTGATCTTCATCATTTTGAGTGTATATGATCTTTATTTGATCATGGAAGAAGGTTGAAGTTCATAGAAATCAAGAATTTAGGGTTTTTGCAAATGTTGACTTTTTGGGCATAGTTGACTTTTCAAGAATGCATCATTTTAGGTCATTTTTCAAGCCTTGATTCTTGATCCAAAAAGGCTTCAAATGGAAAAACTTTGGTCATGAAAGTTGTAGATCTCATCTTTCCCTTTTCAAAAAGTACAAGAACATGATCAAACTCTTCTTGAATCAAAAGTTATGGCAATGCAAAGTTGACAAAAATCATTGATTTTCAAGGCATGCCCTAAGTGAGAATTTTGCAAAATCTTAAACCAATGCATTATGTGACTTCTAATTGGTATCAAACCAGCACATAAACATTCTCTAAGTCCTAAAAATCAGATTTGAACCAAGATCACATGTGTTTAGTTCATGTAACAAGGCATTTTCATCATGAAAATCCATAAAGTAACCAAGTTGCAAAACACTCATGACACTTCCCTCAACTTACTGCCTTGGCCTTTGAACCTTGCTGGCTCTCTCACCACACCATGCTGCGCCAGCCCTGCCCTTTGTACTTGGCTAGAAGTTTCCCATGCCCTATCTTACAAGAAGTTGACATATTTGCAAAAGTGGCTACACCTATCCAAAAAGCACAAGTCACATCCTCTGACCAATGAGAGAGGTTTTTGTGGACAATTTGCAAGCCATTTCATGTACAAGGCAAGGCTGAAACATCCTCATTCATCACATACACAAAAACCTACCAAGTTGCAAGTTGCTTCGAATTTCTCTCCACAGCTTGCAAACACAAAAGCCACCTCCACCATTCAACTCACCTGGCCTCTTTGAGTAGAAAGCACCAAGAGCCAGGCTTGATCTGAGCAAGAATACTCCATTTCCATTCTTCACCTCAGCCTGCATTTTCCATCGAATCTCTTTCCACAAACCTCAAACACAAGAACAAACTCCACCAACAATCTCCACTCACCTCACTGACCAGAAACCACCCTCTGTTTTGGCCTGAAACACCCTATATCTCAAATACGATTTTCATCCTCCCTTGGTCAGAGCTGCTGCAAACTCACTCAGGAGGTTGTTTAAACTCCAACTAAGCATCCAAAGCTTCAAAAGTGGACCATTGGGACCAGATTGAGCCAAAGAATCATCCAAAGAGCCCCTGAATCAAGAGCTCCATCTCAGGTGACACCATGAACTTTTTTCCCAGAACTCATTTCTCTTGTTAAAATCTTGTTGTGCATGTTACACTGATCATTGGGATCTCTTTACTTTTGAAAATAAGCCAGAAATGAGCATGTAATGGTCTTCTGAAAGTTTGACCTAGAATTTTATTTGCTTCGATTCTTGTTTGTGTGTGAGTTTAAACATGATTTGATGATGGATTCGTGCTTAGGATAGTTGGTAGATGGATTCTGGAGATTTAGAGCTTCTGATTTGGCCTAGGGGGAGAGATTGATTTTGGGGTCGGCCGGAGAAGACGACCGGAACACTGTTCCGGTCGCCTGAATGTCATTAGGGCACAATTAGGGCTTAATCAGTGTAATTAGCAAGTTTGAATGTTGACCCTTGGATGAGGCGCCAAGTCAATGCGCGCGCTGGCCAGTTTGAACCTCAAGCGTTGGATTGTTTGACTTCTCATTAAATCAGATTAATTCATTTTTTATTTCATTTTCTTTCATTTAATTTGTACAATTATTTTAAAATAGTTAAAAATTCTTAAAAATTATGAAACTTTTTCCTAAAAGTTTTATTAATTTTTAAGACCCAAAAATATTTTTATTTTATTTTTTATTCATTAAAAAAGTATTTTTAAATATTTAAAAGATTATTTTTAATTGATTAATGGGAATTAATTAATTAAAAATACTTTTAGGTATTTAAAAATTACAAAAAAATTCATGAAATGTTCTAAGACATTTAGAAACATTGTCCAACCCTCAAACCAAATTTCTTTTTTGATATTGATGCATTTTAAGAATTTTTTCATTGAATTAAATCATTTTTTATGCATTATTTTGATCATGGATTCAAAAATTCATTTCTGCCTATTGGAGAAGAGTTGGACATTGGTTCTTCTTGCATTGTTTTGTGTTTGGCATGTAGTCTCTAGGGAAAAATGGCCATGGTTTGATCTTGCATTTTCTAATTGTTTGACATTTCTTTTGTCTAAGAACCCTAAAAACCCTAATAACTTGTAAAAATCATAACTTGAGTTTGGTTGAGAGTTGAGAGTTCCCCTTTGGGCAGTGGTTCATTATAGGTTTAGGGTTTCTTTGGATGGAATTTTCCATTTTTTATCTTAGGGTTTGTTTCTGTTTTGGATTTTGGTTTGATGTTTGATCCATGAACCCTAATTTGGGCTTTCTTTTGCATCCTTCTTACATTCTCTTGCATAACATGACTTGTCTTTGCATTTTGTGCATTCTTGTGATTCATTTGACATCTTGAGCCATATAGAAAGCATGTTTGATCATTGCATTACATATTTGCCATGTCATTTGTCTTGTATGATTCATAACTTTCCATGCTTGTTCATGCTCCTTAGCTTGCATCATTTGCATTCATGATCTTGTATGAACATCTCCATGCCTTGTCTCATGTTTGCAGCACCTCATAACATCATAATCATCATCAATATGCTTCTGGTTTTGCTTAGCATCATGCCATTTCATCTCATCTTGCATTGTTTTTGCATTTCTTTCTAACATTTCAGGTGGTAAGTAAACTTGAGAAGTGAATTTGCCTTCACTTCTCATAACTTTTCTTTTCATCTCTCTTGCATCCATTGCTGCATTCTTATATGTGTTTGAGTTTGAGCTTGCTCATTCTTCTTCCTCCCACTTTCTTTCTTCAAGTGACTTGACTTCTTGAATGAAGCAAGTCACTTTGCTTCTCTTGATCTTATTCATCTGCCTCCTGGTGGCTCCTCTGAAGATTGTTCTTGCAAACCTCACAAACCTTAGGATCATCCAAGCATGACAATGAATTAGGGTTTTGATTAGTCCCCTCATAGTTTTACCTTTGTGTCTCTCTGTGAGTCTTCTCTTCTCACCTCATAACCAGGGACTAAACCCTAAAGGCTTTAAGGCTTTATGATTAAGCTTATGCCTGCATCCTTCTATTAGGATGGAATGTATAACTTTAATCCTAAGTTTTAAACCCTTAATGTGTTTAAATCCTTTAATCAACTCACATAATAATCACCAAGACATCAAGCTTGTAACTTGGGCCTTGCATTAGGGTTCTAATTCTTCCTTAATTGGTTAAGAAGGACTAACCCTAGTGTTAATGGACAAGTCCCCCTCAAGTTGTCTTACAAATCATAAAAATCACTTCATCACCATATCATTAATCTAAAATCCACTTAATCAAAGGCTTGTTTTGTCATGAGTTTAATCCCTAATCATGGATTAAGTTGAGGAGCTTTCCTCAGCTTAAACATTCTCATCTATCATCCTTCTTTTAGGATGGTGTAATGAGTCTGTTTAATCCATGATTATGGCTTAACCTCATTACTTAACACTAAACAAAAACTCCAAAAACATCTAAATAATCACAAGTAGGTTAATGATCTTAATCCTATACCAAAGGTGATTAAGTGTGAGAATCTGACTTCACACTTAGGGTACTCTCATTACCCCTAATCAGAGGGAAGATGTGATGAGTTTACTAAATCCATTGGTTTAGACTTAAGCTCATTAACTTATGACAAACTTTCAAAAGCAATAAAAGACTGAAAACTCAAAAACAAACAATAATCGTCTCCTCCGGGATTCTTTTCTCATCTCATTCACTCACAAACGAGAACTTGCTTCTTCCGTCTAATGCAAGACAGTTTGCACCTGAGCCAGACAGGTCATACACTTGAGCATAGACAAGTAAGCAGTTCACAAGTCAATTCATCTTTCAGTCTCTTTGGGTCGAACTACGGTGTTCTGACTTCCTCATTGCACGAGAGGATACGTAGGCATAACTTAACAGTTATCGAACAAAAGTCTCTGTACATTCCCCCTCCTTCCAGCTTTACTCTTTAAGCCTCATTATCATGAGCATTTCATTCCTGATCTCACACTGACACTGTATATACTACACTTCACTTCTTTTACACTGACACCTGTACATCTTTTCCAGCTCTTTATACACAGATTGCACTGACACTACCCCTTTAAAACACAAATCTTTTAAGCGTGGATCCCGTCGAGTACGACGGACAATCTGGGTGCTAATACCTTCCCAGGTTGTAACCAACCCCCTTTCTCAGTCTCTCTGGTTCGCAAACCGTCTTATCCGTATCTTTCTAGGTCTATGCAGCATTGCCTTTCCTCCGGGATAAAAATGCCTAGCTGGCGACTCTATTCATCTCCAGTGAGTTCACGGCTGTGTGTTCTCATTGTCCCTCTCGCCGACCGTTCGCGTCTGTACCTTTATCTGGGCCCATTTCCCATTTATCGGGAGCGACAGGTGTTACACAACCCTAGAAGCCAACGACTCTCAAAACCTAAACCCTTATTTTTACAAAAGAGAACTAGGTTACAATTGTTACATAAGGCATCCTTAACCAAAGGTCTAACTCTTCATATATATATATAGTCTTTTGTTGTTACTTGAGCCTTCTATCTTTAGTCCTTGATCTAATATTTTAGGAGTGAAACAAATCCTAAAAAGATTTGTTACTGAATTAAACCTGCTGAAGTATTAGCTCAGGATGTTCTATTAACATGATATGACATCTTCTTCGACATCTTTGACTTCTGCAGTTTTTCTTTACTATTAGGTTTTACCAAAATTTTGTTAAACACCAGGAGCTTTCAATATATATATATATATATATATATATATATATATATATATATATATATATATATATATATATAGAGAGAGAGAGAGAGAGAGAGAGAGAGAGAGAGAAATAGTAGACAAGGATTTGTTTAGAAAGTTCCCCAATCGGCCTTGCTATGGGTACGTCTGCCCTCAATTCGAATTCAAATTGAGATCATGAAATTAAACTTACTTTGAAAGTAGTAGTTTTTACAAGAGAAATGTAGCAATGCAACCCAAAAAACCTTAAGTTTGATGTTGATCCTAGCAATTTATCTTCCCTTGATCTGAGTTTGATCATGTCACCCAACAATGCCAATTTGATACACAGTTTAACACTACTCCTTTTCAAGAACCACAACCCTTCAAAGATTTCACTCGATTGAATCTAAATTCTGAATTGTTTTAACCCAAGACTTAACAAGATGATCCGTTGTTTCACGCTACTCCTTTTTAAGAACCGCAAATCTTCAAAGTATTCACTCGATCGAATCTAAACTTGAGTAATCTTGTCCAAAATCTTCAAGCCCCCACTTTGATTTTGAAAGAAAACCCCAACTTGGTTTTCTTATTTGAAACCCCCTAAGATCCCAACCCAATTTACAATGCCACAAGCTAAATTGGATCTTATCAACTTGATTCTATATGACACCCAAACAATGAATTATTATATGTACTTTGCTTGTGTGTATGTATAAAATCAAGGTTGAAGATAATCATGACTCTTAGTATTTTCCAAGTTTCGTTTATGATTTTACCAAAATCATTGAAAATAAATGATGCATATATATATATATATATATATATATATATATATATATATATATATCTGTGTGTGTGTATGTGTGTGTGAGTGAAGACAAAGGAATGGAAAACAATACTATTATTCAAGATTTTTGATGTATAGGTCGAACTATTCAAGTCATATGGCGACCTATACAGGTCATGTGTCGACCTATAGAGGAGACAAATCTAACATAGCCTACATGTTTTAAAACTGCAACACATGTGCTGACCAATAGAATGCATATGTCGATCTGTAAAAGAATGTTTCTTCTACGTGTAGACCGATAATTTCTTGATGTATGAATATTTTTTAATCCATTTCTGACATGTTATCATACTCCCTAATGTTAAAATGCACAATTAAACGAATATGATTGTCGTACCTCGAAAAAGACAATCCTCGCGATGGATGCGAAAAAAACAACAGAGTCGCTACCTAATTCTATTTATTCTAACTAAAGAAAAGGAAGATATAGATACAACCTAAATAAGGATAAGAAATGGTCAACGAAACCAAATTCTAAGTTCGGGAGTCAGTTATGCAAGAGGATGGTATTAGCACCCCTCACGTCCGTTGTACTCAACGGGAACCTCTTAGTCTAATTATGCGATTGAATGTTGATTTATGTCTTTGTCTTCTAAATGGTTTGCTAAGATGTTTGTTTTAAAGGAAAAGAAATTTTTAATATTGTTGATATGGAGAAATGGGAAGTTTTTATTATTGTGATTTGTGACGAAGAAAAGATTAGATTTTTTATTATTGTGCTCGAGAAGGATTAAAATCCCTGTGCCTACATATTCCCTTGTGCAATGGGAAAGTCAGAGCTTCGTAGTTCGTGCGACTACGGTTTGTTGGTGTTTTTTAATGAATGATTGTTTAAACCACTTTCTAACTGCTAAGCGTTGGCTTATCTGCTCGAGATAAGAGGCTGAAGTGCTAGGTTGTCTGCGAGATAGAAAGAGCTTAAAAAATGTTCATTTAGGGAATGGTTTGATCTTGCTTAGTGTTTTAAGAATGAAAGGGCGAATGAATCACGTCCCATGGGGCTGGCCTCAGGAATGATTCATTCAAGAACCCGTGGAATGCTAGACTCCACAATTCAGTTCTTTCATTATTTGATATGTAAATTAAATGTCTTGAAATATGAGAGGGAGAATGAATCACGTCCCATGGGGCTGGCCTCAGGAATGATTCATTCAAGAATTATGTGGAATGCTAGACTCTAGAATTTAGTTCCTCTGTTATTAATTAGGAAAATGATTTGATTTTGTTGGGTATGTTTTAAATTGGATTTGAAAGAAAGAGACAAGTCATCATCTTTAAGGGAAATATCTCACCTATTTCACCACTAATAGTTAAGAGAGAGAATATAAGGGGAAGAAGCTTCGAACTTGGATATATGATATTGCCACATTCTTCCTTGAGAGAAATTGTTTGAGAAAATTGATTTATTTGTGTTTGTGGGAATAGGAGGAACATCTCTCCTATGGAGATGAATCATGTCTCATATTTTCGAAGGAAGTTGAATGATTTTAGTATTTTAAGTACGAAAGAGAGAATGAATCACGTCCCGTGGGGCTGGCCTCAGGAATGATCGAATCAAGAATCCGTGGAATGCTAGACTCCAGAATTCAGTTATTTCGTATTTATATTTATAATAATTAGATGTTTTGAGTACGAAAGGGCGAACGAATCATGTCCTGTGGGGCTGGACTCAAGAATGATTCATTCAAGAACTCGTGGAATGCTTGTTAAGTGAGAAATATTAGACGGCGATGCGAGAAGCAGTCGACTTACGCGTGAAATGCAAATGGAGGTTAATTATTTGATTGGTTAGGTAGATTCGATTCCTAGTCCCTAGGGGTGCTCATAGCAATACGAAACCGTTAATGAAAGCGAAACATGCGAGTGTACGAGTGAAACCGCTCGGTGTTGGACCAAGGGTTAGCGAGTGAATTAAAAGTGATAAATAAAATGCATATAAGATAATCGGGAGAGGGATACAAGTAAGTTACAAGGGATTGCGATGAAATAAATGGTCTCGTTGTAATTTGCCTAATAGAAAGTGTGTGTGCAGTGTATTAGCTCTATGGAGCTGTCAAAATGTGGCTCTTTTACTATCTTGGAACCAATTCAATTGTTTGAATGGTTCTATAAGGAGTAGAGCATTGATATTGTATTAAAATGAAAAAATAAAATAAATAAAATAAATAGACTAAATAAAATGAAATAAAATATGAAATAAAATAAACTAAACTATATAGGCCTCATATTGGTTAGAATTTATCGACTTATTGAAATAGACGTAATTGTGACTTTTTGTTATATCATCGGTCCGAAAATAAAGTCACCTGAGCATTAAAAAAAATATTTTTGGTGTTTTTTTTTAAGATAACCAAACAAGGTTGTCACAAAAGCAAAAATAGTAAAAAGTTAAACATTAAAACAAACTTAGAAAAAACAAATGGATTAAAGGAAATAAAAGAGGGAGTGTGATGTGTGGACTTGCAGGTATGGAGTACTAGTAGAACCGAATGAGCTTCAAAAATTTGCAGCGAGCCCAACAAAAACAAAATCCATAATATTACTATTAAAAATTATCAAGAAAAAAAAAGGGTATATGCGGTGGATTTAGTGAGGCATGTATTAGCAAATTAAAAGAAATAAAAGAAGAAAAAAAACTATCCTTATCACTTTTACGATTCAAAACAGAGACAAAGGAAAAAAAAACCACCCCTCAAGATTCGAGAAACGCAGTGCTAATCGACGATGCCCTTCAATGATTCGCGATTTTTATTTGTTCACGGTTTCAGATCTTCGTCTCACTACTTGCGATGGTTCTCTCGGTTTCACTCATTCGTGTTCGATTATTTCTAGTTGTATACGTTTTCATTTGTGGAAGTTGATCGGCGATTTATCATCTCGCTGCTCGTTGCAAGTGGTACGACTTCTGTTCAGGCCCGGTGGCTTCTTCGTCTGCGTATTTCTCTAACTTTTGATTTAGTAGCAGTTTCCACGACATGGATCGCTCGGTGGTCGGTGGTTGTATAGGTATGGTGTTACGAAGTGTTGAGAACGGTGGTTAGTGATGTTTGATTTCTCTCTCGCAGGTTCTTTCATCTGTTATTTCATGTTTTCATTTTTGAAGGTGGAAGAATTTGAAACGAATTTGTTTGAGGTTGCTGAGTAGTTTATGGGTTTTCTTTAGGTCTCTATGCGGCTAGGGTTTTTTCATGATGATATTGTTGGCTCCTTTGGTTTGTTGTGTAGTACGCGACTAGGTTCTTTGATGTGGCTACTGAATATTTTATGTATTTTTTTAGTTTGGTTGCTGAATTTTTTTGATGATTTTTTTGTTGTGTGTTTTTGTTGATATTGTTGGCCCTGCTCAACTGATAAAATAGTAGTGCTTATATAGAACTAAGATTAGGGTTTGTGATTCTTTTTTTGAATTTTGAAAACTTGCTAAGGAAGCATTGGGGAAAAATTTGAGTTTTAAAGGTGATGGATGAGGACAGAGCAACCTATGATTACAACAGGTATGTTGTCCTGAAAATTTTGTTTTTTTTTTTTGCTTGAAATTGTCATGTTGTTTATTATGTGGTCCCACTGTTATATGTACTGACCTTGTGACTTTTTTTTTATAAATTTTTTTCTGATATTATGGTATGACATGTATAATATGAGAAGGTTATCAATGTATGATTTTTTACTTGATGCTTGGATTAATATGGACATGAATGATATGTTTGAACATGTTATGAAGAGTTGAATTATGAATGAATGATTATGTGTATGATTTGAACTTTGAACATGTGATGATCTAGAATAAACAAATGTCATGGATTGTTGGAATTATGATGAACTTAAATGTGACATAGATTTGGATGCATTTGAACTTTGAATCTTTCCCTAACTGAAATATTTGACTGATGAAATAATGAATGAAATTTTTCCTTTGAATGTTATGGATCATGATATTAGAATTGAATGTGATGCTTATATGAATGAGAATATTCTTGATTATATGATATGTTTCAATGAATGGTGCTTAGTTGGTTTATGTTTGAATAATAAATAAATAAATAAAATGTTATAAATTAAAGAATTTGAATGATAATATGCTTTTTAGAAGTTGGAACTTGACATATGATGAATTTGAATGATATTGAATAGGTTTGTTTGAATTGTGAATATAGTAGTGCTTAACATGGATGAATGAGTGAATTTTGAATGCTTATATGACATGAATGCTAACTTATTCGTTTTTCAATTTTCATGTAGAGATGGATGGTCTTGCCATGAGGATGGAGAAAATAGCACAAAAGTGGGCAATTGGCTTCGAAACTTAACATGAAAACTTGGAGTCGAAGAAAACATGGAGTTACTTGGAAAAATAAAAGAATGTAACAATATTTTTTTTGGAAATTGGTACTTAAGCACTAGTTTAAAATGAAATCCTAATTATGTATGTAACCTAAATACCCATGAATGCTATGAGTATTATGAGTATAGATGTATGTGAATGAGATTGTAAAATTGTATGTTAATATGTATATGAATATAAATGCTTGGAAAAATAACATGAATCCAAAGTGAAATTGGACTTGAAATTGAAATTGGTAATTAAATTAGAAAAAAGTTTGGGAATTGACTTGTGACTTGATCTTGAAGGATAATTATTTGAGAATTTGGACACTAAATGAAATTGAAAATAAGAATCTTTAAATTGAAATATTTAGAAATAAAATTTGAAATGCGGTTATGGACCTTAGAACTTGAATTAAAACGTGGAAATTGGACATTGAATTCGGAAAGGATATACAACTAACAAAATTTGAATTTTTTGAATGGGATAATGAATTTGAAACTTGAATTTGAAATTGAAACATGGAAAAGAAATTGGAATTAAGATAGGAATTGGTATTGGAAAATGAATTGAAATGAATTTGGAATATGGATTTAAATAAGTTGACTTAGAACTTAAAAAAAACTTGGGATTTAAATGGGAATTAGAAAGAATATTTAGATTATGAACTTGGAATTAAACTTGAAGTGAAAAAGAGAATTAGAAATTTAAAACTGACTTTGAAAAAAGAAGTCAAAAATTATGAACTAAGGTTGGAACAAAATTTCCAAAGAAATTAAAATGAAAAAAATGAAAACTTGAAGTAGAATTTGAAAACCTAGAGTGGAATCAACATTAGGATATCGATTGAAATTATCAAATATAGGACATAAAATTTGAAATTTGTAACTGGAGTAAGAATTAGCATCTGAAAAGAACTTGGGCTTGAACCTTCGGGTTTGGGTATTTGGAGATAACTAAAAAATGGACAAAAACAAGTCGAGTCTTAGGGTGAAAATATGAACTCCAGACTTGTAATTAGACCAAATGACAAACACAAGAAAAAAGTCCCAATCCCACGATTCATGAGAACAAACTTCCAATACTTATTGCAAATCCAAAATGACTAATATGCACCATGGTATGTTAATGATGGGACGAATGCGTGAATGAAAGTTAGGGGTAAATTTAGGGTGTGACAGTTGCCCCTATTTAAATAACTTCACCAAATAGCATGAGTGATGGTAGACACTCATGAAATCAGAGTGAAAGGTATTTAAATATAGAAGTAACCAAAAAAATTTCCCCTAAATGCAATGTTATGCTGGACTACAAACTATCTAACTCTCTTTTTTTAAAAATGTTATGCAATGAAAGATGAATATGATGTGACATGTCTACAAACAAAGGGTAAAGACTCACTGGGGATGACATGCGCTGGGGATAAAAAACGGAGACGGAAAAATATTCAAAGTGATAGATCAACAGGTTCAAGTGTAACTGCTGACACTCCAAAGCGTTAGTTCAACGAACAAACTGACCTTTAGGATGGCAAGAAAAAATCAAAATAAAAACAAAGTGGCTCGATGCGATCAACTGACGCCAGGAATAGAAAGACCTGGGAATAATCGAAATGGAAATTCAATAGCTCTATGCGGCCAGTTTTCTTTGAGAAGTAAAACAATAACATATTCAAAGTGAATGTGCAGCGACTCTGTGCGACCAACTGACACTAAGAATAAAGATAACAGCTATCCAAAGTGAATACACAGCAGCTCTATGCGACTAGCTGACACTAGGAATAAAGACAGTGTAAGATAACAACATCCAAAGCCATGGGTTATCAGGTTCAAGTGTGACTGCTAAAGCTAAGGATATAAGAAAAATTCAAGGTGAATGCGTAACGGGCTCCAGATTGGTTAACACCAAGAATAAATATAAAACATTCAAAGTGACTAAGCAGCGGCTAGATGCGACCAACTGATACTAAGAATAACAAGATATACATTCAAAGTGAAGGCGCAGCGGCTCTATGCGACCAACTGAAACTATGAATAATAACAAAGGAAAACATTCAAAGTGAATGCGCAGCGGCACAAGGCGACCAAATGACACTACAAATGGAAACGACATAACATTCAAAGTGAATGCGCAGCGGCTCCATGCGACCAACTGACACTATGAATAATAACAATAAAATTCGAAGTGAATACACAGTGTCTCTATGCGACCAATTGACACTATGAATGGAAACAACATAATATTCAAAGTGAATGTGCAGCTGCTCGGTGCGACCAACTGACACTATGAATAACACCATAAAAAAATTCAGAGTGAATGCACAGCGGCTCGATGCGACTAGCTGACACTATGAATAAAGGCAAGAAATGTTGGAGTTTTCAACAAGATAAAACATCCAACCTCTGGAAATTCCTTAAGCGAAGAGTTCAGAGAAGACCTTCAAGAACCATCAGGAAAACCCAGATATGTGCCAAATTAAATAGACTTAAACTGTAAGTCAAAAGGTTTCACAATCGGCTTAACGGATTCATGCCAATGACAATTGGACCTTTAAAGAGATATTGGTTGTAATAAAGGCAAACAACAAATGATTTTTTTTTACATTCCAGACGAGAACTAGTTTCTTTTGATTCATTGTCAGACGGGAACTGACTTTGGAAATGGTCTACCAAACAAGAATTGGTTTTAAACTGGATTTGGAAAAAAAATGACTGTCAGACGAGAACCGACTATAAAATAGCTTTTAAATGAAATACCATACGAGAACCGGTTTTGGAATGGGCTATCATACAAGGACTGGTTTGAAACGAAATTGACTACCAGACAGGGACTTAAGTTAAGGAACTGATTGTCAGACGAGAACTGACTTTCAAATATATTTCAAATGAATACCAGATGATAACTGGAGTAAAAAAACTGACTGTCAGACGAGAACTAACTCTAAAGTAACTTTCAAAAGAAAATACCAGACGATAACTGGTTTCCCTGTGTTTGACCTTTCATACTATGGGAATATGTTAGATGAATAAGACTATAGCAGGGCTTAACGCTAAGAGCGAAGCGACGTGACTAACGCATGAGAATGCTTTTTGCACTGACTCGATGATTTCAAAAAATATGCCCCTGGCTGGGCATTGGATGGAAAATTTCTTTTTGCATATGACTCTTTAGAAGGAGACAAAGATGACAAAAAGATTCCTGACACCCGTCCTTAACTCAAAGTTTGCTGATGTATGACTTGCCCCTGTGTGATCCATCTTTCCCCAATGCTTGAATGTCTGAGATTTGCCCATGGTTATCCCACTCTTAGGATATGAAACTTATGGCTTGGTTGGCTATTGAATTATGTGTGATAGCTAAACCTAGCCTGAGTCTTGAGAAAAGGTTCAACCTCTGAGTAGCTGACTCTTGAAGAGATTGATTCAGATTAACTTACTCTTGAAGCGGCTGCCCCTGGCTGGGCTTCTTTACCAAATTAAATTCCCTAACTGGTTGCATTCATTAGGATTTCCTTGATGCTGAATTGACTTGCAAATAAACATTATTTATTTAAAAATTGGCAATTTTAATGCCACGTTTATGCAAGTTTTTGAAATCACAATTTATTTGTATGATGGTGATATACAGTGGAAAAAACAATAACCAAAACATAAAATGGATCTAGCCATTTATGTAATGGAAGATAAAGTGATCAATACAAATGATTAGCAAAAATCGTTAGGAGTTAGGTTAAAGCAACCTTATTGTAGCATGCTTTCAAAATAAACCATGTCTCAATTAGGTCTTTTAAGGGTTGTAGCGTGGCTTGGTTCACGGTTTTTGAAACAAAGGATAAAAGGCTCAAAATTTATTTGTAACCCACTCATTCTTCATGATGAACTTCAATCCTACGTTCAGTTAAATTGACATACGCATTCACATCTCAAAAGTCCTTGACGGTGTATGATAAGGATCAGGATTTAAAACTGATGGCAACCACCTTGTTTCACCTCTGCTTTGTTGAGGATTCAATGGCTTCTTCTTTTTGACTTGATTTCATTTAGATGCCCTTTTTTTTGCCTAAGTCATCGTTTTTGTTTTTTGACTTAGCGGGATTTTTTCTTTGTATTTTTTCTTTCTTCATTCTTTTGTTGAATGGTTGTGACTTCCATATTACTGGAATAATTACTACAAACTTTTGGCCCTTCACGACTTCTTTGATGTGCGAAGGAAAGTATGTAGTTGATCCTTCTTGAATGATGGATTAATCTCTTGAAGATTGAATGCAAATAGATTAACTGAACCGACTACCCTGCCCCGGGTTTAATAATGAAGGGTTTTTGCACCTTTTTTAAATATATAAAAAACTCCTACTTCAAGGCTCAAAGGGGTTAACAATGGATCATCATCCTTATTTCACCAGTGTTTTGGAACTTGAAATAATGTATGTACATCATTGGCAAGGTTTTAATTGAAAGCATACAAGTGGAGAATTCAGGTATCTGGTTTTCATCATCCTCCCTCCAATCTTTTCTAAAACAAAAGCTTGATAAAGATAAATAAATGGAAAGAATTTTTTTGTCATAACAATGAAAGAAAATGAGTGAATACGAATGGATTGATTCAAAATATGCATAAACATTTCATTAATCTTGCCAATTCAAAAACAACAATGCTTACAAGCAAATGCAAAATCAACATGCAAAGAAAAATACAACAATGCTGAAACAAATAGAGAATTGCCAACTTTAAGGAATTGAAAATGTCTTGATTTACTATCTTAAAGAGATGCCCAAAGAGTCTTTGCACTCATTCAGGCGAGAGGTTGACATGCACCACCAGGTTTCCTTCTGAAAATGATATGTACTTCTTGTCAATCAAATGTTGTACTTTGGCTTGAAAAGCTTTGCAGTCTTCGGTTGAATGCCCCATTGATCCAGCATGATATCCACATTTCTCATATGGATTATACTCAGGTGGGTATGGCTCTAGCAATGTCTTGAGAGATTTGGGAACCACCAATGAGTTTTGAATCAAAGGTTGCAGAAGTTGAGTGTATGATAAAGGTACTGGATGAAGAGGAGCATTCTTTCTTTCCAAATTGTTGCGAGGCTTATGTTGACTCTGATGCTGATTGGGGTATCCTTGGCTTCGGGCTCGCTGACTTGGATGAGGAACATCCCAGGGTTGCTGGTAAGACACCCTAAACATTTTTAGTTGCCTACAAGGGTAATGAGGCATACAAAATGGTGATTGTTGAAAAGATGGAGGACCATAGGGTCCTGTTGATGCACCACAGGAATACTTGATGTCTTCCATGTCTGCATTGATTACATCCTCTTCTTCCTCTTGGGGGTTGCTGAGGGATTAATTCTCACTAGTTTGGATGCTTGAGGCGTCTTGCATTTTTCCATTCTTAAGGCCGCTCTCAATGCGCTCTCCAACTTTCACCAACTCAGAAAAGTTTGATGACACAATGCCCACCATTTTTTCGAAGTATGAACTCTACAGGGTATCCATGAACATGTCAACTAACTCCCTTTCTAATAGTGGTGGTTACACTTGGGCTGCCAATTCTCTCCACCGTTTTGCATATCCTCTAAAGGATTCATTGTCCTTCTGAGACATATTCAACAATTGTCTTCTATCTGGAGCCACATCTAAGTTGTACTTGTTCCGCTTCACAAAAACATCTGATAAATCTTCCCATGAATGAATGTTCCTCTTTCCAGTTTCATGTACCAATCCAATGATACCTTACTCAAACTGTCTTGAAAACAATGAATCATCAACTTATCTTCATGAGTATAGGGAACCATTTTTCGGCAGTACATAACCAAATGTAGCTTAGGACAATTATCTTCATTGTACTTCTCGAAGTTGGGCATTTTAAACCCTGGAGGCATAACAAGACCTGATACCAAATACATATCCTTCAGCCTCATTGTGTTAGAGCCTTCCATAAAATCCAATCGCTTCTCAAAATCCTGACATATTTATGCGATTTCAGTCCCTTGAGAACGCTCTTTTTTTGTTATCATGTGAGCACCTTGATAATTTGGTGTTTTCCTTATAAATTGAGGGTTAACATGAATAGTCGGGTTCTTCTACACAATGGGGATCCCACTTGATGACGAGACATGTACTTGCTGGATTTGAGTAATGGCACCCATCTTTTGAGGAGCATAGTCAGGGGAAAATCGTACATTAGGTTAGTCACCACAGTGAAGCCTGACATGGGATCAACCATCTTTTTCCTCACCATTGTCCTTCAATAACTTCTTTAAGCTTGGTATGAATGCCAGGAAATCGGATGACTGGAAAGGATAAGTGGACGGATGAGTTTATTTGGAAAATGCATATGATATGCAATGCAGATGTAATGGTATGCAAATGGATGCAATGCAAGGTGTCACAAGTAAATCTGAAACCTTCTTAATAGGTAGGCTGTAAAAGATCGGTTCTACATTCTCTACCCATAAAACCCGCTCACAGGATGGTTTCTACGGTGGTGGTATTAGGATACTCAAGGTCACGAACGTTTATCGTACTAACACCCCACCGCAAGCTAGCTGCATTATGACGATAATAACAATAAGGTCTACCTTGAGTGGAGTTCTCATGCTAGGACCTCAAGGGGAGAGCCCTTGGAGACTAACACTACATAGCAACCAATATAGAAACTGATTCTTAATAGTGGATCCCAGAGTCACAGCTCTTTCATGAATCAAGTCACGCGACAGGCTAGCTGTGTTATGATAAGATCTACGAATAGGTCTACTATCTGGGGGAGCTTTCATGCTAGGCCCTCAAGAAGCGAGTCATTGGAGACTAACACTAATAACTACCAATTTTAACCTAGGTGTTCCCTTTTCCTTTTCCAAAGCGCAGCTTTTACTTGTGATAAAATCCCAAGATCCCACAAATAAATAACAAGCATATAAGAGAAAGAAATAAAGAAACAAACAAACAAAGACAACAAACATAGAGAAGACAAATAAGACAAAAAAAATCAACAAATAAGCACACAATTAGCTAAGTTAGGCTCGACTCTCCCTAGCATGGAGCTATTCCCCAGCAGAGTCGCCAACTGTCGTACCTCGAAAAATACAATCCTCGCGATAGACGCGGAAAAAACAACAGAGTCGTCACCTAATTATGTTTATTCTAACTAAAGAAAAGGATGATATAGATACAACCTAAATAAGGATAAGAAATGGTCAACGAAACCAAATTCTAAGTTCGGGAGTCAGTTATGCAAGAGGAAGGTATTAGCACCCCTCACGTCCGTTGTACTCAACGGGAACCTCTTAGTCTAACTATGCGATTGAATGTTGATCTATGTCTTTGTCTTCTAAATGGTTTATTAAGATGTTTGTTTTAAGGGAAAAGAAATTTTTAATATTGTTGTTATGGAGAAATGGGAAGTTTTTATTATTGTGATTTGTGATGGAGAAAAAATTAAATTTTTTATTATTATGCTCGCGAAGGATTAAAATCTATATGCCTATGTATTCCCTTGTGCAATAGGAAAGTCAAAGCTTCGTAGTTCGTGCGACTACAGTTTGTTGGTGTTTTTTAATGAACGGTTGTTTAAACCACTTTCTAACTACTAAGCGTTGGCTTATCTGCTCGCAATAGGAGGCTGAAGTGCTAGCTAGTTTGCGAGATAGAAAGAGCTTAAACAATGTTCGTTTAGAGAAGGTTTGATTTTGCTTAGTGTTTTAAGAATGAAAGGGCGAATGAATCACGTCCCATGGGGCTGGCCTCAGGAATGATCCACTCAAGAACCCTTGGAATGCTAGACTCCAGAATTCAGTTCTTTCATTATTTGATATGTAAATTAATAGTCTTGAAATACGAGAGGGCGAATAAATCACATCCCATGGGGCTGGCCTCAGGAATGATTCATTCAAGAATTATGTGGAATGCTAGACTCCAGAATTCAGTTCCTCAATTATTAATTAGGAAAATGATTTGAGTTTGTTGGGTATGTTTTAAATTGGATTTGAAAGAAAGAGACAAGTCGTCATCTATAAGGGAAATATCTCACCTATTTCACCACAAACAGTTAAGAGATAGAATAGAAGGGGAAGAAGCTTCGAACTTGGATATATGATCAAAAAGTGATTGCCACATTCTTCCTTGAGAGAAATTGTTTGAGAAAATTGATTTGTTTGTGTTTGTGGGAATATGAGGAACATCTCACCTATGGAGATGAATCATGTCTCATCTTTTTGAAGGAAGTTGAATGCTTTTAGTATTTTAAGTACGAAAGAGTGAATGGATCACGTCCCGTGGGGCTGTCCTCAGAATGATTTACTCAAGAACCCGTGGAATGCTACTCCAGAATTCAGTTCTTTCGAATTTCTATTTATAATAATTAGATGTTTTGAGTACGAAAGGGAGAACTAATCACGTCCCGTGGGGCTGGCCGCAAGAATGATTCATTCAAGAACCCGTGGAATGCTAGACTCCATAATTCAGTTCTTTCGACTAATTAATTAGTTTGTATGCTTGTTAGGTTAGAAAGGTTAGATGGAGATACGCGAAGCATTCGACTTACGGGTGAAATGCAAATGGAGGTTAATTGTTTGATTGGTTAGGTAGATTCGATTTCTAGTCCCTAGGGGAGCTCCTAGCAATACGAAACCGTTAATGAAAGTGAAACGTGCGAGTGAAACCGCTCGGTGTTGGACCAAGGGTTAGCGAGTGAATTAAAAACGATAAATAAAATGCATATTGTCATACCCCAAATTTGTCCTACCCGCTCCTTTCCATTTTACTGCCTAACCATTATTTCGAAAATTCAAAAATATGTCATTTCTCTTCAAGGTTCAGGCTTTATGTGAAAATTGGAACTCATTTGAGTTTGTCGGTTCAGAGTGTGTATGTGTGTCGTGCTAAAATTTCAATCAGTTTATTGTGTGGAGGTCTTTCATTCGACTATCACCTTCGTCTTTCATTAATCATTTATTTTTCATCGCAAATTAATTTTATTCTTTCTTTTATTTTTCGTCTTTTTAAAAAATATATATACTTTTTATTCACTATCCATATTTTCAATTTTATTTCTAGACCATTTTTCTAATCCCATCTTTTTTCCATTATTATTACCATTTTCCATTTTTCTAAATATCTAATTACTATTTTAAAAATTCTCTTTTGATTATTTCTAATATTGTCTAAAAAAATTTATTTTTTCCAATATACCTTTAGCCATTGCTTTTTCTTTTTAAAGTCACATTCAACATTTTTTAGTCATTACAAAAAAATCAAAAAAAATCTTTACATCTCTTATTATTATTATTATTTTTATTTTTATTTTTATTTTATTCTTCTTCTTCTTCTTATTATTATTATTATTATTATCAATATTATTATTTTTTTATATTATTTTGTTATTATCAGTATTTTTATTGTTATTACTAATTGTTATTATATTAATTTTGTTTTTATGCATAACCACCCATGTGACTACCACCCCACACTCACATATCCAACAGAATCTTCTCTACCAATTCGCTAGCATACGCACAATAATAATAACGAATCTCCCGTACACTATGCAGCCACAACCACAACAAATTCACATATCACCACAACCGTTTAATGACAGCCAATGCCTTTTCCATTTAACAAAAAAAAATCCCCAACACAATAAGAAAACTTTGCATCCTCACATAACCTTCGTCTCCATAAACTGTAGCTGCCAAATAACTTCAATACACCTTTAATACAAACTCATTCCTACATAAATCCGCTCCATTACCCAGAACCTTCAGACCGTCAGCCACCCTTCAAAACCGCACAAGCTGTAAACACACCACCAATACCTCAAAACCACCAAACCAAAGAAAATATAAAAAAAAAAACTGAAAAGAAACCGAAACAAAAAGGTTGCACGAGAAACCACCGCGAATCAACTGATACAAACCTTAAAGAAACGAAACGAAAAAGCAGAACCGCATCTACACTCTCCAAAAAACCACCTTCTGTTCATCACCTACAAACTGAATCACTATTCTTCATCAATCCACTCTCATCTTCTTCAACTTCAACATCCGCCACAACTCAAACCACACAAACTCCATCACCACCCAATCCACACCGCCGAATACGAAAACCCGCAACCACTTTTCACCAACAACAACCAAAAAAACATATCCAGCCGCACCATCCTCACCGTCAAAATCACCTCAAATCCGAAATCTTTCCCAAAACCGCGAGCATCGAACACCCTCACACAAAAACTCGCCGATCCACCAGTCGGCCCTTCAACTCATTCTGGCCACCACACTTCAAACGAAACCCGACCCAACACCGCCGTTACCACCATCTCGAGTCCGAGCCACCATTAACAAACCAAATCGCAGAACAAGGTGTTGAGAGTGAGACGCGAGTGAACTTGTGAGAGAGGCGGACCAAAATCAAAGAATCGAAGTCGCGCTGAGAGTGATGAGTGAAACACTGTGAACCGCGGAGAGGAAGAAGTCTTAGCCAAACGGTTGTTTTGAAGAGGACAAAGCGATTTGACAAAAGGGTGGGTTTTAATTCGTTCATCGTTTTTGAGAAGAAAAGGATTTGTTTTTTCGCTAAGACTTTTTCTTTACTCTTTGGCTGGACCCATTTATTTTCTATTTTATTTTCTTTTAATCCTTGTTTTTCTTACTGACTGTTATTGGATTGGGTCTAATAAGCCCAAACAAGATGTTTGCTTACTACAAACCCTTATTCCAGCACACTCCCTCTTTTAAATTTCCTTAAACTATTTGTTTTTTCTTTCTTTCTAGATTTATTTTAATGGTTAAAGTTTTTTTTATTGACTTGTTTTAATATTTTTTTACTTTCATGGCAACCTTGTTTTGTTATCTAAAAATCTTCAAAATATTGTAATGCTCATTTATTATATATTTTGGGGTCTATGATATAAATACGCATTTTTCGATATTCGGTTTCAATCTGACATTATCAAAATCGCTATGAGACCACTCTTTTATTATATTTTATTTTAGATCATTAATCAATTCGTTTAAATTTATTATCATTGATTTATTTATTTCTGGGCCGATGATATAGTAAAAGGCCGTTTTTCGCCCGATTTTAATCGGTGATATTCGGTCAATATGAGGCCCCTTTTTTATTATTTTATTTTATCCTATCATTTTTATTTTGAACAAAAACTTGTAATATAATATAATTTATTTTATTCATTATTTTCCATATTATTTAATTTATTTATTTATTTGCATTTATGATTCTATTTATTTCTTTGCGATTTATTTATTTATTTTCGCATTTCAAAAAATGTTCAACTCCTCATAGGATGATTCTAACCTTGAATCGATTCTAAGGAAGTAAAGGAACCAAATTCTGACGCGTCCCGATAAGGTCCAACGCCTTCGAATAGTTGCGCTCGATTAAAAGGTCCAACGCCTTCGAATAGTTGCGCTCGATTAAAAGGTCCAACGCCTTCGAATAGTTGTGTCCCGATTAAAACAGGCCGAACGCCTTCGAACCGTTCAAAAACACTGCACACACGCTTTCTCTTGGGCTAATTACAACGAGACCTCTTTATTTCTCGCAATCCCCTGTATTTATTTTGTACCCCTCTCCCTTTATTTTGTACGCATTTTATTTCTCGTATTTTATTTAATTCCGAATCCTTGGTCCAACGCCAAGCGATCTCACTTGCACACTTGCACTTTATTTTCCTGTTATCGTTTCGTTTAGGATCCACCTCTCCTTGCGAGCCGAGCGCTTCGTGCCTCGCTGACAAACTACAAAAACAAACCTCCAGTTGCATTTACCCTTTAACCTAAAAAAACCAAAACGTTTAGATTAGATCCAAACCCTTGATCCAACGTCAAGCGGTCTTAGGAAATAAAACACTTTAATAATACGAGAAGAATTGTACGCCATGAGCCTTAAGCGGTAGAAAGGAGGATAACGAGCTCTCGTTACTCGCTCCGATTATTTTCGACGCAGGACACTCGTCCTGTTGGGCGAGATAAACTATCCATAGTCTTTAGTACATTTCAACTCCTAAACCCTTTCATCGACGAAAGGTAATAAAATCGAACAACCATTACCCTTAGTAGGCCGAACTACGAGGCTCTGACTTTCCCATTGCACACGGGAGTACGTAGGCACGAGGATCTCAATCCTTGCCGAGCACCTAGTTTCAATCTAACTTATAATTCAAACTCTTTTCCCTCTAGCAATCAATTCGTTTAAGCATAGACATCCTTTCTCGCGCGTTAACTTAGATGGTTCCCATCGAGTACGATGGATGTAGGGGGTGCTAATACCTTCCCCCTGCATAATCGACTCCCGAACCCAGGAAATGGTTCTGTTGACCTTTGTCCTCATCCTTCTCTTCCCGGGTTGTATCTATATCTTCCCTTTCCCTCTTCGGGAATAAATAAAATTAGGTGGCGACTCTTCAGTCTGTCCGGCGCGTGACTCCGTCCTTTTCGGATAGTGTAAGGTCGTATTTTTCGGGGTACGACAGCTGGCAACTCTGCTGGGGAATGGTTCACCCCTATGCAAGTTAAGCCTAGTCTAGGTTCCCGCGTTTGTTTGGATGTTTGCTTTTATGCCTTGCTTGTTTATTTTTATCGCTTTCTTTATCGCATTCCATTTTATATATCTTGTGGCTCCTTGGTACTATAATTTGGATCGATACTTGATCGAAAGAAACTTGAGGGAAAAGCTCTATACCCGGGCTTGCGAGTACAAATATAAGTTAGCGAGGTTGTGTAGTATGGGCTCCCGAGAGAACCACTCTCGTGGGTTGTCGATACGAAAACCTCACTTGGAGTAGATTTTGATGAGAATACTGACAACCGTCAAGTCCTTGACGTGTGTGCTCAGTCGCTTTCATTAGGGTCATCAACTCTGAGGACCTTTAGAACCTTTTGGTTAAAACATCGGTTGATGGTTGCGTAGTATGGGGCACCAGGGTTCGCCCTCGCGTGGCTCGATACGAAAACCTCACTTGGAATAGACTTACTCAATGGAGTTGATTGACTGTCAAGAATGTATGAAATTGACACGTGCATCAAACAGTTGAGAAAGTTCCATAACTCCAGGACTTTGTTTTAAACCTTGTGTCGATGATTGCGTAGTATGGACTCCCGAGAAAATTTTCCCTCGTGGGTGTCGATACGAAGATCTCACCCAAAATAGATTCATATGGTGGAGTCAATCAACCGTCATGCTTATGGCGTGTGTGATGAATAGCCACATGAATTGATAACTTTGGGTCCCTAAACCTTAGAGTCTACCCAGTGAGTTCCTGATCAGAGTATCCTCCATCTGTACCTTGGGCTCATGAGACTTTGATCTTGTGATCCTGGATTCTGACATTGCATATCATCTCATTTGCATTATTTGTTCCTCTTGCATTTCATTCCAAAAGCCAAAAACTCATTTCATGTTCCTCCATCTTCAGTAAATCAAGTTGGTTTCCCGACGCCCGTATCGAGCTAGACGACTGTATTTAACTAGAGCCAACACTAGAAGACTGATGGACGTGATTCAAGAAGAGCAAGCTGCTATGAGGAAAGAGATTGACTCGGTCAAGAGTAAGATCGACCAGATTTATGAGACTTTGCAAGCTTTGGCAAGAATGGAAGAACGTTGCGAAGCTACTGCCGCAATGAACAATGCTCAAGTGCAAGGATCTACCTCGCGCGCAATGCCTTCAGTTCCCGTTCCAAATCCTTTGGTCTATGGTTTTCCTCCAGGCTTCACTCGTGCTGTTGAAGAGGTCACTTCCCAACCAATACCTGCTTCTGGTGTCACTATTGGTGCTATTCCTCAAGCTCAACCTATTCCAACTCAAGTCCAGTTTCCTCAAACTGAAGAGAATCATCAAGTTGAGTATGAGATGCATACTACTGTTCCAATCACCAATCCTCATGCTGTTCAAGAGTCTGAAGCCATGAAGATGTGTCACGAGTTAGCTGAAAAACTCCGAATCATGGAAGGACACAACTCAACTTCTCTGAGTGCCTCAGACATGTGCTTAGTTCCAGATGTTGTGATCCCTGCTAAATTCAAACTTCCAGAATTCGAGAAATACAAAGGCCTCAGCTGTCCTGAGCTTCATTTGAGGATGTATTGCAGAAAAATGGCTGCTCATGCCAAAGATGATAAGCTCATGATCCATTGCTTCCAAGACAGCCTGTCTGGAGCATCTCTAGAATGGTACATGCAGCTCGAACGCAACAATGTTGGTACTTGGCTTGATCTATCTGATGCATTCAAAAAGCAATACAAGTAAAACACTGACCTTGCTCCTAACCGTACTCAGCTTCAGAGTATGTCTCAAAAGGAGAGCGAATCCTTTAAGGAGTACGCCCAACGCTGGAGAGAGCTAGCCGCCAGAGTGCATCCTCCATTGGTTGACCGTGAACTGATCGATATCTTCATGGGTACCCTACAGGGGCAATACTACGAGAAGCTGATCAGCAGCGTATCTTCTGGATTTTCAGACATGGTCATGGTAGGAGAAAGAATAGAAGAAGGCTTGAAGAGTGGAAAAATCCAAGGAGGTTCTAGCAGCCAAGCTGGAACCAAGAAGCCTTTCAACGGGTACAAAAAGGGCGAAACAAATTCCGTTTCTGCTGCAAGTGGGAATTTTCAACAGAGTGCACCTGCGCCAGTTCCCTACTACCAGTATACCTATGTTGCTTCTGCATAATATGCTCCTATGCCATATCAGCCAGTTCCTCCAATGCCTTATCAGCAGGCCTTTCAAGCTCTATTTCCGCCTCAGATGGCTCATCAACCACGTCCACATCCTATGGTTACAGCTGAGCAATATGTACCTGGACCATACCAGCAACCGACTTATCCACAACGGCCTGGTCAACAGCAACAACACGCTCCTCAACAGCATCCACCATATCAGCAAAGAGGATATGATAGGCACATTGATCCCCTGCCTATGTCATACACCGAAATCTTTAAACAGCTGATGGCAAAAGGACCTCTTACTTTGAGAGATATGCCACCTCAGACTGGCAATGCCCGGAACTATGATGCCAATGCTCGATGTGAGTATCACAAAGGTGCTCAAGGTCACACCATCGAGAATTGCCATGCCTTCAAACACTTGATTCAGGATATGATCAACTCTAAGGACCTCACTTTCACTCCGAGAAATGCAAATGTCCAGAACGATCCAATGCCGCCGCACGGTGCCAACAAATGAAGACATTTGAAGGGGTTGTTGAAGACCAAGCTGTGTAGTCTCCCACTTTGAAGCATTCAATCAAGAGAAGTTCATTCCTCAAATCAAGGCAGCCAGTGCCATTTATTATTTCCGCATTCCTGTTGTTTTGTAATGTTTGTTTAAGTACTATTTGCTCTGAACATTGTTATCGTTTGTACTTGGTTATGTTAATGTTATGTTTATGCATGTTTTGAATCAATCTATTCGCATTCGCTCATCATTTATCATTTATCACAAAATCACAAAAATATTCTCTCACTTCACTTTAGCAAATATTTGAGGGAGGATGATGAAAACGAAATACCCATAACTGTTGCGGTATGCTTTCGGATAAGACCTCGTCAATGATGTACAGGCATTCTTTCAAATCCCCAAACACTAGAGATACAAGGAGTTAATCCCTAGTCAACCACTTAGAGCCTAGAAGTAGGAGTTTCTTTCGGATACAACCCTTACATTTAACCCGGGGCAGGGTAGTTGTTCAGTTAACCTGACTACACCTTCGAATCGCAAGATGAGACATCCCGTCAGAGGACCATCAACAAATGATTTGGCAGTCACAATGTTCAAGCAAAAAGAAAAGAAAAGAAAAAACCGCTAAGTTGAGCACCCAAAGGGAGACTTAGTCGAAAAAGAACAAATCAAAAAGAGGAGCTCAGATCCTCAGTAAAAGCGAAACAAATATCAGTGACCACCAAATCAAGAATCAAAGGGTCACTAACAGCAAAATAAGATGACTGCCACTTCAAGCGAATCTTAAAGCTTAATCTTCACTCTTGCAAAGTCAAAACAAATGCATGCAAAGTTAACTGAACGTAGGACTGGAGAACATTACGAAGAAGGGGTGGGTACAAATCAAACTTTGAGCCTTATATCCTTTATTTCTCAAACCATTAACCAGACCACGTTACAACCCTCGAAAGTCCTAATTGAGGCATGGTTTATTCTGAAAGCATGCTACCAACAAGGTTGCGTAAATTGACTCCTATATATTTGCTAATCTTCAATCTCGTTTGCACATTATTCTTGCTGCATCTTTCACGCACTTTATAAACCAACACCTCGTTTGGACTAACGGTCCATTCATCACACTTTCACAGCATTCAAATAAATTGACTTTTTTTAAAAAAACTTACATGAAGTTTACATTAACACTACCATTTGTGTATGAACAATTTAATTGCAATTCAGTGCACGACATCAGTACAATCCCAACAAGGGGCAATCAAAAGAAAAACTTGAACTTCATCGCCAGTATGAATCAAGACTACTTCAACAGTCCAATCAGGGACAAAGCATCTTCAACCGCTCAATCAGGGGCAAATTATCTCCAAAGGCTCAATCAGGGGCATGTCGTGCCATGGCCATTGTCAAAGCTTCCCCACCCGATTTATTTCAAATACCCTATAGGCAGGGGCAAGCAAACAAGGAGCAAATCTTCCTATCTCGTTTCCCCAGCTGAGCAAGCAGACCTTGCCAGACATTGGCAACCATTCAAAGCAAATCAGTCTTCATGTGTCAATTAAGTCGCTTCGCTCACCAGCAGATAACCAAACTTGGAGCTTTCAGATCCATCTTTTGATCATACATCGTCGAAGATCGAGTGTCGGGAAATCAGTCCCTCCACCCACCCAAATTCTAATCATTATTGGCAACTACCAAACCAAAAGTCCACCAAGCTGGCACCTTTCAATCGCTCATATGCATCATTATGCACCATCAACGTCATAAGCATCATTTACATCAATCATTTACAGCATATGCATCATTTGCATGCCCAAATAAATCATACTTTTTATATTCCCCAACATTTTTCAACTTACATCTCAGTACATAAACATTTGCATCGTATCTCCAGCCTTGGGGGATACCATTTCAAAACAATCGAGCATACGTGCATAGTTCAGGATCCAGGATCAATACGAGTTTCCAGTCCTTTCCCCAGCGGAAGTCAGGATCATATCAATCAGATTCCAGGCATCTCCTCGGCGGATTCAATAGCCGTGTTTAAATTTCAGTCCATTCGCCTTATCTTCCTCTGTTGATAAGTGATTTTATGTTTCAGTTATTCTCCTTATCTTCCTCTGTTGATGAGTGATTTTATGTTTCAGTTATTCGCCTTATCTTCCTCTGTTGATAAGTGATTTTATGTTTCAGTTATTCGCCTTATCTTCCTCTGTTGATAAGTGATTTTATGTTTCAGTTATTTGCCTTATCATCCTCTGTTGATAAGTGAGTTTATTTTCAGTCTGTTGCCTTATCATCCTCTGGTGATAAGTGATTTTATTTTCAGTCCATTACCTTATCATCCTCTGTTGATAAGTGAGTTTATTTTTCTGTCTATTGCCTTATCATCCTCTGTCGATAAGTGATTTTATTTTCAGTTATTTGCCTTATCATCCTCTGTTGATAAGTAATTTTAATTTCAGTTATTTGCCTTATCATTCTCTGTTGATAAGTGATTTTATTTTTCAGTTATTTGCCTTATCATCCTCTGATGATAAGTGATTTATTTTGTCAATTGTTTCTTACTGTGTCACCCATTATTTCCAATATTAATCATATGCTATTTTCACAATTTCTTTCTTTGTCGGACAAATTTGGAGTCTGTTAATATCTAATTATCTTATACCTTGAAAGATTGAACGCGAGCCAGTCCATCTTACTCGGTCTAAGCCAATTCGATAGGGGCATCTGTCATACCCCAAATTTGTCCTACCCGCTCCATTCCATTTTACTGCCTAACCATTATTTCGAAAATTCAAAAATATGTCATTTCTCTTCAAGGTTCAGGCTTTATGTGAAAATTGGAACTCATTTGAGTTTGTCGGTTCAGAGTGTGTATGTGTGTCGTGCTAAAATTTCAATCAGTTTATTGTGTGGAGGTCTTTCATTCGACTATCACCTTCGTCTTTCATTAATCATTTATTTTTCATCGCAAATTAATTTTATTCTTTCTTTTATTTTTCGTCTTTTTAAAAAATATATATACTTTTTATTCACTATCCATATTTTCAATTTTATTTCTAGACCATTTTTCTAATCCCATCTTTTTTCCATTATTATTACCATTTTCCATTTTTCTAAATATCTAATTACTATTTTAAAAATTCTCTTTTGATTATTTCTAATATTGTCTAAAAAAATTTATTTTTTCCAATATACCTTTAGCCATTGCTTTTTCTTTTTAAAGTCACATTCAACATTTTTTAGTCATTACGAAAAAATCGAAAAAAATCTTTACATCTCTTATTATTATTATTTTTATTTTTATTTTTATTTTATTCTTATTATTATTTTATTATTATTATTATTATTATTATTATTATTATCAATATTATTATTTTTTATATTATTTTGTTATTATCAGTATTTTTATTGTTATTACTAATTGTTATTATATTAATTTTGTTTTTATGCATAACCACCCATGTGACTACCACCCCACACTCACATATCCAACAGAATCTTCTCTACCAATTCGCTAGCATACGCACAACAATAATAACGAATCTCCCGTACACTATGCAGCCACAACCACAACAAATTCACATATCACCACAACCGTTTAATGACAGCCAATGCCTTTTCCATTTAACAAAAAAAAATCCCCAACACAATAAGAAAACTTTGCATCCTCACATAACCTTCGTCTCCATAAACTGTAGCTGCCAAATAACTTCAATACACCTTTAATACAAACTCATTCCTACATAAATCCGCTCCATTACCCAGAACCTTCAGACCGTCAGCCACCCTTTAAAACCGCACAAGCTGTAAACACACCACCAATACCTCAAAACCATCATACCAAAGAAAATATAAAAAAAAACTGAAAAGAAACCGAAACAAAAAGGTTGCACGAGAAACCACCGCGAATCAACTGATACAAACCTTAAAGAAACGAAACGAAAAAGCAGAACCGCATCTACACTCTCCAAAAAACCACCTTCTGTTCATCACCTACAAACCGAATCACTATTCTTCATCAATCCACTCTCCTCTTCTTCAACTTCAACATCCGCCACAACTCAAACCACACAAACTCCATCACCACCCAATCCACACCGCCGAATCCGAAAACCCGCAACCACTTTTCACCAACAACAACCAAAAGAACAGATCCAGCCGCACCATCCTCACCGTCAAAATCACCTCAAATCCGAAATCTTTCCCAAAACCGTGAGCATCGAACACCCTCACACCATAACTCGCTGATCCACCAGCCGGCCCTTCAACTCATTCCGGCCACAACACTTTAAACGAAACCCGACCCAACATCGCCGTTACCACCATCGCGAGTCCGAGTCACCATTAACAAACCAAATCGCAGAACAAGGTGTTGAGAGTGAGACGCGAGTGAACTTGTGAGAGAGGCGGACCAAAATCAAAGAATCGAAGCCGCGCTGAGAGTGATGAGTGAAACACTGTGAACCGCGGAGAGGAAGAAGTCTTAGCCAAACGGTTGTTTTGAAGAGGACAAAGCGATTTGACAAAAGGGTGGGTTTTAATTCGTTCATCGTTTTTTAGAAGAAAAGGATTTGTTTTTTCGCTAAGACTTTTTCTTTACTCTTTGGCTGGACCCATTTATTTTCTATTTTATTTTCTTTTAATCCTTGTTTTTCTTACTGACTGTTATTGGATTGGGTCTAATAAGCCCAAACAAGATGTTTGCTTACTACAAACCCCTATTCCAGCACACTCCCTCTTTTAAATTTCCTTAAACTATTTGTTTTTTCTTTCTTTCTAGATTTATTTTAATGGTTAAAGTTTTTATTATTGACTTGTTTTAATATTTTTTTACTTTCATGGCAACCTTGTTTTGTTATCTAAAAATCTTCAAAATATTGTAATGCTCATTTATTATATATTTTGGGGTCTATGATATAAATGCGCATTTTTCGATATTCGGTTTCAATCCGACATTATCAAAATCGCTATGAGACCACTCTTTTATTATATTTTATTTTAGATCATTAATCAATTCGTTTAAATTTATTATCATTGATTTATTTATTTCTGGGCCGATGATATAGTAAAAGGCCGTTTTTCGCCCGATTTTAATCGGTGATATTCGATCAATATGAGGCCCCTTTTTTATTATTTTATTTTATCCTATCATTTTTATTTTGAACAAAAACTTGTAATATAATATAATTTATTTTATTCATTATTTTCCATATTATTTAATTTATTTATTTATTTGCATTTATGATTCTATTTATTTCTTTGCAATTTATTTATTTATTTTCGCATTTCAAAAAATGTTCAACTCCTCATAGAATGATTCTAACCTTGAATCGATTCTAAGGAAGTAAAGGAACCAAATTCCGACGCGTCCCGATAAGGTCCAACGCCTTCGAATAGTTGCGCTCGATTAAAAGGTTCAACACCTTCGAATAGTTGTGTCCCGATTAAAACAGGCCGAACGCCTTTGAACCGTTCAAAAACACTACACACACGCTTTCTCTTGGGCTAATTACAACGAGACCTCTTTATTTCTCGCAATCCCCTGTATTTATTTTGTACCCCTCTCCCTTTATTTTGTACGCATTTTATTTCTCGTATTTTATTTAATTTCGAATCCTTGGTCCAACGCCAAGCGATCTCACTTGCACACTGTCGCTCCCGGGATTTTCATCCTAGTACAAACGCGAAAGTGGCGCGGAAAAGGTAGAGTCGCCAGCCAGACATTTTTATCCCGATTGAATGGGAAAGGTAATGTTGCACAAACATGAGGAAGAAGGAAAGGACAAGGTCCTGCGAACCAAAGATCTGGGCTCGGGAGTCGGTTACGACCTGGGAAGGTATTAGCACCCCAGATCGTCCGTCGTACCCGACGGGATCCACGCTTGCTTGTTTGTTTCAAAGGGTGAGAAATAAGAATGCTGTTGAATAAAACCGCTAACTGGAATGGAAATGAGGAATGAAAAAGGAATAAGAAGAGAAAATGGAAAGAAAGGGGGAAATGTAGGGAAAATAAAGAATGTGCTCGAACGGGCCCTACCCCGCTGCCTACGTACCTCATCGGGATAATGAGGATCAGAGTCGACGTAGTTCGCCTAACTAAGGCGGGAACTATTTGTTTGTGTTTTTTATGCTGGAACTGCGTATGTCTATGCTCAGGTGTTGCAGGCTCGTCTGGTACGAGTGCCTTTACCGTCTTACAAATGAGACAAGTTGTCGCGAGTTCGCGTTGTGAGTGAATGAGAAGAGAAAAGAAATTCCCGCAGGATAGTCGCTTGTTATTTGTTTTTTGTCTTTTATGAGAAGTATTTTGAATTTATTTGTTTTATGAAACAATCCTTTGATGAGACTTGTGCATCATGATGGACGAGCTTACACCACTCCAAGATGGAATGAATGCAAGTGCTTCATGGAATAAGGTTATACACAAAGGATCCTTTGATTTATTTATTAATTGTTTTTTTGAATTTTGTTTGAAGATGAGAAAGAATGACTCAAATTGAAAAAAGGGAAAAACTAAGGGGGACTAAGACACAACCCTAATTTTATTGATTTATTTACAAGAGAGGTCCTATGGTTAATGAGGTTTTCTAATCCTAATGAGAAAAGAGAAAAGAAGAAAAGAGAACTTAGAAATCAACTTACTTCCTAAGGAAGGTAAGTTGTTTCTAAAGAAAGGGAACACCTATAAGCAAGCACCAAGTGCTAAGGAAAACACAACTATAATGCATAAGAGATAAGAATGAAGTGAGACTTACCTCAATCTTCCCCCCTACAAAACAAAAGTTAGCATGACAATGCATATTGAAAGTAAAATCAAAGCATGAAAGCGATTAAGTACCATAAACATCCTAGAATGGAACTAGGGTTCAAAATAAGACCTAAGTCCAAAGGTGAAGGTACCTAAAGGTCACATGACTTCTAAAGTCAGTAGCTACATGCTATAGGTCCCTAATTATGCTAGGATACCTCACAAGGTCAAACTATGTCAAACTATGTACAAAAAGTTCACCTAAGTTCACCTAAATGCAAGTTAAGACTCATGGATGAAGTATGAATGCATATGGCTTACAAACATGAATTAGTACATGAAATGAACATAAAAGTCAGTAGTGAATGCTTATGAAGATGGATGAATGAATATACAATCATGGATGCAATGGATTAGGCATATGGAGCAATGAGAAGAAGATATGAGAAGAAACGAACAAAAATCGCATAAGATCGCACATGATGAAAGTTAAGGAAGAATGGCATGTGAATATGCATGAAATGATTATGGGTCAGTAGAATTCAAGGTATGAGATGCAATTAGAATGAATGAATAGGAATTAATGATTTCCACATAATTCAAGTTATTATTTAGAGGAGAAGAGAAGCTAGTTTAAGTTAAAGTATGTCCAAATAATTATGCACTTTAAAGCACCAAAACAAAACAAATGATTATGGTTCAAAAAATGACCTATGAATGGAATTAAAGACATACAAATGACCTATAATCAACTCCTAAAAGCTACCAAAAATCCCCTCAAGAAAATGGCATGAATGCCTTCTTAACATTTAGGTTATGCTACATATAAACACATGAATCAACCTAGGATCTAGGTGACATGGAAAAATAGCAAAAAGCATTACAAAATTATGAAATTAAATCCCTGGAATAATAAAGTCATTATCTCACATGGTCCAAAAGGATTCCTTAAAATTATGCACGAAAATGCCAAAACAAATACTTGACTAGCAAGGTAGCAATGAATGATCACCCAAAAAACGACTCCACAAAGTGGATCAAAAAGGGTATCTAAAATTATGAAAAAAATGCCTAAGGAGCATCAAAATGTCACAAATTACAGTGATTAATCACACACAAAAAATAGGTTTCACACCTAGGGGGAAAAATCGATTTCGATCCCTTATGCCAAAACACTCCTTTTTGGGACAGCTTGTGATCTAAAATCCAAATTAAATATTAAAACCACCCAAATCTGGAAACAAAAAATATGAAAAATTAATTAAGAGGATGAGGATCACTCATGAATTTTCTAGAATTTTATCTCACCTAAAACTATTTTTAATAATTGCGACGAAACGGGCAAAAAAGTGGATTTTAAGGGGAAGTGAAAGGAATCGATCCTAATGGTTCGTAACCTAATCCCTAAGCTCCGAAATCGACACAAACCAACATATATCACAAATGAATCCAATGCCTCAGGTGGGAGGGCTCAGTATGCACCTTAAGTTACATGGTCCTAAGCCGCATACGACTAAAATGATGCTTAATCGTCAAAAAAAGCTTGAAATTACTTACTTGGCCGATGTGTCGATCCTCACAAAAAGAAATCCGAAAAAAACCTTAAGCAAGGTCTTGCAATCTCCTATGAGCAAAATAAATGCCCATCTTCCATATTATCTTTGTGAAGCTTTACCAAAATCAAAATCGATACAATGTCGATCAAAAACATCATGAACACTTTAATTCAAAATTAGTCCTAAACAAATAATTAACATTATGAAAATATCTAATTAACCATTATAGAAAAATGGATTAAAATATTAATAAAAAAAATAATAATAATTAACAAAGAAAATTAATTAAACTTTTCCAATAAAAATACAAAACAAATTCTAAAAAAACAATATAAACAGGGGGTTCCCTAGAAATTCAGGTGGTAGGAAATAGTCCAAAATGGCCCAAGGCCCGTTACCATCACTTAACCCGCAGGAGGGGGTGCTAAAGTGGAAACAACTGCTGTCAATAAAAATCCTCATGGGCTTGAGGCCCAATTGTTTTTCACAGATTGCAGGGGAGGTCGTGATAGTAGTTGTATGGTGCAGATAACAGTTCAATGGGCCCATAACCAAAACCCGGTCCAAGTAGGTAACCCTTAACCTCAAAAAAAAACTAAAAGAGATGAAACAGCAAATGGAGAGTGAACCTCATGCTTGTCGGATTCATCTTCTCTCCCTCGTCACTTCACTCCCACACCGTCGACGGTGTCGACGCCGTTCCTTTCTCCAACTCCACATCACAACCAACACCTCCAATCTTCCCCCGTCTTCGACCCCGCCGCGGCCTGAGCCGTTTCATCATCTTCATTTTTCTCGCCTCAGCCGTCTCTTCCACCACACACATGATACCGCTTCGTCATAACGGAACTCGACATCCCTCTCAAGATTTTGAACACAACGCCGTGCGTTCCTTATCACCATTGTTGAATCGTGTTCAACTTCACTCTTCGCCGCAGGAAACAAGAAGCGCCGCCACGTTCTCCTTTCGCGGAATCTCGACTCGCTCTTGAATCGTCTTCAACCTCACTCTTCGCCGCTCCGAAGACAATTTCCGAACGAGATATTCAGGTACGAATCTCCTCCGCGATATAAATCTTTGACTATTCTTCTTCAATTCGTGTGTACGCGGGCATGAATCGTATTGTTGTTGTGTTCTTGAATTTGGATGTTGTTGATTCGATTTGCAGGTTTATTGAGGATTGATGAATGTTGATCGAAGATGAGGATGAAGGATGTGGTTTCGATTATGAAGAGAGCTTCTGTTGATTGAAGGTGAGGATTCAATTGATGTTGATGATTGAAGAGTTGATGAAGTTGAAGCCGGGAGGGAGATTTGGGATCAGAGAGAAGAATGAAGGGCAGTTTCTGATAGATTATCTCTCTCTCAGAGTTTGTTAGAGTTCTTCGGGTTATTTTGTTGTTAAGATATTGAAGATGATGGAGAAGATTGATGAGAATGATTCTGAAATTACCTTTCTCGACTTTTGCAGGTTCATCCATGATGATGATGTGAAGCCTTGACTGATATGTAAAGAATCAGTTGAAGTTGAAGAAGAAGAAGATTTCTCAGAGATTGAGATTGATGAAGATAAGTGAAGGTTTCAAGGAGAGGGATTTTTTCCAGATTCTCCTGAGTTTTAGGAGCTGCGAAGAAGATTATCAGGGTGAAGTTGAAGATTGGGCTTGATGATGATGAAGAGTTTTCTTGGATTGGTGAGAAATTGTTGAGAGCCTTCTCCTCTATTTTGTTTCTGTTTTTCCTGTTATATCAGTTATGGAACTGATTTTTTTTCCTTTTTGCCACTGAATTCTGATAAGATAAAAAAAATCTCAATCTCCTCCAACTCCTCTTATTGATTGTAGCTGATTTCTGTTTTCTGTTATATTTTGTTGGAGGTTGTAACTGCCCTTTTTTTTCTATTATTTTGTTGTGACTTTTTGTAACTGATTTTCCTGTTTGCAGTTTGTGAATGGAAAAATAATTGCCTTTTGGCTCTGATTTTTGAGCCTGAATTTATTCTTCTGTTAACTTTCTGCATTTTCTGATTGTATCCATTTGTACTGGCTACCGAAAAATAATATAGAGATCTATTTTATGGAATTGAAAGAATTTTGAAATATTCTTGAATAGATCATTTATGAATTTTAATTGAAGTTTGAATATGGTAATGGACCATTCATGGATTTGAATTGAAGTTTGAATATGGTAATGGATCATTTATGGATTTGAATTGAAGTTTGGACAAAAATGGTATGGAAAATTTTTGGAAAGAAAACTAGTTTAGGGACCTAGTTTGGGATTAAAATGGGTAACAATGATAATTTGGATAGCGAACATGGTTTAGACTTTAAACAACTCTAATATATCCATGACCATGATTTTGCAATTAGATGAACATGACTTCTACGAACTTTGAATGAATTTGTGACTTTGGATATGGTTACGAATCGAATATAAAGGTGGACAAGTAAAATCGGAATAAAATCGGACGCCTATTGAAAATGGAGATGGACATTTGGAAATTAAACAAATGGACCTTAGGAAGGATTCCAAATGGAATTTATGCTTGGATTATATTTACCATGTATAATGAACCAAACCAAGGTTTATAGGTTTAATTAACACGAAAGGGAGGATCATTGCAGCCCAAGTAATTTATGCGACCCATCTTAACACATTTAATCTTAAACTCTCAATCCAACTTTCAGATCTCAAACTCATTCACTCGTATTACAAACAACACGTCAAAAAAGAGGACCACAATACCCTGATCTCCACAAAGATCTGTAGCTTGATCTCTTATACCACCCACCAACATTCCCTTTTCCATGAAACCCTAATCAGTTTTGTACGCGTCACGATCTCCAACGCATTATGTCTCAAATAATGATGGAATTCCTTGAACGGCAAGACCACCTAGGAAACTATTCTGCAGGTGAACTTTATCGAGTATTTGCCTAATTTGGAAAATAAAACACTAATCAGGAGCTGGGAGTACAAGCAGATGCTATTAGCCACATGGCCCAAAACCTTGAATTTATCTCATGGTTGTAGATAGGGCATGGAGTTCTAATTCCAACCCCAGTGGAGTAGTAACCTCAAACCAAGGGAATTGCTTGATTTTTTCAGAGTGTATTGATCACATTCCCTATGAATCCCTGAAATGCAATATTATGATGTTAATGCCCTAGTGAGAAATGCAGATGGAATGTAAAGCGGTAAGCCAGTTAAGGTAAAGGTAAAGAGAATGAGGGCAAATTTTGAGGTATTACAGCTGCCCCTATTCAATCAATTGCAGACTTGAATGGATAATTGCAACAGCTTTTAGACGTTCAAGGTATGGAGTGATTGAATAATCGAATAAAACCTGAAAATTTGCACACTGAGGGTAATGGAAATGCCATCTGCCCACTTATTTATTTATATGTTTTTGATTTTGACCTCTGAATAGGTAGCGAAAATAGAACCAGGTGGAAATATGCTGGGAAGAATGCCATCCTCGAATGACAACTCACACGGGATCCTCGGATCCGATACTAAAAACCATCCTCGAATAGAAACACAATGGTATACCGGCCGCAGGCGATAACCATCAACAACAAAGACTGACCTCGGACAGACTTTGCAAAAGAGACAAACTGACCTCGATCAATAAGCTCAAAAAGTGAACTACTATCCTCGAATAATAGCCACACAAAACAAAAAAACAAGACCAACCGCAGAAGGACTTGAAGAAAAGAATGCCATCCTCGAATGACAATCCAAAAGATCCTCGTATCTAACACGAAACCATCCTCGAATGGAGACGCAAAGGTATACCAGCCTCGATTGATAACCAAACACAAAGCTGACCTCAGAAAGACTTTGCAAAAGAGACAAACTGACCTCGATCAATAAGCTCGAAAAGTGAACTACTATCCTCGAATAATAGCCACACAAAACAACAAGACCAACCTCGGAAGGACTTGAAGAAAAGAATGCCATCCTCGAATGACAATCCAAAAGATCCTCGGATCTAACACGAAACCATCCTCGAATGGAGACGCAAAGGTATACCAGCCTCGACTGATAACCAAACACAAAGCTGACCTCAGACAGACTTTGCAAAAGAGACAAACTGACCTCGATCAATAAGCTCGAAAAGTGAACTACCATCCTCGAATAATAGCCACACAAAACAACAAGACCAACCTCGGAAGGACTTGAAGAAAAGAATGCCATCCTCGAATGAAAATCCAAAAGATCCTCGGATCTAACACGAAACCATCCTCGAATGGAGACGCAAAGGTATACCAGCCTCGACTGATAACCAAACACAAAGCTGACCTCAGACAGACTTTGCAAAAGAGACAAACTGACCTCGATCAATAAGCTCAAAAAGTGAACTACTATCCTCGAATAATAGCCACAACAACAAGACCAACCTCGGAAGGACTTGAAGAAAAGAATGCCATCCTCGAATGACAATCCAAAAGATCCTCGGATCTAACATGAAACCATCCTCGAATGGAGATGCAAAGGTATACCAGCCTCGACTGATAACCAAACACAAAGCTGACTTCAGACAGACTTTGCAAAAGAGACAAACTGACCTCGATCAATAAGCTCAAAAAGTGAACTACTATCCTCGAATAATAGCCACAACAACAAGACCAACCTCGGAAGGACTTGAAAAAAAGAATGCCATCCTCGAATAACAATCCAAAAGATCCTCGGATCTAACACGAAACCATCCTCGAATGGAGACGCAAAGGTATACCAGCCTCGTCTGATAACCAAACACAAAGCTGACCTCAGACAGACTTTGCAAAAGAGACAAACTGACCTCGATCAATAAGCTCAAAAAGTGAACTACTATCCTCGAATAATAGCCACAACAACAAGACCAACCTCGGAAGGACTTGAAGAAAAGAATGCCATCCTCGAATGACAATCCAAAAGATCCTCGGATCTAACACGAAACCATCCTCGAATGAAGACGCAAAGGTATACCAGCCTCGACTGATAACCAAACACAAAGCTGGCCTCAGACAGACTTTGCAAAAGAGACAAACTGACCTCGATCAATAAGCTCAAAAAGTGAACTACTATCCTCGAATAATAGCCACACAAAACAAAAAAACAAGACCAACCGCAGAAGGACTTGAAGAAAAGAATGCCATCCTCGAATGACAATCCAAAAGATACTCAGATCTAACACGAAACCATCCTCGAATGGAGACGCAAAGGTATACCGGCCGCAGGCGGTAACCAGAAACAAAGGAAATAGGACAAGATGGAACGGGATCGTTGTACATAAACGAGAGCCCAAGCAAACAGGACCGTTGTACAAAACGGAAACCTGCGATGCGACTGTTGTACCAAACAAGACGCGGAATAAGATGACAAACATCGACTTGGAAAGACAATGATGTCTGAAAAATGACATTGGTGACCTCTGTGCGGAGTGCTTCAGGTTGAGAAGATGTTTGTAATATACCTCAAAACTGGCCCATGTTGGCATGCATATGTTTGAATTTATGGCGTAATGCTCCAATGATGATGGAAATGCTACGCTTTGGAGGATGAAAATGTAATGATGATTATGCATATGAAAATGCAAGGAGATCTCCTGATAAGGAGATTGCAGGTATCCCAGGTAGCTTGACTGGGGAGAAACGATGATCACTGCATTGATCTGGTTCATCCTGATGAGGAGGAAACAACTCTGCGGGGAAAACTTTTAATAATTCACCGGCTCTTGAACAGCCGCCACTTCCAAAAATAAATTGGACTTTGAGATTGAAGTGCCAAGACCCTGCTGGAGATGGACTCTTCTTGAACTCTGGTGAGGAAGTGAGGACCTCCTGACTTGGCTGGGAACCCAAGGCATGATACTACTGAGGAAGCGATTGCTGGGGAGGTAAGACACTCCTTATACTGCTGAGAATTGCTCCTGTATGAAGGGAAACTCCTGCTTGGGGATGACACCCACCTTCTGTTACCTCGCTGGGAGAAATTTCAACTTCCACTTTACTGGGGATGACATATAATGTCAATGATAAAGCTTCCCGCTGAAGATAAGAGCTCAAGCTGCCACTTACTGGGGATAAGAGATAAATCCTCTCATGTTAGGAATGAGAGATGTAAAGCGTCTTATGCTGGTGATGAGAGACGATGATACCCTTCTTCTCAAGAAGTAACCTTCCATGAGACTTGCTAAGGAACCTTGATCGATGAAGTCCGCAGATGAAACAACTCTTGCAGTACTGTGTTGACAATGGCTTTGCCCCTAGCCCTGGGTTCATAGGTTGCCGACTAATCATGAGTGAACAATGGTTCTTTGCAATTTTCGACTCGCCTCAGATTAAGGTCCATCAGAAGTAAATGTCTCAAGAGGATTTTACAGAAAACATGGCATATGAAATGCCTCAGTGTCTTCAAACTCTTGGAGAGATTCGTTGGATCTCGAAATAACTGTCCCAGATTGCATGATATGAAAGAAATTTGCCTCGCGAGGATTCATGAAAAACCTCATATCACCGCGAAATATTCTGCCCCAGTATTTTGAACTTTGGATAGGTGCTTTGGATTTACCGTCTTCGGGAGAGAGTGACTTCTCATGCCCTTGAAGTGATCATCTATGACTGACTTGTGCTTTGAAGCAAATATCCATACTACATACTCCTGGAGAGATTTGAATCTCGAAGTGATTGTCCCAGATTGGCTAAAATTTGAATGAATGCCTCCGACTAATGGCTCTTTGAGAGATTTGGATCTCGAAGCTATTGCCCCAGATTGGTCGGCTCTTATCGCGATTGTTGGGAAAGTCCTTACTCAATGGAGTTTTATTGAAAAGTGCACCTCGACAGATTGTCCTTCGGACGTTTCAGACTTCTCAACTTAGCAAGATTAAGCTTTTGAACTGAGATTCCATATGTGGACTTTTTATGATGCCAAACAGATGTATGCAAGCAGAAAATGTTTATTCTAAGAATGAAAATTCTAATGCAACACACATGTTAATCTTGAAGTTTTACTGAAAAAGATGTCGCAAACCTTCGCGAGCGAGTCACTGGTTAAGATACGACATTAATAATTTTTTTTTGAATAATAGAAAGCATGCACATGCAACACCAACAAAGATCTTTCAACACCACTCATAGGAGTCAGGAACGCGGTCTCGTGGTAGTACGCTCTCAAAAATAACCTTGTTTCAGTTAGGACTTTTGAGGGTTGTATCGTGGCCTGGTTCACGGTTATAGAAACAAAAGATATAGGCTCGAAGTTTATTTGTGCCCACCCATCTTCGTGATGTTCTCCATTCCTATGTTCAGCTAGCTTTCACAAGCGCTCACATCTCAAAAAGGATTTTGTGATGGTTGAGGAACCAATGACACTAACGGTTTTAAACACCAATTAGGTTGTCGTTTGGAGTCAGTCACCCCTTCACCTTTTGTGTCTGTATCACACGACTTTGTTCTTGTTCAAGGATCTTTCTTGTGTAATCCTTTTTGTCTTTTGCTTTTGAATTATTTTTCTTATCCCTAACTTTTGCCTGGACTGATTCTTGTGAATCTTTGATTGTGAAGTCCAGCGGGATGCCCTATTTTTTGCCTAAGTCGCTTGTTTTCAAGTTTCGACTTAGCGGGCTTTTTCATTCATTTTTTTTCAATTCTTCTTTTTTTTGAACAAATCGTGTGACACTGTTTGTTTTGATTGCTTTGAAAGGGTCGTGACTGTCTCACTTCTTGGTTGAGGAAGGATAACCTTTGTGGTTTCCAGTTTCTGGACCTCTTGCTTGGGATAACCATTGTGGTTTTTGGTCATTGGACCTCTTGATTTGGTACAACGAAAGGTAATGGATCCTCAGGTTTGCACTCCTTTTTGAAATTTGAACGCTCGGTCAACCTAACTGACGTCTACCGTGCCCCTGGGTTAAATGCAAGGGTTTTCTTCATGCGAAAAGAAACTCCTACTTCAAGGCTCAAACGGGTTGGCGAGGGTCTATCTCCCTTATATCTCCGGTGTTTAGGATTTGAAACAATGCCTGTACATCGTCAACAGGGTCTTTCTCAAAAGCGAACAATTAGAGTTTTTGCATTTTCATTTCGTCATCCTCCCTGATAGAGTTTAAGCACAACAGTTGGTATTGCAATGCACATACACAAAATCATGAGTGAATACGAATGGATTACTTCAAGAAAAACATGTGCATTTTATTATGGTTAACATTCAAAAACAAATAAGTTTCATGCATGCATACAAATGTTTAAACAAACAATATAAACTACAAATGAAAATGCAGTAAAGAAGCTGAACATTGCCATCATTGAGGAGACTTGACTCCGTCTGGACTTATTGCTTCTGAAGATGCCCTTGCAAACTAGGATGCCAATTTGATAAGGAGATTTCAATATGTGAGCAGACCTTCTGGCATGATGACCTTTGAGTCGGCCAAATTTTGCATCTTGTACTTGAACACATCACAGTTGTCAATTGTATGCCTAAATGCCCCTGAGTGATACTTGCATCTAGCCTTCACATCATGGTGGTCATTATTGAGGAGGTTTGACTCCGTCTGGACTTATTGCTCTCGGAGACTTTCAGCAGTCAGTAGTCTGGATATTGATATCATTACTGTTTTGGTGCCACATCCTCACTTTTACCTGGCGTAATCATAATAGTCTTTGAATCAATCAAATTCGGGACCTTGTCTTCACCTTTGTCTCTGAAAGACTTTCAATTTTCAATTAAATGACCAGGTTCCCCAGAATGATAGTCATACTTGGCATTGAAACCCCAAAGGAAGCTTTGTCGGAGATGATCCTGATGTAACTAGCCCAACTAGCCTGAATCTGAGCAGATGAGGAAACCCGTTGCGCGTACAACATGAAAATATGATCAAACTTTTTCTCAAGTTGTTTTGGTCTTTACCCATATGCTCTTCCCCTAGGTTTCTCTTGGGAAGCTGAGGTTGGATGCTGACAATCGACGTCTGGAAGGAAGAGGTTGATAATAAAGTTGATAAATAAGGTTGCTCGGAAAGATCTTGCACGATCTCCTGCCTACGTATCTCCATTGACCAATGGAGAATCAGAGCAACGTAGTTCCCCTCAATAGGGATGAAAATAGCTTCATTTCCTTGACACTGCATTCAATATTTCTATAACCGGCTCTTCTGAGTCTTCATCTGGTTGACTTCCTATTTCAACAGCTTCTGATTCTGAAATAAGGTTTACACCTCTGTCCTGAATGGCCTCAGCTGGGTCTTCCTTCGATTACCTCCGCCCAGAGTTGCTTCAAATATATACCTTGATGAATGTGATTCAAGTTGTCCATTCTGAAGAGTAAACGAATCAGGATGAGAATCTGTCCCCGGACACCTGTAATGAGAGTAAGGATGCATGCAAATGCCATGTTCGATTATTTCCAAGGGATCCATCTGCTTTGATTCCAATTTGGATATAGGAACATATAATGATATGGTTCAAACATAGGATCTTTGGAAATAGCCGAACATGTATGATAAAATGCCATGATGTTATGTATGCAACAAGCATGTGATCAATGATCTGATGTTGGTGCCGGTGTTGAGCAATGAGTCAAGTGTCTGAATAGAAATATAATAGCAACACCGTCTCTGTATAGAACCCCATAACTGAGAACCCAATAATTGTAGAACTGGATCACATAATAAAATAGTCACTGATGGTGTTGAAGTTAAACAACGAGCCAAGTGTCTGTGGAGAGTCATAATAACAGTCACAATATCAAGGTCACAATGGTAATCACAGTAACAATTTCTCTGAATAGAAATCCCGAATCTTAGAATCAGAGAAACATAGAACACTGATCAATACTGACAAAGTGGGTATGTTGAAGTTTAGGGTTCCTGCAAACCTGTAAACCCCTCCCAATCTCATGGGTGTGCTACTCGGGTCAACATCACGGACTCTCAAAGCCGAATAGCAATAATACGTTCACCATTTCCGAGAAATGGCTCATGACCAAATCAGGGAATCGGTTTGGCATTATGTACTACTCAGGGAGGCCTCAGCTGAATCCCGAAAAAACAAGCATCCCTCATAAGTTCCCGGCTTCAAGCACTGAAGTCGAGAAACAATAGTACATTCATCCCGAAAGGTACAATACTTCCGTCATACGACCAGTTGCTTTAACCAGGTTCCTACGAGAGAACAAAGTCATCCTATGCGATTTCCTAGTGGGCCCTCGGGTGCGAATGGGTTTGCCACGAAATGTGGTCTGCCACTGTCATCACTGGAGAGGGTTGTTTCCACTAAGGTCCTCGATGATCGGTTCCCAGTGTTAGCAGCTCAGGTGGGAACATTCTATGGTCTGCCTAGGCAGTATAGAACATATCCCAAGAGATCCTGATTTGGGTGTGGGACTCGTGAAAACTATACGTGCTCAAGACCACGCAAGCCACACGACTGTCCACTCTAAATCCTATGTGTATACTCAAGCCGGGTATTTGGCTTATCTCACAATAATCCCATCCCGCCAAGGAAAACCAGAACAGCCAGTACAGTATATGCCAGTATATGCGACAGTAAAGTAAAGTGCAGAAAGCTGTAAATAAAGTCGTAAAGGAAAGCGATAAACTGTAAATAAAACAGTAAAGCTAAACTAAAGCATAATAGCAAATGAATAAGCACCCGACGAAAATAGAAACAGACAAGCGCTAGGATTGACTCTCAAAGGGGAAATTAGAATTTCTAAGAGTCCCCAGCAGAGTCGCCTGCTGTCGCTCCCGGGATTTTCATCCTAGTACAAACGTGAAAGTGGCGCGGAAAAGGTAGAGTCTCCAGCCAGACATTTTTATCCCGAATGAATGGGAAAGGTAATGTTGCACAAACCTGAGGAAGAAGGAAAGGACAAGGTCCTGCGAACCAAAGATCTGGGCTCGGGAGTCGGTTACGACCTGGGAAGGTATTAGCACCCCAGATCGTCTGTCGTACCCGACGGGATTCACGCTTGCTTGTTTGTTTCAAAGGGTGAGAAATAAGAATGCTGCTGAATAAAACCGCTAACTGGAATGGAAATGAGGAATGAAAAAGGAATAAGAAGAGAAAATGGAAAGAAAGGGGGAAATGTAGGGAAAATAAAGAATGTGCTCGAACGGGCCCTACCCCGCTGCCTACGTACCTCATCGGGATAATGAGGATCAGAGTCGACGTAGTTCGCCTAACTAAGGCGGGAACTATTTGTTTGTGTTTATTATGCTGGAACTGCGTATTTCTATGCTCAGGTGTTGCAGGCTCGTCTGGTACGAGTGCGTTTACCGTCTTACAAATGAGACAAGTTGTCGCGAGTTCGCGTTGTGAGTGAATGAGAAGAGAAAAGAAATTCCCGCAGGATAGTCGCTTGTTATTTGTTGTTTGTCTTTTATGAGAAGTATTTTGAATTTATTTGTTTTATGAAACAATCCTTTGATGAGACTTGTGCATCATGATGGACGAGCTTACACCACTCGAAGATGGAATGAATGCAAGTGCTTCATGGAATAAGGCTATACACAAAGGATCCTTTCATTTATTTATTAATTGTTTTTTTGAATTTTGTTTGAAGATGAGAAAGAATGACTCAAATTGAAAAAAGGGAAAAACTAAGGGGGACTAAGACACAACCCTAATTTTATTGATTTATTTACAAGAGAGGTCCTATGGTTAATGAGGTTTTCTAATCCTAATGAGAAAAGAGAAAAGAAGAAAAGAGAACTTAGAAATCAACTTACTTCCTAAGGAAGGTAAGTTGTTTCTAAAGAAAGGGAACACCTATAAGCAAGCACCAAGTGCTAAGGAAAACACAACTATAATGCATAAGAGATAAGAATGAAGTGAGAATTACCTCAATCTTCCCCCCTACAAAACAAAAGTTAGCATGACAATGCATATTGAAAGTAAAATCAAAGCATGAAAGCGATTAAGTACCATAAACGTCCTAGAATAGAACTAGGGTTCAAAATAAGACCTAAGTCCAAAGGCGAAGGTACCTAAAGGTCACATGACTTCTAAAGTCAGTAGCTATATGCTATAGGTCCCTAATTATGCTAGGATACCTCACAAGGTCAAACTATGTCAAACTATGTACAAAAAGTTCACCTAAGTTCACCTAAATGCAAGTTAAGACTCATGGATGAAGTATGAATGCATATGGCTTACAAACATGAATTAGTACATGAAATGAACATAAAAGTCAGTAGTGAATGCTTATGAAGATGGATGAATGAATATACAATCATGGATGCAATGGATTAGGCATATGGAGCAATGAGAAGAAGATATGAGAAGAAACGAACAAAAATCGCATAAGATCGCACCTGATGAAAGTTAAGGAAGAATGGCATGTGAATATGCATGAAATAATTATGGGTCAGTAGAATTCAAGGTATGATATGCAATTATAATTCATTAATAGGAATTAATGATTTCCACATAATTCAAGTTATTATTTAGAGGAGAAGAGAAGCTAGTTTAAGTTAAAGTATGTCCAAATAATTATGCACTTTAAAGCACCAAAACAAAACAAATGATTATGGTTCAAAAAATGACCTATGACTGGAATTAAAGACATACAAATGACCTATAATCAACTCCTAAAAGCTACCAAAAATCCCCTCAAGAAAATGGCATGAATTCCTTCTTAACATTTAGGTTATGCGACATATAAACACATGAATCAACCTAGGATCTAGGTGACATGGAAAAATAGCAAAAAGCATTACAAAATTATGAAATTAAATCCCTGGAATAATAAAGTCATTATCTCACATGGTCCAAAAGGATTCCTTAAAATTATGCACCAAAATGCCAAAACAAATACTTGACTAGCAAGGTAGCAATGAATGATCACCCAAAAAATGACTCCACAAAGTGGATCAAAAAGGGCATCTAAAATTATGAAAAAAATGCCTAAGGAGCATCAAAATGTCACAAATTACAGTGATTAATCACACACAAAAAATAGGTTTCACACCTATGGGGAAAAATCGATTTCGATCCCTTATGCCAAAACACTCCTTTTTGGGACAGCTTGTGATCTAAAATCCAAATTAAATATTAAAACCACCCAAATCTGGAAACAAAAAATATGAAAAATTAATTAAGAGGATGAGGATCACTCATGAATTTTCTAGAATTTTATCTCACCTAAAACTATTTTTAATAATTGGGACGAAACGGACAAAAAAGTGGATTTTAAGGGGAAGTGAAAGGAATCGATCCTAATGGTTCGTAACCTAATCCCTAAGCTCCGAAATCGACACAAACCAACATATATCACAAATGAATCCAATGCCTCAGGTGGGAGGGCTCAGTATGCACCTTAAGTTACATGGTCCTAAGCCGCATACGACTAAAATGATGCTTAATCGTCAAAAAAAGCTTGAAATTACTTACTTGGCCGATGTGCCGATCCTCACAAAAAGAAATCCGAAAAAAACCTTAAGCAAGGTCTTGCAATCTCCTATGAGCAAAATAAATGCCCATCTTCCATATTATCTTTGTGAAGCTTTACCAAAATCAAAATCGATACAATGTCGATCAAAAACATCATGAACACTTTAATTCAAAATTAGTCCTAAACAAATAATTAACATTATGAAAATATCTAATTAACCATTATAGAAAAATGGATTAAAATATTAATAAAAAAAATAATAATTAACAAATAAAATTAATTAAACTTTTCCAATAAAAATACAAAACAAATTCTAAAAAAACAATATAAACAGGGGGTTCCCTAGAAATTCAGGTGGTAGGAAATAGTCCAAAATGGCCCAAGGCCCGTTACCATCACTTAACCCGCAGGAGGGGGTGCTAAAGTGGAAACAGCTGCTGTCAATAGAAATCCTCATGGGCTTGAGGCCCAATTGTTTTTCACAGATTGCAGGGGAGGTCGTGATAGTAGTTGTATGGTGCAGATAACAGTTCAATGGGCCCATAACCAAAACCTGGTCCAAGTAGGTAACCCTTAACCTCAAAAAAAAAAACTAAAAGAGATGAAACAGCAAATGGAGAGTGAACCTCATGCTTGTCGGATTCATCTTCTCTCCCTCGTCACTTCACTCCCACACCGTCGACGGTGTCGACGCCGTTCCTTTCTCCAACTCCACATCACAACCAACACCTCCAATCTTCGCCGTCTTCGACCCCGCCGTGGCCTGAGCCGTTTCATCGTCTTCATTTTTCTCGCCTCCGCCGTCTCTTCCACCACACACATGATACCGCTTCGTCATAACGGAACTCGACATTCCCTCTCAAGATTTTGAACACAACGCCGTGCGTTCCTTATCACCATTGTTGAATCGTGTTCAACTTCACTCTTCGCCGCAGGAAACAAGAAGCGCCACCACGTTCTCCTTTCGCGGAATCTCGACTCGCTCTTGAATCGTCTTAAACCTCACTCTTCGCTGCTCCGAAGACAATTTCCGAACGAGATATTCAGGTACGAATCTCCTCCGCGATATAAATCTTTGACTATTCTTCTTCAATTCGTGTGTACGCGGGCATGAATCGTATTGTTGTTGTGTTCTTGAATTTGGATGTTGTTGATTCGATTTGCAGGTTTATTGAGGATTGATGAATGTTGATCGAAGATGAGGATGAAGGACGTGGTTTCGATTATGAAGAGAGCTTCTGTTGATTGAAGGTGAGGATTCAATTGATGTTGATGATTGAAGAGTTGATGAAGTTGAAGCCGGGAGGGAGATTTGGGATCAGAGAGAAGAATGAAGGGCAGTTTCTGATAGATTATCTCTCTCTCAGAGTTTGTTAGAGTTCTTCGGGTTATTTTGTTGTTAAGATATTGAAGATGATGGAGAAGATTGATGAGAATGATTCTGAAATTACCTTTCTCGACTTTTGCAGGTTCATCCATGATGATGATGTGAAGCCTTGACTGATATGTAAAGAATCAGTTGAAGTTGAAGAAGAAGAAGATTTCTCAGAGATTGAGATTGATGAAGATAAGTGAAGGTTTCAAGGAGAGGGATTTTTTCCAGATTCTCCTGAGTTTTAGGAGCTGCGAAGAAGATTATCAGGGTGAAGTTGAAGATTGGGCTTGATGATGATGAAGAGTTTTCTTGGATTGGTGAGAAATTGTTGAGAGCCTTCTCCTCTATTTTGTTTCTGTTTTTCCTGTTATATCAGTTATGGAACTGATTTTTTTTCCTTTTTGCCACTGAATTCTGATAAGATAAAAAAAATCTCAATCTCCTCCAACTCCTCTTATTGATTGTAGCTGATTTCTGTTTTCTGTTATATTTTGTTGGAGGTTGTAACTGCCCTTTTTTTTCTATTATTTTGTTGTGACTTTTTGTAACTGATTTTCCTGTTTGCAGTTTGTGAATGGAAAAATAATTGCCTTTTGGCTCTGATTTTTGAGCCTGAATTTATTCTTCTGTTAACTTTCTGCATTTTCTGATTGTATCCATTTGTACTGGCTACCGAAAAATAATATAGAGATCTATTTTATGGAATTGAAAGAATTTTGAAATATTCTTGAATAGATCATTTATGAATTTTAATTGAAGTTTGAATATGGTAATGGACCATTCATGGATTTGAATTGAAGTTTGAATATGGTAATGGATCATTTATGGATTTGAATTGAAGTTTGGACAAAAATGGTATGGAAAATTTTTGGAAAGAAAACTAGTTTAGGGACCTAGTTTGGGATTAAAATGGGTAACAATGATAATTTGGATAGCGAACATGGTTTAGACTTTAAACAACTCTAATATATCCATGACCATGATTTTGCAATTAGATGAACATGACTTCTACGAACTTTGAATGAATTTGTGACTTTGGATATGGTTACGAATCGAATATAAAGGTGGACAAGTAAAATCGGAATAAAATCGGACGCCTATTGAAACCCTAATTCAGTTTTGTACGCGTCACGATCTCCAACGCATTATGTCTCAAATAATGATGGAATTCCTTGAACGACAAGACCACCTAGGAAACTATTCTGCAGGTGAACTTTATCGAGTATTTGCCTAATTTGGAAAATAAAACACTAATCAGGAGCTGGGAGTACAAGCAGATGCTATTAGCCACATGGCCCAAAACCTTGAATTTATCTCATGGCTGTAGATAGGGCATGGAGTTCGGGAATTGCTTGATTTTTTCAGAGTGTATTGATCACATTCCCTATGAATCCCTGAAATGCAATATTATGATGTTAATGCCCTAGTGAGAAATGCAGATGGAATGTAAAGCGGTAAGCCAGTTAAGGTAAAGGTAAAGAGAATGAGGGAAAATTTTGAGGTATTACACACACTTGCACTTTATTTTCCTGTTATCGTTTCGTTTAGGATCCACCTCTCTTTGCGAGCCGAGCGCTTCGTGCCTCGCTGACAAACTACAAAAACAAACCTCCAGTTGCATTTACCCTTTAACCTAAAAAAACTAAAACGTTTCGATTAGATCCAAACCCTTGATCCAACGTCAAGCGGTCTTAGGAAATAAAACACTTTAATAATACGAGAAGAATTGTATTCCACGAGCCTTAAGCGGTAGAAAGGAGGATAACGAGCTCTCGTTACTCGCTCCGATTATTTTCGACGCAGGACGCTCGTCCTGTTGGGCGAGATAAACTATCCATAGTCTTTAGTACATTTCAACTCCTAAACCCTTTCATCGACGAAAGGTAATAAAATCGAACAACCATTACCCTTAGTAGGCCGAACTACGAGGCTCTGACTTTCCCATTGCACACGGGAGTACGTAGGCACGAGGATCTCAATCCTTGCCGAGCACCTAGGTTCAATCTAACTTATAATTCAAACTCATTTCCCTCTAGCAAGCAATTCGTTTAAGCATAGACATCTTTTCTTGCGCGTTAACTTAGATGGTTCCCATCGAGTACGATGGATGTAGGGGGTGCTAATACCTTCCCCCTGCATAACCGACTCCCGAACCCAGGCAATGGTTCCGTTGACCTTTGTCCTCATCCTTCTCTTCCCGGGTTGTATCTATATCTTCCCTTTCTCTCTTCGGGAATAAATAGAATTAGGTGGCGACTCTTCAGTCCGTCCGGCGCGTGACTCCGTCCTTTTCGGATAGCGTAAGGTCGTATTTTTCGGGGTACGACACATATAAGATAATTGGGAGAGGGATACAAGTAAGTTACATGGGATTGCGATGAAATAAAGGGTCTCGTTGTAATTTTCCCAAGAGAAAACGTATGAGGAGTGTATTATCTATTTGGAGGTGTCGAAATTTGGCTCTTTTACTACCTTGGAACTGATTCAATTGTTAGAATGGTTCTATAAGGAGTAGAGCATTGATATTGTATTAAAATGCAAAAATAAAATAAAAATAAATAAATAGACTAAATAAAATGAAATAAAATATGAAATAAAATAAACTAAACTATATAGGCCTCATATTGGTCACAATTTATCGACTTATTGTAATCGACGTAATCGTGACTTTTTGTTATATCATCGGCCCGAAAATAAAGTCACCTGAGCATTAAAAAAAACATTTTTGGTGATTTTTTTAAGATAACCAAACAAGGTTGTCACAAAAGCAAAAATAGTAAAAAGTTAAACATTAAAACAAACTTAGAAAAAAAATGGATTAAAGGAAATAAAAGAGGGAGTGTGTTGTGTGGACTTGCAGGTGTGGAGTACTAGTAGAACCGGATGGGCTTCAAAAATTTGCAACGAGCCCAACAAATTCATAATCCATAATATTACTATTAAAAATTATCAAGAAAATAAAAATATATAAAAATAAAAGGGTATATGCGGTGGATTTAGTGAGGCATGTATTAGCAAATTAAAAGAAAAAAAAAGAAAAAAAAAACCTATCATAATCACTTTTACGGTTCAAAACAGAGATAAAGGAAAAAACCCATCCCTCAAGATTCGAGAAACGCAGTGCTAATCGACGATGCCCTTCAATGATTCGCAATTTTCATTTGTTCATGGTTTCAGATCTTCGTCTCACTGCTCGCGATGGTTCTCTCAGTTTCACTCATCCGTGTTCGATTTTTTCTGGTTGTATACGTTTTCGGTTGTGGAGGTTGATAGGTGATTTATCATCTCGCTGCTCGTTGTAAGTGGTGTGACTTCTATTCCGGACCGGTGGCTTCTTCGTCTGTGTACTTCTCTAACTTTTGATTCAGTAGCAGTTTCCACGACGTGGATCGCTCGGTGGTCGGTGGTTGTATGGGTATGGTGTTATGAAGTGTTGAGAACGGTGTTTAGTGAAGTTCGATTTCTCTCTCGCAGGTTCTTTCATCTGTTATTTCATGTTTTCATTTTTGAAGGTGGAAGAATTTGAAACAAATTTTTTTGAGGTTGCTGAGTAGTTTATGGGTTTTCTTTAGGTCTCTATGCGGCTAGGATTTTTTCATGATGATATTGTTGGCTCCTTTGGTTTTCTGTGTAGTATGCGGATAGGTTCTTTGATGTGGCTACTGAATATTTTCTGTGTTTTTTTTTTAGTTTGGTTGCTGAATTTTTTTGATGATTTTTTTTTGTGGCTAGACTTTTTGTTGATATTGTTGGCCATGCTCAACTGATAAAACAGTAGTGCTTATATAGAACTAAGATTAGGGTTTGTGATTATTTTTTTTATTTTTGAAAACTTGTTGAGGAAACATTGGGGGAAAGTCTGAGTTTTGAAGGTGATGGGTGAGGGCAGAGCAGCCTGTGATTACATCATGTCTGTTGTCCTGAAAATTTTGTTTTTTGTTTTGCTTTAAATTGTCATGTTGTTTGCTCTGTGGTCCCACTATTATATGTACTGACCTTGTGACTGTTTTTTATTTTGAATTTCTTTGTGATATTATGGTATGACATGTATAATATGAGAAGGTTATGAATATATGATTTTTGACTTGATGCTTGGATTAATATGGACATGAATGATATGTTTGAACATGTTATGAAGAGTTGAATTATGAATGAATGATTATGTGTATGATTTGAACTTTGAACATGTGATGATCTTGAATAAACAAATGTCATGGATTGTTGAAATTATGATGAACTTGAATGTGACATGGATTTGGATGCATTTGAACTTTGAATCTTTCCCTAAATGAAATATTTGAATGATGAAATAAAGAATGGAATTTTTCCTTTGAATGTTATGGATCATGATATTAGAATTGAATGTGATGCTTATATGAATGAGAATATTCTTGATTATATGATATGTTTCAATGAATGGTGCTTAGTTGGTTTATGTTTGAATAATAAATAAATAAAAATGTTACAAATGAAAGGATTTGAATGATAACATGCTTTAGAAGTTGGAACTTGACATATGATGAATTTGAATGATATTGAATAAGTTTGTTTGAATTGTGAATGTAGTAGTGCTTAACATGGATTAATGAGTGGATTTTGAATGCTTATATGACATGAATGCTAACTTATTTCTCTTTCAATTTTCATGTAGAGATGGATGATCTTGCCATGAGGATGGAGAAAATAGCACAAAAGTGAGCAATTGGCTTCGAAACTTAACATGAAAACTTGGAGTCGAAGAAAATCTGGAGTAACTTGGAAAAATAGAAGGATGTAACAATATTTTTTTGGAAATTAGTACTTAAGCACTAGTTTAAAATGAAACCTAATTATTTATGTAACCTAAATACCCATGAATGTCATGAGTATTATGAGTATGGATGTATGTGAATGAGATTGTAAAATTGTATGTTAATATGTATATGAATATGAATGCTTGGAAAAATAACATGAATGCAAAGTGAAATTGGACTTGAAATTGAAAGTGGTAATTAAATTAGAAAAAAGTTTGGGAATTGACTTGTGACTTGATCTTGAAGGAGAATTATTTGAGAATTTGGACACTAAATGAAATTGAAAATAAGAATCTTGAAATTGAAATATTTAGAAATAAAATTTGAAATGCGGTTATGGACCTTAGAACTTGAATTAAAACGTGGAAATTGGACATTGAATTCGGAAAGGATATACAACTAACAAAATTTGAATTTTTTTGAATGTGATAATGAATTTGAAACTTGAATTTGAAATTGAAACATGGAAAAGAAATTGGAATTAAGATAGGAATTGGTATTGGAAAATGAATTGAAATGAATTTGGAATATGGATTTAAATAAATTGACTTAGAATTTTAAAAAAATAATAATAATTTGGGATTATAAATGGAAATTGGAAAGAATATTTAGATTATGAACTTGGAATTAAACTTGAAGTGAAAAAGAGAATTAGAAATTGAAAATTGACTTTGAAAAAAGAAGTCGAAAATTATGAACTAAAGTTGGAACAAAATTTCCAAAGAAATGAAAAATGAAAAAAAAAAAGAAAACTTGAAGTGGAATTTGACAACCTAGAGTGGAATCAGCATTAGGATATGGATTGAAATTAACAAATATAGGACCTAAAACTTGAAATTTGTAATTAGAGTAAGAATTAGCATATGAAAAGAACTTGGGCTTGAACCTTCGGGTTTGGGTATTTGGAGATAACTAAAAAATGGACAAAAACAGGCCGAGTTAGGGTGAAAATATGAACTCCAGACTTGTAATTAGATCAAATGACAAACACAAGAGAAAAGTCTCAATCCCACGATTCATGAGAACAAACTTCCAATACTTATTGCAAATCCAAAATGACTAATATGCACCATGGTATGTTAATAATGAGACGAATGTGTGAATGAATATTAGGGGTAAAATTTAGGATGTGACAATAATACTGTACAATATACATAAACACAAAAATATCCTAATTTTAACATCATTCAAAATACAAAATACACCTAATTAAAAAGTTGCACTCACAAGTTATTCTACAAATAATAAACTTCTAGACTCTTCACTGATGGTCATCAAATGGTAAAAGTCTAACACAGGATAATAACTTGATCTTATAACAAATTATGAAAGTGTTGATTTTTAGCAATGAGTTAACTAGAGAAAAAATGATATTATTAGTGTAGTTCATGTATTGCATGTTAACCGAGCAATGATTTTGCTAATTACAAAAAGGAATATTTGATGGGATAGTAGATGTAGAATGAGTATAAGCTTGAGAAACTATATAGTATTAGTTTCCTTGATTATGACTAATGTATTACTAATTAAAGTTGAGAAGGACCTTAGCAAACAAATTCATAAACTAATGTGGTGGAATATTTGGTCACCAAGGTGAAGAAGCTAAAGGTTTCATTACAACCAACAAGGTAGCAAGACTTCCTTGAAGGTTCCTAATCTTTGAATTCAGTATCAGGACCACATGATCAAATCACATAATTTGACTCTATATTATTTCAAATGCATGTTTGAAGAAAAAGAAAAATATCATTATAATACAAAGTAAGTCATTTCACTTTGATTTGTTGCCCCACCTTTATGGTTCAACTTAAACAAAATCTTGCAATTTTTTCAAATAATAAAAGGATTAAATATACAATTTTAATATTATATAATATAGGTGAAATTCAGTTTTTCATTAAAAAAAAATTGAATCTTTTTTTAAAATATTAAATTTCAATTGTTTTTTTTTTCCATAAACGTTAAAATTATTCCTTATAATTTTTTTTTTCAAATTTAATGTTAAAATTGTACGTTTAAAAAAGAGAACAAAAAATATTACAGAGAATAAAGCAAAATTTGTGTGATGTTATATATTTATTCCATAATAAAATGTTACATCTACGATATATTGTTTGCATGCAGATGCATATCTCGGGAAGAGGAAGAACATATATGGAAGAACATATATCATTCAAGTATTTTTAAGTTGTAAAATCAACATTCAATAATCTCAAATAATATATAACTTAACTTTTGAATGAGATAAATAGAAAGATCTATTTATAGATTACGGTGTAAGACTAAAATATATAAAAAATTTCAATCAATCGTATAATACTTTCAGTTGTCTTTTGAATTTTTAAATATGTCTTCTGTTTTTGTTGATATACTTTCAGACGTATCAATTTTTTCTTTATGTTGAAACCATCCGCAGATGTATATGTGAAAATAATTCGTAGATACATCTGCGAAATTTTAATAGAATATTTTTTTTAAAAGATTAAATCAGTTTTATTAATATAGTAGTATCATATATAAATACATCATGTATAAATAATAAACATGAATAATATATATATATATATATATATATATATATATATATATATATATATATATATATATATATATATATATATATATATATATCACATCAATGTCATTAACCAAAATAAATACATCACTGTCATAAAAAAATACAAATAGCTACTATGTGTGTGTGAACGTACATCCTCTCCACCATCTCCTCTGTCTTTGCCGCCTCGTCTACCATTGTGTCCTCCTCGACTGCCTATCCCATCAGTCCTGGCGCGACGTGTACGATAATGTGTGCCACTCAATGTCACCTGAATCATCTCCTCCACGATACGCATGGCATCAGACCCCTTAGGGAAGAAACCGACCTCAATGCATGACCGCCCAATCCTAACTACATATAGACATATAGGCACCAAATCCTGAGTGTGGTCCATCTGAGACTGTTCATCCTCTTATGTCTCATAATGTGTTGGTCTGGGAGGATCACCATCTGCAGTGGGAAGCATCAATGGATGTGAGACGGTATAGAACCCCCTGATGTAGCCATCAATGTAGCTCAAGTCGTCATCAGCTTTGATCGCATAAGACTCGTCTGGTACCTGATGGTGTTGAAATTCAGCAAAGATCTCGTCTATCTAGCGGTGAGTAATGGGCAGAGGGCGGACACAAAAGGGTGCCTGAGAATGGTTTGGGCATAGTCGAACTGCCGCATGACGTGCGTGGGCAGATATCGCGCAGTGATGGTCGAGTTGCATGCCAACTAGCCGTTGTAGCCTCATCGAACTGGCGCGTCGCACAGTGATCTTTGTAGCAGTCATATTTGACATCCTCAGTAGTCAAGCGGTCCAAATACACCTTGTAAGGCACGTGCCCGAGGCCACTTCTTCGTATACTCATGTACATACTCCCAGCCATGTATCTGCGAAAAATGTTGGATGATCCAGGACTGAAATAAAAAAATTGTTATCAAGCAAATATCACGATAATATAAGAGAAACAAAGTCTTAGGGTTTAGGAATGGTACCATATATAGTGAACAAATGCCCGCAACAGTCCGATTAGCCCAAAGACATCCAGTGGAGAGCCTGGAGTAAGTGTGTGCCAACGTCTCCGCACCCCAGTTTTACTCATGGATCATCGTCAGATCTAATAGGTACCTTAGCCAAACCACATATGTATATGAGGAGTTGGTGTCTACAAACAACTGTATGCCCACCAAGTATAACAGATAACATCGCAACATCCGCTGCCTGTGTATCTCTACCTCTGTTGCATCACCAGCTACCTGTACTATGGTTGCCTGGGCCTTTCCATAATAATTGGCCAAGGTGGAATACCTTACATAAGCTTCACGGGTCGTATCAGTCTCTGTCAGCGCATCCTCTAGAGTCACCCCGAGATCCTGAATAAGCATATCATGCGCCTCTTCCTTCGACAGTTTCCTGTGACGAGGGAGGATACCCCCGATTGGTACATATAGGAGACATGAAACATTATCAAGGGTGATAGTAATCTCCATGTGTGGTAGATGGAATAACGTGGTCTCTGGATGCCACCTTTCCACAAAAGCCATGAGCATACCGATATGTATCACCGAATACCCAATCTCAACAAGGTACTTCAGACCAGACGCAACGATGGCTATCAGGAGCCACTCGTCCTGTGGTGGAGTCACTCTCTTGCGTCCATGGTTATAAAACCTCTGAGCTTGATGTGCCTGGAAATTATCAAAGAAACAAATTTTATTAAAAAATGGTACATATAATATTTTCCGAATGAAAAAAAATATGAGTAATGTTACCTCTCCATGCCAGACATGTGGGGAAGCATGCTCTGCGTAACCCAACAGCAGAGACATGTTAGATGGACCATCTGGATAACTCTTAAGAGCAGTGGCAGTAACATCCACTTGTGTTTCATGAACTTCCCTCGGGTCTACTCAGGATCCTCAACATCGGGTTCCGTTGGTGGAACTGGACTCTCCTGGCGTATCCTTTGGGAGGGCGAAGACTGGGAAGTACCCTTAGAAGCATCTTGTGGCCTCCGGGAACAAGAAGTGCCTACAGCTCCATATGTAGACGGCACGTCTGACTGGACATGTGCCTTCTCCTTCCGGACGGAGGCATGCTGGGCAACTCGTCAGTGTATTCGTCTCTCAGCAAGGATCTGAAAGTTTGAGTATGAAAAAGATATAATATTTGCAAACCAATAAGTTAAATTAAGATACAACGGAAATATAATAAAGAAAAAAATTAACATTCAATTGTCCCGCAAGTGTCTTTACGGAAGCACCCAAAATATAGAAAGTTTGGGTTGTTTCGCAACTGCATCTACGGAAGCACCTGATATATAGAAAGTCTGGGTTGTTCCGCAAGTGCATCTACGAAATTTGTTAACGTTCAATTGTTCCGCTGATGCACTTGCGGAAGTTCCTGAAACTTAACAAAACAATGACAAACACAATTAACGACCTAGTGGAAGAAAACTTAAAAAACAACCCCTAATTGTCCGCTTAAACCCCAAATAAGTACCTACATTATCTCTAAACTATGTTTCTAAACTTATCCAGTGATTTCTACACCTAAATAGCTATTCTAAATCAATTAGGAAGAATATTCTAAAATAACTCGAAAACTCGGAAACCTAAAAAATGTATCGATTAAAAGGAGTTACGAATGATTAGGATGATCGTTGTAGTTGGTGCTTAGTCTTGAACTCGTGTGACAAAAATTGACTTTTGTGGAAATGAGTTTTAGAGAGTTGAGAGAGATTTTGAGAGTTTGAGGAAGATGAAAAGTGAAGAATGAGGGAGGAGAAGAGTCTGCGCGCGAAGTATATCAAAATATGTTCCTTAGGTACATTTGAGAAAAAGTTTAGCTGATGTATCCACATAACAAATCAACGTTTAAAAAAAATGATGTGTCCGGAGATACATCAGAAAAAGCAATGGGGACAAAAATGAAAATGCACATGGTGCTTGAGAGACCCGTGAGATGAGATAAGAAATTATATATATATATATATATATATATATATATATATATATATATATATATATATATATATATATATATATATATATATATATATATATATATATATATATATATATATATATATATATATTAAACCAAGAGCTAGCTTGTGAAGATGGAGTGGCTCCAGAAATTATGGGGTAATCAATCACTTTTGAAATAAAGTCAAATAAACAATTGATAACATTCCCACTTATGATAATGATGTATTAGAGATATAGTCGTGTTAAAAAGGATATCATTAAAGATACTTAAATAAATCAATTACCTTTAAGTAGTTGTTAATTTGTTATAAACTATTAGTTTTTCAAAGATGATTCCATTTTGATATAATTGTATAATCAACAATTGACTAAAATATTATTGATAAGCACGCGTATGATCGCTTTGAATTGACATAAAATACATTAATATTTTAGGGTTTGGACAAGATTGAAAGTTTAAGCATCAATCCCAAAATCATATGATATTATACTACTAGAGTCACTAAGTATAATTTATATATATGATTAATTCTAAGAGACCAAGAACAACAAATCAAGGTTTGTGGCAATGTTTATATTTGGAAGAATGTTATAATCACTTTACAAAACTAGAGAAAAGACATAGAGTGTCCCTGTCATTAACTTTAGCTATCATCATTAGTCACTAATATTTTTCAAGGACACGAGATGTTACTTTGTCAAGAAATGGGTTGGGGTAATAAAACCAAGTTCCATAAAAAGAAAGTGACCACTTTAAATGAGTTGGATCAATGAAATCTATCAAAGACTTTTTATTGTCCCTAATGTCCCATAATAAGAAGAAAGGGTCGTGATAATTCCAAATTTTATTAAAATATAAATAAAGTCTAATTATAAAAACTCTAAGCAGAATTATGTTTTAATTTCTCAAGTAATTATTTTATAACATGAGCTTACTAGCTACATGAGTTTAATTATTTGAGGGTGTTATCTATCGGACCAAATTATCTTGCTAGAATGTATTTGTTTTTTTGGTTAAGCTATCTGATGTGAAGAAAAAATAAAGGTTAAAGAATGATTTTTTTAAATTTATGATTAATTTTGTTTCGTCGTGGAATTAGAATTGTTCGATGAACGGTGAAATAGAATTTTGCCACTGTGAAGTAGGTTTCTGGTACAACGAAGAACATGTTAACCTGCAAGGTTGACGCTTCAATAATCAAGCAAGTGAGAGAATGAACAATGATATTAAAGTGAGACTCTCTTTGCATACTTGAGAATGACGTGCTTTCTCACTTTGTTAGTGGGTGGTTGTTGTACCCCAAATATATATATATATATATATATATATATATATATATATATATATATATATATATATATATATATATATATATATATATATATATATATATATATATATATATATATATATAATTACGATAATAGCATTTACTAAGTACTCTTGGAGGTAGGAAATTACTCCTTTTGTACCTCAATAATAAACGTCCATTGATTATTTAGAATGAATGTATGTTTTTGAATATGATTGATGTTTACCAAAAATAAAAAAAATAAAATTACGATAATAACATTTACTAAGGACTCTTGGAGGTAGGAGTCCCCAGCAAAGTTCATATCCAACAGATCTTCGCAGGCTCGTCCCCACAGAGTAATCTTTACAGATTTATTTCAGCGAAGTATTCCAAGTAGTCTCTTCCCCGAAAGCACTTGCACTTCCAACTTTATAAAGTCCTAGGCAGGATTCTCTCAAAGCCTAGTATCCCTAGAAGAATTAACACTTGGCCGAATAAGTCTCTCCGAGGAATGTCCGTCTCTTTTATCCCTAATATGGGTATTTAGGAATTTAATCTTTTAATAAATAAAAACGATGAACGGGAGTTGAAAGATCCCAAGTACAATATTCTGGAACAAGACGGGAACGATGTATTCATACTCCTCAGCAACAAGTCGGGATTTATTTTCCCTAGCTAGCATTTTGTTACACGAAGCTATTAATGTGCTTCAACTACATAATTCATTCATACGTCATTTACATCATATCATGGCATATGCATCCATAACGCATATGATATTCTCATTTACGTTAAGAACGTCATACCATGCATTACATACATCAAATGACCATGCATAAAACTAACTTTTCTTTTTCAGGATAATTCACAGTCAGATTAACATCGTTGACTCCTAGAGACAGTTCAGAGACGATCGAAACAGAGATCTAGTTCTGATACTTAGTTCAGGAATAACATTCAGATATAGTCAAACATAGACACCTTCTGATACTCCTATCAACAGAAACTTGGGATGACATCTATAAGCCCATCTCCAAATACTCCGAATGGAATCTTTAAGTGCATTCAAGCAATACAATCAACCAACAATGTTACTTTACGCACCGACGAGTGCAAATTTTTGGGATTTAAGTGTTCAATCCTCTTCTACAGGTCACGAATGACGTGCATGCCAGTCTAACCTCTCAGGTTTTAGAAAATTGAACAGGGGCAGCTATTGTACCCCAAAATTTTCCCTCATACCTTCAAGATAATATGTCTTTAGAGGTCTCCTAATGTTCATAAGATTCTCTATTGCTCAAAGGAATTCAAGGTTTCATCAGACAAAACCTCCTCCTAAGCCTCAAGTGGACTTCATGATATCCCATATACTTTAAAGGATCCTCATGTCAGGTTTCAAGGTTTTCCCTACAAGTTTGGTCAGTCAGATGCTCAGATAATCAAAAATCAGTTAACTTGGTTAAAAAGTCAACTGTGGTCAACATACAATCAAACTTCAAGATTTTTGGTCAACATCAAGATTATGAAGTAAAATTCATCATTTGATCAAGGGTTGATCATGATTCATCAAGAAAACCTCAAATTCATCAAAAGTTAAAAGTTGCTAAATTAGGGTTTCTTTAGGAAAAAGTCAATTGTACTTTGACCACCTCTAACTTTCACATACTTCATCATAAATTTCCCATCCAAAGCTCATTTGAAGGAAATGCAATTCCCTACAACTTTGTGTATCACAAGGCAAGGCCAAAAATGCTTCATTTGAGAGATATGAGCCAAGACATTACATGTCCTTTAAAAAGTCAACAAAAAGTCAACTTTTTCAAAAGCTCATAACTTGAACATGGAAGACCAAAAGGACATGGGACCAACATGAGTAATTAGAGGACACTCTAAGTTTTTCTAAAAAAGTCCAAGAATACATCCATGGGATAGAAATTGAGAGAGTTGTGCATTGTTAAAGTTGAGCGAGTTTGAGGAGGTGTATAAGGCAAAAAATGACCAAAACTTAAGTTTTTGCCAAATGGACCTATATTTTCATAATCCAAACTTAATCATGAGAGGATCCACGACCTATAATTTATATATTCTTATTTTTTATGTTTATTTTATATTTTATTGGATTTAATTTATTTAAATTCAATTTTAATTAGAATATATATTGAAAAATCAAATATTTGATCCATGGTCTATTTTGGGATCAGATTATGGAGTTTATTATCATAATATGGATCCAAAATTCGTGCAAGACAAGAGAGGAAATGTATAATGACCAAATATGCCAAAATAGAAAGATTTGAATCACACTTGAATATCAAATCAAATATTGTTCACCCAAGCCCAAATTCTGACCTAAAATCATCCTTTATAAATACTCATCACATCCACAAGTTCAAGGGACAAATTCCATGCATAAAAATCCCTAGAGAAAATTCAACAGAAAGGTAAAATTAGGGTAAACCACCAAAGCTTTTTGTAGCAAGTTTTCTTCACCCTTTCACGTCCAAACATCATCAAGGAGATCCCAGGAGGCAATCCCTATCATCTTTGAAGGTTGAAAACACATGAAGCATGACATACAAACATGACCGCCCTACACTTTCTTAATCTTTTCGAATTTCTCTTTACATGCCATATTGCTTGTTTTTTTGTTCATATTTATGTTTAACATGATACATAGGATCATTTAGATCCATCGTTTTCAGGTTATTGTGCAAGAATGGAGAGTTGCCATTGTTATGGCATAAACCCTATATGTTTCGAATTTCATCATACAAGCGTTTTTTTTTGCCAAACGGACACCACCATTAAGTTCCTAGGGTTCGAATTAGTGGACATGGATGATCTTTTTTATTAAAACCTTCATTTTTTATTTTTATTTTTACAGGTTTTTTAGCTACGAACAAAGTCGTAGCTAAACCGCAGCCATTTCGTAGCAAAAATTTGCAAGTGTGATGAAAAAGACGGAGATGTGGCACGCGGTTATTGGTTGGGTCTAGATTTCCATTTGATTTTAATATTTATTTGTTTGTTTCCATTTGTTTTCACGCAGGCATGCATAGCCTGGTGGTAGAGGAGCGTGCGTGTGACCTTCAGGGCCTGGGTTCAAAACCCAGCCCCCCCCCTTCTTTTTGGCCCTTTTTCTTGCCTTTTTCTATGTTTCAATTATTTTCCTCACTATTTTTTCTTTTTCTTAATTTTTATTTCAATAACTTTTAATTAATTAATTAATCATTAATATGTTTCAACCAGTAACAAAATTAGAAAAAAATATTAATAACTTCTTTTTCTTTTAAATAAAATATAATACATATAAAAATTATTTTTTCATATACATAATAATTTATCTATATTTAAAAAAACCATAAAAACCTTTTTTTCAATAAAAAAACAATAAATCGATTTTACGCGAATCCTCCGATATTTCTTCCTTTCCCCTTTCTTATTCTTCCTCGATTTTAATTTTGTCATTTATATTTATTAGAAAAAGTGTATAGGATTGCTAATTATATTGTAATAGTTATTAGTTTTATTTTCCACATTTTTTATTTATGCACTCCCCCGATTTAAATTATGTATCCCCTCCCCATGATGTAATAGCTTAGGGTTTTTATTTCCGCTTTTAAAATCCGCAAAATAATTAAACTGCGTGATTAGTAACAATAGGGTGTGAAAAGATTGTATGCAAATAAAAACGGACTTAGCTCACTAATCCAAAGAAAAATAACTAAATATAACACACTCTTCACACATGCACCTCTAGGGTATCCCCTCTTGTTGCCTTACAAAAAAATGGTCAAGTCCCTTGAACGTAGAGGTGTCTTAGCAAAGTTGCCTAAATAAATATCATCATAGTCTCTTCGATATAAAGATCACAGTCCCTCGATGACCCTTCGAGTTGCCTACGAATAAGTGATATAATGCCTCAATGACCCTTCGAGTTGCCTACGAATAAGTGATCTAGTCCCTCGATGACCCTATGAAAAGGATGATAGTCCCTTCGAGTTGCTAAGATACTTTTACAAGGTTGTCTTCTATGACCATACGATGACCCTATGCTCGTCCCTTACATCCAAAGATAAGATTACTTACTAACTAATAGTAAGGATAGTCTTATATCTAAGGAAAGAAAAATAACATGAATGACCTTGAGTAGGTAGGAAACTCTTAACTGCTTGCTCACCATTTCAAAGCAAAATTACTCTTTACACCTCACGCTTTCAATAAAAATATTCAAGAAAACCCCTTTGTATACATTCATACGAGAATCATTACAAAGGTAGACCTTTTCTAAACACACCACCACTATTTTTTTCAAACAAAAGTAAAGTGAGCTAAGACGTTAAGAGCCCATGGATAACCATGGATACAAAGGGTGCTAACACCTTCCCTTTGTATGACCTACCCCCAGAACTCAAAAACTAAATCAAGGTCTTTCATGTTCTTTTCCACCTTTCCTATTTGAATAAAAGAAAAGTCGGTGGCGACTCTTGCTATCTGCAACATTATTTTTGTGAAAACAAAAAACGACAAAGTCAGTTCTCCCACCGTGTTACAGTGGTTTAAACTGAAAAGTGGGGAATGTAGTGTGGATTGTGATTAGTCGTCTAATTGATCTAGATTATTTGAAATGCTTCCGAGGTTGAATTGCCAGCTTCAGGTAGGAATAGATGAACACCCCTCACATTTGTTTCATTGTTTTTCATCTAGGGCTTTCCTCTTAGGCATTGTAGGAGGACCAGGTAACTCCTCATTGTTCGTCATTACCATTGTGATGGTCTGACGTACCCCCTACTCTAGCATAAGTGAAAGTTCTGAATTCATTTGATTATGTCATGATGGAAGTTTCCTAAGGCTCCTTGCGGCCTAAAGATGGAAGAGACTTGTGGCCTAGTAATGATATCTAAAAGAGCTTTAAGTTGACATGCCACTTACTAAGGGTTCTCAGACGAGGTTTGCTAAGGGCTATGTGCGGCTCCTATTGAGTTACTTCTTGTACTGGTTGGTCTCTTTAATCTAAGAAAAATCAGATAATTTCGGTCTTCCATCATCGAAGAAGATTATTCTTATTTTTTAAACAAAACTGAAGAAGCTATCTAGAAGGAGCTATCAGTGTCAATGTCCTACACCAATCAGACTTCAACCGTCTTGGCTTTGGAACTTTTGGGAAATGGAAACTCTTCATGCGTAACCGTGGCTCTGGATACCAAAATATCAGAAACTATGTCGTAATAATGTGTGTCACAAGTATAGTGCAGAATCAACAAAATAAATGCAGTAAATAAAATAACATAAGAATTGATAACCTAGTCCAGTGCAAAGTCACCTACATCTGGAGGGATTTAACACCATGAAAGGAAAATCAATCTTAATAGTCAAAACTAAAAATTGATATGATTTGGATTCTCCTAGTTAAATGCCTCTTTTCCTAAAATTACCTTTGAATTTATTTTCAAGACCCCCCTGAATATAAGACCCTTATCACTTTCACTTGAACACTCTCTCTAGTGTTTGGACAATTCCAAGTGTTTGTGAATGATGAAACAAAATTACAACTCAAATACTTTATTCCTTTAACATTGGAATAAGACAAGATAATAAAGTATTATAAATAAAAACAAAAAGAATCAAAATTATAAACACGGCTAACTTGATTGTGCAAGATCTAAGTCTACATAATAGAGAATACTTCCTTAAATAGGAACAAGGTCCGACTGCAAGCCCATTATAATTTTGGTCTTTAACTGCAGTTGAACTTCCCATAAGTGTAAGAAATCAATCTTCCATTAGAAACTTTGGAGGACTCCCCATTGATCTTTCTCAAAAGTATTTGGAGCCTTATATTCCTTCCAAGAGATAATAATTTTCCCTAGAAAATCTTTTGGACAACCTCTTTTCATTCTCACTGGGCCTTAGACTAATTTTAGGATTTAGGCGTACTGCACTTGACACCCCTTTGCCCCAAAATCACTTAAAACTTAACCACAAGTTAGTAGAAAATATATTTAATTGAATAAGCAATTAATAAACCATTTACTATAGAATCAATTAGAGTTTTCGAGTTTTTTAATCTCTATTAAGTGTACTACCCCAAAATCTCAATGTAACTTGAGAAGTTTCCCCTTTCGAGGGAACAACAAACCACCTTCAGATTTCCTTCTCTACAAATTATTTAATACAAGATTTGGTTCAACTATAGGATTAATAAATCCATTACAAATATTTCAACTTATCCTTCTAATAGGTTTTATGATCGCAACCATTGAATGATACTATCAACGTCAACACCTAAGATAATACATAATGCTCTCCCCTATTTTGATTTAAATCTGCATCATATTAGAAGCTTTCTTGCATAATGATTTTTTAGTAGTATCAAATAGATAAAAACACGCACAAGAAGAAAATGTTTGGTTAGAAAGATGTTGTATCAATATTCCTTCATAGAAACTTATTTTAAAGCAAAAAATTGTTTAGAATATCAAATTAAGCTATATGAGATGGTTTAAAATCATAGAGATACCTTTTCATGAATAAAAAGAGTTTTATAAAATTGGGAGAATGATTAAAATACACTTCCTTATGGATGTAATAGTTGAAAAGTGTACTCTTTACATCAATTTGGAAGATTTTACAAAATCATAATGCATGAGAAAGCTAGAAACATACTTATAGCCTTTAGTTGAGCTACATGAGCTTATGTTTCATTGAAATCCATTCTTTCCTAATGATTTTAATCCTTCACAACAAGTTTTTTTTTTATTTCTAAAAACATTTCCAAAAACATCAAGCTTATTGCAAAGATCCATAAAGTTTCCAATCACTCAATTTGATTTGGGAACTAGTTCCCACACGTTGTTTCTCTCAAATTGATTTAACATTTCTTACATAGCAAGAGACTAATATTCTTTGATGATTTCTTCATCAATTTCCTTAGGATAAATTTGTGTAACAAAATCCAAAAAGTTACATTCCTTACTAAGGGAGTGTTGAGGTGTAATTCCCATATAGATATCTTCATTTACATTCTGAATGGGATGCTCCTTAATGCCCCCATTATTAAAATAGTCATTGATTCTCTAAGTTGACTTCTTCAACTTGAAAATCTTATTTCACCCTCGTACTTTCACTTTCCTTTTACTTTTTTCCCTTGATCATCATCTTACAAGGACATTCTTCTAGGAATACTTGCACAATTTACAACTTCTACTTCTACCTATTAGGTGTTAGTTCACCAAATGTAATATGTATGAGTTCTTCAATAGTCATGGTATTTTTGAAAGAAAAAAAGATTAAAAAAATAGTTTATAGTAAGGTTCTTAAAGACCATGCATATAGAGGAATTAAACATAATCTATTACCGTTGTTACACAACTTACTTAACACTGAGTAATTTAAGTAATAAAGCTTTAATCAATTAGAATAAATAAAGGGTAAAATTAGTTATCTTACCAAAAATCAAAGATTAAATGATTTTATGGTGTTGTTATTATATGAAGAGATTTCTTCACTCATAGGAGTGAAACAATATAACATATTTATTTTTTCAGTTGTGTGACTTGAAGAGCAAATGTTGGTATCGTGATCTGCATCCAAATTTTACTTTTATACCTTTGGTACCAAAATATTTTTCTATCCTTTGATGGTAGTGGAATACATATTATGATCAATATTCTTTCTCTTTTTACATTCACAGTGCTCTTTATAAAAGTATGAAAGAGGATGCCCTTCTTTGCTCTCGAGGATTTTCTTAATAAAACAGAACATGATAATATGATCTTCTTTATTACAATATTTGTATTTTAAAATCTTGCAATGAAAGGGAGAGTTAGTAATACAAATGTTACTAAAGTTTTTGTTTTTATTCAGGTTCATAACCAAAATCAACCTTATTGTAAGATGCTTTTTGATTTCCTAACAAAAGATTCAATTTGTTTCTTCCTTTAGTGAATTTATCAAGTATGTTTTGAAGATCATCAATTTTATTTTTCAAAATGTGAAATTGATCATACTTGATAGATTCATCTAAGACTTTGTGAGAGGAGGAAGATTTTTGAATTAGATCATCTTTTCTCTCTCCCTCTCTCTCTCTCTAGAACTTTCTATTTCTTCCAACAAGTTTTTATTTTTCAATTCAAGGGAAGATATAGTGTCTTTGGAAGTAGATGCAATTTGTTCTAATTTAATCTTTTCTTTTGTTAGCTTCTACAAATGTGAAATAAATCTTGATAGGAAAATTGAGAGATTACCTCATCATCTTGATAATTTTCCATGAGACAGATGTTTGCTTATTCCATATCTGATGATTATATATCATCGTTATTATAGAATATGTATTCTATTGTTTCTCTTCTATGATATTTCTTGAACTTTCTTTAATTTTGGTTTCTTCTATAATTTTGAGGAAATTTTTGGTATAATGTTCCCTTTCTCTCCGCATTGATGATATGTAAGGATGAACGAGGCACTATCTTGCTTTTTCTTATGGAGCCTTGAAGTTTGTTTTATTTGTTTAGGAATTCTTGAGTTTTTGAAGCATGAACTCCATGAATTCATTACTTTTAATTTGGGTCTCTTTATCTTATGGATCTATAACTTTAGTGCTTTATGATTTCAGTGCATTACTTTTATTCATTTTCTTGTTATGTTCTTCATCATCAGCAAGTCTCTTCACTCTATCTCATGTTCCTGTAATTTGACAAAAAAGTGTGTGTGTGTGTGTGTGTGTGTGTGTGTGTGTGTGTGTTTGTGTGTGTGTGTGTCCATACTTGATAAATATTTTGATTTGCAAATCACAGTGACTTTGGGTTTCCAGCTACAGTTTAGGAATATATGGATATGTATAACTAATTCCTCATTTGATTTTTTTTCTGAGAGTTCTCATATGTGCCACGATATGAGTAAATCGTGTTTGCATTTAATTAATGCTCTATTCATATTTTATTTTGAAGTGTTCATACTCATGAGTTAATGTGCATAATTATTCTCTTTTTACCTCACTATTTCCTTCATGGGTAATTTAGACGATGCCTCACATTTCTTTTACCACGATTCATCCCTTAGATGAAAATATAATTTTTACTTCCCACACGATATACCCTTTTCCATTAAGGAATGAGGGTTTGTTCAGTGAATAACATGAGGTAATAATATGATGATTAGTCTTTAATAGGAGTTAGTCTCAGATGCCACTTGTTAAACAAATGACTTCAAGCACAAGAGGGGTGAATTGTGGTATTTAAAATTCAAGATTACATAGTGGTTTTCTCAATTACGCTTACAATTGTGTTGTAAATTTCTTAAGAATACAATAAGTATAAGTACAAAAAAAATAGTAAAACATAAATAGAAGAAAATGAAGAGGATAAAGGTTAGAGAGATTGCACCAGAGAGTTATCCGAGTTTGGCCAAACATTGACCTAGTCCTATCCCCAAGCGATATTCTTGAGATTTTGACTAAAACTTTGAGCTTTTACATGTTTTGCCCACAAACATTTGATACAATTTTATATTTGCAATTGTTTGTCCCCAATATCTCTTCCTCATAAGTAGTGTTTCACTCAAAAGTACCAAGGCAACTTTAAATGAAGAAAAATGTTTCTAGAGAGAGAGAGAGAAGAATGGAGAGATAAATTCCAAAGAAAATGTAAAACTTTGGGAAAAAGGAAATAATGCATGGGTAATTTTAATGTACCAATCAATTGGATTAAGGTCCCAATTGTTTGGGTGACCCAAATAATTGATAATCTTGGCCCATTTTGGAATGTTTGGATACAGAGTCATTACCTATCATTAAGACACTATCATAATCGATTGTACAATCATTTAGGCTTCTTCAAATCGATTGACTTAAGGGCCTAATCAATTTGGAATTTCAAAAAACCATCCAATTGATTAGCTTAAGTCACAATCGATTGATTATTTTAAAAAAGTATTTCAACCGGTTGAATTAAGGTCCCAATCAATTGATTTATTCAAAAATGCTTTAAAAATGAAGCTGACAATATCCTAATCAACTAGATCATCTTTGAAAAATTTTTAAGAACTTTTGTAGAAAAAAATAGTTTTTAAGTGTATGTGTGTGTATGTTTGTGTGTGTGTGTTAGAGAGAGTTGCATTAGTATCTTAAGTGTTACTTCCCTACTTTTACAAAATTATGACCACCCAAACAAACACGACCAAGTGAGCTTTATACTTCCTTTCTTTGACAACTCTGAGACCTTCAAGATATTTTTCAAGATACATCCATCATATAAGAACTTCATTGGAGTCTTGATTCATGTTCTAGATGAGGCTTGAGATGTCCTTAAGTTTTTTCACCATCATAGAGAGTTGGAAAACCATTACCACTCACTTTATTGACTTCATCAGTCATTGGTGTTGTCGTCACAAAAAAACAGGAAGGTTATTAGCAGGATCATCAATTTAATACCTGCAAGCACATAAACCCACATTAGGAACATCATCCAGTACTTTATTATCAGTAGAAATTGAATCATTAATATTGTCAATATTATTGTCTTTGACAACATTCAAAACTTCATTAATTTCAGGATTTTCTAAGGCAACTTCCTCAACATCTTTTTGGGTTGGAGACTCAATATCCAGCATGTTGGTTAGATTGTTTGGGACATCTGTAGGGAAATATTCACTGTTAGCATCAACATTTTCTTTATGTATGTCATCTTCACTAGCTTTTTGGTTCATCTAGTTGGGTATCTCCTTCAACTTCTTTTGTAGTTTTTTCCCTTTCTTCTGAACTACCAACGACAAAAACTTTCTCATTGTTCAAATTTTTAGGATCAACATCTTCAGACGTCTCTTCTAAATTCTGAGGAATATCATCACCAATGTTGATGGCATCCTTCTTGCCATCATCTTGAATGGTTGTGAAGTCTACTTCATTAGAATCATCACTTTCAGACTCATTATCATCAAAAATATTTTCAATATCACTATAAAAAAACTGGAACATCTGTAGGTTTCTCTATAACAAACTTTCTTGAACAGGTTTTTCTAAAACCAATTCTTTGTTAACTAATTTTTCACTCTGAATGTTATCAATACAAGGCTCGTTAGGGGGTTATCACAAACATGCATGGTTTATAAGGTTTGATTGATGTTGTTAGAGTAAAAATCATTCACCTTTGTACTAGTTTTTGATGTTATAGGCCCAATTTTAGGAACAAACATACTAGCAGGAATACTTACTTTTGATAGATTTGCAAATTTGGATGATTTACCTTTTCCTATTAAGTTGAAAAGATCCTAAGTGTTTTGAATGGTATATCTGTTTGGATGAAGATAACCTACTACTTAGAGATTCTAGCATGATGCAAATATATACAGATGAAATGTATGCATACAAATAAAAGGTGTCAGTGAATGTGTTCAACAACTTTTAATATGTCTTTTGCTATGGTTTGAATATTCTTAAGTTGTTTTATTAAGAATGAAGTTGGGGGTTACACTGGGAAGCAGAGGCCCAAAATCCCGAGGGAGAAAGATTACAGATATGTTTTATACATTGTATTCTTTTTGTCATTAAGATGTATTTTATTATCTTTTCTTTAGTATGAGGTGTAGAAAGATAATTTTGGAAAACAATTATATTCTAAGCAAGCACAACAGTTTAAGAAAACAAAAAGATAGAAAGAGAAAAGATGGCTCAGAAGTCAATAATAGGGCTTATACGTAAGGATTCCTATGGGATTTTTTTTTAATATTATTTATCTGATGATTTCATACACAGAGTAGGACTTGGATGTTGAAAAGTTGCCTACAACCTAGAAAGCAGTTCACCGGAGTGAAGCACAGTCTAGTTGCTGGTGTATTAGATCTTTAGTCATAAAGATGAAAAAATAAAAGGAGATGATATTCGTAAACAAATGCCCATGATCTCTGTATAAGAGATTAAAAACTGTTTAAGGAACAGTTTGTGGGTTTAGGACTTATATTGAAGCCTGACAGAGTTTTAAAACAGACTCGAGAAAGTTTAAAACAATAAAGAATGAGTTATAAACACAAAAGATTCCTCATGACACATTTTGACAATTCATTTTTAGAAAACAAATGGTTATGTGTAAAGATATTTACTTAGAAAGATTCGCAGAATAAAACTTAATGCGGTGAAAAAGGCGATCACGCTGAGTTTTTTTGAAAATGGAGCATATGAACCCTAATAGTTTATTTTTCAAAAGGGGCGGGTCTTATGCTCTAATAGAGGCCCATGAGTGTGACAAAAGTCAATTTGATGGTATGAAAGTCAAACCCCTAATTTTGAATATTTATTTTGAAATACAATATTAAAATATTTGATAAATTTCAAACACTAATGAAAAACAAGAAAAATTATTGGATCAAGGTTTAAAAATACATATTTTATCCATAGAATATTTTGATATTCATTTGTGTTTGAAAAATCAAGAGAAAGAATTATTTTAAAATGTATAAAAACAATTAAAAATTAATTCTTTGAAAAAAAGAAAAATATATTAAAAAATATATTTTTTGGGAATTTTTTTATGGAATAAAATATTTAAACATTTTTTAGGATTAATGAAAAAATAATAATTTGAAAACTCAAAATAATCAGAGAGAAATTAATTTTTGAATAAATTAACAAAAATCACAAAGTTCAAATATTTGAATTTTCAAAAAGGGCGGCAAGAACATGGTTGGAGAACATGCGCGAAGGTGTTCTTACCCAGAATTTGAAAAAGCCATCATATCTCATGGAAAAATAAACATAAAAATCACTCGTTTTGATCCCACGAACCCAATGGTACCAATTAATTTCATTTATTTTGTGTGTGGAGTGAGAAATCAATGATCAACACTGAAGAACCCTAATTTGTCCTGAGCCTCATGAAATTCTACATGATGATTGTTTTGTGAAATTGATTGAGGGGAATCACTTAAAATATGATTATGCACATATGGCAAAAAGATAGTGCGAGGAAATATGCATGGATCATGATTTAGCCAAATTAAGGCTTATCTGAACTTGGAGCTGCAGCTGGAGTTGTGATTTAGAGTTGGAGGTGTTACATAGATGTTGTGATGATCTGGACAGCTTCCCTACACCATATGGAGTGTGTTTGAACACTTGGACTAATATTAAATGGCTGGATCATCTTCTGATCTTCAAGTTCCAAAAACAAGGACGTTTGGAGGTTTTGATGTGTGATTTTGGGTTGGAAGTGTTCCAAAGGTGAACTAAGTATTTGAACACCTCATAAACATCATACATGATGTGTGTGAGTAATTGGTTTGAGCTTGTGCTAGCTCAAACTCAAAATTCGATGGTGATTGCTCAAAATATTTAGTTTTGAGTCTTTGAGAGCAAAGAAGAGAAAGCTTAGTGATCAGAGGCTTTGGTGTATTTTTTATGATGGAATGGAGTCTCTATTTATAAGCAAAGATATTGAACAAACTTGGTCTCCAAGATTTCAAGTGATGAGGTCACAATGGTGAGTCATGGTTTATGAAAAATATCTCTTATAAGTGAAATGATGATTTTGTGAAATAGCTCAACTATGCAGCATCAAAATTCACATTCGAAGTTTGATGCTTTACCTATTTCTTGTTGAATAAGGAGATCCAAGAATATGCCTTTTTGAAGCTTTGTGGCCCTTGAATAAAATGCATAATGTTGAATTCTATGAATCTCATTTTGGTGAATTCCATGGTGCAATCGTGAATTTATAGATTTGATCAGACTTGTAATCATTGTTTAGATGCTTAAATCCACTTGACAATGTACTTTCACACAAAAAATCAGATTTCACAAGTTTGTGAAAAATATGTTTTTGGAAAAAAGTTTGGGATGCTCACTTTGATGCATGATTTCTTCATGTACAAGTAAGATCTCTTCATTCCAATTGGTTCTTTGAATTGTTGGTAACTTTTGCAACAACATTGGTGTTTTGAAAAGGACTTGAATCAGCTTGGAACTTGGTGTAAAATCCCTCGAAGTTTTGATGTTTTGCTAATTTTACACTTAGGCATATTTTTTCTAAGTGTTGAAAATCAATATTTTTCTTGATTTTGATCTATCTTCAACTTGAAATCTATAAGGAATTGGAGTTTCTCCTAGTTGAATCATTTATAGTTTGTAACAAGATCTTACATTTGAGCTTTGGTTCATCAAAATCTGATGCTTGAATCCTAAGTTATGATGCTTAGAAGTAGGCCACTTGAACACTTTTTTCCATAACTTAGAAAATTTTCTAAGTTTCAAAGGTTGCCCCTTTTACAAGTTATCTTCAAATTTCTGATTTTTTTTAATCAAACGCATTCATGGACCATATATTCTTGAAATATAGGTCATGAGGTTCATTTTGGGTGAAAAAGTCAAACTTTGACTTTTTGGTCCAGATGAAAATTACACTAGATACCCCTGGATTTCTGATTTTCTAATTGGACATCATCTGAGGTATTTTTTCCTTATGAATGGACTTATATGATGTATATGAGCTATTTAAACCATACCATATGGTATTGGCTCTTTTCCAGATGAAAATCCTGACTTTTGGTTCCCCGATTAGTCAGAAACTTTAATTTGGGCCATGTGAAACCCTAATCTTGCAGTCCTTGATCTCTACACCTTTTGTACTTGTAAATGGCTTATCATGGTCATGTAAACATTCTTGATGATATGAGGCCTTAGCTCCATTTCCTATGAAAATTTTCATTTGGAGGTATCAATTGACCGAAACCCTAATCATTGATTGTGATGGCTCGGGGCCCAGATCACCCAGACTTTTGTACAGTCCTTGAAAGATTTTATATCATTTGAGACTCCTTAACCCTTTGATTAGTGATTGAAAGGTTGAAAATCTTATGTATTAATGATTGGTCCTTTTCTTGAATCCTCTTAGGGACTCAGGAATCCTAATCCATTGCAGGGATATTGTTCAAACCAGTATAGCGCAATCCTTTGGTCAGTGGATTTCTTCTGATGAGGTGCATATCTTAGGGTCAAAATTTAGGGTATGACAGATGCCCCTATTTAATCTTCTTGGACCCGAAGATACGAATGGTGAAAGCATTGGGATATTTCAGGTACAAGAGGATTAAATACCTTAGAATACCCGAAATTTTGATCCTAAGATGCCAGGTTTTTCATCCTATCGACGATTTTGAGGTTGCAAGAGTTTGGGTACAGCGTTGCTGTAGAGGTTCAAGTTATCCAAACTCGAGAACCGACGTTCTATCCAGGAAAGAACTGGAGAGAAGACTCATTATCATATGGTATAAATGATATATGATTATGCAAATGTAAATGCAAACATAATTATGAATGTGTGAATGAATGTGTATGCTGACAAAACAGACAGGACACATAAAGTTGACGAGACAAGACATAAAATAATGGGCCGATCCAGAGATGGAGTATCACTATGGCTTGGCTGAATTGCTCATTGTAGAGGGAATATCCTGCTACTTTTGATATCTAGAGACATGGCACTACAGGGAGACGCAAGTTCATCCTCATGGGAGCAACTGAATGATTTCCTTTTACGTTGACAGACCAAGGAAAATTGAAAATTTTAATATTAAAAAATAAAAGTGAATTAAAATTCATTTTAATTTCAAGAAAACGATAATTCATTTTTGAAAACTTCATTTCGCAAAGCAGATAAAAAAAATACGAGTTGTAAAAAAATGGGTAAAGGCTCAAACTTTTATATATGGTGATAATCAGCCGAAGGCGTGATTCCACACAGTATTTACAAAGTAGAAAATGGTAATTTATTGGGGGAAAGGGCTATATTGAAACATAATGATCCTTATCCTTCTACCAATTCTGAGTTCGGAGTCTTCAGAGCTTCTGTTGATGATGACTTCGATGAATGACTTTCTTCTGATGATCCAATCTTGCTGGATGCAGTTACTTGCCATGAATCCCTTACATTTTTCCTATACTTCTCTAGAGGGATATAATATATATTTTTTAATGTCTCTAATTTTTTTCCTGGATCGCCCTTTTGGGTTTTCAATCCACCGAGACGCTCATTTTTGCCTAAGTTGCCCTTTCGGGTTTTCAACTTAGTGAGCTATTTTTTTACTTTTAGGCGAAGTATTTCTTGACTGCATCAAAATTTGTAGGATAAGTGAATTCCTCACTATCCATTTTCGCGAGTATCAGGGCACTGCCTGAGAAGGCTTTCTTGACCATATAGGGGCTGTCATAATTCGGAGTCCATTTAACCCGAGATTCAGTGAGAAATGATTGGATTTTCTTGAGTACGATATCTCCTTTTTGAAGACACGAGGTCAAACTATCTTGTCGAATGCTCTCTTCATCCTTTGCTGATATAAATGGCCATGACATAGGGCAATCATTCTCTTTTCTTCTATAAGATTGAGTTCGTCAAATATAATTTGGCACCACTCACCTTCTGTGAGTTTGGCCTCCATTAATATTCTTAAGGATGGGATTTTAACTTCTATGGGGAGCATTGCTTCCATGCCATATACTAGTGATAAAAGGGTTGCCCCTGTTGAAGTGCGGACGAAAGTTCGATATCCATGAAAAGCGTAAGGGAGCATCTCGTGCCAATCCTTGTATGTCATGACCATCTTCTGGACAATTTTCTTGATATATTTATTGGCGGCTTCCACCGCATCGTTCTTTTTTGGTCGATAAGGAGAAGAGTTATGGTGTTCAATTTTGAACTCTACATATAATTCCTTCATCATTTTGTTGTTCAAGTTGGACCCATTATCAATAATGAGTTGACTTGGAATACCATAGCTGTAGATGATATTGTTTTTGATAAACCGGACAACCACTTGTCGGGTTACATTGGCGTATGATGTTGCTTCGACCCATTTGGTGAAGTAATCAATAGCTACCAGAATGAATCGATGTTCGTTTGAAGCTTTGGGTTCGATCATTCCAATCATGTCGATTCCCCATATTGAAAATGGCCATAACAAAGAGAGAGCCTTAAGAAGTGTCGAAGGCGTAGAATCTTATCGGCATAAATTTGACATTTATGACATCTCCTCGCATGTTTGTGGCAATCTTCTCCCATTGTGAGCCAGTAGTATCCTGCTCGGAGTATTTTTCTTAACATTATAAATTCGTTGGTATGAGTACCAAAAGATCCTTCATGAATTTCTTTCTTAAGTATTTCTGCTTTGCGCTTGTCTACACATATGAGTAGAACCACATCGAAGTTTATTTTGTAAAGTACATCTTGGTTAAGGAAGAAGTTTCCTGCCAGTCTTCGAAGGGTCTTCTTGTCTTTTTTTGACGATCCAAATGGGTATTCCCTTTTCTGTAGGAATTGTTGAATGTCGTAATGCTAAGGTTTTCCATCAATGGAAATTTCGATTTCAAAGATGTATGTAGGCCTATCCAGGCGCATAATATCAATTCTTGGGATGTCATTCCATCGATCAACTGTGATCATGGAAGAGAGAGCAAGTGCGTCAGCCATGTGATTTTCCTCACGAGGGATGTGATGGAATTCAATTTTGTTGAAAAATGGCAGCAATCTCCTTGTTGTAATCTCGGTAAGGGGTCAATCACTGCTGTCATGTTTCCCATTCTCCTTTGATCTGATTGATCACTAAGTTAGAATCTTCGTACACATGTAAAAAAAATATCCTGAATTCAATTGCTTCTTCGATACCCATGATGCAAGCTTCATACTCAGCCTCGTTGTTTGTACATTTGAATGTTAATCTGGAAGTGAATGGAATGTGGGTTCCGCTTGTGGTGAAAATGATTGCCCCAATCTTGTTTCCATAAGAATTAACCGCCCCGTCAAAGACAAGTCCCCAAAGGGATCCTAGTTTAGGCCTTTCGCTTGACAGTGGTTCGTCATAATCTTTCATCTTAAGATACATGACATCTGTCGGGAAAGTCAAATGTGACTAGGTCCTGATTACTGATGGGTTGATGAGCCAAATGATCATCTAGGATACTTCCTTTGACAAATTTCTATGTGTGATACTCAAGGTTGTATTCTGATAACAACATTTTCCAATGAGCAATTCGTCTTGTTAATGCAGGATTTTCGAACACATATTTGATCGGATCCATCTCCGAAATGAGCCAAGTAGTATGACATATCATATATTGCCGAACATGTTTAGCTGCCGAAGCTAGAGCGCAACAAGTTTTCTCGATCATTTTGTACCGAGTTTCACAATCGATGAATTTCTTGCTCAAATAGTAAATAACATATTTTTTCCTTTTTGTCTTACTGGCCAAGTACATATCACATGGAGTCTTCCAAAACAGTGAGGTACATGATTAATGGCCTGCCCTCAACTAGAGGAGACAAAATTGGTGGCATCATCAAGTATTCTTTGATCTTTTCAAAGGCTTCCTGGCAGTATTCTATCCAGTCATAACTTTGATTCTTCCGAAGAATTTTGAATATTGGCGCGCATGTCGCGGTCATGAGGAATATAAACCTTGAAATGTAATTGAGACGCCCTAGGAATCCTCGTACTTGTTTCTCTGTTTTCGGAGTAGACATTTCTTGAATAACCTTGACTTTGTTAGGATCGACTTTGATTCCTTTCAGACTGATGATGAGTCCCAAGAACTTTCTTGATCAGACACCAAAGGTGAACTTGTTAGGATTCAGTCGTAGTTGATATTTTCTTATGCATTGGCACAATTTGTGTAGATTTCCGATGTTTTCCTCTTTGTTCTTTTACTTGGCGATCATGTTGTCGATGTATACTTCAATTTCTTTATGCATAATGTCATGAAAGAGAGTTGTCATTGCCCTTCAATAGGTATCACCAACGTTCCTTAATCCGAACGACATTACTTTGTAACAGTAAGTGTCCTAGGGTGTAATGAAAGATTTTTTTCTCCATGTCTTCATGTGCCATTTTTATCTGGTTGTAGCCCTAAAATCCATCCATGAAGGAAAATACTTTGTACTTTTTTGTGTTGTCTGCCAACATGTCGATGTGTGGTAAGGGAAAGTCGTCTTTTGGACATGCTTTATTGAGATTGTTGTAGTCTACACACATTTGGACTTTTCCGTCCTTCTCTGGTACTGCTACAATGTTTGCCAACCATTGAGGATAATCTGAAGTGGCGAGAAATCCTGCGTCGATTTGCTTTTATACCTCTTCCATGATTTTAATATCCATGTTTGGATGGGTTCTTCTCATTCTCTACTTGACTGGCGAGCATTCCGGCTTTAACGGTAAATGATGTTCAACGATGTTGGTATCTGTAACACGGTGGGAGAACTGACTTTTAGTCATGTTGTAGATAGCAACATTCGCCACCGACTTTTATTTTATCCAAGTGGAAAGGACATAAAAGAACAGGAAAGACCTATTTTTAAAAGACTTGAGTTCGGGGGGTAGGTTATATAAAGGGAAGGTGTTAGAACCCTTTATATCCATGGTTATCCATGGGCTCTTAGTTACTTAGCTCACTTAAATTATTTTTGAAGAGTGTAGTGTGTGATTAGAAAATTTTCTAAGTACTTTGTAATGATCCTCGTATGGATGTATACAAAGCCTTGTTTTGAAAAATGTTTAAGAAAGTGAGGTGTAAAAAGTGATTTTAAGATGTGAGCAAGTAACTAGGAGGTACCTACCCTAAGCTAAGTCATTCAAGTTCTTATATGTCCTTTCAAGGGTAAGACTATCCCTATTATTAAGGAATAGGTAGTCATTACCTTGGATTTTATTAAGGGACGGACGTAGGGTCGTCGTATGGTCATAGAAGGCAACTTAGGGGTGTCTTTAGCAATTTGTATGGACTATCATCATTTATTCGAAGGGACAAGATCATTATTCCGTAGGCAACCTCGAAGTGACTTGATCTTTTAAACTGGAAGGGGCTTGATGATTTTTTCTGTTAAGGGACATTGCTTTTTAGACACCCCATTTTCGAGGGACTTGACCATATTTTAAGGCAACCAAGAGGAATATCCTAGGAAGTGCAAGATGGCGATCAAAGATCGACTTACGTGTGTGAGTGTTTTAATTCAAATATTTAATCTCTTTTAATTAATTATCTAATTTTATTTAATCACAATTAGGTTTTCACACCCTAAATTACTAACCACGCAATTAAAATTTATAAAGAAAATAAAGACGAAAAAATAAATCTACAGATTATTACAAGGCTTTGGGATAGATACAACATAATTATCATAAAACAACAAATAAATAAAGCAATAGTAATAATATAAGTATAAATTAGCAAAAAAATAATAATAAAGAAATAAAAAAATATTTAAGGGTTAATTAGAATTTATTAAGAAAATAAGTATAATTAATTATGATAAGAAAATAAGGTATAAAGAAATTAAGGTTTTGAAAAAAAAATAGGTATAAAGAAATTAGTAAGAAAATTGAAGTTATTATGAAAATAATTTAAGTGAAATTATATTAAGATTCAATTATATACAAAATTTAGAATTTTAAAATAGAAAAAGATCATAGAAAAATAGTTATACAATTTATTTATAAAAATAAGAAATTTAATTAGATATTTACAAAAATCATATAATTGTTTAAATAATAATTAAAATAGTTAATATTTATTTACAAAAATATTTTAGAATAATAGTATATACAAAAAATAAAATTTGAGTTATAATTAGAAAATAATTAAGTTTTTTATTTGTTTAAAAGAATCTTGATTAATATTAATTTGATATAATAATAATGATAATAATCTATATAAAAATTGTAAAATAATAAAAAAAAAAAAGGTAGAATACTTACCTGCTGGAGCCTGGGGTCAAACCCAGGACTCCCAGCTCCCACAACAAACATGCCAACCATCTGAGCTAAAGCGCGCGTGTGCTTTTGGAATGACTTTGGAAAATAATATATGAAGCTTATTTGAGAAAATAGGAGAAACCAAAAAAAATGGTCCCAACCAGATTCGAACCTGCATCCTCATTCTCACAAATCAAATGCTTTGCCAATAAGCCACATGGGGCGTGTCTGCTAACAAACAACAACAAATAATTATATAATAAACATGTTGAATATTGAAAATAATGAGAAAAAGGAATGGCCTCACCCAGGATCGAACCCTTGCCCTTCTATTCACGTGTGTATGCTCTGGCCACTGGGCTAACTAGTGTTTGTTGAAATAAAACAGAAACAAAACAATAAAATATTAGATTTAACATTTGAATTTTCCTGCGCGCCAACTGCCTTCTTCTTCTTCCTTTTACCTATGAAATTACCTGCAAAAACTGTTGCGAAATTTCCTGCGAATTAAGATTCATAGGAAAACCTGTGTTTCCTTAAACACCATGAATCCTGTAAAATTTCATCAAAATGATCATAGCATTGTGATCCTCATACCATATACAGTTCATTGATGTTGTTAGAATTTATTTATATTGGTTTAATCAAGAAATCCTAAACGGCCAACATAAACCCTAACAATGGTGATTCTTGGTACATGCATCGAAGCTTACAATAAACCATCCAGAAACAATCTTTGATACATCATAAACGCAAATCAATCGTCAAATACAGTTTATATTGAGCATAATATATGAAATCGAAAATTGTGAATATGGAAAAAAATTGATTCGGTTCGCGTGTTTGGATGCATGAATGTATGTTTTTATGATCCAGAAACGTTATATGATCTTCTAGAAATGATTTGCAACCTTTGTTTGATCTTGAAAAGGCGTCTAGCTCAGAATCCAAATGTGACTTTTCTTTGAAAATTTTGACTTTATTCTTGGTTCTTGGAGGCTGCCAATTTCGTCCCCAATGCTTGTGTTGAGTTCATGTACTTATAAGGATTGAATTTAGGTCAAGAAACTTATGGATTTGTGGGCTTATGAGATAACTTGAGTGCGAAGGAAACCATGATCATAAGTGTGAGAAAAATCAAATGATACCTTGCTATTTTTATCCAATCTGATTTCAATTGACTTCCAATCATTCAAAATATGATTTAAATGATTTCCAATCAAATATCTTGTCCATTATTTGATTTTCCATATTTAATTTATATTTAAATTGAATTTTAATGAATAAAATCCAAATAAATAATAAATAAATAATAAAAATCAGAATTCTTTGGTTTTAGGTCGTGCTTGATGTCATCATAAAGATTGGATTGCAAAATGATAGGCCCATTTGGAAAATTTTGGTTTTAAGGCCTTATTTTCTTCATACACCCCTAAAAAATCTCCCAACTTTGACAAGGTACAAATCCTTCAATTTCAAGGCTATGAAGGTGTTCTCGGACATTTTGGAAATCTTAAAGAGTCCTGTAACAAACCTCTTTGGTCTCATGTCCATATCGTTTACCATTTTCATATTATGTCCTTTGGAAGATGTTGACTTTTTGTTGACTTTTGAAATGACCTGTAATGTTTTAGCTCATACCTTCCAAATGAAGCATTTTTAGGTTTGGCTTGTGAGACACAAAGTTGTAGATAATTCAATTTCCTTCAAAATGAGCTTTGGATGGGAAATTTTTGATGAAGCATGTGAAAGTTATTGCTGGTCAAATTTCAGTTGACTTTTCCTTAGAAAACCCTAATTTAGAAACTCCTGATTCTTGATGATCTGAAACTTCCTTGATGAATCATGATCAACCCTTGATCAAATGATGAATTCTACTTCATAAACTTGATGTTGGCCAAAAATCTTGAAGTTTGACTTTGATTTGACCATAGTTGACCTCAGTTTGACTTTTTAACTACTTTGACTAATTTTTGCATATCTGATCATCTGACTGGTCAAACTTATTGGGAAAGCCTTTAAACTTGACATGGGGATTCTTGAATACATGTGGGATGTTATGAAGCTCACTTGAGGCCTGGGAAATCATTTTAACCTGAGGAAGCTCAAAACCCTAGTTTTGAACACTTTGCTTATGAGGAGGCATTGTCTGGGGAAACTCCCACACTTCATGATCAATTGGGAGTCTTGAGGGTCTTATGATCATTTAGAAGTCTTGAGATATATTGTCTTGATTGTGGGAGGGCAAATTTTGGGGTATAACAGTATCGAACCCTGGCATGTCCTGATAGGACCAAGCAAATACATCAGAAAATTATTTGAGTAGTGAGATCAAGCTTTTCCTTTCAACCAAACTGAGTAGTGCACCGATCTTGACTTCCTTTCTTTCCTGTTATGAACCTAAGTTGACAGTTTCCAACGATTCTTTGGTTGTTTTTAGGGATTACCATTTTCTGAAAAAGCGAAAAGAGAAAACAACAACAAGTGCGGAAGTACATAATGACATTTTATTTATGATTTGTCAATTCTTGAAATACACAGCCCTATAAAACAAAGCTCTATCACTTTGGGCTAAGTGAAGAGGATACTTTTCAGCAAGTAAGCCCTATAAAACATTCCTTGTCATCCAGGAGAGATGAAAGGTCAAAATAAAACTAATTAATTACTTTGTAATGTGAACGATGTTTGGGACATCAATAGAGACCCAATCGTAACGAACTTTGTTGGAGATGTAGAAGTGTGGAACTTGTATTCCCTGAGTAGCTTGTGTAATGACATTAATTTCTAGTGAAGGAGGATAATGTCGCTCCCAAAGATTTGCATCCCGGTACAAGTGCGAACGGTCGGTGAAAGGAGAAATGAAAATGAAGGTGAATAGAGTCGCCAGATAGGCATTTTTATCCCGAAGGAAAGGTAATGCTGCATAAACCTAGAAAGATATGGATAAGATGGTTGCGAACTAGAGAAACTGAGAAAGGGGGTTGGTTACAACCTGGGAAGGTATTAGCACCCAGATTGTCCGTCGTACTCGATGGGATCCATGCTTAAAAGATTGAGTTTTAAAGGGGTAGTATATGTGATATCTGTGTGCAAAAGCTGGAAAAGAAATGTACAAGTGTCAGTGCAAAATGGTGAATGCTCAGGAACTGAGGCTTAAAAGAGAGTGCTGAAAGAGGGGGAAGACACAAAGACTTTTGTTCGATAACAATTAAGTTATGCCTACGTATCCTCGTGTGCAATGACGAAATCAGAACACCATAACTCGACTCAAAGAGACTGAAAGATAAATTGACAGTGAACTTCTTGCTTTTCTATGCTCAAGTGTATGACTCGTCTGGCCCGAGTGCTAACTGTCTTGCATTAGACGGAAGAAGCAAGTTCTCATTTATGAATGAGTGTGATGAGAAGAGAATCCCGAAGGAGACGATTATTGTTTGTTTTTGTGTTTTCAGTTTTGTTATTGTTTTTGGGGTTTTTCATAAGTTAATGAGCTTAAGCCTAAATCAAGGGCTTGTAAACTCATTATATCCTCCCTGATTAGGGATAATGAGAATAATTAAGTATGAGATAAGCATCTCAACTTAATTACCATGATGATGTAGGATTAAGATCATTAACCTACTTGTGATTAATTAGATGTTTTTGGGTTTTTGTTTAGTGTTAAGTAATGAGTTTAATCTCTAATCACAGATTATGAACTCATTAGACCATCATAATAGAAGGATAATAGATGAGAACACTTAAGCTGAGGAAGATACCTCAACTTAATCCATGGTTAGGCATTAAATTCATTATATATCAAAGCCTTTATTAAGTGGATTTTAATTAAGGGATGAGATTAAGAAGTGAATTTTATGGTTTGTAAGACAACTTGAGGGGGACTTGTCCATTAAACACTAGGGTTAGTCCTTCTTAACCATAAAGGAAGAATTAGAACCCTAATGTAAGGCCCAAGTTAAAAGATAAAGTCTTGATGGTTATTAAGATGATTTGATTAAGAGGTTTAAACAAATTAAAGATTTAACACTTAGGATTAAAGTTATACACTCCATCCTAAGAGAAGGATGCAGGCATAACCCTAATTCCAAAGTCCTAAAAATTTAAGAGTTTAGTTTCTGATTATTGAGATGAGAAGAGAGACTCAAGTAGACTCAAAGGTAAAAACTAAGGGAGACTTTTTAAAGTTAGGGTAAAAACTAAGGTAAAAACTAAGAGAGACTCAAGGAGACTCAAAAAAATGCAAATCAAATTGAAAATGCAAGATAAATTCATGAGGCAAGATACCTATAAACTATATGAAATATGTAACACAATGCAAAATGAATCAAATTCAAACTCTTCTTGGTTAGGCAGAAATGATTTTTTAAAGTTAGGGTTCAAAAATGTGATTTTAATGACCTTTAATTCAAAGAAAATTCACAAATTATGAACAAACCTAAAAAGAAATTTGTGTGAAGAGTTTGAAAATGTTTCTAAATGCATTGGATATTTCATGATTTTTTTGGTGATTTTTAGAAACCTAAATGTATTTTTAATTAATTAAAAGACTTTAATTAATTAAAAATAACATTTAAATATTTTAAAAATACATTTTTAATGCAAAAAATAAAATAAAAATCATTTTTGGAATGAGAAAAATATTTAAAGTCAGAATGCAAAAGAAAATATTTTTGTGATGCTTTTTGCTATTTTAAATAAATTATGCAAGAAAAATGAATAAAAATGAAATAAAAATGATTTAAATGGAAGGTATGCGTATCCAATGGCTGAGATTCAAATCCAGGGGGTGAAGGTTAACTGCGCGCGTGAATCAGTGGTCAAGATCACTCATGACTAATTAAACCTAATTAATTTAATTAATTATATTTAGGGTTTAATGACTTAATCCTAGCCATCCACGCACGCGGGCAAAACAGATACAAGGGCCACCATTCAAACTGGAAACTAAACCCTAATTAAAACCCTAATTACTTTCAGATGACCGGAGCAAGCTCCGGTCATCTTCTCCGGCCACACCAAAATCTCAAATTCTTCCCTAGGCTAAATCAAAAGCTCTAAAGCTCCAAAAATGATCTACTACCCTCCCTTAACAAGAATCCATCATCAAAACACATTTATCATTCATCAAAAACAAGATTCGAAGCAAATCGTGAAAATATTCAAAACTTTCAGAAGTTCAATACATGCTCATTTCTCAATCATTTTCAAAACAAATCATATCAGGGTGATCAGTGAAGCATGTAGATTCATTTAGAAACTTAAATAGCAAGTTCTGGGAAAAAAGTTCATGAAGCTACCTAAGTTGAAGCTTTGTGTTCTTGAGCTTTCTGGCCTCCCTCTTGGTTCAAATCCACCCCAATGATCTTCCTGATGATGAAGATGAGCTTAGAGCAAGCTTGTGATGGCCATTTTGAAGTGTTTGGTTCTGAGTATGCAGAAATCGTATTTCTGATTAGGGGTGTTTTTGGCTATGGTGAAGGGTGGGAAATGATCCTGAGGTATTTTTGAGTTGATTGGTGAAGGAAGCTTGAAGTTTTAGTGGCTGGTTTTTGAGATTCGAAGAGAGGAAGTTTTTGACAAATTTTGTGAATTCTGAGTGTGTGTGTGTGTGTTTCAGGCTTCAATGTTGTGTTCTTTTGAGTCCTTAGGGTTCACATAATGTATGAAGATTGGTCAGAGAGTTGTTGTGGCACAGGCTGATTGGTATGGGGTGATTTTAAAAAAAGTCAAGATTTGTGTACTTGAGGTATGGGCCATGGCAGGTCTGATTTCTTGGGGTGTCTGGCCTCAGCAAGTTTCATGGAGAGCCATGGAATGATTTTGATGCAGCTGGCACAAGTAGATGAGAGAATCCAATGCATTTTGCAATTCTTGAAAGTTTTGGCCCTTTTGTGATTTCTTGAAGTTCAAGTCATGAAAATACTTGGTTCAATGCACAATGATGATGTTTAGAGGCCCAATTGACATATTGTGAAGTGTTTGTGTACATTTGAAGTCATTAGAATGCTTGAACATGCCAATTTGCAAAATCCCTCTTTGACATGAAACTTGAAATTATAGGATTTTTGCCAACTTTGAAAGGCCATATCTTGAGTTCTAGGATGAATCAAGACATGTTCTTGTACTTTTTGAAAAGGGAAAGACCTAATCTACAACTTTCATGACCAAGAATTTTTCATTTGAAGCATTTTTGGTTAAGAAAGAGGAGGTTGAAAAACTTTCCCAAAATGGAAAGTTTGCATTTCAAGTCATTTCCATTTTTGGCAAGTTTGTAAATGGCTCAAAATTCTTCAATCTTGTGAACTTACAACCACTTATAAGATCAAATAAAGATCATATAACTTCAATTTGATGAAAATACCCCTTTGGTTCCATTGTTGGGGGCCTCAGATGCCCTGATTTTGACTTAACTTTCTCAGGAAGTTACCCAGTGATCAAATGACTTTCACAATGAGTTTCTTCATCAAAATTGGTACACATGATCCTTATGACATATTAAGAACAATAGAAACAAGAATGGCCCAAAAATTTGGAGTGAAGGCCTCTGAAACCAAAACCCTAATTTGGGTCATCTGTATAGTGAAAGTCCTAGCTCTACTTCCATGCCTTTGCCAGTTCTTGTGATCCCTTGACTTTCATGAACTTTGAGGAGTATAATATGATGATAGAACACACATGGACCATCTTGGAAAGCTTTAAGGCCCTTGGGATGGCTCATATGGATCCTTGGATTGCTCAGATCACAAACCCTAGATGCAGATGAACTTGAACTATGCAGTGAAACAAAATTGGCAGATACTGGGGTCTACCTCTTCCCACATGTACAGAGTTTGTTTCACCGGATCTGCGGGGCCCTACAAATGGCTTCCTTGCACTGCTTGAACTAGCACCGTTGTCGGAAATCTTTCCCATCTTCAATAATCTCTCAATTCTTTCCCCGACTATAACCACGTATGCGAAGCTGGTGGAAGAAAAAGCAGCCAACTTGTTAATATAAGTCCCTTGGAGGGTGTTCATGAACATATCTTCCATTTCCCTTTCTGACATCGGGGGTTGAACGGCAGCAGCTAATTGCCTCCACCTTTGGGCGTACTCTCTAAAGCTTTCTCGGGAAGACTGTGACATTCCCATCAGAGGGGTTCTGTTTGGAGCCATGTCCAGATTATATTGATATTGACAAATGAAGGCTTCGGCTAAGTCTTTCCAATTTCTAACTGTGGCCCTGGTCAAGTGAGATTACCATTCCCAAGATGCCCCTGTCAAGCTATCCTCAAAGTAAAACATCCACAGTTTTTCATCCATGGTGTAGGCTTTCAATCTCCCCAGGAAAGACTGAAGATGGGTACGTGGGCAGGATGTGCCATTGTATCTTTCAAAACAGGGAGATTTGAACTTGTGAGGAATTCTAACCTCCTCCACTAATCCCATATCCATGACATCAAAACCCAGAGAGTTTTGGGATTCAAGAGACCTTAACTTTTCTGCTATTTCATCCAACCGACGATCGTAGACTTCGTCCCCGGCCCCAACCACAGTAAACTTTTCTTCCTGAGGGTCCTCCTACAAGGCCCTTCCTCCAGTGTTACCTTGGGTGTTTCTTATAGCATTGATTTCTGGGTTCAGATGAGGCCCAAACTCTAGGGGATCAGTACGAGGTTGTACGTGATCGTTGTTGCTGGTACCCCCTGTACCTGGGTGGTTTTCTTCGGGAGTTTGCCGCTCGACTAAATCTCTCAGTCTCTCCTAGCTCTGAGCCAAACCAGTCATCACTGCCATAAATTGAGTCATTTGGGCCCTCATCTCTGTCCTTTCATTGACCATTTGGGTCCTCACATCAGTCAGATCTTGTTGAACCTGGTCCATCTGTAAGCTCGGAAGGTTGTTTCTTGTCGGATATCGGTGAACTCTGTTGATGGGGAAGACTCTCCTATGAGCAATGTTTCCTGAAACCACAGAAAGTGAGAAAACAACAACAAAAATACCTACAAAACAAAGAAATGAGGTTAGTATGCAATGTAGTATGCCTATTTGTCTTCCAAGGGTATTCGGTTTGGTTCTTTGGTTTTGACCTTCCAGTCCTCGAGGAATGATGATGTTGAAGAGAAATGAAGCCCAAAGGATAACACAAACCATATATTACAAAATGTAAAGATACATAGTTCAGGATTAAAACAAGTCCCCATGATGAGTAAAAATACAACAACAACAACAGAAATACAATCAAAATAAAGTACTAATATAAGGAAATCAAACATCCAAATCAAAGTCATCCTCTCTGACTTCCTTCAAGAGAGCATCAGTTACTGGGCCAACTGGGTGCTCTGTGATGGTCCTGATAAGAAGGCTCCTGGTGGCAATGGCACTGGTCAACTTCTTATGCTTATCCTGGTCCTTTGATCTCTTCAACCCCGCCCGGAGTTTCAACTCAGAGATCTCCTTCTGTGCTGCTAACAAAGCTACCTGATTCTTCTTCTCACTAGCCTCCAGCTGTTCTATCCTAGCTTGGGTCCTTTGATCTTCCTGTGCACGAGCCTCAATGATCCTGATCCACCTAGCCTGACTCTCCTCTAAGTAATGCTCAGCTCTGGCCTTCTGAGTCTTAGCTTCCTTGCAAACATTCTTCAACACTAACTCTCCTGCTCTAGCCTTTCTGATGTAGTCATTCGTCTTCTCAATCTTGGTTAAGTGCTCAATCTGGAGCCTCTCTAACCTTTCATTATCCAGACGGCTGTCATTCCTCTCCCAAAGGGTCTTCTTCAAAGCTTCAGAGAGCTGAGTATTCCTTTCCTTCAATTTCTCAAACTCCTCTAAAATGATAGTAGTTGCAGGCTCTACTGCCGATGGTCCAGGTACATCCTCTAAGGTAAATGGCATACGGGTGATCTATCCTCTGACACGAGACCAGTCAAGATACTGAGCTGAGGCTATGTTGTTACACTTGCCAAGAATAGCTGTTCCCTTAGTCTGAATATTGTCCCAAGCCCAGGCTGCCTGTCTGACAATGGCAAGGCTATGCTGGATGTCACATTAGAGGGTTTCTGTCAAGTCTTGCCCTCTTGGGGGATGTACCAAGGCATACCCTAATTTCCTCTTGAAGAGCAGAGGGTTGTAATTGATGCAACCCTTTACTCCAATCAGGGGTACATTGGGATACTGCCCACAGATGGTAATGATATCTTTGCCATTGGTGCTCTGAGTGCACCATATGATGTCTTCTGATGTAAGGGCAATCATTCTTTTATCCCAGTTCCTTGGCTGATGAGGGTTCAAGAAAGTTTCTGACTTCGGCAAGTGCCTTAACAACCAACAGTAGAAGAGGGGTGCACAACATCTGACCAATCTTCCCCTTTGCTTCTCATTCCTTTGATGCACTGAATAATAGAAGTCTCCAAACAAGGTAGGGACTGGGTTCCTCAACAGGAAGAGGTGAATAGCACTCTTGCTTACAAACTTTGGCTAGTCTGCAAACAAGATGACCCCATGTATGTTGAGGGCTAGAAGAGCACAAACAGTGTCCCACTTCCCTGCTGCAACATGCAGGGTGGCCTGAGTAACCAAGAAATCCAAATGAAGGCCTGGAATTCCAGCCTTGGTGGTCATATTCTGGTCAATGAGGGTGGGCTCCAAGTGCAAATCCTTAGCTACATCTTCATTCTTAGGAGCAATCATCTCAGGGTTGAAGGGAATTCTCCTCCTGATGGGGATACCTAACAACATGGAGAACTCTTCCATCAATGGCCCCAACTGAAAATCTGGGAAAGTGAAACATCTGAGAGGAGGATCATAGAACTGGAGACATGTATGGATCATGCTCCTCTAGGAGGCATCCAAATCCATGATCATGTCCATAATGCTACCATAATGTTCCCTGAATAAAGGGACATGATCAGGAGTGATGAGAGACTGAATCTGTCTGATGCCTGTCAGAGTAGGCTCAAAGAAATGATAGGTGATGTTGCTCTTCCTGGAAGTGTCCATGCTAACAATGGATGCTTGGTGAAGAAGACTGAGGGTAGCTGCTGATAAAGGCTACTGAGAAGATGCTAAAGAAGAGTCCCTGATGAAGACAGCTGGTGAAGAGAACTGAAAAGAATCTCTGGTGAAGATAGCTGGTGAAGGTGTTGATGTAGATGGCTGAAGGAATTTGGGCAGTAGAACAGGTCAAAACCAAACCAAAGACGAGATGTGGATACCCTGTAACACAAATAGACAAATGTTAAATGATGCAAAATGATGTATGCAGAATGATATGCTAAGGGTTTGTGATCAAGTGCTGGATTTGTTATCTGCCTTGATAGGGTCCATATATTCATAAGTCCGGATGAAGGCTTAGAAAACCAGTAACCATGTGGGGAACTCAAATAAAGAGTCACAAGTCCAGGTTTTCACAAGAATAGTCCAAAATGATGTGACCTTAACAAAACTAGTAACAAGGTATGATGAGGCCAAGGGTTCCTGCAAACCTGTAAACATCCCAACCCCCTCACATGTATTGTTCTAGAACAAGGATCCTCAAACTTGGATCAGTTATGAGAAGTGTAAACACTTCTAACCCGGAGGTACAGTGTTTAAAATAATCTTAAATGTTCCTCCTCTAATTCACCCCAGATGTTGAAGGTCATAAAAGGTCATCCAGACTTAGCAGGCTTCCCAGATAGCCCTAGTACTACAGGAAATCCGTAGCACAGAGTTCTCAAGAAGAAACCTATGTCTGAACCGTGTTTCATATTCCCGCACCAGACCGAAATGGAATGGGAAAGAATATGAAGCCACTCTATCTTATGTGTCACTCCCGGTATGGAACCTTACTCACTCAATAATCCCTCCCACCAAAACAGACAAGAGATCCATCACAAATGATATGATGATAACAATATGAAATGCATATAAACAGTAAATGAAAGCAATAAATAAAGTTGTACAGAAAGCAATAAATAAAGCAATAATAAACAAGCACAAGTAGCACATAACACCCCCCATAAACACAAATCAAACAAGCGCTAGGAGAAACCCACAAAAAGAACCAGAAGCCCTGGTTGCAAGATAAGGGTCCCTAGCAGAGTCGCCAAACTGTCGCTCCCAAATATTTGCATCCCGGTACAAGCGTGAACGGTCAGCGAAAGGAGAAAATGAAAATGAAGGTGAATGGAGTCGCCAGCTAGGCATTTTTATCCCGAAGGAAAGGTAATGCTGCATAAACCTAGAAATATATGGATAAGACGGTTGCGAACCAAAGAAACTGAGAAAGGGGGTTGGTTACAACCTGGGAAGGTATTAGCACCCAGATTGTCCGTCGTACTCGACGGGATCCACGCTTAAAAGATTGTGTTTTAAAGGGGTAATGTATGTGATATCTATGTGCAAAAGTTGGAAAAGAAATGTACAGGTGTCAGTGCAAAAGGGTGAATGCTCAGGAACTGAGGCTTAAAAGAGAGTGCTGAAAGAGGGAGAAGACACAAAGACTTTTGTTCGATAACAGTTAAGTTATGCCTACATATCCTCGTGTGCAATGAGGAAGTCAGAACACCGTAGTTCAACTCAAAAAGACTGAAAGATAAATTGACAGTGAACTGCTTGCTTGTCTATACTCAAGTGTATGACTCGTCTGGCCCGAGTGCTAACTGTCTTGCATTAGACGGAAAAAGCAAGTTCTCGTTTATGAATGAGTGTGATGAGAAGAGAATCCCGAAGGAGACGATTATTGTTTGTTTTTGTGTTTTCAGTTTTGTTATTGCTTTTGGTGTTTTTCATAAGTTAATGAGCTTAAGCCTAAATCAAGGGCTTGTAAACTCATTATATCCTCCCTGATTAGGGATAATGAGAATACTTAAGTATGAGATAAGCATCTCAACTTAATTACCATGATGATGTAGGATTAAGATCATTAACCTACTTGTGATTAATTAGATGTTTTTGGGTTTTTGTTTAGTGTTAAGTAATGAGTTTAATCTGTAATCACAGATTAATGAACTCATTACACCATCCTAATAGAAGGATAATAGATGAGAACACTTAAGCTGAGGAAGATACCTCAACTTAATCCATGGTTAGGGATTAAATTCATTATATAAAAAATCCTTTATTAAGTGGATTTTAATTATGGGATGAGATTAAGAAGAGAATTTTATGGTTTGTAATACAACTTGAGGGGGACTTGTCCATTAAACACTAGGGTTAGTCCTTCTTAACCATAAAGGAAGAATTAGAACCCTAATGTAAGGCCCAAGTTAAAAGATAAAGTCTTGATGGTTATTAAGATGATTTGATTAAGAGGTTTAAACAAATTAAAGGTTTAACACTTCGGATTAAAGTTATACACTCCATCCTAAGAGACGGATGCAGGCATAACCCTAATTCCAAAGTCCTAAAACTTTAAGAGTTTAGTCTCTGATTATTGAGATGAGAAGAGAGACTCAAGGAGACTCAAAGGTAAAAACTAAAGGAGACTAATCACAACCCTAATTATTATCATTCTTGGATGTTCCTATGGTTTGTAAGGCTTGAGAAATATCTTCAAGGAAGCCACCAATGGAAGAAGCAGAAGAAAGGAGGAAGAAGCAGAAGAATAAGTTACTTACTTCATTGAAGAAGATAAGTAACTTAAATAAAGAAAGTGAGAGATAGAACACAAGTGAACAAGTTCACTTGAAAGACAAGTAAAATCCATATGAAAGAGATGAAAATAAGTGAGAGGTGAAGGCAAATTCACCTCCCAAAATAACTTACCAAAACCTGAAAAGTTAGTATGGATGCATAAGGTATAAAGGATAAAGAAATGAAATGAAATGAGATGAAATGACCAAAGTCAGAAGTGTTTATGCAATGTAAATGTCATGTAAGATGATGCAAAGTCATATAAAATGCATATCTATGATCATACAAGAATGAGATGTCATGTAGCATGCTTTGAAGTTTGAAAACACATGAAAGTCAATGAAATGAAATGAAATGAATGCAAAACATGGCAAATGAATGAAGAAATGATTGGGCAAGGTTCTAAAATGTCCTAATATGTCTAATATGACATATGAATGCATGAAATGTCATGGCAAGCTCATGTAAGGATGCATATGCAAGATTAATGCAAATGAACACATAAAATTAGGGTTTTATGGACAAGCAAGATGCAAATGAACAAAACAGAAGCATATGACATGATAAAAAATTGAAACCAAGCTCAAACAAACCCTAATCACATACTAGGTCACACCCCAAAGGAGAAGGTCAGAAGCCTAACCAATCAAAAGTTATGATTTTCCTAAGTTTTCTAGGGTTTTTGGGTGGTTCAAAGGGAAAAATGCAAATCAAATTGAAAATGCAAGATAAATTCATGAGGCAAGATACCTATAAACTAAATGCAATATGTAACACAATGGAAAAAGAATCAAATTCAAACTCTTATTGGTTAGGCAGAAATGATTTTTTAAAGTTAGGGTTCAAAAATGTGATTTTAATGACCCTTAATTCAAAGAAAATTCACAAATTATGATCAAACCTAAAAAGAAATTTGTGTGAAGAGTTTGAAAATGTTTCTAAATGCATTGGGATGTTTCATGATTTTTTGGTGATTTTTAGAAACCTAAATGTATTTTTAATTAATTAAAAGACTTTAATTAATTAAAAATAACATTTAAATATTTTAAAATACATTTTTAATGCAAAAAATAAAATAAAAATCATTTTTGGAATGAGAAAAATATTTAAAGTCAGAATGCAAAAGAAACTATTTTTGTGATGCTTTTTGCTATTTTAAATAAATTATGCAAGAAAAATGAATAAAAATGAAATGAAAATGATTTAAAATGGAAGGTATGCGTATCCAATGGCTGAGATTCAAATCCAGGGGGTGAGGGTTGACTGCGCGCATGCATCAGTGGTCCAGATCACTCCTGAATAATTAAACCTAATTAATTTAATTAATTATATTTAGGGTTTAATGACTTAATCCTAGCCATCCACGCACGCGGGCAAAACATATCCAAGGGCCACCATTCAAACTGGAAACTAAACCCTAATTAAAACCCTAATTACTTTCAGATGACCGGAGCAAGCTCCGGTCATCTTCTCCGGCCACACCAAAACCTCAAATTCTTCCCTAGGCTAAATCAAAAGCTCTAAAGCTCCAGAAATGATCTACTACCCTCCCTTAACAAGAATCCATCATCAAAACACATTTATCATTCATCAAAAACAAGATTCGAAGCAAATCGTGAAAATATTCAAAACTTTCAGAAGTTCAATAAATGCTCATTTCTCAATCATTTTCAAAACAAATCATATCAGGGTGATCAGTGAAGCATGTAGATTCATTTAGAAACTTAAATAGTAAGTTCTGGAAAAAAGTTCATGAAGCTACCTGAGTTGAAGCTTTGTGTTCTTGAGCTTTCTGGCCTCCCTCTTGGTTCAAATCCACCCCAATGATCTTCCTGATGATGAAGATGAGCTTAGAGCAAGCTTGTGATGGCCATTTTGAAGTGTTTGGTTCTGAGTATGCAGAAATCGTATTTCTGATTGGGGGTGTTTTTGGCTATGGTGAAGGGTGGGAAATGATCCTGAGGTGTTTTTGAGTTGATTGGTGAAGGAAGCTTGAAGTTTTAGTGGCTGGTTTTTGAGATTCGAAGAGAGGAAGTTTTTGACAAATTTTGTGAATACTGAGTGTGTGTGTTTCAGGCTTCAATGTTGTGTTTTTTTGAGTCCTTAGGGTTCACATAATGTATGTTGATTGGCCAGAGAGTTGTAGTGGCACAAGCAGATTGGTATGGGGTGATTTGCAAAAAAGTCAAGATTTGTGTACTTGAGGTATGGGCCTTGGAAGGTCTGACTTCTTGGGGTGTCTGGCCTCAGCATGTTTCATGGAGAGCCATGGAATGGTTTTGATGCAGCTGGCACAAGTGGATGAGAGAATCCAATGCATTTTGCAATTCTTGAAAGTTTTGGCCCTTTTGTGATTTCTTGAAGTTCAAGTCATGAAAATACTTGGTTCAATGCACAATGATGATGTTTAGAGGCCCAATTGACATATTGTGAAGTGTTTGTGTACATTTGAAGTCATTAGAATGCTTGAACATGCCAATTTGCAAAATCCCTCTTTGACATGAAACTTGAAATTATAGGATTTTTGCCGACTTTGAAAGGCCATATCTTGAGTTTTAGGATGAATCAAGACATGTTATTGTACATTTTGAAAAGGGAAAGACCTAATCTACAACTTTCATGACCAAGAATTTTTCATTTGAAGCATTTTTGGTTAAGAAAGAGGAGGTTGAAAAACTTTCCCAAAATAGAAATTTTGCATTTCAAGTCATTTCCATTTTTGGCAAGTTTGCAAATGGCTCAAAATTCTTCAATCTTGTGAACTTCCAACCACTTATAAGATCAAATAAAGATCATATAACTTCAATTTGATGAAAATACCCCTTTGGTTCCATTGTTGGGGGCCTCAGATGCCCTGATTTTGACTTAACTTGCTCAGGAAGTTATCTAGTGATCAGATGACTTCCACAATGAGTTTCTTCATCAAATTTGGTACACATGATCCTTATGACATATTAAGAGCAATAGAAACAAGAATGGCCCAAAAATTTGGAGTGAAGGCCTTTGAAACCAAAACCCTAATTTGGGTCATCTGTGTAGTGAAAGTCCTAGCTCTACTTCCATGCCTTTGCCAGTTCTTGTGATCCCTTGACTTTCATGAACTTTGAGGAGTATAATATGATGATAGAACACACATGGACCCTCTTGGAAAGCTTTAAGGCCCTTGGGATGGCTCAGATGGATCCTTGGATTGCTTAGATCACAAACCCTAGATGCAGATGAACTTGAACTATGCAATGAAACAAATATGCAATATGAGGTGTAATGCTTATGTTAAAAAACATGAAAGATCACAAGCCATGGTGTGATAAAGGGTGAGGGAGAATTTGAGGTGTTTACAGATACACAAAGTCTTCCTTGCATGCAACTTGATCGTGCAAGAAATTGTCAGTTGTTTCTTCATCGATGCTCTCAGGAAAGTTTTCCCATCCAGTTGATTGGATGTTTTTGATATTGATGCAAGAACTTACAGGAGCGGTGTACTTTACGAAATAATCGTATTTTCCACTTGGTTGTCCCAAAGTGTCCCACGTTTCTGTAGGAGTTGTGGAGCCATCTTCAGTAATGACATTCACTTCTGGTGGTGCAAAGTTGAGGAAATCGTGTCCTGCAATCCTTGAAAATTTATCGAGATAACATTGCATGTCACTCGAATTTCCCTCAAAGATTTTTCTGTCCTCTATTTCTGGAATATACTTTTAAATGGAGATCGTCAAGTCGAGTGGCTTATGCGTTTCGTCTTGAGAAATGTATCCTTCCTCATTAAAGTATGTTTTCCATTCGTCATCGAGATCTTCAGAGCCTTCCGAATTGTTTTCCTCAATGGTATGAACCTCTTGAGAGATTGGGTGAAGGAAGCCTCCACTATGGAAAAAGTTTTTAAAAGGACCAAAGTTTTCGTCCTTTGTTGTAGGTTTAGTTGCTGCTGAAGAACAACCAAGACCTTTTCTGGATTCATTGCTGACGGGAATCACGACTTGACCCCAGCCTTTGATATTTTTGCGTTCTAGGGCTTAGAGAGCATCTTTGTAGGAATTGATTAGCGTTCTTATTTCCAACTGATCCTCGTTGCTTATAGAGAGAGCTTGGAACTGGGTTCCAACGACATCTTCTAGTTCCAAATACGAGAATGAGGATAAGTTGCTAACAATCAGGGCTTTTTCCCCGAAAACTGTTACCAATTTTTTATTCTTTACAAACTTTAACTTTTGATGAAGTGTGGAGGTCACTGCCCCTGCTTCATGAATCCATGGTCGGCCGAGTAAACAATTTTATGTTACGCAGATCTCCATGACTAGAAATGTAATTTGGAAGGTATGAGGTCCAATGTTTATGGGAAGATCCATTTCTCCGATAACTTCTTTTCGAGACCCATTAAATGCTTTGACTACAACCTCATTTTTCTCATAGGAGGACCTTGAACAGTCAGTCTTGTGAGAGTGGACCTTGGCATTACATTCAGAGATGAACTTGTGTCTACGAGTATGCTGGCTAGAGCTTCGTTACCGCAGTTGATAGTAATGTTCAATGCCATATTGTGATTCCTTCCTTTTTCAGGAAGATCATCGTCATTAAATCCCAAATTGTTGAAATTAGTGATACTGGAGACGATACCTTCGAATTGGTTCACGGTTACGTCTGGTTCTACCAAGGCTTGCTCCAGAACCCTTTATAATGCTTCACGGTGAGCTTCTGAGCTGAGTAGAAGAGATAACACTGATATTCTTGAAGGAGTTTATAGTAATTGATTCACAATATTATACTCGTTTCTCTAGATGAACCTAAGGATTTCATTTATATCCTTTGTTGCAGACTCTAGATTACTTGTCTGACCCACTGGTGGGTCGATGACCTCAGCTAAAGGTTCCTTTCCTTTCGCAGTTTCTTTAACTCCTTAGTTAAATATTCATCCACTTCTAGTGACTCGACTGATATCAACGATTCTGACAAGAGATGGTAGGGGTATTTCTTTCCCTCCTTCCATGATTGTTAATCCGTACTTATATGGAATTTCCTTCTCGAAAGCATATGGCATTGAGTCTGGAAAATAGATGACCAAAGGGGTTAGACGATCCTTTCGGCTATCGAAAGTAACCTCTATCGGTGCTAGCTTGGGAATTTTTCCGTTGTCAAAGGGAAATTCCAAGCATTTCTTTTCTTCGACCAAAGGGATTATATTGAGAATCTCTTCGTTGGTTTCATAATCCATAAGTTCAACTGCTGGAACTTCCTGTATCATGTTGATTTATTGTGAATCTTGCAGACAAGTAACACCTTGTTCCATTTGATCTTGGAGATCTATGTGAACTATGATACATCCTCGTTTATCCGTTGAGCAGATCTCGCAATTTTTATAAATGTGAGGTGGCAAAAGATTGTATCTAGTTTGTATATGATGCATCTTAACTCTGTCTGAATCTTGTATTCTGGCGTCAAAAGTTTGTCTTCTAGCCGGAGTAGCATTGTTGAGACTAATCATACCAGTTTCTTCGTCCATGTAAATTGGAAGCCACCAATGGTCCAATAAATCTTGAAGATCTCTTTGCACTGTTTCACACCCTTGATTACCTTCAGAGCAACCTCTGCAGTTCCAATAATCGTACATTGATTAGAATCCAAGTCTAACATGCTTAGAGTGCAATTTGACTAAACTGGTATTCATTATGCGAATGTCGAAGATTTGAACCATGCTTGGAGTGCAATTTGACTAAACTGGTATTCATAGTGCAATTTGACTAAACTGGTATTCATTATGTGAATGTCGAAGATTCCAACCTAAATCCAATTGTCGTTGAAGGGCTTCTTGTACAAAGGAGCACCCTTGAACATTTGTTGAGCAGACAGAGCAACTTAGGTAGTTGTGCTGTGGCAAATTATGATGTAAAACTTGTCTAGAATGCATTGCAACCAGATTGACATTCATTGCTCGGATGTCAAAGTTTTGAACAATTCTTGGAGGATCATCAAGTAAATTGACTCCTCGAATTTACTGATCTTGAATTCAGTTAATTGACGCTTTCTCATGTTGTGGTAAAAGATTTGTTTGAACATTTGAATTAGTATCTCTGAAAGATAAAACTTCGTTCTTGACGAATCTCTGGACATTGTACTTGAAAGCTAGGAAATTTTCAATGTTATGCCATTTCCCTCCTTGATGATAAGGACAAGATTGATCGGTTTTATGTTATGGAGGGGGATCAGCAAGAATCACAACAAGAGTCCTTGTCTGAATGTGCCCCTTGCTTAGTAAAAGTGGAAACAAATCAACATATGTTATAGGTATATGGTCAATTGTTGGAGCCCTTGGATACCCGTTCTTGTTAAAGTGTGTGTAAGTTCTGCATTTATAGGATTGGCACTAATTTTGTAAAAGGAATATATCAGCAATAAAAATGTACAAGATCTTACAAAATAAAAAATAGGTTAAGCAAGGAAGTCCTATTGTGCGCCTAAACATGTTGTGTTGAAGTGTTTCAACATTTGGAACAACATGTCGAATAAGATGTCAAGATAGTTTATTCGACATCATGAACTGACAAAAGTGGATTGAACATTCTGTTATGATTTAACAGAAACAGAATATTCAAAGGATATAAAGCAATCCAATGTGGCACTGATTTAAAGATCTTGAAGATTCAAATTTATGTTGGAGACAAATAACAAATATTGAATAAATATAGAGTTTTTATATTTAGAGATATTTAGGAAGTTGTTAATTTGAAGATCTTTTTGTAGCATATTTTTATGCATTATTGTAGTAGTTGTTATGCTGCGTTTTTAGGCCCAAAATCTAGTTGGGATTAGGTTATAAAAAGAAAGCTTCTAACCTAGGTTTAGTAACCAGCCAAAGATGTAAAAGTCATATCATTAGGGTTGAGTTCTTGTAGCAGCCATATGCCAAAAGGTTTATTCAGCAGGGCTGTTTTTCTTTGTAATCCTCAAAGCTTTTAAGCAATAAGTGTTTTGTTCTTGACTGAAGCTTTGAAGCGAGGTTAAGGTGTTGTCATGGAAGAGTGTCTTCTGACTTTGAATTTTTTTTTATCACTGTTGTGATTGTGAGGGAGTGAGATGGGTGTCTCATATTTAGGAGTTCCTAAGTAGAAGTTGTATTGGTAGTGATTAAGTGAAAAGACTGTAAATTATAGGTATTTGCTGAGAAGTATTTGAATTGATACTACATAGTGGATTTCCTTCCTGACTTGGTAGTCCCTGGAGTATATGAGTTTTCATCAAACTGGGTTAACAATTCGAATGTGTTCTTTATAGCTTTTTTGTTTTATACTTTATGTAGTGTTCTTGTTGGATGTCAAACAAGTTGTTTAAACATCCTGTAGGATTGTTAATATCTGATATATCCAAATTTTTAATGTTGTTGTTTGTACCTTGCCATGTTTATCAGTAATAGATCAGATGTCTCAACATTGTATTTGACATCTGAGTTTTTCATACCATAATTTTAATTGGTATCAGAGCAGGCATCCTAGTCTGTTTCTAGATGAGATCCAAGGGGGATACTTCCTGGTTCATGGTCAAGATAGAAGTTTCTATTGAAAAAATGTTTGTTGTGTGAATGGTCCCTAGAAGTGGAAGATGGACTATTATGTTGTTGTATCATGATGGTAAGCTGTTGTTGTAGTAGGTTTGATTTATTTTCAAACCTATTGTTGTTGGTGTCACCTGGAGAATATTGCTAGGTCTAATTCGTGACACTTGAAGTTCCTGAGGAGTTTGTATCCGCTTCTTATTTATCTGATAACTCCTGATGTTAAGAGATCTGAAGGTAGCAGATGTATGTGTTTCGAACCTATCCCCGGTCTGTAGATCTCTTGGTGTGTTCCTTGGAATGTTGTCATATCCCAAGATAGGACATCACGGCAGAATTTTGCATAATTCTGTTGTCTAAAGGATTGATTGAATAAATGTTTTGGGTGTTGAACTAATGTGGTTGAATTACATGTGTTTGGAACCTACTCCTGATCTGGAAGAGGAGGCATCTGTGTGGTATATCTGAGAAGTTTCTAGCCTTGGAACTTATCTCAGTTGTGTGTGTTGGTCAAGGAGTGATCAACATGTTATGTTCTCCTGAGGACAATTTATTTCTTGTCCTTGCTGCAGGAGTGAAGTACCTGAGCTTTAAGGAGTATTACCCCTAAGAGACTCCTTGTACATCAAGGACAAGTGGTGGGGATGTATCAACTTGTGGAGTTGATTGATGTGGATATAGTTGACCATTTACTATATTGGGTGTGAAGATATCTCTAGTCAGACATAATATTGAGTCTGAAGGAGAAGTTTGTTGAGATGTTCCTATTGCTACATATGTTCGTGTTTTGGCCTGATAGCTTGATCAACTACTGATGGTTGATTCCCTTTTGTTCCCTTGCATGTGTTTGTGTGAATTTCTAAGAAGGTTGTCTTCAGAACCATAGTAATATGTGAAGTTTTTTTGTGACTAAGACTGGTGTCTGAAAGAATGCTAGAACATTATCTCAGAAAGTGTCAAATGTCTGCAGAAGAATAGGAATAAGTCATACTACATGTCCTACCTTGTGTGAGAAGGTAATATTATCAGACTTATAGTAAATACCTTGATGGGAGACTTGTTGTTTGTATATTGTTGATGTGATGCATATGATTAAAGATGGATACTTTGACGGGAGACTTAGTATGTATCTCGAAATTATGTATATATACAGTATGAATCTTATGGTTCAAAAAATGTACTGGGAAACTGGTGCTCATCTTCAGGAAGAGCTTTGGTTGTTCTTGTAAGGGGGAGTTAAGAGTGTTATCTATGGTCTATGGGTGCAGTTTTGTTTTTGATGTGTGTAGCTGGAGTTTTTGTTTTTGCCATGACAAGGAAGGTGTGCAGAATCATGAAGTTAGAATTAATAATATTATTAGAACTTTGTGAAGATTGCTTTACTCAAGGAAAAGTGTCATCCTTGGTATATTTGTAAGGTGTAGTTCTGAACAATTCCTTCTGAAGCTTCAGATAGTGGTAGGTTTGAGGACTTTGGAGAAGCACTGGCAGTTTCTCATCAATGTATGATATTGGTAGGAACTTCTGCAGAATCAACAGAATGGAGGTTGTCTACTCAAACTTGGTTGATGAATCAAGTCTATGAGAGCATGGAACTCTTGTTTTGTTAAGGGAGGAGGTTCTTTCAAGTGGTAGAAGAAGGAGCTGAGTTCAACAGCCGGATGTGGAATGATAATGTTCAAACATCTAGTTCAACATCAACATTTCAGTTTGTTAAGTGGCACATTAATTTAAGATAGGATGATTTACAAAATAAGTAGATCAAAATATTTTTGAGAGAATTTTGACAAACGTGAAGAAGACATAGTGTGGCAGTTGGATTTTTCATATGAGGGTTCCTAAATGAGGTGATCAAACTGTGGCTATTGGTTGATCTCTTTAGTGGATTCAAAGAATCAAGATAATCAGAGTGTGGCAACTGGTTGCTCTTAAGGATTGTCTTGGAACAAGTTACTATTGGGAAGAAGGGTGATGAGTTGAAGACTCAAGGAGATTTGTTCTTCTTGAAGGTGGATGAGAGTTTATCTCTCTTTCTGGATTTCTGATTCAAGTTGGTGGCACAACATTGTTGAAAGTATTCAGTTCTTGGATTACTATGTTTTAGTAAGTCCAGTTGGTGGAACATATTAAGAATCATGGCGATGATGTCTTGGTATATGGAAGATGTTCTAACTGGTGTTAGGACATTATTTGGGGTGAATGTCTTCTTTGTATCTAATTTGAATATACCTAATCATATGAGTTAATGATGAAATAGACGATACGTCTTAGAAGAAAACTGTAGAGAAGACTGAAGTAGATCAGGTATCGATTGCTTGGAAGTCTGAATGTGGATATTCAGAAATTGATTCTAATGTCAAAATTGGTTTGGATAGTATTGTCTGGAGTGTTTGGCCAAAAGACTGTGAAGGTAATGAAGGCCTAGTGTTAGGACCTGCTTGCAAGAAGATGTTCAACATTTGTAGCCTGGGATAACAACGAACTAAGAAGGGATCATGTGTTTTGGTACATGTGTTGATTGTGTTCAATTGTGAATTGAACAGAGAGTGAGCTCTGGAAGACATGAAGATGTGTCTTATGTTTTCCATTCATCATAGTATAAAGAAGCACGTGTTATCCTTGATAGGGGGAGTAGTACCTTAATAAGTTTATGTGTTGTTACACAACATGTTATGACATGTTCTACTAAGTATGGTAATTTAATTCTTAGGTTGATATATATTACTTAGTTGTTGTATGCTTCCTCATGTGTGATCCAGATGATGATTGTCATGAAAAAGGCATTGTGAAGTCATATGGGATAAAGTTGCTATCTGCAGTTTATTTGTGGATCCTGAAGGGGTGTGAACCATGCTATAGTGTTGCTAGCAGACAATATATGGTTGGATATCATAACATGTTTCAAAACATGTGTGTGTTGAGCCTAGCTAGGATGGTTATGGACGGTGTTGGTGTCAAACACGAGTTTTATTCATGTGTGTTTGTTATTGGTCTGTTTGTTTTGGGAGAGAAAAGACAGTTGGTCAAGGTTTGTTTTGGATGGACCACATTTAATGGTGCATAAGTTTTTGCTCCTATAATAAAGATCTTGGACCAAGAACGCCTCTTTATTAAAAGATAGTTCGTTACTATCTATGTCATAGCCTACTATTTATAGAAACACGTTTCTCCTCATTCAGCATATGAGTATTTTTCATATTTTCTTCCTTCTAATGGGGTTCATTTGTTTCTGGATGAGTAATACATGGGTGTGATGCTGTGAGGGATGTTTTGGCTAATTTTTGGCTAAAAACGGGGAGAAAGAGGTTGTTAAGATGGTGTGTTTGGAGCTGTTGTTACAATGGCTGTGTCAGACATGTGGTGGTGTGGTGGTTGGGATGTAAAGATTGATGTTATAGGTTAGTCTTTGTGACTTGTGTCCTGAGTTATGAACACAATTGTGACATGTGTTCTGAGTTATATAAGAGAAGGTGAGGAATTTTCTCTTATGCCACCATTGGTCTCCTTGATGGAGAATGTTCAGCAGACTGAGAAGAATGTTTCTAGGAACCTGAATGGATAGGGGTAGTAGTGGATTAGTTCGGTCAAGAGTTAAATACTTTCTACTCCTTGTCCACTGCTATTTCCACTGAAGGAATGGAAGGCTGCTGAGGAAGATGTCAAGCAACATGTCCTAACATGATAAAGAAAAGGTTGTTTTTTCAGTTTTGCTGCTATAATATGAGTTGTAATTTTTTTTGAAGTATTTGTTTTAGCCAAAATTTGCCAAAGGGGGAGATTGTAAGTTTTGTATTTATAGGATTGGCATTTATAGCAACAATCAGCTACCACACTTTGATTATCTTGATTCTTCGAATCCAATATAGAGATCAACCAATTGCCACATTTTGATCATCTTCTTTATGAATCCTCATATGAAAAATCCAATTGCCACACTTTTCTTCTTCACGTTTATACGAAATCTTCCAAAGATATCCTAATCAATAAAGTTGATCTTCATCAAGTTGCCAAAATAACAGACCTTTTGAAGCATTCAATCCTTGCAGATCATTCTATCTTAAATTGATGTGCCACTCCACCAATTAGATTATGATGTTGAACTAGATGTTTGAACATTGTTAGTCCACATCTAACTTTTAAATTCAGCTCCTTCTTCTGCCACTTGAAAGAACCTCCTTCCTTTATAGAACAAGAGTTCCATGCTCTCATAGACTTGATTCATCAACCAAGTTTGAGTAAGCAACCTCCATTCCGTTGGTTTTGCAGAAAATCCTACCAATATCACATATTGATGAGAAACTTCCACTGTTTTCTCCAAAGTTTTCAAACCTTCCACTGTCTGAATCTTCAGAAGGAATAATTCAGAACTACACCTTGCAGCTATACTAAGGATGATATTTCTCTTTGAGTAAAGAAATCTTCACAAAGTCCTGATGATATTGTCAATAATAACTTCATGATTAAAAAACACCTTCCTTGTCAATGGAAGAACAAAACTCCAGCAACTCCCACCATACAATAATCTGCATCCTTGCACCAATAGACCACAAATAACACTTCTTAACTCCCCCTTTCATGAACAACCAAAGCTCCTTTTGAAAACGAGCATTAGTTACTTAGAACACTTTCTAAACCATAAGATTCAGACTGCAGATATGCATACTTCCAAATAAATACCAAGTCTCCCATCCAAGTATCCACCTTTATGCACCATAAAAATAATAGAAAAATACCAAGTCTCCCATCAAGGTATTTACTAATGGTCAGATAAGATTACCTTCTCACACAAGGTAGGAAATGAGTCTGACTTCTTCTTCTTCTACAAACATCTGACAATTTCTGAGATAATGTTCTAACATTATTTCAGACATCAGTATCAATCACAACTTCACATATTACTATGGTTCTGAAGACACCCATCATAGTATTCCATACACAGGTAAGGGAACACAGATAATCAGCCATCAGTAGTTGACCAAACCAAAACATAGACATATGTAGCAATTGGAACACATACTTCTCCTTCAGACCCAATATTCAGACTGTCTGACTTGAGATGTCTTCACACACAATATAGCTACTGATCAGCTATATCCACATCAGTCAACTTTACTAGTTGACACAACTTGACCTTCATGTACAAGGAGTCTCTCTGAAATAATACTCCTTGAAGCTCAGACACTTCACTCATGCAACAAGGACCAGAAATAAACTGTCCTCAGGAGAACAAGACATGTTGATCACTCCTTGATCAACACACACATATAAGAGAAGTTCTAGGGCAAGAACCTTCTTAGACACACCATACAGACACCTCCTCTTCCAGATCAGGAGTAGATTCCAAACTTGTGTGAAATAAACACAGTAGTTTAGCACCCAAGCATCTATATAGCCATTCCTTGGACAACAAAATCATGCCTAATTCTGATGTGATGTTATATCATGGGATAAGACATTATTCCAAGGATCACACATAAATCTATAGACAAGAGATAGGTTTGTTTAAAACATTCTTCAGATCTCCAAACAACCACTTCTCTTTACAATGCCTTGAGTGGACTTGAAAAAGAATCTTCAAGTTTCATTAGCACAGTTAACAGAAGCAGATAGACATATATCCCTAACATCATAGGATATACCTCTAGAGAAAAGCAACCTTCTCAAACAAAATGAGTTATTAGATAGATAAGCAATGGATACACAACTCCTCAGAAGCTCCAAGTGTAACAAATTAGCCCTTCCAATATCTCCAGGTGACACTGTTGCACCCCAAAATTTGCCCTCACAATACAAGACTTTGTGTGCTAAGAAGGTTCACAAGGTTCACAAGATTCTCAATGTTTACATAACCTTTCATGAGGTTCATGAAGTCTACAAGTTACTTTATGAAGGTTCACAAGGTTCACAAGTTTCTCAACATTTACAAGACCTTTCATGAGGTTCATGAAGTCTACAAGTTACTTTATGAAGGTTCACAAGGTTCACAAGTTTCTCAATGTTTATATAACCTTTCATGAGGTTCATGAAGTCTACAAGTTACTTTATGAAGGTTCACAAGGTTCACAAGTTTCTCAACATTTACAAGACCTTTCATGAGGTTCATGAAGTCTACAAGTTACTTTATGAAGGTTCACAAGGTTCACAAGTTTCTCAACATTTACAAGACCTTTCATGAGGTTCATGAAGTCTACAAGTTACTTTATGAAGGTTCACAAGGTTCACAAGTTTCTCAATGTTTATATAACCTTTCATGAGGTTCATGAAGTCTACAAGTTACTTCTTGAAGGTTCACAAGGTTCACAAGATTCACAATGTTTACATAACCTTTCATGAGGTTCATGAGGTCTACAAAGTCACTTTACAAGGTTCACAAGGTTCACAATTGGTCAGAAGAGTTGACAATTCCCTCAGACAATGCACCTCCTAAGTAGTGCATCCAAAACTAGGGTTTTGACTTTAATCAGGCTAAATGAACTTCCAAGACTTCAAGTGAGCTTCATAACATCTTATATGTGTGTAAGAACCCCTATGACAAGTTTCAAGACTTTTCTCAGAAGTTTGCTCAGTCAGATGATCAGATAAGTCAAAATCAGTCAATGCAGTTAAAAAGTCAAACTGAGGTCAACTGTGGTCAAACCAAAGTCAAACTTCATGATTTTTTGCCAACATAAATTATATGAATTAAAATTCATCATTTGATCAAGGGTTGATCATGATTCATCAAGGAGATTTCAGATCATCAAGAATCAGGAGTTTCTAAATTAGGGTTTCCTTAGTAAAAGTCAACTGAACTTTGACCAGCCATAACTTTCACATACTTCATCACCAAGTCTCCATCCAAAGCTCATTTTGAAGGAAATTGAATTCTCTACAACTTTGTGTCTCACAAGCCAAGCCCAAAAATGCTTCATTTGGAAGGTATGAGCTAGGACATTATAGGTCCTTTTGAAAGTCAACAAAAAGTCAACAACTTCAAAAGGGCATAACTTGAGATTGGTAAATGATATGGACATGAAACCAGTGGGGTTGTTTATAGGATTCTTCAAGCTTTCCAAAATGTCCAAGAACACCCTCATAGCTTTAAAATTGAAGGATATGTGCCCTTGCAAAGTTGGGAAATTTTTAGTTGGTTTATGATGAAAATGGAGGTCTAAAACCAATTCTTTCCAAATGGGCTTGCCAAATTATGATCCAATCCATACACTATCATCATGCACGACCCAAATGATTAAAAATCAGAATTTTTATTATTTTATTTTTATTTATTTTGATTTAATTCATAAAAAATCATTTTAAATAGAAATAAAATATGAAAATATGTTATTTAATGGAGATTTGGTTTCTAGAATGTCTTCAATATTGATTGGAATTGAAAGGGAAGGAAATCATAAGATTGATCCAAAAATAGCAAGCCTTCATACACAAATATTTGAATTTTAAGACATGATCAATTTCAATCTTTTTGAATCAAAATTTCCACACAACAATTCAATTTTATGACCTAAGTTCACTCATCTATAAGTACTAAACATAATGCAATCATCAAGACACGAATTTCAGCAGCCCAAAGGTTAGTTCACAAAGTCAAAAAATCATACAAAAGCTCACATTCGGTTTCGGATTTCCAGAGCTTTACAAGGTATTTTGAGGACATGGACAGGATTATGGGACTTCACTGATCATGAATCAATCACCATTTGCATCAAAAACATCATGAATTGCATAACCCGAGCCAAACCCTGTTCTTGAATATGACTTTTCGATTCCATTGATTTACTGTGTTTAACTTGTTTTTGATTGTTGAATGATGTTTATGATGGACCTTAGAACGATTCTGGGCCATTCAATTGAATTTTTCGTGCATGTATAAGAATTCACCATAGTTAGGGTTTCATGGCCGTTTTAGGGTTCTTCAATTCATCCATTATAAATGAATTTTAAAGACATGGTTGAGTTGTATGGATCACGTAGAATGTAATGCACTAATCAATTTCACCAAATGTTGCTGTTTTGTCCATATTTGAGTTTTGTAGGTGTTGCTGCAAATTTGGTTTTCGCAGGTACAATGGAAGCAAAGTTCGCAGCTAATTTTGTAGGTCATAAGGTTGAAGAAGAAGCTAGGTGGCGCGAAACCTGTATTTGAATTATTGTTTAAAAATAATATAAATTTGTTTCTATTTATTATCACAAGCCAATGCTTGTCCTGGTGGTAAGACTACTGCGCGTTTAGGTGAGTGGCCTGTGTTCGAATCCAGGCCATGTACATTTTTTTTTCTTATTTTTTCCAGGTTAAACATACATAATATATTATGTATTGTTGCCAACTCATTAGCAGATGGGCTCTTCCAGCCAGGCGGTCATGCGTGTGTTTGCTAGTTTCAAAGGTCCTGGGTTCAACACCACCCCAGGCCTTTTGCTTTCTTTTATTTTCCTGATTTTTCCGGATAAGGAACAAAACCAAATGAAGCATATTCTCTTTCACCTGCGTGCTGATGGTCCAGTGGTGGAGGCCGTGGTTGGCAAGCATGAGGGACTGGGTTCAAACCCCAGCCCCATCAGGTTTTGATTTCTTTTTCTTTCTTTTGCTTTATTTTCTAATTTAATTACTATTATACATAAAATAAATTGAAATTACATTGTTTTATTATTTTCTATATTATAAAATATATATTATGTGTTCTAGTTCCTAAAAATTATTTTCTAAAAAAAAAAACTAGTTTTTATTATTATGTTTATTTAAATTATAAAAAACATATATATGTACTATTTAATTAAAGGAATTGTCATTATATAAATCCTAAATATATTTTTAAATGAATCCTAATTTTGTAAAACCTAATTTTATTTTTCTAAATAATTTTCATTTTCTAATTCTTAATATAATTAGTATGTATATATTCATTTAATATAACTTTTGTAAATATAATGATTAATAAAATTAAATCTTATAAATATAATACTTAATATAAAATTTTGTAAAATATGATTAATTTTGGTGAATGTAATCTTTAAATATAATTATAACCTATTTTCTTATATATAATATGTAAATATTTTTTCTAATTTGTTTATAACCTAAATTATATATAAATAATTTTTAATATGTATTTAGAAACAATTGAACCTATAATAATTTAATTTTGTAATTATAAATAATTTAATAATTTGTACATAAATTAAAATATTACCATAATCCTTTAATTGTTCATATTTTTAAATAAATGTCTATATTAAAAATGTAATTTTGTGTTTATCATGTTATTATAATATTTTTGCTAATTCTATTTATTTTAATTATTGTTATTATTACTAACCATATTATTATTAATTTATTTATTTTTGCTTATTATTATTTCATTAACCCTATTTATTTTTAATATTATTACTAACCCCTATTATAATTATTATTGCTTATTTATTTATTTTTGCTTATTATTTATATTTTTGCTTATTTATTTATTTCTTGCTATTTATTTTTAATTGCTTATTAATTATTATTGTAATTGCTCCTTGGTGTAAATTTTTGTAAATATTTAATTTATTTAATTTTTATGCTATGGTTAGTAAAATAGGGAGTGTAAACATGTATTATATTTAAAAATTGAATTTAGATCATTTTAATTAAAAGATAAATTAAATTAAACACTCACACACGTAAGTCGATTTTTTAATCGCCGTCTCACTTTCTAGGGTTACCTCTCAATGTTGCCTAATCATAAGGTCAAGTGGGGTGTATAAAGCAAGTCCCTTAAAAAGAAAAGTCATCAAGTCCCTTAAATGGTTGCCTTCATAAAAGATCTTGTCCCTTTCGAATAATGATGACAGTCCCTCCTAATTGCTTAATACACCCTACAGTTGCCTTCATTAAACAGATGTCCCTCACATGTCCCTTACATCCAAGGTAACGACTACCTATTCCTTAATAATAGGGATAGTCTTACCACTTAAAGGATAAAGAACAGAAAAGACTTAAATTTTAGGGTAGGTACCTCCTAGTTGCTTGCTCACTCCATTCAAAATTTTTCAAACACTTAACAAATTTCAAACAAATTTTCAAACACAAGTTTTTACGCATCCGTACATGGATCATTATTAACTCATATGAAAATTTTCTATTCACACACTACACATTTTCAAAAACAATTCAAAGTGAGCTAAGTAACTAAGAGCCCATGGATAACCATGGATGTAAAGGGTGCTAACACCTTCCCTTTACATAACCTACCCCCCGGACCCAAAAATCTTTTAAGGTCTTTCCTGTTCTTTTATTCCCTTTCCTTTGGATAAAATAAAAGTCGGTGGCGACTCTTGCTATCCGCAACATTTAACTAAAGTCAGTTCTCCCACCGTGTTACAGAACTGACGACTCTGCTGGGGATTTAAATTAAAGAGGGGTACCCTTAGGAATTAGATCATTTTAAATTGTTTGCCTTGTTTGCTTTACTTCACTTGTTGGGCTCTTATGTGTGAAAGATCCTAACCCGGATCTAGTGTACCTTAGGTAAATGGCAATAGACCAAGGAAACTGTACGACGTATATCGATACGGTTGATCTGGTGGCCATAGTTAGTGTGACTTCTTGGTTGGTGCTTATGTTCCTTAAGTCAAGTTGAGGATAATATGAGGCTGCCATATGTTGTCAATGCACTAACTAACTTTTAGAACCCTAGTTATCCCATCTTGGCCTTTAGAAGGTAGTGAGGTAACCGGCTTTGGTGCAGACTGAAGTTGGTTGACACTCGATACTACGCTCATTGAGATCTTAAACTTGGAGGGTTTTGGTTGGCAAGTAAGTTGCCTTCTGAACAACCACCCTTGTGAAGGATCAATGATATTGAGATCCCTTAGAACCTGGTTACTTTTGTAGGACAGGATGAACCAACTAAACTTCAGGGGAGGGTACTTACCTTTAAACCTCATGCAAGCCTTTAAACCTAGGGCTATTGTGTGACTTGTTTGTGTGTGCCACATGTTTGTGATTGAGCATAACATCATGACATCATCATGCATCATAAGCATAGCATTTTCACTAACCATTTCAAGGACCAAAGGATTTATCTTTGTTCTTTGTTGCAGGTCATGACTTCTGCTCGTAGGAACACCATCAGGATCAACTTTGTAGGGATACCTTCTAAGCTTAAAGAGTTGGTTTCTCAAGTGTCTGATCATTCCCAGTTCATCAAGAAACATGGTCACCTATTGGATCTAGTCACCTCAGGGTTTAATGAAGACATGATGAGTGTTCTGTTTCAGTTCTTTGACCCTAAGCACCATTGCTTTACATTCCCTGACTATCAGCTGGTTCCTACAATGGAGGAGTTCTCTAAAATTCTGGGTATACCTGTTCTTGATCAAAGACCCTTCACAGGCCTGGAGAAGGAGCTTAAACCAGAAGTTATTGCTACAGCGCTACATTTAAAGAAGTCTGACATTGTTCTAGAAACGAGAAGCGGAGTTAAGGGTATTCTTGCTAAGGTACTAATGGATAAGGCTCAGGTGCTCTTGAAGGCCATGAGCTATGATGCTTTTGAGGAGATCTTAGCCTTGCTGATTTATGGCTTAGTATTGTTCCCCAATCCAGATCAGTTCATAGACGTTCATGCCATCAACATATTCCTGAGTCACAATCCAGTACCTACATTGCTTGGAGACATCCTACATTCTCTTCATGCTCGTACTACAAAGGCAAGAGGAACTTTGATGTGCTGCATACCTCTTCTTTCTAGGTGGTTTATTTCTCACCTTCCTCGCTCAGTAATGAAGAATGAACAAGGGTTCAGATGGTCCAAAAGGATCATGTCACTTTCTCACTCAGATATCCATTGGTGCTCCAGATCTATGGGGAATGTCACCATCATTGACCGTTGTGGGGAGTTTCCTAATGTGCCACTACTAGGCATAAGAGGAGGCATCACCTACAACCCCTCTCTAGCTTTACGACAGTTTGGTTACGCCCGGAGTGATGGTCCACATGACATGTTGATTCAGGGCATTGTGTTTGATTACGACAACGATCTTCAGGGTTACCGTCAGAGATTCATACGAGCCTGGGGAAAAGTAAACAGGGTTGACAGCAAGACACTGGAGCCTAAGTACACTATTCCTATGGAAGCTTATCTTAGATGGGTGCGATCTCGTGCTCAGACTCTCATGATGCCATATCCTGCCGTCCTACCAGTTACCATGGAACCTGTTGCTGAAGGAGACACAGCTTATACCATCCTTCACCCAGACATGCCTACTGATACGGAAGACTTGCAGAGATCATGGATCCAACTGAAGGAGCAAAGAGATACTTTCGAGGCTCATTACAAAGTAAGCCAAGAAAGGATCCTGGAACTAACAAAGCAACTTCACGAGGAACGGAACCTCAACTCATACCTCAACACAAAGAGGAAACGTCCATGGGAGACTTAAAACCCCATCTTTTGTACTTATTTCATTTTTTGTAAGCCCAAAAGGCAAAACAAAGTTATTACTAATAAAAGTTTACCTTCTTGTTTGTCTAAGCAAATTTAAATCCTGCGGTCCTTGAAAACATTGCATATGCATTCCCATATCATTTCATTGCATCACAGGTTTATAATTGTGCACAGGTTTCTCATCTTCTCGCTGTTTATTTCAGCAATGGCTCTTGAAAAATCAGTTAAGGATCTCCAGGCACAAAATGCACAGTTCCAAGAGCTGATCTTGAACCTGTCCAAGGGGCAGGATGAATTGAAGGCACTGCTGGCCAAGAAGACTAAGAAGACTAGAAGGTCTGCTGGTTTGATCAACATGGGAAGAAGGTTCAAAGGTCTTGCCAAGACCAAAGAACCAGCTGAAGACTATGAATCTGAGGAATTTGAAAAGGAGGGAGGTAGTCTCCACAACACTATGGGGGACTCTGACTATGAGGCTAATTACTACCATGAGCCTAATGAAGACAAGTTCAAGATGCTGGTGGATAGAATGGATGCTATGGAGTTGCAGAAATCATCTGGGCTAGACTTTGAGGATTTGAGTCTGATATCTGGGGTAGTCATACCCATTGGTTTCAAGGTTCCTACCTTTGTTGTCTATGATGGGGTCTCTTGTCCCAAGCTGCATTTGAGGTCATATGTCAGAAGAATTCAACCTCACACTGCTGACAAGAAGTTGTGGATCCACTTTTTTCAAGAGAGCTTATCTGGAGCTCAGTTGGAGTGGTATTATCAGTTGGAGAGTGTCAACATCAGAGACTGGAATGATCTTGCTGAAGCTTTCTATAAGCAGTATCAATACAATGCTGACTTAGCCCCCACTCGCAAGCAGCTTCAGAACATGTCTATGGGTGCCAAAGAGAGTTTTAAAGAGTATGCCCAGAAGTGGAGAGATTTAGCTGGAAGAGTTCAACCCCCTTTGACTGACAGGGAATTGGTTGATATGTTCATGTGTACGCTGAATGGTCCGTTCTACAGTCATCTCATTGGAAGCTCATCATCTGGCTTCACTGAGTTGATCATGACAGGAGAGCAAGTAGAGAATGGTATAAAGAATGGTAAGATCCAAGTGGGTACTTCCTCATCAGGTGCTGCAAAGAAGCCTCCCACTGGGAAGAAAGAATCCAATGCTGTTTATGGTCAACCTGATCGTAACAGAAGGCATCAGTCTGTTAGTGCAGTGCATATTTCAAATCCAACTCCTGCAACAACAGAGCAGCCACAGGGCAACCAACAGAGGGCTAGAAGGCAGTTCACGAAGATCAACATGTCAATGGCTCAGGCATTGCAACACTTGTTGAAAGCTGAACTTATTACTTTGAAAGAGGCTCCTCAGAATCCTAATGTTACCTCTCCCAGGTACAATCCCAATGCACGATGTGCATATCATTCAAACTGTCAGGGACATGATACTAATAACTGCTGGATCTTGAAGAATAAAATTCAAGATATGATTGATGCTGGAGAAATTGAGTTTGATCCTCCAGGTACTCCAAATGTGATTACTTCTCCAATGCCAAATCACGAGAAGACTGTCAATGCCATTGATGAAGATTTACATATCCATTCAGTTGCAGAGTTGACCACACCATTGGCCATCATCAGAAAGAAGTTAGTGCAAGCTGGGTTCTTTCCGGGTTGTCGTGAAGATTGTGTCTATTGTGAGTATAATCCAGAGAAGTGCTTCAGGTTGAAAGACGGAATTCAGCGTCTCATGGATAATTACACCATAGTGTTTGAAAGAAAACCGTCTTCTGTGGAAAGTATGGTAGATCATATTACGCAAGGTAAGAAGATTGAGGAGGTTGACATGGTTGACAAAGTACTGGTGAGAATCACTTCAAAGGGTCCTATTAAAATCACTCATCAGGGTCCAATCAAGATTACTGCTGAAGGTCCTGTGAAAGTTGTTGCTGAAGCCAGAGTTGCTCCTGTGGTCATTACTACTCCTGGTCCTATCCCGTATACGTCTGACAAAGCTGTGCCCTGGCATTATGGATCTGATGTTTACATCCATGGTGTTAAGCAAGAGCCTATAGCTGATGTGCCTGTTGATGTTGACAATATTGCTGGATCTAGTAAGATCACACGTAGTGGAAGAGTCTTCTCTCCTCCAGTTACTTCCAAGAATGCAGTTACTCCTGCTGCTACTTCCACCACTGATGCTAGGGGCAAGGGTCCTGTTATTGAGCCTATATCTACTGATGTGCCAGCTGTTGATGACCTCTCTAAGCAGATGGAAGAAGTATTGAAAATCATTCGCAAGAGTGATTATGACATTGTTGATCAGTTGGGGCATACTCCCTCGAAGATTTCTATGCTATCCTTGTTGTTATGTTCTGAGGCTCATGCCAAGTCCTTGATCAAGTTTCTGAAGACTGCTCATGTACCCAGTGCAATTTCTGTTGAGCAATTTGATAACTGTGTTGCCCACCTGACCTATGACAATGGGTTAGGGTTTTCTGATGCTGATTTGACCCCTGCCAAGAGAGATCATAACAGGGCCTTGCATATTTCAATTGAATGCAGGGGCACTACCTTGTCACATGTGCTGATAGACAATGGTTCCTCTTTGAATGTGTTGCCTAAGGAAGTCCTGAACAAGTTAAGTCCTGAAGATGTTGTGCTGAAGCCCAGTAATATTGTGGTAAAGGCTTTTGATGGTTCTAGAAGAGTAGTGCATGGAGAAATTGATCTTCCAATCAAAGTTGGCTCCCAGGTGTTTACTGCTACATTTTTTGTGATGGATATTCGTCCTTCATACTCTTGTCTGCTTGGTCGTCCCTAGATCCGTGGGGCAGGTGCTGTAACCTCTACATTGCACCAAAAGTTGAGATATCCGGTGGATGGAAAGGTTGTTACTGTCTATGGAGAAGAAGAATACTTTATCAGCCATGTGAATACCTTCAAGTATCTGGAAATGGACGGTGAATACATTGAAACTCCGTGTCAGACGTTTGAAGTGGTTCCCTGGGTTGTTAATGATTATGTAGCTCCTCCTGTTGCGAAGAAAGTTCCCGTGGTCACCAAAAAACCTCCAACAATGGCAATGGCTTCCCTCAATGATGCTAGAGCTGTGGTGGATGAAGGTGGTTGTACTATTTGGGGTCAACTTCCTAATATTCCATACAAGTCTGACAAGTTTGGTTTGGGTTTCACTGCAGAGTCCCAGAAAGCTGTTCGTCGTGCTCGTGCTGCTCGTATCACTAATCAAGGGGTTATGAAAGATCAGATCAATGCTGTGGGAGACTATGATGGAGACTACAACTTGGATGCTTGGATTTTTCCTACTGTGGATGCTGGACTCAATAATTGGAAAGCTGAAGATGTTATCCCTATCTCCTTTAGTCAGGAGTAAATACTATTACTGTGTTGTTGCTTTTTTTTTTAAGTTTGTAATTTCTGAACAATTAAAACTCTCAAGCCTTGTGCCTTACCCGGGGCACAATGGTGTGCTTGTTACGGGATGTCATTTCATTTGCATACTTCATTCAATAAAATCAATGGACGTTTCGTTTTCGTAAATATTGTGTTCCTTGTCTTTCTTTTCTTTTATTTTTGTTTTATCAGCTATGTGTTCTTACACACACCCACATCACTAAAATGCAGATCCTCATCCACTCTGGATCTTGTTGATAACAGTTCTACTATTGCCAATTATAATTTCGAGAATCCGATCTATCAAACTGAAGACGGAAATGAGGACGATTGTGAAATACCTGTAGAGCTTGCTAGGTTGTTACAACAAGAAGAGAAAGTTATACATCCACATGAGGAGCCAGTCGAAGTTGTGAATCTGGGAACTGAAGAAAACAGAAAAGAGGTCAAGATAGGGGCTGATCTAGAGGACAGTGTCAAGAACAGATTGATTCAGATGTTACGTGACTATGTGGAGATCTTTGCTTGGTCTTATGAAGATATGCCAGGCTTGGATACAGACATTGTGGTTCACCGTTTGCCAGTGAAAGAAGATTGTCGTCCAAAGAAGTAGAAGGTTCGTCGTATGCGTCCTGAAATGTCAGAAAAGATCAAGGCAGAGGTAATGAAACAGTTCAATGCAGGGTTCTTAGCAGTGACTTCTTATCCTCAGTGGGTTGCAAATGTGGTACCAGTTCCTAAGAAAGATGGTAAGGTACATATGTGTGTAGACTACAGAGATTTGAATAAGGCTAGCCCTAAAGATGACTTTCCACTTCCTCATATTGATATTCTGGTAGACAACACTGCTCAGCATAAGGTATTCTCTTTTATGGATGGTTTCTCTGGTTACAATCAGATCAAGATGGCACCTGAAGACATGGAGAAGACAACATTTGTGACACAGTGGGGTACTTTTTGCTATAAGGTGATGCCATTTGGTTTGAAGAATGCAGGGGCAACATATCAGCGTGCTATGGTGGCTTTGTTTCATGATATGATTCATCATGAGATAGAGGTATATGTGGATGATATGATAGCTAGATCCCAGAATGAGGAGCAACATCTTGATCATTTGCATAAATTGTTTGAGAGGTTGAAGAAATACAAGTTGAGATTGAATCCAAACAAGTGTACTTTTGGAGTTAGATCTGGAAAGCTCTTGGGTTTTATTGTCAGTGGAAAAGGTATTGAAGTGGATCCTGCAAAAGTGAAAGCTATACGAGAAATGCCAGCTCCCCGTACTGAGAAGGAGGTTAGAGGTTTCTTGGGACGATTGAATTACATTGCAAGATTTATTTCCCAGTTGACTGCCATCTGTGAGCCAATTTTCAAGTTGTTGAAGAAAGATCAGGTGATGGAATGGAATGATGAGTGCCAGACTGCCTTTGATGAAATCAAGAGATACCTGTTAGAACCACCAATTTTGATGCCACCAGTTGATGGAAGACCCTTGATTATGTACTTAACAGTGTTAGACAACTCAATGGGGTGTGTATTGGGGCAACATGACGAGTCTGGTCGAAAAGAGCAGGCAATATACTACCTTAGCAAAAAGTTTACCGACTGTGAAACAAGATACTCGCTGCTCGAGAAAACTTGCTGCGCTTTGGCATGGGCTGCTCGCCGACTAAGACAGTATATGTTGACTCATACTACCTTGTTGATTTCGAAGATGGATCCAATCAAGTACATATTTGAGAAACCTGCTCTCTCCGGAAGAATTGCAAGATGGCAAATGATCTTGACGGAATATGACATACAGTATACTACTCAGAAGGCCATTAAGGGAAGTGTTGTAGCTGATCATTTGGCTCATCAAGCAGTGGATGATTACCAGTCAATGAGTTTTGAGTTCCCTGATGAAGACATTATGATTATTACCAAAGAACCTGGACAATATGACAGACCTGAACAAGGATCCCGATGGACTATGGTTTTTGATGGTGCCTCTAATGCACTTGGTAATGGTGTTGGTGTTGTGATTAGTTCCCCTGAAGGTTGTCATACCCCGATTACTGCTAGACTTTGTTTCTATTGTACCAATAACATGGCTGAGTATGAGGCATGTATCCTGGGTATTAAAGCTGCTATTGATATGAAGATTCAGTTCCTTGACGTGTATAGAGATTCAGCCCTGGTAGTTAGTCAGATCAAAGGAGATTGGGATACTAAGCATGATAACCTCATTCCTTATAGAGAGCATGTGTTGTCTTTGATCCCACATTTCAAAGAGATTACCTTTGAACATATTCCACGAAGAGAGAATCAGTTGGCAGATGCTTTAGCCACCATGGCATCCATGTTTGAGATCAGCTGGGATGATGAAGCTCCTAAGATTACCATTGATAGATTTGAAAAGCCTGCATATTGCAATGAGATTGATACAGAAGGGGCAGAGGAGAAGCCTTGGTTCTATGAAGTGAAAAGATATCTTGAAGCTCAGGAGTTCCCTGAAGGGGCATCTGTCAAAGATAGGAAATTTCTGAGAAGGTTCTCTGCTAAGTTCTTTTTGAGCAATGGCATTTTGTACAAGCGCAATCATGATTCAACTTTGCTTCGTTGTGTGGATAAGAAGGAAGCAACTGAGATTATGGAAGATATGCATGATGGGATCTTTGGCACTCATTCTAGTGGACATACTATGGCAAAGAAGATTTTGAGAGCAGGTTACTATTGGTCTTCCATGGAAGCTGATTGCTATCAACACTCTAGAACATGTCATAAGTGTCAAATCTATGCTGATAAAGTACATATACCTCCATCACCCTTGAATGTGTTGACTGCTCCTTGGCCCTTTGCCATGTGGGGCATTGATATGATTGGTGAGATCAATCCTACTGCTTCTAATGGGCATCGTTTCATCCTGGTTGCTATTGATTACTTCACGAAGTGGGTGGAGGCAGCTTCATTTGCATCTGTTACTAAGAATGTTGTGGCTCGGTTCATTAAGAATAATCTCATATGTAGATATGGCATCCCTGAAAGGATTATCACTGACAATGGCTCTAATCTGAACAACACTATGATTACTGATCTCTGCACGCAGTTCAAGATTAAGCATCACAACTCTTCTCCGTATCGTCCAAAGATGAATGGGGCAGTTGAAGCTGCTAATAAGAACATTAAGAAGATTGTACAGAAGATGACTGTTACTTATAAGGATTGGCATGAGATGTTACCGTTTGCTCTTCATGGTTATCGTACCACAGTACGTACTTCAACAGGGGCAACCCCATTCTCCTTGGTCTATGGTATGGAAGCAGTTCTGCCCATTGAAGTTCAGATTCCCTCCTTAAGAATTATGAAGGATGCAGGCTTGGATGAAGATGAGTGGATTCAGACTCAACTTGACCAGATAAATTTGATTGATGAGAAGAGACTAGCAGCAGTTTGTCATGGCCAGATGTACCAGAAACGAATGATTAAAGCTTTTAACAAGAAGGTTAAGCAAAAGGTATATCAGGCTGGTGACTTGGTAATCAAGCGTATCATATTACCACAGGGTGATCCTAGGGGCAAGTGGACTCCAACATATGAAGGACCATTTGTAGTCAAGACAGTGTTCTCAGGAGGTGCCATGATACTCACTACAATGGATGGTGAAGACTTCCCACAACCTGTAAACGCAGACATAGTTAAAAAATACTACGCATAAAAAGAGACCCGCTAGGTTGACAGGCCTAGGCAAAAATAAGGGCATCCCGGCAAACCAAAAGGGTTTGGGAAAAAATTAGGGATATATATAAAAAGATGTACACCCGGCAAGTCGAAAACCTGAAAAGGCGGCTTGGGCAAAAAAAGGGTATCCCGGTGGATTGAAAACCTGAAAGGGCAATCCAGGCAAAAGTTAGGGATTAAAGCGTATGACTATGTCTCGTTTGGATCACCCATGAAACTGCAACCAGTTGTACTACTTACTCAAGCTCGAACAGATAAAGCTCAATCCAATCATTTCCGTCCCAACAGCAGAAGATGAGATACTTGAAGATAATGGCAATAGTAGAATTGAAACTCAATAGGATTATTTCCCACATAGTTGATTTTTTTGTTTTGTAAAAACTTTGTGACAAAATCCTCTTACTAGGGTTTATGTCTCCTTGTACGAACTTACCCGTGTATGGGTCACTTTTCGATAAATAAATTCCATCTTTTGAATCCAGATTTACTTTTACCCTATTTACATAAGCGAAACGTCCATTGATTGTGTTTGAATGTATGTATGCTTTTGAATATGATTGATGTTTACAAGAAATGCATGTGTACTTAATATGATTGATGTTTACCAGAAATGCATGAAAATGCAGTAATAGTATTTACTAAGGACGAACGAGGGAAGGATTTCAACGAAGCTTCGCCGGTTTATCTTTACAAGAAAACTACAAAACCCTCAGTAGGACGAATCCATCTTCATAAAGTCTTATCTCCCCTGGAATTTATATCCATCTCTTTTATCCTCATACGGATATTCGGGAATCTACTTTCTAATAAGGGTACGACGAACGAAGACGGGAAGTTATATCTACCCTACTATCAAACGAAGACAAAAGTTATACTATCCCTAGCAGACGGGAGGTTATTTATACCTTGCTATCCCCAGCATACGGGAGGTTATGTATAATATATTATCAAACAAGATGGAAATAAGTTCCTCATATCCTTCAACAACGAATCGAGATTTATTTTCCCTGGCCAGCAGTTGTTATACGAAGATATCCAGACGCTTCAGGCAGCATCATATCATACATACATCATTTATATCATACCATAACATACATATCCATAAATACACAATACATTTACTTAGGTGCATCATACTATGCATGCATACATATAACATAAACTAACATTCTCCTTGCAGGATGGTTACATGCAGATAAAACAGCATCAACAATTTACAACAGGTCAGAAATGATCCATACACTACTCAAGATGTCCTCGAATAGCAGGCAAACGGTCTGTAAAAAGATCCATTCCCTGGTTCAAGACATCTTTCAGAAGAACAAATCCTGACGTTCTTTTGACCCTTAAGAGAAAATCCTGACGCTCTTTTGGCCCCTTGTTCAAAACTTTTTCAGAAGAACAAATCCTGACGTTCTTTTGGCCCTTAAGAGCAAATCCTGACGCTCTTTTGGCCCCTTGTTCAAAACTTTTTCAGAAGAACAAATCCTGACGTTCTTTTGACCCTTAAGAGCAAATCCTGACGCTCTTTTGGCCCCTTGTTCAAAACTTTTTCAGAAGAACAAATCCTGACGTTCTTTTGACCCTTAAGAGCAAATCCTGACGCTCTTTTGGCCCCTTGTTCAAGATTTTTTTCAGAAGAACAAATCCTGACGTTCTTTTGACCTTGGAGAGTAGGCAAACGGTCTGTAAAAAGATCTATTCCCTAATCCAAGATATTTCCAGAAGAGATAATCGTCACGAACATTTATTTCTACTGGTCTATTCAACAAATTCAAATTATAAACGATTCAGAGACGGCCTATACGAAGACCTAGTACTGAGATCCAGTATCAACACAAAGCTATCACCACATCCAGTTCTTTAGATGGCATCTCTAAGCCCATCTCCAATTCTTCCAGGTGGCATCTTTAAGCCCACTCAAGCATATACAACCAAACATCAATATCATTCTATGCACTGGTGAGTGCAAATTTTTGGGCTTTTGTGTTCAATCCCCTTCAACCTTCCAGGTCACGACTGGCAAACATACCAATCTAATCCCTCAGGTTTCAGAAAATTGAACAGGGGCAGCTGTTGCACCCCAAAATTTGCCCTCACAATACAAGACTTTGTGTGCTAAGAAGGTTCACAAGATTCTCAATGTTTACATAACCTTTCATGAGGTTCATGAAGTCTACAAGTTACTTTATGAAGGTTCACAAGGTTCACAAGTTTCTCAACATTTACAAGACCTTTCATGAGGTTCATGAAGTCTACAAGTTACTTTATGAAGGTTCACAAGGTTCACAAGTTTCTCAATGTTTATATAACCTTTCATGAGGTTCATGAAGTCTACAAGTTACTTTATGAAGGTTCACAAGGTTCACAAGTTTCTCAACATTTACAAGACCTTTCATGAGGTTCATGAAGTCTACAAGTTACTTTATGAAGGTTCACAAGGTTCACAAGTTTCTCAACATTTACAAGACCTTTCATGAGGTTCATGAAGTCTACAAGTTACTTTATGAAGGTTCACAAGGTTCACAAGTTTCTCAATGTTTATATAACCTTTCATGAGGTTCATGAAGTCTACAAGTTACTTCTTGAAGGTTCACAAGGTTCACAAGATTCACAATGTTTACATAACCTTTCATGAGGTTCATGAGGTCTACAAAGTCACTTTACAAGGTTCACAAGGTTCACAATTGGTCAGAAGAGTTGACAATTCCCTCAGACAATGCACCTCCTAAGCAGTGCATCCAAAACTAGGGTTTTGACTTTAATCAGGCTAAATGAACTTCCAAGACTTCAAGTGAGCTTCATAACATCTTATATGTGTGTAAGAACCCCTATGACAAGTTTCAAGACTTTTCTCAGAAGTTTGCTCAGTCAGATGATCAGATAAGTCAAAATCAGTCAATGCAGTTAAAAAGTCAAACTGAGGTCAACTGTGGTCAAACCAAAGTCAAACTTCATGATTTTTTGCCAACATCAATTATATGAATTAAAATTCATCATTTGATCAAGGGTTGATCATGATTCATCAAGGAGATTTCAGATCATCAAGAATCAGGAGTTTCTAAATTAGGGTTTCCTTAGTAAAAGTCAACTGAACTTTGACCAGCCATAACTTTCACATACTTCATCACCAAGTCTCCATCCAAAACTCATTTTGAAGGAAATTGAATTCTCTACAACTTTGTGTCTCACAAGCCAAGCCCAAAAATGCTTCATTTGGAAGGTATGAGCTAGGACATTATAGGTCCTTTTGAAAGTCAACAAAAAGTCAACAACTTCAAAAGGGCATAACTTGAGATTGGTAAATGATATGGACATGAAACCAGCGGGGTTGTGTAAACACCCCAAATTTGCCCTCATCCATTCACACCATGGCTTGTGATCATCTCATATGCATAAACACAATCATATCATCTCATATCTCATTTTTGATTCACTACATAGTTTCTAAGTCATCTGCACCTAGGGTTTGTGATCTGAGCAATTCCAAAGCATCTTGAGCCATTCCAAAGGCCACCAATCAACTCAAAGGGGTCCATGTGTGTCCTTATATCATATTCCATCTCCTCAAAGTCAAAAATGCACAGGAATCACAAGAACTAGGGTTTGTGTGGATGCAGAGCCAGGTTTGACTGCACAGTTGACTGAAAATTAGGGTTTTGGTTTCAGAGGCCATAACTCCAAATTTTTTTGGTCATTCTTGTTCCCATTGGTCTCTATATGGTATAGGGAGTATGCATATCAATTTTCATGAAGAAATTCCATGGGGAAGTCATCTGATCAAGGGTTGACTTTCTGGACAAGTCAGTGCAAAATCAGGGCATCTGAGGCCCCCAATGACCCAACCAATGGGTGATCTTCATCATTTTGAGTGTATATGATCTTTATTTGATCATGGAAGAAGGTTGAAGTTCATAGAAATCAAGAATTTAGGGTTTTTGCAAATGTTGATTTTTTGGGCATAGTTGACTTTTCAAGAATGCATCATTTTAGGTCACTTTTCAAGCCTTGATTCTTGATCCAAAAAGGCTTCAAATGGAAAAACTTTGGTCATGAAAGTTGTAGATCTCATCTTTCCCTTTTCAAAAGGTACAAGAACATGATCAAACTCTTCTTGGATCAAAAGTTATGGTGTGACAAAGTTGGCCAAAATCATTGATTTTCAAGGCATGCCTCAAATGGAAATTTTGCAAAGTCATGGACCAATGCCTTTTGTAACCTCTAGTTCACTTCAAACCAGCACACAAACATTCTCTAAGTCTTAAAAATCAGAATTGAACCAAGAATGCCCATGGTTTATGGTTGGTTAGGCAAAGAAATCACATGTGAACCAAAGTTGCAACAACTTGCAAAACCACTCATCATGCTTCCTACAACTTGTGACATTGGATGCTGACTTTTGCTAGCCTCTCACCTCATTTTGCTGCGCAGCCCCATGCCTTGTACTTGCCTAGATCATGAGCCATACTTCACTTACACAAAAGGTGGACATTTTGCAAAAGCAAACTTACCAATCACTATAGGCCAGGTCACATCATCTGACCTATAGGATTATAATACAATATCCCTTGGCAAGCCAAAGATATGAAGAAGCAAGGCTGAAACCCTCTCATTCATCACATTCACAAAAACACACCAAGCTGCAAGTTGCTTCGAATCTCTCTGCCCAGCCTTCAAACACTCAAACCATTTTCACCATTCAACTCATCACACTTCATAGACCTCAAACCACCAAGAGCCTGGCCTGAAACAAGCAAGAACATCCCACTGCCATTCTTCACCTCATTTTGCAGTTTCCTTCGAAACTCTCACCATAGCTCACAAACATACCAACAAACACCACAGACCTTCTCCATTCACCCTCAGGATCACAAACAACCCCTCACAATGACCTGAAAGTGCCAGAATCACCATAGCCATTTCTGACTGAGCTTGAGCAGGAGCTGTCGAAACTCATTATCCAGCCAACATAAACTCTTCTTGAGCATTCAAACATCATCTGGAGAGCAAGTGGAGTGGTTTGCACTGAAAGAAGAGGCCAGAAAGTCATCAGGTTGAAAGCTCCAAATCTCAGGTAGCTTGAAATTTATTTTTCCAGAAATCGTTTTTCATGTTATAAATTTGTTCCTTATGTTTCACTGAGTGTCCTGGTGTTTTTAGTTTTTGAAATGGCTTTGAAATGAATGTTTAATTAGCTTCTGAAACCTGCGTGCCCTAGATTTTGTTTTGTTCGATTCATGGATTTGAGGAAGAAGAAATTTGTTTTGACTTAGGGTTTTAGTTCAGGGGATCATGGGAATCATTTTGGTGTGCTTAGGTTTCATTTTTGTTACGATTTGAGGGAGTTGGGAGTTTTTCAGGGGGGATGTTGGCCGGAGAAGACGACCGGAAGTCTTCTCCGGCCACCTGAGAGTGATTATGCCCTAATTACGTAATTAATTCCAGTTTGAATTTGAGCCGTAGATGGCCTTTGACTTGTTGACTTCCCTCCAGTTTGGATGGCTCAGATCATTTCGTTTGCCCTAATCCACTTAATTAGTTTTAATTAATTCGTAATTAAATTAATTTGGCCAGAGTGAATCCACACCCTTCATTTGCGCGCTGGTCAACAGATTCAAATCCAGAGTGCATCTCAGCCTTCCATTTGGTTTACTTTCATTTTTATTTGTTTTTAATTCATTTTATTGCATTAAACTTGCATAATTATTTTAAAATAGCAAAAAATGCATGAAAATTACGAAACTTTTTCCTTGGGGTTTTATTAATTTTCATTTCACAAAAATATTTTTTATTTTTTTTTATCATTAAAAAAGTATTTTTAAATGTTTAAAAGATTATTTTTAATTGATTAATGGAAATTAATTAATTAAAAATACTTTTAGGTATTTAAAAATTACAAAAAAAATCATGAATTGTTCTAAGACATTTAGAAACATTGTCCAACCTTCAAACCAAATTTATTTTTTGATCTTGATGCATTTTAAGAATTTTTCATTGAATTAAATCATTTTTTATGCATTAATTTGATCCTAAGTTCAAAAATTCATTTCTGCCTATCTAAGAAGGTTTGGACATTGATTCTTCTTGAATTGTTTTATGTTTAGCATGTAGTTTCTAGGATTAAATGGCCTTGATTTGTTTCCTCAATTTCAATTTGTTTGGCATTTCTTTTGTTAAGAACCCTAAAAAACCCTAATAACTTAGAAAAATCATATCTTGAGATTGGTTAAGAGTTGAGACCTCCCCTTTGGACCTTGGTTTAGTGTAGGGTTAGGGTTTCTTTGGGTGGCATTTTCCATTTTTTATCTTAGGGTTTGCTTCTGTTTTGGGTTTTTGTTTGTTGTTTGATTCATAAACCCTAATTTGGGCTTTCATTTGCATCCTCCTTGCATTCTCTTGCATAACATGACTTGTCTTTGCATTTTATGCATTCTTGTGTTTCATTTGACATCTTAAGACATATAGGAAGCATGTTTGATCATTGCATCACATATTTGCCATATCATTTGCCTTGTATGTTTCATAACTTTCTATGCTTGTTCATGCTTCTTAACTTGCATCATTTGCATCCATGATCTTGTATGAACATCTCCATGCCTTGCCTCATGTTTATATCATCTCATAGCATCATTAATATCATAAACATGCTTCTGGTTTTGCTTAGCATCATGACATTTCATCCCACCTTGCACTGCATTGCATTCCTTGCTAACATTTCAGGTGGTAAGTAAACTTGGGAAGTGAATTTGCCTTCACTTCTCATAACTTTTCTTTTCATCTCTCTTGCATCCATTGCTGCATTTCTATTTGTGTTTGAGATTGAGCTTGCTCATTCTTGTTCCTCCCACTTTCTTTCTTCAAGTGACTTGACTTCTTGAATGAAGCAAGTCACTTTGCTTCTCTTGATCTTGTTCATCTGCTTCCTGGTGGCTCCTTTGAAGATTGTTCTTGTAAACCTCACAAACCTTAGGAACAACCAAGCATGACAATGAATTAGGGCTTTGATTAGTCTCCCCTCATAGTTTTACCTTTGTGTCTCTCTTTGAGTCCTCTCTTCTCACCTCATAATCAGGGACTAAACCCTAAAGGCTTTAAGGCTTTGTGATTAAGCTTATGCCTGCATCCTTCTCTTAGGATGGAGTGTATAACTTTAATCCTAAGTGTTAAACCCTTAATGTGTTTAAATCTCTTAATCAATTCACATAATAATCATCAAGACATCACACTTGTAACTTGGGCCTTGCATTAGGGTTATAATTCTTCCTTAATTGGTTAAGAAGGACTAACCCTAGTGTTAATGGACAAGTCCCCCTCAAGTTGTCTTACAAATCATAAAACTCACTTCATCATCATATCATTAATAAAATCCATTTAATAAAGGTTTGTTCTGTCATGATTTTAGTCCCTAACCATGGATTAAGTTGAGGAGCTTTCCTCAGCTTAAACATTCTCATCTATTATCCTTCTATTAGGATGGTGTAATGGGTCTGTTTAATCCCTGATTATGGCTTAATCTCATTACTCAACACTAAACAAAAACACCAAAAACATCTAAATAATCACAAATAGGTTAATGATCTTAATCCTACACCAAAGGTGATTAAGTGTGAGAATCTGACTTCACACTTAAGGTAATCTCATTACCCCTAATCAGAGGGAAGATGTGATGAGTTTACTGAATCCATTGGTTTAGACTTAAGCTCATTAACTTACGACAAAATCCAAAAAACAATAAAAGACTGAAAACACAAAAACAAACAATAATCGTCTCCTTCGGGGTTCTTTTCTCATCATCTTCACTCATAAACGAGAACTTGCTTCTTCCGTCTAATGCAAGACAGTTAGCACCTGAGCCAGACAGGTCATACACTTGAGCATAGGCAAGTAAGCAGTTCACAAGTCAATTCATCTTTCAGTCTCTTTGGGTCGAACTACGGTGTTCTGACTTCCTCATTGCACGAGAGGATACGTAGGCATAACTTAACAGTTATCGAACAAAAGTCTCTGTACATTCCCCCTCCTTCTAGCCTCATTCTTTTAGCCTCATGATCATGAGCAGTTCTTTTTCATTCTCACACTGACACTTTCATACTTCATATCACTTTACACTTCTTTTACACTGACGCCTTTACATCCTTTTCCAACTCTTTTACACACAGATTGCACTGACACTACCCCTTTAATACACAAATCTTTTGAGCGTGGATCCCGTCGAGTACGACGGACAATCTGGGTGCTAATACCTTCCCAGGTTGTAACCAACCCCCTTTCTCAGTCTCTCTGGTTCGCAACCGTCTTATCCATCTCTTTCTAGGTCTATGCAGCATTACCTTTCCTCCGGGATAAAAATGCCTAGCTGGCGACTCTTTTCATCTCCAGTGAGTTCACGGCTGTGTGTTCTCATTGTCCCTCTCGCCGACCGTTCGCGTATGTACCTTCATATGATCCATTTTCATTTGTCGGGAGCGACAGCTTGGCGACTCTGCTGGGGACCCTTATACTGCAACCAGGGTTTCTGGTTCTTTTTGTGGGTTCCTCCTAGCGCTTGATTGATTTGTGTTTATTGGGGGTGTTATGTGCTATTTGTATGTGTATATTTGCTTTATTTACTGCTTTCTGTACAGCTTTATTTATTGCTTTCTTTACTGTTTTTTTCATTTATCATACTGTCATACTGCTGGCTGGATCTGTTGTCTGCTTTGGTGGGTGGGTGTTCCATTGAGAGTTAAGGTCCTATACCTGGGATCTGAGTGACACCTAGGCTAGAGTGAATCATATTCTTTCCCATTCCATTTCGGTCTGGTGCGGGAATATGAAACACGGTTCAGATATGGGTTTCTTCTTGAGAACTCTGTGTTGCAGATTTCCTGCAATGCTAGGGCTATCTGGGAAGCCTGCTAAGTCTGGATGACCTTTTAGTACTGACCTTCAGAAACTGAGGTGAATTAGAGGAGGAATTGTTATGGTTATTGTAAACACTGTACCTCCGGGTTGGAAGTGTTTACACTTCTCATAACTGATCCAAGTCTGAGGATCCTTGTTCTAGAACATCACCTGTGAGGGGGTTGGGCTGTTTACAGGTTTGCAGGTACCTCGACCTCAGAATACCCTGTCACTTTGTTTGTTAAGAGTACTCCATGTTGGACAGTTCTTGTGATTCTAAAACCCCGGACATGTGGCTCTTTATTTGAGTCCCCCACCCTGGTTACTGGATTTATAGACCTCCATCTGGAATTCTTGAATACACTTGGACCTATATCAGAGCAGTTTGATCAGATCCAGCTCGGTCATAAACCCTTGCATATCATTTGCATACATAATCATTGCATCATATTAACATTTGCTTATTTGTGTTTCAGGGTATCCATCTTCATCTGGTTTTGGTTTTGACCCCATCTTCAGTTTTGACCTGCCTTCATCAGCACTTGCTACCAGCTATCTATTCCAGCCAATCAGTGGCCCTTCTCTTCAGTATCTTCATCAACATTTGTCATCATGGCTCCAAAGAAAAGCAACATCACCTATCACTTCTTCCAGCCAGACTTATCAGACATCAGGAGGATCCAAACCCTGATCACTCCAGATCACATACCTTTGTTCAGGGAGAGTTATGGAGATATACTGGACATGGTTATGGATCTGGACCCTTCACAGAGGAGCCTCATCCACACCTGCATTCAGTTTTATGATCCTCCACTGAGATGTTTTACTTTTCAAGACTTTCAGTTGGGCCCCTTATTGGAAGAATACTCCTCATTAGTTGGTATGCCCATCAGGAGAGAAATTCCTTTCAACCTTGAGATGGTCTTTCCTGCTAATGGAGAAGTAGCAAAAGCTTTGCATCTGGAACCTGTATTGGTTGAGCAGCATATGACCTCTAAGGCTGGAATTCTTGGTTTTCATCTGGACTTCTTAATCTCTCAAGCTATCCTGAAAGCTTCTCTAGGAGAGTGGAAAGCTGTTTGTGCTTTACTGGCCTTGAGTATATATGGGATTGTATTGTTTGCAGACGAGCCTCGATTCATTAGCAAGAATGCAATCCATTTGTTCATCTTGAGGAACCCAGTGCCAACTTTATTGGGGGACCTTTACTATTCAGTGCATCAGAGGAATGAGAAGCAGAGGGGAAGGTTAGTGAGGTTTTGTGCTCCATTGTTTCACACTTGGCTTCTCAGGCACCTACCCAGGACAGATGCATTTTTAAACCCTCATCAGCAGAGCAACTGGGCTAAGAGACTCACTGTTCTAACTTCAGCAGATATCAGATGGTGCACTCAGAGCACCAAGGGCAGGGATATCATCACCAGTTGTGGGCATTTTCCTAATGTGCCTTTGATAGGAGTTAAGGGTAGTATCAATTACAATCCTCTGCTGTTCAGAAGGCAACTGGGCTATGCACTGGTCCACACTCCTAGGACACAGGACTTGGTGGAGACCCTTTATTGTGAGAACAAGATTAGTTTGGCTGTTGTTAGGCAGGCTGCTTGGGCCTGGGATAATGTTCAAACCAAGGGAGTCACCATTCTGGGGAAGTGTAATAATGTGGCATCAGCACAGTATTATGAGTGGTCCCGTGCCAGGGCCCAATTCTCTAGAATACCCTTTACCATAGAAGACATGCCTGAGTCATCTTCAGCACCACCCCCTGCCACCATCAGTTTGGAGGAGTTTGAGAGCTTGAAGGAAAGAAATGAGAAGCTAACCCAGGCTTTGCAGAAGACCCTCCGGGAGAGGAGTGAAGGTATGAGGGAGATTGAGAGATTGGAGAAGTTGAGAGTGGAGCATTTGACTAAGATTGAGAAGTCTGGGGATTATATCAAAAAGTCTAAGGCTGGTGAACAAATTCTGAAGAATGCTTGCAAAGAAGCCCAGTTCCAGAGAGCAAGAACAGACTTGTACTTGAAGGAGAGTCAAGCCCGGTGGGTCAGGATCACCGAAGCTCGTACCCTGGAGGACAAGAGAGTTCAAGACAAGATGGAGCAATTTGAAGCCGATGCAAAAGAACAGCAAGAAGCCCTGGCAGCAGCCCAGAGGGAAATATCAGAATTGAAGATTAAGGCAGGGGTGAAGAGGTCCAAGGACCAAACTCAGCACAAGAAACTAGCAGCAGCTGTTGCAACCCGGAATCTCCTCATCAGGAATCTCACGGAGCGTCCGGCTGATCCTGTGACCGAAGCACTTCTCAAGGAAGTTCGTGAGGATGAGTTTGGCCTTGGAGTTTGATCATTTGCTTGTTGTTGTTCCTGTTCCATGTACTTTCAACTTTTTTGTGATGTATTTTGACCCTTTTAAGGGCTTGTGCTGTAAAATGAACAAATTGTATTATTTCACCTTATGTAATATATTCATGTTAGTTTACTTCGGAAGCAACAACAACAGCATCTTCAAGGGTCTGGAAGGGTCAAAACTGAAGGCCAAACCGGATACCTTGAGAACAAATAAGCATAACTGCATCGCATGCTAACACTTTTGTTTGTTTTGTAGGTTTTTGTTTTCTTGCCACTAACCTCTGTTGTGATGTTCAGGAATTATTGCTCGTCGCCGGGTATTTCCCCTCAACCGTCCGCACCGTTATCCAACCCGAAACAACCTTCCGGGAATTCAGATGGATCAGATGCAGCAGGACCTTACGGAGGTCAGAAACCAGATGGCCAACGAAAGGTTGGAGATGAGAACTCAGATAACACAGTTCATGGAAGTAATGAACAACTTAGCTCAAAGCCAGGAGAGGCTCAGAGCTTTGGTAGAAGGGAGGAATCAAGAGGAGCCCCATGTGGGGACTGCCGGCACAAGTAACAACGAGAGGGTCCAACCTCATGTCAATCCCCTAGTTTTTGGACCCCACCTCCATCCAGAGGCCAACATCCCTGTCAATATACAAGGGACTGCCACAGCAGGTAGGGTACTACAGGAAGACCCTCAAGAAGACCAGTTCACAGTAATGGGTGCTGGAGAAGAGGCTTACGATAGAAGGTTGGATGAAATAGCTGAGAAGTTAAGATCCCTAGAATCTCAAAACTCTTTGGGTTTTGACGTGATGGATATGGGCTTGGTAGACGGGGTCAGGATCCCCCATAAGTTCAAGCCTCCTTGTTTCGAAAAGTATAATGGGACTTCATGCCCCCGGACTCATTTACAGTCATTTCTGGGAAGGCTGAAGGCCTATACAATGGATGAGAAGCTCTGGATGTTCTATTTCGAAGATAGCTTAACTGGAGCGTCGAGAGAATGGTACTCTCACTTGACAAGGGCAACTATTAGATGCTGGAAGGACCTGGCAGAGGCCTTCATCAGACAGTATCAGTATAATCTAGACATGGCACCCAACAGGACCCTCCTAATGGGAATGTCACAGTCGTCAAGGGAAAGTTTCCGAGAATATGCGCAGAGATGGAGGCAACTGGCTGCTGCTGTTCAACCACCTATGTCTGAACGGGAAATGGCAGATATGTTCATGAACACCCTTCAGGGAACATATATTGACAGGTTGGCCGCTTTCTCTTCCACTAGCTTTGCAGATGTTGTCATAGCCGGGGAGAGAATTGAAAGCTTGTTAAAAATGGGAAAGATCTCAGACAACGGTGCAAGCTCGTCCAGTAGTACAAGAAAGCCTTTTACAGGCCCGAGAAGAACTGGCGAGACTAATGCCATCCATTCAAACAGGGGCAGGCCCCAGTATGTTCAGAGATCAATAGCAGCAGTCACCATCCCTGCTCCAGCTCATCCTCAACTAGTCTATCAACCTCCTCAGCAAAATTATCAGCCGCAACCTCAGTATCATCAGCAAAATCAGTATCCTCCAAGGAATTACAACAACAACAGTACCAGCAACAACAACAATAACCAGCAAAGGCCATTCCAACAAAGGCCATCTCAAGCTAACAGAGTGATTGATCCGATCCCCATGCCATATGCTACTTTGCTGCCACAACTTCTGAAACTCAACCTGGTTGAGCTAAGAACGTTGGCACCTCCGGATCCCAACAGTCTACCAAGGAATTATGACTCCAATGCTAGGTGTGCTTTTCATTCAAACGCACCTGGCCACAATACAGAAAAATGCAGGGCTCTGCATATGAAGGTACAAGACCTGGTAGACTCAAAAGCTCTGAATTTCGCACCACCACCCAATGTCAATAAGAACCCGATGCCAAACCACGGTGGTCCTAGAATTAACGCTATTGAAGAAGACAAACCGTCTTATTTAATAACCAGTGTGGGACAGATCAGGACACCGTTGGTAGAAATCAAGGCTCAGCTCTTGGAATGTCAAATGTTCCCGGGGTGTGAATTGGGTTGTGCTTACTGCAATATCTCGATAAATGGGTGCGATAATTTGAGGAATGGCATAGATGGCCTCATTCAGAGTGGCCAGCTTCAGATCACCACATCATTTCCAACAAATCCAGCAATATCGTCAGCAACGGTTTCAGAACCTCCTACAACTGCAGCAACTATTGTTCCTGACAATTCTTCGGTTTCATCAACAAGTACATCATCCATCATCTCAACTGATCAGTTTACAACAAATCTTCCTGCTACAACTTCAGCTTCACTCCACTTCGAGACTCCTACAACGACAACATCATTTCTTCCGACAATATCTCCTACAACTCCAGCAACAAATCATGAAGACGTCTCTACTGTCACCATATTTTATGATCCTGAGAACAACTCTGCCTACCATTCAGAAGGTGCTGCTCCCACCAGAGCACCGGTTACAATCTTTTACGATCCACAAACAATTACAGTCCCTTCAGCAGCAACAATCAGTCCAGTCACTGTCACGGTGCCTGGACCAGTACCATATGAAAGCAATAGGGCCATCCCTTGGCACTATGGCTCTGACGTGTACTGCGAAGGGAAAAGAATCACTCTTGAAACATCAACACCTGCACCACAAGTAGATAATGTGGGGGGAGGCGGAGGCTTCACTCGAAGCAGATGTCTCTTCGCCCCGCAAATTCAAAGACCTACCGCCGAAGCAGAAGCTGCTGCTAAGGCAAAAGGGAAGAGCCCTGTGCAGGAAGATCAAGCTGTTAAAGAAGCCTTGAAGACGCCGTTCGATCAAGAAGTTGATGAGTTTATGAGAATCATCAAAAAGAGTGATTACAAAATTGTGGATCAACTTCACCAAACGCCATCCAAAATCTCTATCCTCTCACTGCTTATGTGCTCCGAAGCCCATCGGAATGCACTACTCAAAGTCTTGCACGCAGCTTACGTGCCTGAAGAGATTACTGTCAACCAGTTGGAAACCGTGGTTGGAAATGTTACTGCTAGCAATGGGCTAGGGTTCACCAATACTGACTTGACAGCGGATGGCCGCAACCACAACAAAGCCTTGCACATAACCATGGAATGCAAAGGAGCTGTCCTTTCTCATGTGCTGGTAGACACGGGGTCATCCCTTAATGTCTTACCAAAGAAGGCTCTGGTGAAGCTAGAATATGATGGTTTGGCGTTGAGACCCAGCAACCTGGTGGTAAGAGCTTTTGATGGTTCTAAGAGATCGGTTCTGGGAGAGATTGAGCTGCCTGTGACAATTGGCCCACAGACCTTTAAAACTATCTTTTATGTGATGGACATTCAGCCCGCCTACAGCTGTTTGTTGGGTAGACCCTGGATTCACGCCGCCGGCGCAATAACGTCTACCCTTCACCAAAAGTTAAAATATGAGTGGGAAGGCCAAGTTGTCACAATCTGTGGAGAGGAGGACATTTTTGTCAGCCACCTGGCAACCTATAAGTACATTGAAATGGATGGAGAGATCCATGAAACAATGAGCCAGGGGTTTGAAGCTTTGAATGTGAATGAGGCATCTGCTGTATCTGGTACTCCAATGTCATCTTACCAACAAGCCCGGAAGGTTGTTGAGGAAGGAACTGCCCTAGGCTGGGGCAAAGTTTTAGCTGTGGAGGAGAAGAAAGACAAATTTGGGTTGGGTTACAGACCAACTCAACGTCAAGCAAAGGCTGCTGGAGAGCCTGGTTTTGTCAGTGGGGGGATGCTTACCCCCGATGCTATCAACTGTCTGGAAGACGAGCTGGAAGAGGAGCGCAACCTGGAAAGCTGGATCCGTCCAAAGATCCCGGGGAGTAGTGTCTCGAACTGGTCTTCCCAGGAAATTATAAGAGTTACTCGATCAGAGTAATTATTATTTCCTGTATTTTATAAGCATGCATCAAAGTCTTGCATCTTGCCCAAGATGACAAGACTCATTTTGTAATCGGGCCATCTGTACTTTTTGTGCAAACAAGATCAATTAATGAAATATCAGACATCTTTTTGCAAACGAGTCTTTTTCTTTTCGTTCACTGTTTTTCCATTTTTCTTTTTGTACAAAAAATAAATGGCGGTGTTTTCAAAATGACAACTTCATTTCACTTTTCTAAATAAGACTAAAATCAGATCACTAAAATGAACAACTTAACCCTTGCAGAGAGTGCCTTCCTGACAGCACCGACAACAGCACGGCTATGACATCGTATGACTTTGACAATCCGATCAATCAAGCTGATGAAGGGGTTGAAGAAGAATATGAGCTTCCTGAAGAGCTAGCCAGGTTGTTAAGACAAGAGGAAAATGTTATTACCCCTCACCAGGAGGAGGTTGAAGTGATTAATCTTGGTACGGGGGAAGACGTGAAAGAGGTTAAAATCGGGGCCTGCCTGCAAGACTCAGTGAAGGAGCAACTGGTTGATCTACTTCAAGAGTATGTGGATGTGTTTGCTTGGTCGTATCAAGACATGCCAGGGTTGGATACCAATATTGTCGTGCACAAGTTGCCTTTGAGAGAAGAGTGCCCACCGGTTAAACAGAAACTGCGCCGTACTCGTCCGGACATGGCTATGAAAATCAAGGAAGAGGTACAAAAGCAATGGGACGCCGGGTTCCTTGCTGTGACTAGCTATCCACCATGGGTTGCTAATATAGTACCTGTGCCTAAGAAGGACGGTAAGGTAAGGATGTGTGTTGATTACTGGGACCTGAACAGAGCCAGCCCGAAAGATGATTTCCCTCTACCTCACATTGACGTATTGGTAGATAATACGGCTCAGTTCTCGGTATTCTCCTTCATGGACGGATTTTCAGGGTACAACCAGATTAAGATGTCACCTGAAGACATGGAGAAGACAACTTTCATCACACCCTGGGGCACGTTCTGTTACAAAGTGATGCCATTCGGACTGAAGAATGCTGGCGCCACATATCAACGGGCTATGGTAACATTATTCCACGATATGATCCATAAAGAGATAGAATGTTATGTGGATGACATGATTGCCAAGTCCCTTACAGAGGAAGATCACCTGGTGAATCTACTGAAGTTATTCAAGCGTCTGAGGAAGTACCAATTGAAGCTGAACCCCAACAAGTGCACATTCGGGGTGCGATCAGGTAAGCTGCTGGGTTTTATTGTAAGTGAGAAAGGGATTGAAGTTGACCCTGATAAAGTCAAAGCCATCCAAGAGATGCCTGCACCGAAAACAGAGAAAGAAGTTCGAGGGTTCTTAGGTCGATTGAACTACATTTCAAGGTTCATATCTCACCTTACAGCAACCTGTGAACCCTTGTTCAAGCTGTTAAGAAAAGAACAAACGGTCAGATGGAACGAAGATTTCCAGAAGGCTTTTGACAAGATCAAGGAATATCTGCAAGAACCTCCAATCCTCATGCCGCCAGTTGAAGGAAGACCTCTGATAATGTACTTGACAGTATTAGAAGAGTCAATGGGGTGTGTGCTGGGCCAGCATGACGAGTCCGGTCGAAAAGAGTATGCAATATACTACCTAAGCAAAAAGTTTACCGACTGTGAACAACGATATTCACTGCTCGAGAAAACTTGCTGTGCTTTAGCGTGGGCTGCTCGCCGACTGAGACAATATATGTTGACCCACACTACTTTATTAATCTCGAAGATGGACCCAGTCAAGTACATATTTGAGAAGCCAGCGCTTACCGGACGGGTTGCAAGATGGCAAATGATTCTCACAGAATATGACATACAGTACACCTCTCAGAAAGCCATCAAGGGCAGTGTACTATCTGAATATCTTGCTGAGCAACCCATTGATGATTACCAGCCAATGAGATTTGACTTCCCTGATGAAGACATCATGTTCATTAAATCAAAAGATCATGAAGAGCCTATTCACACTGAAGGGCCTGACCCGGAAAAAGAATGGACTATGATGTTTGATGGGGCTGTTAACATGAATGGCCGTGGTGTTGGTGCAGTACTCATAACACCTAAAGGGGTTCACATGCCTTTCTCGGCAAAACTCACTTTCAACTGCACTAACAACGAAGCTGAATACGAAGCTTGCATTATGGGTCTTGAGGAAGCCATTGACCTCAGGATCAAGACATTGACCGTATTCGGAGATTCAGCTTTGGTAGTCAATCAAACCAATGGGAAATGGTATACACACCAGGATCATCTGATACCTTACAGGGATTATACAAGAAGGTTATTGACTTTCTTCACAACAGTCAAACTTGAGTATATCCCTCGGGATGAGAATCAGTTTGCAGATGCTCTTGCTACCATTTCGTCCATGATCAAAGTTCAAGCTGCTAACTTTGTACCTCAGATTTCAGTATCGAGACTTGATAGACCAGCATATGTATTCGCAGCAGATGTTGTCAAAGATGATAAGCCTTGGTTCCATGATATTAAGTGCTTCTTGGAGGATCAAACATACCCACCTGGGGCATCTTCCAATGATAAGAAGACCTTAAGAAGGCTTGCTGGAAGTTTCTTTCTGAACACTGATGGGTCTTTATACAAGAGGAACTTTGATATGGTACTCCTCAGATGTGTTGACAAGACGGAAGCAGATTTATTGATGCATGAAGTGCATGAAGGATCTTTTGGTACCCATGCTGGAGGACATGCAATGGCTAAGAAGTTGTTAAGATCAGGCTATTATTGGATCACAATGGATGCAGACTGTTGTGCTTACACCCGAAAATGCCACAAATGCCAGATCTATGCAGACAAAGTGCATGTGCCTCCCAATCCTTTGAACATCATGTCTTCACCCTGGCCCTTTGCTATGTGGGGCATTGATATGATTGGCAAGATTGAGCCGACTGCTTCAAACGGCCACAGATTCATCCTGGTCGCCATCGACTATTTCACTAAGTGGGTTGAAGCAGCCTCATATGCAAATGTCACAAGGCAAGTAGTAGCCCGATTCCTAAAGAGAGACATCATCTGTCGATATGGAGTTCCCGAGCGAATCATTACTAATAATGGTTCCAATCTAAACAACAAAATGATGGCAGAACTGTGCCGGGACTTCAAGATCCAACACCACAATTCTTCTCCTTACAGACCAAAGATGAATGGTGCTGTTGAGGCGGCAAATAAGAACATCAAGAAGATTGTGCAGAAGATGGTAGTCACTTACAAAGATTGGCATGAAATGTTACCGTTTGCCTTGCATGGGTACCGCACATCAATCAGGACATCCACTGGGGCAACCCCGTATCAACTTGTGTATGGTATGGAAGCGGTCCTGCCTGTTGAAGTTGAATTACCCTCGTTACGGGTATTAATGGATGTCAAACTGAGTGAAGCAGAATGGGTTCGGTCCCGATACGAGCAACTAAGTCTGATCGAAGAGAAAAGATTAGCTGCAATCTGTCATGGGCAGTTGTATCAGAAAAGAATGAAGAGAGCCTTCGATCAGAAAGTCAGGCACCGAGAGTACCAAGTGGGAGATCTTGTACTGAGAAGAATCCTCCCTCCTCATACAGACCACAGGGGCAAATGGACTCCAAACTATGAAGGACCATTCGTGGTAAAGAAAGTTTTCTCTGGTGGAGCACTGATGCTCAGCACCATGGATGGTGAAGATTTCCCGTCCCCTGTGAATTCAGATGCAGTTAAAAAATACTTCGCATAAAATGACCCGCTGGACACAAAAACAGAATGTAAGTCCAGGCAAAAATAGGGCATCCCGGCGAGTCAAAAACAGAATAAAAGACTCGGGCAAAAATAAGGGAAAATAAACAAAAATGTACACCCGCTGAGTTGAAAAGCCGCATTGGACAACTCAGGCAAAAATGGGTATCCCGATGGATTGAAAACCCGAAAGGGCGATCCATGCAAAATAAGGGAATAAGCGAACAACTGCATTCTGAATTCGTCTGTATCACTTGCAACTTGGAAAGCATCAAAAGGATCAAGCTTCAATCAGAATCAACTTTTTCCAGAAAGCAAGACGAGAAGAACGTCATTGTCATACGAGTCGTAGCAGGAGAGGAAGCTCCTTAAAGCGTCATCAACACTGCCAGCACTTTGTTTCTCAATTTGTAAACAATCTCCTCATTTCAGGGGATATGTTTCTTTGGTTGTATCTTGCCGATTCAGGGCACATGAATTAATAAAATCAGATTTTTTAGTCGTGTTTCGTTTTGTATATTTTTATTTGCAAAGGATGTCTGATGTCTCTAAAAAATCAATTGCATAAGTACAGATGCTTTTCTCCCAAAAATAAAACACATGCTTACAGGGAATATACTTACTCTCGAAAATACTTAACTCCTATGACGGAATCCAGTAAAGGATACCTCGGGACCTTTTGTGCGTTCCCTTCGCAGGATTGCAGGTATACAGAGCGCAACTTGGGGCATGTAAGCTTCATCCCAGCAGGCTGGCAAATCAACCAAAGATCTCAGCATCCGAAATGCTCTATCCCCAGCTGAGTTGCCTCTTGTTGCTCTCCCCAGCTGAGTTGCCTCTCATAAATTCCCCAGCCGAGTTGCCATTTCATCCTCAGCTGAGTACAGAAGTCAGGGAACCATCTCCCCACAGAGTTCCAGCCTCTATCCAGAAGAGCAGTGCATAGAAGATTACAACAGAGTGAAGGGAGCCTCTGCAAACCCCAGCTGGGTCCCACATTACAAGGATATGTCAATCAGTGGAATATATATCCCCAAGTGGATACATCTCACCAGATCTACCAATGATCTCATCCCCAGCTGGGAGGTTCACCTCAAACAGATCAGCCAGAGATCTTCGCAGCAACGGGATCCGAATCCCAGTGTGGTATCTTTGCATAATCATGGCATTTGCATCATAATATCCCCTCAGAGCGTAGAATTCCGTCTAATACGGAGCATTACGGCAAAAATCAAACGCATAGCATAATCATAAGCCATGTTATGAATTAACACTTGTGAATAATAACCGTTCATCATCATTGTACAGAAATCCTCACCAGAGTCCCAACAAAAGCAGTTGCCTCTCAAATCACAAACACTACCATATACACCCTTTGATACCCGTCCGTATCATCACTCCCCAGTAAAATCGCTGGAACACTCTTTATAACAAAATCACCCGTATTACAGATACTTCCTGACACCCGTCCGTGTCATATTACCAGCAGAAAGCCAAAGACACCCTCTTTGCACTCACACATACCTGTATATATAATTCCTTGGCACCCGTCCGTGTCATTCTCCCCAGCAGTTAAAACACTCATACTTATGCAGATACTCGTCCGTATCTTATACACAACACTTATCTCCCCACAGATTTGACAGTAGTCTTTGTTCTTTGTTAACCAGTTGGTACTCGTCCGTACCATCATCTCAGAACGGTGCGTCTAATGTTTGTTTCTACATGATACTCGTCCGTATCATAGTCTTAAGGATGCTCGTCCGCATCTTTAATCCATACACTGTTTCAAACACTTGTGTCTTCTTGAATATAGATGCTCGCCCGTGTCTACTATTCCCCCAGAAGAACCATCAGATTCAACACTCGTCCGTGTTCCTTGTTAACCAGTTGATACTCGTCCGTATCATCATCTCTGAACATGTGTCAGTTTGTTTCTACCCGATACTCGTCCGTATCGTAGTCTTAAGGATGCTCGTCTGCATCTTTAATCTATACACAATACCAAACGCTCATACCCTTTGTTTCTTGGATGTGAACACTCGTCCGTGCTTACTATTCCCCAGTAGATAACAAAACAAATTTTCCTTCTTATCTAACACTCGTCCTGTGTTATGATAAACCCTGAGAGCAGCCGTCCCCTGCTGAGTGGTCGTCCTCCACTTCTTGATGGTCGTCCTCCATCATGCTCATCCGATGGCCGTCCCCATCGTTGTTTTTAGCAGCCGTCCCCTGCTAGGTGGTCGTCCTCCACCTTTTGATGATCGTCCTTCATCACCCTATCCAATGGCCGTCCCCATTGTCGATTTCGGTTGTCTGACATTTCGTCCTGCGTTATGATAAACCTTGAGAGCAGCCGTACCCTGCTGAGTGGTCGTCCTCCACTTCTTGATGGTCGTCCTCCATCATGCTCGTCCGATGGCCGTCCCCATCGTTGACCTTTGCTATCCGATGGCCGTCCCCATCGTTGATATTTTCGGCAGCCGTACCCTGCCAGGTGGTCGTCCTCCACCTTTGATGGCCGTCCCCATCATATTTCCTCTATCCCCAACAGAGCAGCCGTCCCCTGCTAGGTGATCGTCCTTCACCTTTGATGGCCGTACCCCATCATCTGTTTATTTCATTTATTCTTCAACCCGATGGCCGTCCCCGTCGTGGTCCCTTTTCCTTTTAGCCCGATGGCCGTCCCCATCGTTGGTTACTTTACCTTTATGAACTTGATGGCCGTCCCCGTCATGTTTCATTAATTTCCAGAGAATTTTACAGCTTTATCTTGATGGCCGTCCCCATCATAATATCTTATTTTCCCCAGCCAGTCGGCCGTCCCCGTCTGGGCTTTACCTTTTATCCCCAGCATGTCGGCCGTCCCCGTCATTGCTCTTTACCCAGCAGTCGTCCTCTGCTCGATGGTCGTCCTCCGTCGCCCACACTTTACAATATACTTTATTCTTCTTTCACAATCTATATCCCTTTTCTTCTTCATTCTGTGAGTGCAAATTTTGGACTGTCTTTGGTATTCAACCACAAGTTATCTTGTTTGCCTGATAAGCCGTCGCTTACAACCTGCACAGCTAACTCATGTTTGGATAGGGGCAGCTGTAAACACCCCAAATTTTCCCTCATCCATTCACACCATGGCTTGTGATCATCTCATATGCATAAACACAATCATATCATCTCATATCTCATTTTTGATTCACTACATAGTTTCTAAGTCATCTGCACCTAGGGTTTGTGATCTGAGCAATTCCAAAGCATCTTGAGCCATTCCAAAGGCCACCAATCAACTCAAAGGGGTCCATGTGTGTCCTTATATCATATTCCATCTCCTCAAAGTCAAAAATGCACAGGAATCACAAGAACTAGGGTTTGTGTGGATGCAGAGCCAGGTTTGACTGCACAGTTGACTGAAAATTAGGGTTTTGGTTTCAGAGGCCATAACTCCAAATTTTTTTGGTCATTCTTGTTCCCATTGGTCTCTATATGGTATAGGGAGTATGCATATCAATTTTCATGAAGAAATTCCATGGGGAAGTCATCTGATCAAGGGTTGACTTTCTGGACAAGTCAGTGCAAAATCAGGGCATCTGAGGCCCCCAATGACCCAACCAATGGGTGATCTTCATCATTTTGAGTGTATATGATCTTTATTTGATCATGGAAGAAGGTTGAAGTTCATAGAAATCAAGAATTTAGGGTTTTTGCAAATGTTGATTTTTTGGGCATAGTTGACTTTTCAAGAATGCATCATTTTAGGTCACTTTTCAAGCCTTGATTCTTGATCCAAAAAGGCTTCAAATGGAAAAACTTTGGTCATGAAAGTTGTAGATCTCATCTTTCCCTTTTCAAAAGGTACAAGAACATGATCAAACTCTTCTTGGATCAAAAGTTATGGTGTGACAAAGTTGGCCAAAATCATTGATTTTCAAGGCATGCCTCAAATGGAAATTTTGCAAAGTCATGGACCAATGCCTTTTGTAACCTCTAGTTCACTTCAAACCAGCACACAAACATTCTCTAAGTCTTAAAAATCAGAATTGAACCAAGAATGCCCATGGTTTATGGTTGGTTAGGCAAAGAAATCACATGTGAACCAAAGTTGCAACAACTTGCAAAACCACTCATCATGCTTCCTACAACTTGTGACATTGGATGCTGACTTTTGCTAGCCTCTCACCTCATTTTGCTGCGCAGCCCCATGCCTTGTACTTGCCTAGATCATGAGCCATACTTCACTTACACAAAAGGTGGACATTTTGCAAAAGCAAACTTACCAATCACTATAGGCCAGGTCACATCATCTGACCTATAGGATTATAATACAATATCTCTTGGCAAGCCAAAGATATGAAGAAGCAAGGCTGAAACCCTCTCATTCATCACATTCACAAAAACACACCAAGCTGCAAGTTGCTTCGAATCTCTCTGCCCAGCCTTCAAACACTCAAACCATTTTCACCATTCAACTCATCACACTTCATAGACCTCAAACCACCAAGAGCCTGGCCTGAAACAAGCAAGAACATCCCACTGCCATTCTTCACCTCATTTTGCAGTTTCCTTCGAAACTCTCACCATAGCTCACAAACATACCAACAAACACCACAGACCTTCTCCATTCACCCTCAGGATCACAAACAACCCCTCACAATGACCTGAAAGTGCCAGAATCACCATAGCCATTTCTGACTGAGCTTGAGCAGGAGCTGTCGAAACTCATTATCCAGCCAACATAAACTCTTCTTGAGCATTCAAACATCATCTGGAGAGCAAGTGGAGTGGTTTGCACTGAAAGAAGAGGCCAGAAAGTCATCAGGTTGAAAGCTCCAAATCTCAGGTAGCTTGAAATTTATTTTTCCAGAAATCGTTTTTCATGTTATAAATTTGTTCCTTATGTTTCACTGAGTGTCCTGGTGTTTTTAGTTTTTGAAATGGCTTTGAAATGAATGTTTAATTAGCTTCTGAAACCTGCGTGCCCTAGATTTTGTTTTGTTCGATTCATGGATTTGAGGAAGAAGAAATTTGTTTTGACTTAGGGTTTTAGTTCAGGGGATCATGGGAATCATTTTGGTGTGCTTAGGTTTCATTTTTGTAACGATTTGAGGGAGTTGGGAGTTTTTCAGGGGGGATGCTGGCCGGAGAAGACGACCGAAAGTCTTCTCCGGCCACCTGAGAGTGATTATGCCCTAATTACGTAATTAATTCCAGTTTGAATTTGAGCCGTAGATGGCCTTTGACTTGTTGACTTCCCTCCAGTTTGGATGGCTCAGATCATTTCGTTTGCCCTAATCCACTTAATTAGTTTTAATTAATTCGTAATTAAATTAATTTGGCCAGAGTGAATCCACACCCTTCATTTGCGCGCTGGTCAACAGATTCAAATCCAGAGTGCATCTCAGCCTTCCATTTGGTTTACTTTCATTTTTATTTGTTTTTAATTCATTTTATTGCATTAAACTTGCATAATTATTTTAAAATAGCAAAAAATGCATGAAAATTACGAAACTTTTTCCTTTGGGTTTTATTAATTTTCATTTCACAAAAATATTTTTATTTTATTTTTTTATCATTAAAAAAGTATTTTTAAATGTTTAAAAGATTATTTTTAATTGATTAATGGAAATTAATTAATTAAAAATACTTTTAGGTATTTAAAAATTACAAAAAAATTCATGAATTGTTCTAAGACATTTAGAAACATTGTCCAACCTTCAAACCAAATTTCTTTTTTGATCTTGATGCATTTTAAGAATTTTTCATTGAATTAAATCATTTTTTATGCATTAATTTGATCCTAAGTTCAAAAATTCATTTCTGCCTATCTAAGAAGGTTTGGACATTGATTCTTCTTGCATTGTTTTATGTTTAGCATGTAGTTTCTACGATTAAATGGCCTTGATTTGTTTCCTCAATTTCAATTTGTTTGGCATTTCTTTTGTTAAGAACCCTAAAAAACCCTAATAACTTAGAAAAATCATATCTTGAGATTGGTTAAGAGTTGAGACCTCCCCTTTGGACCTTGGTTTAGTGTAGGGTTAGGGTTTCTTTGGGTGGCATTTTACATTTTTTATCTTAGGGTTTGCTTCTGTTTTGGGTTTTTGTTTGTTGTTTGATTCATAAACCCTAATTTGGGCTTTCATTTGCATCCTCCTTGCATTCTCTTGCATAACATGACTTGTCTTTGCATTTTATGCATTCTTGTGTTTCATTTGACATCTTAAGACATATAGGAAGCATGTTTGATCATTGCATCACATATTTTCCATATCATTTGCCTTGTATGTTTCATAACTTTCTATGCTTGTTCATGCTTCTTAACTTGCATCATTTGCATCCATGATCTTGTATGAACATCTCCATGCCTTGCCTCATGTTTATATCATCTCATAGCATCATTAATATCATAAACATGCTTCTGGTTTTGCTTAGCATCATGACATTTCATCCCACCTTGCACTGCATTGCATTCCTTGCTAACATTTCAGGTGGTAAGTAAACTTGGGAAGTGAATTTGCCTTCACTTCTCATAACTTTTCTTTTCATCTCTCTTGCATCCATTGCTGCATTTCTATTTGTGTTTGAGATTGAGCTTGCTCATTCTTGTTCCTCCCACTTTCTTTCTTCAAGTGACTTGACTTCTTGAATGAAGCAAGTCACTTTGCTTCTCTTGATCTTGTTCATCTGCTTCCTGGTGGCTCCTTTGAAGATTGTTCTTGTAAACCTCACAAACCTTAGGAACAACCAAGCATGACAATGAATTAGGGTTTTGATTAGTCTCCCCTCATAGTTTTACCTTTGTGTCTCTCTTTGAGTCCTCTCTTCTCACCTCATAATCAGGGACTAAACCCTAAAGGCTTTAAGGCTTTGTGATTAAGCTTATGCCTGCATCCTTCTCTTAGGATGGAGTGTATAACTTTAATCCTAAGTGTTAAACCCTTAATGTGTTTAAATCTCTTAATCAATTCACATAATAATCATCAAGACATCACACTTGTAACTTGGGCCTTGCATTAGGGTTATAATTCTTCCTTAATTGGTTAAGAAGGACTAACCCTAGTGTTAATGGACAAGTCCCCCTCAAGTTGTCTTACAAATCATAAAACTCACTTCATCATCATATCATTAATAAAATCCATTTAATAAAGGTTTGTTCTGTCATGATTTTAGTCCCTAACCATGGATTAAGTTGAGGAGCTTTCCTCAGCTTAAACATTCTCATCTATTATCCTTCTATTAGGATGGTGTAATGGGTCTGTTTAATCCCTGATTATGGCTTAATCTCATTACTCAACACTAAACAAAAACACCAAAAACATCTAAATAATCACAAATAGGTTAATGATCTTAATCCTACACCAAAGGTGATTAAGTGTGAGAATCTGACTTCACACTTAAGGTAATCTCATTACCCCTAATCAGAGGGAAGATGTGATGAGTTTACTGAATCCATTGGTTTAGACTTAAGCTCATTAACTTACGACAAAATCCAAAAAACAATAAAAGACTGAAAACACAAAAACAAACAATAATCGTCTCCTTCGGGGTTCTTTTCTCATCATCTTCACTCATAAACGAGAACTTGCTTCTTCCGTCTAATGCAAGACAGTTAGCACCTGAGCCAGACAGGTCATACACTTGAGCATAGGCAAGTAAGCAGTTCACAAGTCAATTCATCTTTCAGTCTCTTTGGGTCGAACTACGGTGTTCTGACTTCCTCATTGCACGAGAGGATACGTAGGCATAACTTAACAGTTATCGAACAAAAGTCTCTGTACATTCCCCCTCCTTCTAGCCTCATTCTTTTAGCCTCATGATCATGAGCAGTTCTTTTTCATTCTCACACTGACACTTTCATACTTCATATCACTTTACACTTCTTTTACACTGACGCCTGTACATCCTTTTCCAGCTCTTTTACACACAGATTGCACTGACACTACCCCTTTAATACACAAATCTTTTGAGCGTGGATCCCGTCGAGTACGACGGACAATCTGGGTGCTAATACCTTCCCAGGTTGTAACCAACCCCCTTTCTCAGTCTCTCTGGTTCGCAACCGTCTTATCCATCTCTTTCTAGGTCTATGCAGCATTACCTTTCCTCCGGGATAAAAATGCCTAGCTGGCGACTCTTTTCATCTCCAGTGAGTTCACGGCTGTGTGTTCTCATTGTCCCTCTCGCCGACCGTTCGCGTCTGTACCTTCATATGATCCATTTTCATTTGTCGGGAGCGACAGGTTGTTTAGAGGATTCTTCAAGCTTTCCAAAATGTCCAAGAACACCCTCATAGCTTTAAAATTGAAGGATATGTGCCCTTGCAAAGTTGAGAAATTTTTAGTTGGTTTATGATGAAAATGGAGGTCTAAAACCAATTCTTTCCAAATGGGCTTGCCAAATTATGATCCAATCCATACACTATCATCATGCACGACCCAAATGATTAAAAATCAGAATTTTTATTATTTTATTTTTATTTATTTTGATTTAATTCATAAAAAATCATTTTAAATAGAAATAAAATATGAAAATATGTTATTTAATGGAGATTTGGTTTCTAGAATGTCTTCAATATTGATTGGAATTGAAAGGGAAGGAAATCATAAGATTGATCCAAAAATAGCAAGCCTTCATACACAAATATTTGAATTTTAAGACATAATCAATTTCAATCTTTTTGAATCAAAATTTCCACACAACAATTCAATTTTATGACCTAAGTTCACTCATCTATAAGTACTAAACATAATGCAATCATCAAGACACGAATTTCAGCAGCCCAAAGGTAAGTTCACAAAGTCAAAAAATCATCCAAAAGCTCACATTCGGTTTCGGATTTCCAGAGCTTTACAAGGTATTTTGAGGACATGGACATGATTATGGGACTTCACTGATCATGAATCAATCACCATTTGCATCAAAAACATCATGAATTGCATAACCCGAGCCAAACCCTGTTCTTGAATATGACTTTTCGATTCCATTGATTTACTGTGTTTAACTTGTTTTTGATTGTTGAATGATGTTTATGATGGACCTTAGAACGATTCTGGGCCATTCAATTGAATTTTTCGTGCATGTATAAGAATTCACCATAGTTAGGGTTTCATGGCCGTTTTAGGGTTCTTCAATTCATCCATTATAAATGAATTTTAAAGACATGGTTGAGTTGTATGGATCACGTAGAATGTAATGCACTAATCAATTTCACCAAATGTTGCTGTTTTGTCCATATTTGAGTTTTGTAGGTGTTGCTGCAAATTTGGTTTTCGCAGGTACAATGGAAGCAAAGTTCGCAGCTAATTTTGTAGGTCATAAGGTTGAAGAAGAAGCTAGGTGGCGCGAAACCTGTATTTGAATTATTGTTTAAAAATAATATAAATTTGTTTCTATTTATTATCACAAGCCAATGCTTGTCCTGGTGGTAAGACTACTGCGCGTTTAGGTGAGTGGCCTGTGTTCGAATCCAGGCCATGTACATTTTTTTTTCTTATTTTTTCCAGGTTAAACATACATAATATATTATGTATTGTTGCCAACTCATTAGCAGATGGGCTCTTCCAGCCAGGCGGTCATGCGTGTGTTTGCTAGTTTCAAAGGTCCTGGGTTCAACACCACCCCAGGCCTTTTGCTTTCTTTTATTTTCCTGATTTTTCCGGATAAGAAACAAAACCAAATGAAGCATATTCTCTTTCACCTGCGTGCTGATGGTCCAGTGGTGGAGGCCGTGGTTGGCAAGCATGAGGGACTGGGTTCAAACCCCAGCCCCATCAGGTTTTGATTTCTTTTTCTTTCTTTTGCTTTATTTTCTAATTTAATTACTATTATACATAAAATAAATTGAAATTACATTGTTTTATTATTTTCTATATTATAATATATATATTATGTGTTCTAGTTCCTAAAAATTATTTTCTAAAAAAAAAAACTAGTTTTTATTATTATGTTTATTTAAATTATAAAAAACATATATATGTACTATTTAATTAAAGGAATTGTCATTATATAAATCCTAAATATATTTTTAAATGAATCCTAATTTTGTAAAACCTAATTTTATTTTTCTAAATAATTTTCATTTTCTAATTCTTAATATAATTAGTATGTATATATTCATTTAATATAACTTTTGTAAATATAATGATTAATAAAATTAAATCTTATAAATATAATACTTAATATAAAATTTTGTAAAATATGATTAATTTTGGTGAATGTAATCTTTAAATATAATTATAACCTATTTTCTTATATATAATATGTAAATATTTTTTCTAATTTGTTTATAACCTAAATTATATATAAATAATTTTTAATATGTATTTAGAAACAATTGAACCTATAATAATTTAATTTTGTAATTATAAATAATTTAATAATTTGTACATAAATTAAAATATTACCATAATCCTTTAATTGTTCATATTTTTAAATAAATGTCTATATTAAAAATGTAATTTTGTGTTTATCATGTTATTATAATATTTTTGCTAATTCTATTTATTTTAATTATTGTTATTATTACTAACCATATTATTATTAATTTATTTATTTTTGCTTATTATTATTTCATTAACCCTATTTATTTTTAATATTATTACTAACCCCTATTATAATTATTATTGCTTATTTATTTATTTTTGCTTATTATTTATATTTTTGCTTATTTATTTATTTCTTGCTATTTATTTTTAATTGCTTATTAATTATTATTGTAATTGCTCCTTGGTGTAAATTTTTGTAAATATTTAATTTATTTAATTTTTATGCTATGGTTAGTAAAATAGGGAGTGTAAACATGTATTATATTTAAAAATTGAATTTAGATCATTTTAATTAAAAGATAAATTAAATTAAACACTCACACACGTAAGTCGATTTTTTAATCGCCGTCTCACTTTCTAGGGTTACCTCTCAATGTTGCCTAATCATAAGGTCAAGTGGGGTGTATAAAGCAAGTCCCTTAAAAAGAAAAGTCATCAAGTCCCTTAAATGGTTGCCTTCATAAAAGATCTTGTCCCTTTCGAATAATGATGACAGTCCCTCCTAATTGCTTAATACACCCTACAGTTGCCTTCATTAAACAGATGTCCCTCACATGTCCCTTACATCCAAGGTAACGACTACCTATTCCTTAATAATAGGGATAGTCTTACCACTTAAAGGATAAAGAACAGAAAAGACTTAAATTTTAGGGTAGGTACCTCCTAGTTGCTTGCTCACTCCATTCAAAATTTTTCAAACACTTAACAAATTTCAAACAAATTTTCAAACACAAGTTTTTACGCATCCGTACATGGATCATTATTAACTCATATGAAAATTTTCTATTCACACACTACACATTTTCAAAAACAATTCAAAGTGAGCTAAGTAACTAAGAGCCCATGGATAACCATGGATGTAAAGGGTGCTAACACCTTCCCTTTACATAACCTACCCCCCGGACCCAAAAATCTTTTAAGGTCTTTCCTGTTCTTTTATGCCCTTTCCTTTGGATAAAATAAAAGTCGGTGGCGACTCTTGCTATCCGCAACATTTAACTAAAGTCAGTTCTCCCACCGTGTTACAGACACCAACAACCCTAGGTTTGAAAATAAATCAAACCTGCCACAATAGCAGCACAACCCCATGCTACAACATCATAACAGTCCATCCTCTACTTCTAGAGACCATTCACACATCAAAACATCTTTTCAGTAGAACCTTTCTACCTTGACCATGAACCGGAAAGTATCCCCATTGGATCTCATCTAGAAATAGACTAGGATGCCTGCTCTGATACCGATTGAAATTCTGGTATGATAGACTCAGATGTTGAATATGATGTCGAGACATCTTATCTGTTACATATAAATATGACAAGGCATACACAACATTATTTAAAAATTCTGATATATCAGATTGAAACATTCTTCAGGATGTTTAGACATCTGATATAACATTCATCACATGTATTGCATAAAATAAACTGAAAGCTGTAAAGAACACAATCAGATTGTTAACCCAGATCGATGCTAACTCATCTACTCTGGGGGCTACCAAGCCAGGAAGGAAATCGACTATGTAGTATCAATTCAAAGACTTCTCATCAAACACCTACAATTTATAGTCTTCTCACTTAATCATTACCCGTGCAACTTCTACTTTGGAACTCCTAAATATGAGAAACCCATCCTTACTTCCAATCACCTCAGTGATGTCTCACAGTTCTCAACAGTCAGTTGTTGATATTTACGACTATATACCTACACAACAATCCAAAACATAAGCTACACTTCCATTACAAAATCTTAACCTTTCTTAGCAGCTTCAGTTAAGTACAATACTTCTCTTTCTTAGCAGCTTCGAGAATCACAAGTAAAGCAGCCACAACAGGGTTCCTTGTTGCACACGGATGCCACAAGAACACAACCCTAATGATGTTTACATTTTCGTTGGTTGGTTGGTTGTTTCTAAACTAGGTTACAAGGTTTATTTTATAACCTATTGCCAACTAGATTTGGGCCTAAACAATCACATCAATAGCTGCTACAAAAATATGCAGAAAAATCTGCTTCAAATATACAAAATGATCTTCAAATATAAAAACTCCTAAAATATCTCTAAATATAGAAACTCTATATTTTTCAATATTTGTCTTCAATGTAAATTTTAGTCTTCAAAATCTTTTACATCACGCCATTGGATTAATTTAAATCTTCAATAATATTTTGTTTCTGTTGAAACCTAACAAAATATTCAATCCATCTTTAGGAGTTCATGATGTCGAATGAACTGTCTTGACATCTTCTTTGACATGTTGATCTAGATGTTGAAACATTTCAAAATAACATGTTTGGGCGCACACAAAAATATTCTTTACTTTATGTATTCTCTATTTTGCAAAGATCATATACATACACATTGCTGCTATTTGTTTTACAAAATTAATGTCAATTCTACAGAACTTACATTTACCATAAAGTATGTAGAAAAATTATTATATGAACCTATTGGCCACATTAGTGGCACACCCTTGAACCTCTGTTGTAAGAATTAATGTGTTGGTAATGATGTCGAACAAGATGTTGTGACATATAGTCTGACATGATGAATTTAGTCTTTTTGATAGGAGGAACATATTTATATTTTGAATTAAATGAGCTATAGTTAAACCCAATTGCTTTCATATCTCTAGAAATATTTCCCACCCTTATAATTTCATCAAGTGTATCAGAACCATAATTTAACATACAAACTGATTTGGTTATACTTTCAAGTTTGAAGTTGAGGTGGTCCACTTTTTCTTTTAAATCAGTGATAGTGGTGACCATATTTTCCTTATCTTGAAACATAACATTGATCTTCACTCTTTGTTTCTTGCCGTATATGCATTCTTCTTTCCACTTTATATATAACAACTTGCAGACTATAATAGCATCTTCATTTTAGAGATCTTCATCTTCCCCATCTCCGTGCATAATTGACTTGGATCTTACATGAGTTGTGAAGGAAACCACACTATTTTTCTTTTCACCTTCACTATCGTCTTTTGATTGCTCACCTAACAATGTGACAATGTATCCCTTCTTTTTTTCCATAGTGAAGTTGGTATAGTCTGCATGAATGTGTCCAAATCCCTCACATTCATGGCATTAGATTCTTTTTCCTTTTTTCAGCTTATATCATTCTCTTCCTTTGCATTGGGGTGTGAATCCTCTTAAGTTGGGTGGTAAATTATTTTTTTACATTAGTTGTGATATTATTCCTAGTTCTCCTATCAAGCTTTCTTGAGACCTTAGAAAATATTTTTGCAAGTAGTGCAATAGATTCATATAAGTTATTATCAATAACCTTTTCTACCTATTCGTGATCATTTAAATTGACAACTTTGAATATCACACTTTTGTTTCTTTTCTCTGATTTTTCATTGATAAACACACACATACACGCACAAACACACACATACACACACACATAAACACACACACACACACACACTTGAAACATTGAGAAGCCTCTCACTTTTTAATTAAAACAAATAAACAATAATTTTGGAGCCTGGCCAGTTGATTAGGGGATTGCCTACTTAATTAAGAAATGCTTTTTAAGTTATTTAATCAGTTAGAATTATATCATAATAAATTAGATGATGCATAATTGATTACATAATGGATTATTAGAGTCTCTTAAGGATTGCTTAAAACTCTATATCAAAAACTGAAGGGGCTAGAAACACAAGAATGAGGGGGGGAGGGTTGAATTGGGTTTCTCAAAATAAAATCTTTTTCAAAACTAACTCAATCAAGTAAAACTGGAATAATAAAAATAACAAGTTATTTTTATATTGGTTCGTTGTTAACGAACCTACCTCCAGTCCACCATACCAATGTGATTTCACCTTTCTAAGAAGGACTTAATCCACTGTAAATGAAACTGATCACAAACACCACAAAGACAAATTATTATTTTCTTCTTGAGTCTATCTGACTAAATCCTAGTCACTTAAGGAAACCACTCAAACAAGATTTATATTTTATAGGTTGTGTTTACAAAGAATGCTTTAAGAAATCAGATTAACACATGTTAAATACAATGAGTGTCTCACACAATAACGAGCAACAACTCTATGAGTGTTTATAAATAATATTTACTTTAGTAAAATGGGTATGTTCAATATCTTGAGCAATGCAATTAGCGTGAGAAGTGTGTGAAACACTAGCAAGATCTTCCAACCGTCCAAGTCTTATTTATATAAGCATATGAAAGATTTGATGAAGGGTAGTATTGGAATTGTAAACAACAACTTTCTCTTTCATAAAAGTTTGCAAATGGGAGGCAAACATAACAATAGAACTGTCCTTAGCCCAAAAAATCAGGGTAGTGGAGGCGAGGGTGATCTTGTATTTTGTACTATTTTCCTGACGCAAAACCTTTTAAACTTATCTTTTAATCTTCACAGGTTTCTGATAGAATGATGTTGAAGCATGCTTAGAAGGTTCAAGAGACAATTGAGAGAATCTTCAGAACCTCGGTCTTAAGAGTTTTGACATAGTTCCTCAGTCTTCAAAGTCTTCACATAGTTCCTCAGAACCTGGTCTTCAAAGTCTTCAGAGCTTGAGTGCATAATCTTGAAGGTAGACAATCATTCAGAGGCTCTTCAATCAGAGTCAGAATCAGAAGCTTTAGCATGAATATTCTTCAAAATGTTGTCTAATAGCTTTCTAGAACTTGACAACAACTTGTAAAGCACTTGTATCTCTTCAGAGTTAGAATATATTGATTCCAAAATCTAATGACGTTACACGTCAAAGCTTCAGAGTCAGAACCTGTTTAGCAAAAGCTACACACTAGACAAAAACCAACAATATATAAAATTGTTCTCTAAGAGTCAATGCATTGTTATCATCAAAACTAAAGGCCAGATGCGGAACCAAATCTTGGTCTAAATAAATCTTCCATTTAGGGAAATAAGTATCGGTTATTTGCATTGTGTAACACCCTGTTTATTAATTAATTATTTAATTAATTAAATCCGTATTATTTGTGTTGATTTATGTGGAATTGTCGAATTTATGTTGTAATGAGTTGCTAAGTTGATTTAAGTTAAACTAAGTCGATTAAGTTGATTTAAGTCGTGTTGTGGTGGGTCGAATTAAATTAAGTGATTTAAGTTGTAGGAATAATATGTTGTTATTATATTAAGAGTGTAGAAGAATGCATAGGCTTATTTAAGTGGTTGATAGAAGTAATTGGTGGGGTGTAGAAACTAGGCCCAATAGAATTAATGAAGAAGTTATGGATTAAGTGAATTATAATTTAATTAGAATAAAAAAAATTAGGTTAATTGGTAGCAAGAGAATAGGACATGGAAGTTATAGAGGAAGAACTCTTGGAGAAGAATAAGGGTTTTAGAGAAGAGAAAATAGCTTAGGGTCAAAGGAGGAGAAAGAAGAATTCATGATCATATCTCCATTTTCGCACTTACGGTACAGCCTCCACTAAATAGGTGATAACTTTTTACTCGTTATTCTGGTTAAAGCGAATCTTGAATTTATGGAAAGCTTATGAAATTCCCTTCAATTTGATATATGATTTCGTGTCATTACGTTCGGTATTGAAAGAGAAAACGCATTTGAAGTTTGGAAGTTCATGCTGGAAATTGGTCAAATAGTAGTTACGGGATTGATGATGATGGATGCTGAATTTTGGTCAAGATAGGAACTCAATAACAGCATGTTCGTATTTATAATCCCCATGGATGAAAGAGGAGAGAAATAGAGTCATAGAGGCAAAGGGTTGGAAATTAAATCAGAGAACTATAGAGATTAGCCGGAAAATTATTAGAGCAACTGTTAACCCAAGGTAAGGGTGGGATTCTAACTCTATAATCGGGTTATATGATGAATATATTCGAAATCGGGTTTAAGAATCATGTTGTCATGTTGTTCTGTTGTGTGTTTGAATAAACTGTTGTGATTGATAATTTGTTGATTAAGGGAAGAAATTAACTTGTGTTGTTGAATTAATTATAAATTGAGTAGTCGGGATTGTGGTGTATGAATATATTATGTTGATGTTGAATTCGTATGATGGGTTGGTTAGATAATTGGTCGGGGATTTATAATTATTGAGTTGTAGAGGTAGAAAAGTATGAACGATAGATACTGAGAGAAAGAAACAGGGACGAAGGAAATTATATGTGGGATGCCCGTCTGGGCCTGGTGACAACCGTCCAAACGTTTGGGACGACCGTCAAGATCTGTGACGAGGGGCATGTTGTTGTGACGAACGTCACACTGTTATCTTGTAACGTTTGGCTTTTGTTTTATTGCCTGGTCTTTTGAGTGTGCGCCTATGCTTTTTGGTTTCAGAAACTTTAATTAAGTTAAGAGTCTCTTTAGTTTTATAAGTAGCAGTGGTAATGATTATGTAGCGGGAATTGTTTCAATAGCAGTTAGATAACATTGTAGTAGCAGTAATTATGATAAAATTGTTGGATAATAATATAGTAGTAGTAATACTAAGTATGAAACATATAACATGTATTATTCTAGCAAAGTATTATATTGGACTTATAGCAGTACTAGTCATAACTAAAATGGAGAATTTAGTAGCAGCGATGAATATTTTGGTAGCAGGTTTTGGGTAAGTCGATTGCTGATATGAATTTAGTAGCAGAATGTTACATATATGTTTGGTGGAATAATAATAATTATGTGGCTGAGATTATTGAGTGGCAATGTAGTAATTAATTAGCAGGTTTTGGTGTGTAGTTGCTGTCATGGATTTAACGGAAGTATGATAATAAGCTATGTAACACCCCCTTTCTATATCCCAAATGAGCAATTAAATCACTTAGGCACATATTAAAATTTCATCAGAGTATATTTGAAAAACGGTATAAAAGAGCAATGCCACATTATACTTGAAATTAAAATCATACAACACCTGCTCAATAAAGATATGCAACAAATGGGGTAACTTACATACACAAGGATTTCATCCTTACACCCGTATTCATCAATGCATTAAACAGCGGAAACAAAACGTAACAAATTCAAACTTATATACTTATCATAAATATATCTGCAAGTTTGAATCACCAAAATATTCCATGTTTACATAAAACATATCACATCAAAATACATATACAAATGTATTCACAAAAAGGCATCAAGCCAACCCTAGCTACCCGGTGCTACATATCAGAGCCGACCGACCAAAAGATGAAGACGAACTTCACAAAAATATCATCCAGCAACCTACTCTGCAATGCCTCATAGAGCATCATAAAACAGCAGAAGGGTGAGAAACATTATCATAATAACATTGCATATAATTATATATCTCAACATATAAAAATGCACATAAAACATATTCTCACCACACATTTCACTCCTCATCACCTATACACATCGCAACATGTACATACACAAATCAAGCATGCACATCATGCGCCAATTCACATAAACTTACATCATTTATGTCTATTCCTCAATTCTATTCATTCCACATAAACATACGTCTAGCTATGTTTAATCACACATATACATTTACAAATGTATAAACCACATACATATACATATCAAACATGCATATATACAATCAAGTATGTTTCATCACACATACTATCATCCACATAATACTCCAAATAAACATTTACACATTCATGTTTATTTCTGCATATCATAATTAAAATGATAAAAATGAAACTCATAGAGACCGACACAAGACTCTATGCAGATGCAAATGCGGTACCGACTCAACATTTCAGCAGGTTCTCTCAGGAACTAAATGGAATCATCGCTTGTTACCTAAAGTAACTCCCCGTCAGGCACACGATGTTCCCCATTGCTCACACTCCACATGGGCACACAATGTTTATGGATTGCTCTCACCCCACACGGGCACACAATCTGATTGCTCACACCCCACATGGGCACACAATCAATGTGAATAAATCACCCATCGCTCACACCCCACACGGGTACACGATGTTTCTGGATTGCTCACACCCCACACGGGCACACAATTCGATCGCTCACACCCCACATGGGCACACAATCTTGTTGTAGTCATCGCTCACACTCCACATGAGCACACAACACTACAACGGATTCACAAAGAATCCCACAACATAAGAATGCATACATTATGCTTACATGCAAAATGACACACAACATTCTTTAAAATGCATACATATTCACAATATAGTTATGCATTCATCTCATACAATTAGCATACATTCGCATTTAATTCAAGCAATGTATCTACTTGCCAAACGGCCACAACACAACAATCAAACCCACAATTCCATAATTAACATAATTACGTTTTTATCGGAAAAGTCGGGTAAAAGTTGGCTAAACATTACATATTTTAGCATCATAAGATTTTACACGATATAAGGATCACTAAAAACGGATACCCGAAACTCAAGTTACGAAACAAAACGTAAAAACCCAAAAATCCTCCCAGGCACGCTGAGCGACGGGCAGCTCGCTGAGCGAAAATCACCCTGGAACTTTCGCTGAGCGACCACTGCGATTTCAGCAACATACCAGCTGCGAACAGTCAACCTTAACCACTCCAAAACTCCTCTAAACTCATACAAACATGATCAATAACATATATCTAACATCATACTTCGATTATAACGATTTCTAACCGATTAATTTACCAATTTCTCACATTTTCTCTCAAACCCTAACTATTCATCTTCTCTAACTTTCATCAAAACCAAAACTCAACCAATCAAACACATACATAACCATACACATTATTAAGATAACAATGCTTATCACCCTTACCCGATTATTTCGATTTCTTCGAGCAATCTTGAAGCTTTTCCAACTTTCCCTCTTTTCTCTTCTCTCTTTTTCTTTCTTCTCTTTTTCTTTCTATCTTTTCTTTTCTTTCTCTTTCTCACAACTTATACTCTTTTCTCTCTAATTCTATTCTTACTCTATTATTTCTATTTCTTTCCAACCAAATATCATTTTCTCACAAAAATACCAATTTCTACTAATTCTTAACTTATCATTAATTAACAAAAGTCTAGAATACCCTCTTATCCAATTTTACCCGGAAATTCATAAAACGGTAAAAATCACAACATGACATATCAATCACATTAATTCCTCAACATCAAATATCATCATGATAATTTCACAAATAAAACAATTATCATATAAAATAAAATAAAAGACTCCACAAAATTTGGGAAAATCGAATCGGGGCGTTACAACTCTCCCCTACTTTAGAAATTTTCATCCTCAAAAATATTACCTGATTCAAACAACTCCGAATACGACTCGCGCATCCCACTCTCCAATTCCCAAGTCATATTGCCTTCTGCAGCGCCTCCCCACGCCACTTTCACAAGCGCAATATCCTTGCCTCTTAGCTTCTTAATTTCACGGTCCAAAATCCTAACCGACAAAGCTTCCACCATAAGGTTATCTCTTACCTCAACCTCATCCATAGGAATAACATGTGACGGATCCGGAACATACTTCCGAAGTTGCGAAACATGGAACACATCATGCAAATTCGAAAGATTCGGAGGCAACACCACACGATAAGCCACAACACCCACTCTCGCAGTAATCTGATACGACCCAATAAAACGAGAAGTCAACTTCTTTGACTTCAAAGCACGACCTACACCCGTAACCGGTGTAACTCTCAAGAACACATGGTCGCCTTCCTGAAACTCAATATCCTTCCTTCTCTTGTCATGATAACTCTTTTGTCTACTTTGAGAAGCTCTCATCTTCTCCCGAATAAACTTCACCTTTTCCGTAGTTTGTTGTACCATCTCCGGTCCAACTACCGTTCTCTCTCCGGTTTCATGCCAACACAAAGGTGTTCGACATCTCCGACCATATAAGGCCTCAAATGGTGCCATACCAATACTCGAATGAAAACTGTTATTATAGGTGAACTCAATCAACGCTAAATAACTATCCCAAATACCACTTTGTTCTAGCACACAAGCACGCAAAAAATCCTCTAACGATTGAATTGTCCTCTCAGTTTGACCGTCCATTTGCGGATGGTAAGCCGAACTCAATCTTAGCTTAGAACCCAAAGCCTTTTGCAAACTTTCCCAAAATCTCGATGTAAATCTAGGATCTCTATCCGATACAATACTCTTAGGAACTCCATGTAACTTCACAATCACAGAAACATAAATCTCGGCTAGCTTCCCCAAAGAATAACTAATATCCATCGGAATAAAGTGAGCAGATTTAGTAAGCCTATCGACAATCACCCAAATAGCATTATGACCTCTTTTCATATTCGGCAAACTCGTAACAAAATCCATCGATATACTATCCCATTTCCATTCCGGAATATCCAACAGTTGCATAAAACCATTAGGCTTCTGATGTTCCACCTTAGACTTCTGACAAGTCAAACACGCATACACAAAATGAGCTATATCTCTCTTCAATCCAGACCACCAAAAGATCTTCTTCAAATCTTGATACATCTTATTCACTCCCGGATGAATACTTAAATTACTCCGGTGTCCCTCTTCCAATATCATCTTTTTCAACTCCTCATCGTCGGGAATACAAATACGACCACAGAATCTCAAAACTCCAAAATTATCAACCTTGAAATATTCATTCTCATTCATCATCAAATCAACAAATTTCAAATCCAACTTTTGCTTTTCACAAACGGTTGCAAGAAAATCATTCGTAACATGAAGCATACCAAGTCTCACACTTCTCGGCGTCATCTCGCAAACCAAACTCAAATCTCTAAAATTCTCCAAAAGTTCCCATTCTCTTATCATCAATGCGGACATATGTAACAACTTACGACTTAAGGCATCGGCCACCACATTCGCCTTACACGGATGGTAATTCAAACCAAAATCATAATCCTTCAAAAGTTCTAACCATCTCCTTTGTCTCATGTTCAATTCCTTTTGATCAAATAAATACTTCAAACTTTTGTGATCACTAAAAACTTCAAATCTTGCACCATAAAGATAATGCCTCCAAATTTTTAGAGCAAAAACCACGGCCGCTAATTCCAAATCATGCGTAGGATAATTCTTTTCATGCACTCTCAATTGTCTTGAAGCATAAGCTACAACTTTTGCATCTTGCATCAAAACACCACCTAACCCAAACAATGAAGCATCACAAAACACCACAAATGGTTCTGTCAGATTCAGCAAAATCAAGATTGAAGCCGTTGTTATCCTTCTCTTAAGTTCCATGAAACTCTCTTTGCAATGAATATCCCAAATGAAAGCCTTTCCTTTACAAGTCAACTACGTTAACGAAAGTACCAACTTTGAAAATCCTTCAATAAACCTCCGATAATAGCATGCCAAACCTAAAAAGCTTCGAATTTCCGTAACCGATCTAGGAACTTCCCATTGCATTACCGCATCAATCTTGGATGGATCAACACTAATTCCATTGTCGGAAATAACATGCCCAAGAAAACTTACCTTCGACAACCAAAACTCGCACTTTGACAACTTAGCATACAATTGCTTCTCTTTCAAAATCTGTAACACAATCCTTAAATGCTCTTCATGCTCTTCTTGAGACTTAGAATAAATCAAAATGTCGTCGATGAACACAACCACAAAACGATCCAACTGTTCATGAAAAATACGATTCATGTATTCCATAAACACACCCGGCGCATTAGAAACTCCGAATGGCATCACGGAATACTCGTAATGACCATACCGTGTCCTAAAAGCCGTCTTTTGAATATCCTCCTCTTTCACACGAATCTGGTGATATCCTGATCTCAAATCAATCTTACTAAAAACACGCGCACCAACCAATTGGTCCATCAAATCATCAATCCTCGGAAGCGGGTACTTGTTCTTAATTGTCACCTTGTTCAACTGTCGATAATCAATACATAACCGCATGCTTCCGTCCTTCTTTTTTACCAACAATACCGACGCACCCCAAGGAGAAACACTCGGCCTAACAAACCTCTTATCCAACAAGTCATTCAATTGCTTCTTCAATTCTACCAACTATGAAGCTGACATACGATACGGTGCCATCGAAATCGGTCTAGTACCCGAAACTAGATCAATAGAAAACTCAACTTCTCTTTCCGGCGGTACATCCATAATATCGTCCGGAAACACTTCTGGAAAATCACACACCACTGGAAAACTACTTATCTCCACTTTGCTTTCCACCGACCACGATGCAAACAAACCAAACAATTAAACTTCGTCCACTAAAAGTTTCTTCAACTCTTTCATGGATAGGAAACTCTCTTCTTCACCATCATCCAAAGAAGGAAACCTTACTAACTTATGATAACAATCTATATGAACTCGATTAAATTGCAACCAGTTCATACCCATGATCACATCCAAACCCTCCAACGGCAAACAAACTAAATCAATAACAAAATCTTTACCATACATGGTCAAAGAACAACTTACACACACCAAAGAAGTAGTTACCGACCCTGAAGCAGGAGTCTCAATAACCATCTCACCACCCCAAGAAGAAATAAACAAATTCAAACGCTTAGCGCACTCAAGAGAAATAAATGAATGAGTCGCTCCCGTATCAATAATAGTAACTAAAGGCATACTATTAATAAAGCATGTACCTTTAATCAAACGGTCTGCACTAGTAGTATCCTTCCCTGCTAATGCAAACACCTTTCCGCCCGCCTGAGCTTGCTTCGGCTTAGTACACTTAGTACTAATGTGACCAACTTCTCCACAATAGAAGCACTTCACAATATTCCTCCTACACTCGGTAGTAGCATGTCCAAGACCTCCACAGTTTGAACATTTCACAATATTCTTCCCACACTCAAAAGACTTGTGGCCTATATCGCCACACTAGTAACACTTAACGGGACCAGAACTCCCTCCACCAGATCTCCTATCAAAGTTTCCCATATGTCTGCCCTTATCAACGGGTGTCATATAAGGTCCACTTCTAGCTTGTTGCTTCCCTTTCCTTTCATTCACACTCTTGTAATGTGTAGAACGAGCTCTGCTATCTTCTTCAAAGATTCTACAACATTCAGTCAAATCTGAAAACCTTCTAATCCTCTGATATCCCACAGCTTGCTTAATCTCAGGACGCAAACCATTCTCATACTTAATGCACTTAGAAAACTCAGAAGTAGCAGCAACATAATGAGGATGAAACTGAACCAATTCCACAAACTTAGTAGTATAATCAACCACTGACATACTACCTTGCTTCAGCTCAAGGAATTCCATCTCCTTCTTTCCCTTCACACTCTCAGGGTAGTACTTCCCTAAGAACTCAGTACGAAAAACTTCCCAAGTTATCTCTTCATCCTCCTCCTCAAGAGTTTGACTTCTACCGACCCACCAATCATTGGCTTCTTCCTTCAGCATGTGAGAACCAAGTTTCACCTTGCTCTCTTCAGCACAGTCCATGACTCTGAAGATTCTTTCAATCTCCTTCAACCAATTCTGAGCACCATTAGGATCAAATCTTCCCTTGAATACCGGCGGTTGATTCTTTCTGAGATCATCATTCACATTTATATTCGGCGTTCCCTGCACCGCCCTAGCCATTGCTTCACAAACAACAACCATAGCATTGTAGTTTCTACCATCCATATTCTGATTATTCCCAAAGACAACAACAAGATTAAACAAAAGTTCAATCACAACAACATCAAGACAGACACAATTGACTCGAACACTGGCTCTGATACCACTTAATGTAACACCCCCTTTCTATACCCCAAATGAGGAATTAAATCACTTAGGCACATATTAAAATTTCATCAGAGTATATTTGAAAAACGGTATAAAAGAGCAATGCCACATTATACTTGAAATTAAAATCATACAACACCTGCTCAATAAAGATATGCAACAAACGGGGTAACTTACATACACAAGGATTTCATCCTTACACCCGTATTCATCAATGCATTAAACAACGAAAACAAAACGTAACAAATTCAAACTTATATACTTATCATAAATATATCTGCAAGTTTGAATCATCAAAATATTCCATGTTTACATAAAACATATCACATCAAAATACATATACAAATGTATTCACAAAAAGGCATCAAGCCAACCCTAGCTATCCGGTGCTACATATCAGAGCCGACCGACCAAAAGATGAAGACGAACTTCACAAAAATATCATCCAGCAACCTACTTTGCAATGCCTCATAGAGCATCATAAAATAGCAGAAGGGTGAGAAACATTATCATAATAACATTGCATATAATTATATATCTCAACATATAAAAATGCACATAAAACATATTTTCACCACACATTTCATTCCTCATCACCTATACACATCGCAACGTGTACATACACAAATCAAGCATGCACATCATGCGCCAATTCACATAAACCTACATCATTTATGTCTATTCCTCAATTCTATTCATTCTGCATAAACATATGTCTAGCTATGTTTAATCACACATATACATTTACAAATGTATAAACCACATACATATACATATCAAACATGCATATATACAATCAAGTATGTTTCATCACACATACTATCATCTCCATAATACTCCAAATAAACATTTACACATTCATGTTTATTTCTACATATCATAATTAAAATGATAAAAATGAAACTCATAGAGACCGACACACGACTCTATGCAGATGCAAATGCGGTACCGACTCAACATTTCAGCAGGTTCTCTCAAGAACCAAATGGAATCATCGCTTGTTACCTAAAGTAACACCCCGTCGGGCACACGATGTTCCCCATTTCTCACACCCCACATGGGCACACAATGTTTATGGATTGCTCACACCCCACACGGGCACACAATCCGATTGCTTACACCCCACATGGGCACACAATCAATGTGTATAAATCACCCATCGCTCACACCCCACATGGGCATACGATGTTTCTGGATGCTCACACCCCACACAGGTACACAATCCGATCGTTCACACCCCACATGGGCACACGATCTTGTTGTAGTCATCGCTCACACTCCACATGAGCACACGACGCTACAACAGATTCACAAAGAATCCCACAACATAAGAATGCATACATTATGCTTACATGCAAAATGACACACAACATTCTTGAAAATGCATACATATTCACAATATAGTTATGCATTCATCTCATACAATTAGCATACATTCGCATTTAATTCAAGCAATGTATCTACTTGCCAAACGACCACAACACAACAATCAAACCCACAATTCCATAATTAACATAATTACTTTTTTATCGGAAAAGTCGGGTAGAAGTCGGCTAAACATTACATATTTTAGCATCATTATATTCTACACGTATCTAGCTTTGAATCGATATAAGGATCACTAAAAATGGATACCCGAAACTCAAGTTACGAAACAAAACGTAAAAACCCAAAAATCCTCCCAGGCTCGCTGAGCGACGGGCAGCTCGCTGAGCGAAAATTACCCTGGAACTTTCGCTGAGCGAGGGGTAGCTTGCTGAGCGACCACTGCGATTCCAGCAACATACCAGCTGCGAACATTCAACCTTAACCACTCCAAAACTCCTATAAACTCATACAAACATGATCAATAACATATATCTAACATCATACTTCGATTATAACGATTTCTACCCGATTAATCTACCAATTTCTCACATTTTCTCTCAAATCCTAACTATCATCTTCTCTAACTTTCATCAAAACCAAAACTCAACCAATCAAACACATACATAACCATACACAATATTAAGATAACAATGCTTATCACCCTTACCCGATTATTTCGATTTCTTGGAGCAATCTTGAAGCTTTTCCAACTTTCCTTCTTTTCTCTTCTTTTTCTCTTCTCTCTTTTTCTTTCTATCTTTTCTTTTCTTTCTCTTTCTCACAACTTATACTCTTTTCTCTCCAATTCTATTCTTACTCTATTATTTCTATTTCTTTCCAACCAAATATCATTTTCTCACAAAAATACCAATTTCTACTAATTCCTAACTTATCATTAATTAACAAAAGTCTAGAATACCCTCTAATCCAATTTTACCCGGAAATTCATAAAACGGTAAAAATCACAACATGACATATCAATCACATTAATTCCTCAACATCAAATATCATCATGATAATTTCACAAATAAAACAATTATCATATAAAATAAAATAAAACACTCCACAAAATTTGGGAAAATCGAATCAGGACGTTACAAGCTAGTTATTAAGTAGTAATAACAGAGCATAGTAAATAAATTAATTATTCGGTTTTAGTCGGAATTTGTGTGAATGGGAAGGTAGTAAATTTGATTGCTTTTCGTTTGTGTTGCTTTGTTATAAGTCGTATAGTTGCCGATTGTTTTTGGTAAGTTTCAGGCCCTTGAGCCAAAGTTGTTTTGTTATAGTTGTGGGTATTTTTAAGGCGTAAAGCCAATGTTGAGTTGTCGTTGTTGTTGGAGGCCTTTGGATAACGTTGATAAGTTGATGATCATAAGTTGTAGGCATATGGCCAAGGTTGAATTTGTGTTGAACTAAAAGTTTCCATGTTGTTTTGTGTTGTTCGTTGTATGTTGTTGTGTATTATTTTGTTCGTATCATTGCATACAATGCATTTCTAAGTTGGAGCGGATGCTCACCATGTTGGCCTGGATTGGAAAAATTCTTAAGTTGAAGGCTTATGCCTTGCATATGCCTCAATAACCTGGCATATTTTAAGTTGGGAATTCTACTCCGATGGTACCACATGCATATGGATCATGTTGAGTCGCATTCCGTGTTGCATACTTAAGTTGTGGTGTTGTTGTATTATGTTGATAAAGTTGTTGTTGTGTTGTGGATTGATGTTGTTTGAGATGTTGTGAAGCGGTGATTTATATAATCTGAATTTACATGTTATTTATCATATTCTTGATTATATTTTTAGATATCTCACCCCTTCTGTTTGAATGTTGCCCCTATGTTGGTAACATGCAGGTATTCCAGATTATAGTTTCTTACCTCGTAGTTCAAGTCGGTGTCGTCGCTCTAATACGTAACACTCGGAGGGTTAATGCTTGTTATGTCATTGTTGTTTTCCTTGTTGTTGTAGTATTTAAAAGTTGAATTAGTTATAAGCAAAGAATAAGTTTGTTATAAGTTGTTTTATAGTTGAATAAAGTTGTTACGTAGACAAGGTTGAAACTATGAATTGTTGTTTAGTAATAAAGAAGTTTTGGTTTAAATAATAAATAAATTTGTTATTTTGTCTCCCGACGTTTAAGTGTTATGTATCCATGTTGATATGTGATAAATGATGTTGTTTTTAAAAGTTGAAAATGTGACATCCTATATTTTATGTTGAATTTTAAAAACTCTGATTTATGATTTTTCGCCGGATAGATTTGGGGTGTTACACATTGCCTAATCAATTAGCTAATCAATTAGTTCATTTAATTGGCCCATGGATAGTTTCCAAATTTACACAATTTCTTGGCTTATAAATAGGAAGTTTCTCTATCATTTCAATTCGGATTTAGATTTGATTTTTTGATAGCACTTTCAAACAAAGTGCTATTATAAATAACATGTTTAATAGCGATTTTTCTTCTTCATAAAAGTGCTATTATATGATGTTTCATTAATAGCACTCACTCTACAAAACGCTATTGTAGTACCTTTTTTTTATACAAAAAATCATTCTTTTAATCTACAAATATCATAATATATATAGAGGTTATATTACATTTTTTTCCTATACACAAAATCACTTTTTGTAAATGTTGCTAACATCATGACAACTTGAATCTTCAATGTAAGTTGATTTATAACATAACCTAATGTAAGTTGATCAAAGTAAGTTGATTTATAACATAAGTTAATTTTTATATTATAAATTTCTATTTCAATTAGAAAGGTTATTTAGTTAGTGACGGGTTGGTAAAACACTCAAATCATATATACATAGTAAACTCATCTTATAGGACATGTTGGTTTAAAATAGTGAAAGGTGCAATGTACATGGTATATCATTAAAATTAAATAATATACAACATATAAATAATCATCAACAACACACCTTAAACAAAATACAACATATATCAACAAAATCATTAATAACATACAACTTTAATCAACAACAACATATAACATATATCAACAAACACAAAATCGTCAGCAACATACAACTTTTATCAACAACATACAACATATATCAACAAAACCAAAATCTTCAGCAACATACAACTTTTATCAACAATAACATACAACAACATATATCAACAAACACAAAATCATCAATAACATACAACTTTTATCATATACATAACAATAGAACTGTCCTTAGCCGAAAAAGTCAGGGTAGTGGAGGCGAGGGTGATCTTGTATTTTGTACTATTTTCCTGACGCAAAACCTTTTAAACTTATCTTTTAATCTTCAGAGGTTTCTGATAGAATGATGTTGAAGCGTGCTTAGAAGGTTCAAGAGACAATTGAGAGAATCTTCAGAACCTCGGTCTTAAGAGTTTCGACACAGTTCCTCAGTCTTCAAAGTCTTCATATAGTTGCTCAAAACCTGGTCTTCAGAGTCTTCTGAGCTTGAGCGCATAATCTTGAAGGTAGACAATCCTTTAGAGGCTCTTCAATCAGAGTCAGAATCAGAAGCTTTAGCATGAATATTCTTCAGAACATTGTCTAATAGCTTTCTAGAACTTGACAACAACTTGTAAAGCACTTGTATCTCTTCAGATTCAGTGTGTGTTGATTCCAAAATCTAATGACGTTACACGTCAAAGCTTCAGAGTTAGAACTTGTTTAGCAAAAGCTACACACTAGAAAAAAACCAAAAATATATAAAATTATTCTCTAAGAGTCAATGCATTGTAACCAAATCTTGGTCTAAAAAAACTTCCATTTAGGGAAATAAGTATCAGTTATTTACATTGCCTAATCAATTAGCTAATCGATTAGTTCATTTAATTGGCCCATGGATAGTTTCCAAATTTACACAATTTCTTGGCTTATAAATAGGAAGTTTCTCTATCATTTCAATTCGGATTTAGATTTTATTTTTTGATAGCACTTTCAAACAAAGTGCTATTATAAGTAACATATTTAATAGCGATTTTTCTTCTTCATAAAAGTGCTATTATATGATGTTTCATTAATAGCCTTCTCTCTACAAAACGCTATTGTAGTACCTTTTTTTTTAAAAACAAAAAATCATTCTTTTAATCTACAAATATCATAATATATATAGAGGTTATATTATTTTTTTTCCTATACACAAAATCACTCTTTGTAAATGTTTAACATCATGACAACTTGAATCTTCAATGTAAGTTGATTTATAACATAACTTACTGTAAGTTGATCAAAGTAAGTGTAGTTTCAAAGTACGCCTAAGAGGGGGGGGGGATGAATTAGGTGTTATAAAATTTTATCAATTATTTTCTTGATGGATGGATTTTTTTTCTTTTACTTGTTTATGGTAAGAAAGCGATAAAGCAGGAAATAAAAGAGACACGTCAATTTATCTTGGTTCCCTTCACAGTCCGAAGGTACATCCAGTCCCCTTTCCAACACGAAAGAGATTTTCCACTAGTTTTTAGATTGTACAACCTATCGCGCCATCAATTGGTGAGACCTACTTTCTAAACAACTAAACAAAACCTAGTGTGCAAGAACAATCCTCTTGCAAGCACTATCCCTTGTGTCCAACAATCCTAGATCACAAGTCACAATAGAAAACTTTTATAATTCTTTGTAATTTTGAGAGTAATACAATATGTGATATCAATATAAGATTGATTTTCTCCTTTGATCAAAATCCACTTCTTAATTTCAATACAAGTGTGCAACTTATGAATATGAAATGTTATGAATCAATATGAACACTTTTGAATGTTTGAAAATATACGAAAATAAGTGAATTTGATTAAGTGATTTTTTATGAAAAATTCTAGGAGGTGTTTTTGAATTTAAAAAATTCAGAATATATAATATTCAAAACACCCTTTCAAAAAGGTATGAAAAAATATGAAAAATAATTATTTGAAAAGGTATAACTAAAAGAAAAATTTGAATTTTAAAAGGAATGATTTTTCAAAAACCTTCAGTGTTAACCGGTTAACCAAATGGTTAACCGGTTAACGCATGTACAACGTTAACACAGATTTCAAATATTGAAGCCGTTAACCGGTTAACCGGTTAACACTGTTAAAAAACAGAAAAATATTAATTTTTAAAAGTGTTAAACCAGTTTAGAAACCTTCCAAAGTTTGTATGCATCATGATAAAATATGAAATGATAATTTGAGCACTTGTATACCAATCTTAAAGAGATTTGATGTATACCTCAACACATGCGTCCAAGCCTTGAAATAAAACGAATGTGCATATGAAGCTTGATCATAATGCCAAAAGTTTGTTGCTTGATCATGTTGGAAGCTCTTAACGTTTTGCAAAAAAGAAGTGCATGAGTCGTGTTGTCTTCATCAAAATCCTCGAGGTTGAAGGCATGCTTCTACATTCTCCCCCTTTTTGATGATGACAACAAAAAAATTTGCGAGAGCTTTGATCGACGTTTCTCTAAGAAGATCCTCCCCCTAAGGATAGCAACTCCCCCTAAATAATAGCGGCAGTAGCAAAAGAAATTCTGCATCGAGAGGCATTAGAGAAACAAAGTCTTCTCCCCCTCTGGCATTAGCAAAAAGGAAGAGACTAACAAGCATAGATATGAAAAAAAATCACCATACAAGCATCGAATAGAAATACGCATTAAGTAAACATGCAAGTCGAACACACATATAAGCATAAACATAATTCAACATAACCAACAAGTGTACAAACATAATGCGAAAATTTAATACATGGAAACCAAAGGTGCCTAATTAACTTAGGACTTATGTTTGAAACACAAAAACATAAACTAGACTTAAAACAACATAAGAAACATAGTAAAAAACAACATATAAACATGGTCCTCAATCCTCATCCGACACATCCTCATCATCTTCTTCCTCCTCTTCGCTACCGTCCTCATCCTCATCAACAAACTTGGTGGAGTTTCGGGAGCTTAAAACTAAGTTCCTAAGGCTTTTGAAGGCACGTATGGTTTCATGATGGTTTGACATTATGGTAGCATAAAGAAAGTCATTTGTGATGCCGGTTTCCGGAATAGGTGGGATGGAGGTGGAGGATTCGTCGTCATACTTGTAGGTTTCATCATTGCTTTGAATTATGTCGGTGTTTTTGATGATAGTGACTCCATTAATCTCATTAGCCGTTGTAGACATAGAAATAAAAGGCTCTCTACCGATTTCCATATCGGTAATTTCCAATATTCTTGAAATGAGGCGGCCATATGGTAATCTTGTCTTTAGAGAAAGTTGTTGCTTCAGATGATACATCATAGTAGGAAGCCAATTCACTCTAATATTGTTCTTGACAGCAAACAATACTTGCATTTCCAAATCATTGATCTGAGACAAGTTGGAATCTTTGGGCAGCAAAACATGACAAATAATATAGTGTAGCATCCGATCATCCACAGTTAAATTCTTAGCATAACAGAGTACCCGAGAGGTACGTTGGCCGGACACCACAACTGCCTTTGGAAACCTACAAATCTGATAATAGTATTCCATTTTCTCATAGTCAGCCCATTTTCCTTCATCATGGTTTACCCCTTTTCGGAGAAAAACACCCGAATATGGGATAGACAAAGAAGCTACAAGAGTACCTAAGTCAACTCCAATCTCACAATCTCTCATAACAGCAAATAATTGGTGTTTCTCCTTATCATCACAGTTAAGGGACATGTTATTCATAAAAGATTTAACCAAATCCGGATACACTTTTCCGTTATCAGCAATAAAGTCAAGCATCCCCTGATATTCTAACAAAGCCGAAAACTTAAAGGTTTCAAAGGATTTCAGGTTGACATACTTACCCTTAAGAAGATGGCGAACCCGGACACGAAAATCCATTATTCGCTTCTTGGTAGATTCCATGGGCATTTCTTCTTCACTGCTGGATTTTGACACTGACACTGGAGCCTTTCCTTTTTTGGGAGCCATTGAAGACAAGCTGAAGCTTTTAGGTTTTAGGGTTTGAAGAGGTATTTTTAGATTAGGGTTTGTGGGAATGGAGAGTGAAGTTTAGAAGGTAGAGTTTATAATGAGAGTTTTAGTGGATTGGGTTTTAATAGAGTATTGATGGAGTGTTTATGGTTTTGGAGAAGAGAGTTTGAATATGAGATAGTGGTGTTTTATGGTGAGTCAAAGTAGGAGGAGATGAGTTATGAGGTGTTGGAAAGAGGTACCATAAACCATTTAACACACATACCAAAAGACATAAAAGGAGAAAATAAAATAAACAAAATGTTTTGACAGAAACGTGACCAAGAACTGCTGTCTGGGAAGCATTAACCGGTTAACCGATTCGTTAACCGGTTAACGGGCCAAAATTTTCAAAAAAATTTAAAAAACAGCAGCAGTTTTGGGGCTATGTGGAAAAATAGTTTTGACAAAAAAATTTTACAACGTGTTAGCATATATCACAACACAACTTTTGATCAAAAAATATTTTAAAAAAGATACTTTTCGGATAACCGAAAGAGTGAAAGATCAAAAATAGCGAAAAGTGAGTGCTAGCCTTTTGTAACACAAAGTGAACAAAAAACATATATTATGCAACAAATACATACAACAAGCAATTTTTAAGTTAAGGTTAGATGTCACCTTCATTGAGAATACCAATTTCTCGTCGAATCTTGAAGAATTGCTACTTAGCCAATGGTTTAGTGAATATATCGGCGAGTTGATTGTGTGTATCCATGAACGTAACATCTAAATCTCCATTTAGTACATGATCTTGAAGGAAGTGATGCCGGATATCTATATGCTTTGTTCTTGAATGCATGACCGGGTTCTTCGTGATATTGATGGCACTTGTGTTGTCACATAGGATAGGGATACAACCAAGATCTATACCGAAATCAAGGAGTTGTTGTTTAAGCCACAAGATTTGGGCACAAGAACTTCCTGCTGCGATGTACTCCGCTTCGGTCGTGCTAAGTGCAACACATGCTTGCTTCTTACATGCCCACGATACTAGTGCATTCCTGAGAATGTGACAAGTACCACTTGTACATTTTCTATCGGTCTTACATCCTGCATAATCAGCGTCAGAATAACCAATTAAATAACATGTGCTACCTTTTGGATACCATAGTCCGACGTTCGTTGTTCCTTTGAGATACTTCATGATCCTCTTCATGGTGGTGAGATGTGATTCCTTCAGATTAGCTTGAAAGCGGGCACACAAACAAACACTAAACATAATGTCAGGATGACTTGCCGTCAAATATAATAGTGAACCGATCATACCTCGATACTTTGTAATATCAATTGAAATGCCTGATAGATCTTGATCAACGTACATTCCGGATCCCATAGGAGTAGACATCACTTTGCAACTATCCATATCTAATCTTTTCAATAATTCCTTGCAGTACTTGGATTGGTTGATGAAGATGCCATCCTTTGTTTGCTTGATTTGTAATCCAAGGAAGTAGTTCATATTTCCCATCATGGACATCTCGAATTCTCCTTGCATCATAAGAGATAATTCTTCACAAAGGTCTTTGTTTGTTGATCCGAAGATGATGTCGTCAACATAGACTTGAACTAGTAAGGTGTTACCCTTGAAATTATTGATGAACAAAGTCTTTTCAACCTTTCCTTTTGTAAAAACCTTCTCACATAGGAAGTTGCTAAGGCGATCATACCATGCTCTTGGTGCTTGCTTTAAGCCATAAAGAGCCTTCTTCAACTTGTAGACATGATAGGGATTCTTGAAGTCTTCAAAGCCCGGAGGTTGTTTGACATAGACTTCTTTATTGATGTAACCATTCAGGAAAGCTCTTTTGACATCCATCTGGTATAACTGAATATTCATGGAACAAGCGTAAGCAAGTAATAATCTAATTGCTTCTAACCTTGCTACCGGAGCGAACGTTTCATCAAAGTCAATTCCTTCTTCTTGGTTGTAGCCTTGTGCGACCAATCTTGCTTTGTTACGAACTATGATTCCATTCTCGTCAAGTTTGTTTTTGAACACCCATCTTGTTCCTATGATGTGTTTGTTGTCCGGTCTTGGTACAAGATTCCAAACTTGATTCCTTTCGAATTGGTTAAGTTCTTCTTTCATTGCTATTATCCATTGATCGTCGCCTAAGGCTTCATCGATTTCGGTTGGTTCAATTTGAGATACAAAAGCCATGTTGAGACAAGCATCCTTGAGATTTAGTCGAGTTGCAACGCCTTGACTAATATCACCAATAACTTTATCTATCGGGTGATCTCTATGAGTTCTCCATTCTTTCGGAAGATCTTGATGTTCTTCAATGATTGGCGAGTCATCTTCTTGTGATATTGCTTGGTCTTTTGATGTCTCCTTTTGTTGTTGTGACATATCTACTATATCATCATCATCCACAATAATATTATCCTCTTTCGAGGGGTTAGTCTCATCAAACGAAACATGAATAGATTCTTCAATAGTAAGTGTTCGTTTATTGAAAATTCTAAAAGCTCTACTCGAGAGAGAATAACCAAGGAATATACCTTCGTCGGACTTCTCATCAAACTTACCAAGATTGTCATTGTCGTTGTTGAGAACGAAACATTTGCATCCGAAAATGTGGAAAAATGATATGTTTGGTTTCCTACCCTTGAACAACTCATACGGAGTCTTCTTGAGAATTGGTCGAATATTGACACGGTTGCTTACAAAACAAGTCGTGCTAACCACATCCACCCAAAAATATTTAGGAAGATTTGAGTCGCTAAGCATTATTCTTGCAAGTTCCACCAATGCCCTATTCTTCCTTTCTACGACACTGTTTTATTGAGGAGTCCTTGGTGCAGAAAAGTTGTGAGAAATTCCATGCTCTTCGCAAAAATCTTCAAAGGATGAGTTTTGGAATTCTCCACCATGGTCGCTTCTAATGGAGACTATTGTGAGTGACTTCTCGTTTTGAATTTTCTTTGCATACTTCTTGAATGCTTTGAAGGCATCACTTTTCTGCACTAAAAACAATGTTCATTTGTATCGAGAGAAATCATCAACAATAACTAAAGCATAAATGTTACCTCCGAAGCTTTTTGTTCTTGATGGACCGAAAAGATCCATATGTAACAATTGTAGTTGCCTTGAAGTAGATATCACTTTATTGGACTTGAAAGATGTCTTGGTTTGCTTCCCTTTTTGGCAAGCATCACATAACTTATCCTTGATTAACTTTATCTTCGGAAGACTAACAACTAGGTCATGTTTTATTAACTTTTTTAAATGCTCCATGTGAATGTGAGCAAACCTTTTATGTCAAAGCCATGCCTCGTTGTTGTTTGCCATTAAACATTTTACCTTCAAGGAAGAGTCGTCAAAAGAAATCATGAAAATGTTATTAAATCTTTTACCTTTTAGCAAGAGGTCATGGGTGACTTCATGTTCTATCAAGCATTCCTCCTTTGTGAAGTTGATTCGGAACCCTTTGTCACACAATTGACTTATGCTAAGTAGGTTGTGTTTAAGGCCTTCCACATAAAGAACGTCTTCGATGATTGTATGAGGAGGTGCACCAACGGTTCCTACTCCAAGAATCTTTCCTTTATTATCATCACCGTAAGTAACATATCCTTTGGACTTTAGTGATAGACTTGAAAATTTGTTGATATCGCTCGTCATATGCTTTGAACAACCGCTATTAAGATACCATTGAGTAGAAGTTGTCTTCAAGCATACTGTCGCTCCCACCTGATGACACATGGCCAAGACTGGTACAGACACAAACGGTCGGCGAAAGAGAGAGCACAAGGGTGAACTGAAAAGAGTCGCCAGCTAGGCATTTTTATCCCGAAGGAAAAGGTAATGCTGCATAAACCTAAGAAAGGATGGATAAGACGGTTGCAAACCAGAGAAACTGAGAAAGGGGGTTGATTACAACCTGGGAAGGTATTAGCACCCAGATTGGCCGCCGTACTCGACGAGATCCACGCTTGAAAGTTTGTGTTTAAAGGGGTAGTGTCAGTGCTGTTTTGTGTGCAAAAGCTGGAAAAAAATGCAAGTGTCAGTGCAAAATAAATGTGAAGTGAAATGGGAGAGTCAGTGTAAGAAAATATTGTGAAGCTCAAGACTATGAGGCTCAAAGAATAATGCTGGAAGAGGGGGAATATACAGAGACTTTTGTTCGATAACTGTTAAGTTATGCCTACGTATCCTCTCGTGCGATGAGGAAGTCAGAACACCGTAGTTCGACTCAAAGAGACTGAAAGATAAATTGACTTGTGAACTGCTTACTTGTCTATGCTCAAGTGTATGACCTGTCTGGCTCGGGTGCAAACTGTCTTGCATTAGACGGAAGAAGCAAGTTCTCGTTTATGAGTGAATGAGATGAGAAAAGAATCCCGGAGGAGACGATTATTGTTTGTTTTTGAGTTTTCAATCTTTTATTGCTTTTTGTTTGTCATAAGAAAATGAGCTTAAGCCTAAACCAAGGGTTAGTAAACTCATCACATCCTCCCTCTGATTAGGGGTAATGAGAAAACCTTAAACATGAAGTAAACACCTCACACTTAATCACCATGATGTAGGATTAAGATCACTAACCTACTTGCATTTATTTAGATCTTTTTGGAGTTTTTGTTTGGTGTTAAGTAATGAGTTTAAGCCATAATCAAGGATTTAATGAACTCATTACACCATCCTAATAGAAGGATAATAGATGAGAACATTTAAGCTGAGAAAGGCTCCTCAACTTAATCCATGATTAGGGATTAACCTCATGACAAAACAAAACCTTTATTGAAGTGGATTTTAGTTAATGATAAGATTAAGAAGTGGATTTTATGGTTTGTAAGACAACTTGAGGGGGACTTGTCCTTTAACACTAGGGTTAGTCCTTCTTAACCAATTAAGGAAGAATTAGAACCCTAATGCAAGGCCCAAGTTACAAGCTTGATGTCTTAGTGATTATTAGGTGGATTGAGTAAAGGATTTAAACACATTAAGGGTTTAACACTTAGGATTAAAGTTATACACTCCATCCTAATAGAAGGATATAGGCATAACCCTAATCACAAAGCCTTAAAACCTTTAGGGTTTAGTCCTTGATTATGAGATGAGAAGAGAAGACACAAAGATGACACAAAGGTAAGACTAATGGATGGACTAATCAAACCCTAATTGTGATCATGCTTGGGTGTTCCTAGGGTTTATGAGGCTTGCAAGAGATCTTCAAGGGAAAGCCACCAAGGAAGAAGCAGGATGGAAGGAAAAGAAGCAGCAAGAAGCAAGACAACTTACTTCACTTAAGAAGATAAGTTGCTTGAAGAAAGAAAGCGAGGAAGGAACATGAACAATCAAGCTCACTCTAATACAAAAGTAAAATGCAGCAATGAATGCATAAAAGAGATGAGAAGAAATTATGAGAAGTGAAGGCAAATTCACTTCTCAAACACTTACCACCTGAAAAGTTAGCAAAAGGAAATGAAATGAATTGAAAATGAGATGAAATGCAAAGATGAAAGCCAAAGTCAGAAGCACATTCATGATGCAAATGATGTTATGAGATGGTATGAAAGCATGTCAAGTGATATGAATGTTCATACAAGAGATGGGAATGCAAATGAGACATGTAAGAAGCATGAAAGTTCATGAATGCATATGACATGAAATGAAAACAAAACATGGCAAATGAATGATGCAATAATCAAACATGATTTCAATATGTCCTAAGATGTCTTATATGCCATGTGGATGCACAAAATGTCATGGCAAGTTCATGTATGCAAGCTTATGTAAGATGGATGCAAATGAAGATGCAAATTAGGGTTTATGCATAACATGAGATGCAAAATTCAAAATCAGAAGCAAGACATGAGATAAAAAATTGAAAATGGACTCAAAGGGACCCTAAGCCTATGCAAGTTCACTGCCCAAAGGGGAAGGTCAGAAGCTAAACCCTAAGGGACTTATGATTTTCCTAAGTTTCTAGGGTTTTAAGGGTGATCCTAAAGGGAAAATGCCAAACAAATTGAAAATGCAAGGTAAAAATGAAATAAAAATATTTTTGGATGCTTGAAACCATGCATAACACAATGCAAAAAGAATCATTCACAAACTCACTTTGGTTTATAAGTTATGAATTTTTGAAGTTAGGGTTAAAAATATTCAAATTCAAGAACCCTAATTCAAATAAAAATTGTCAAAGTGTGATCAAAACCAAAAAGAAATTTGTGTTGTGAGTTTTTAAATGTTTCTAAATGTTTGAAAATGCTCTCTGAATTTTTTTAGGATTTTTAAATACTTAAATGTATTTTTAATTAATTAATTTCCATTAACTAATTAAAAATAATCATTTAAATGATTTAAAAATATTTTTTAATGCAAAAAATAAAAATAAAAATATTTTTGGGTTCTGAAAATTAATAAAAGATTTAATAAAAATTTTCAGAATTTTTGAAGTCTTTTTACTATTTTTAATAAAATGTACAAATTAAATGAGAAAATTGTGAAATAAAATTAATAAAAAGAAAAGTAATGTGATCCAATGATCCAGATTTAAAGCTGAGGGTTTGTGGTTGACTGGCGCGCTAATGAATGGTATGGATTCACCTAAGCTAATTAATTATGATTAAATTAAGTAAACCGAAATTAGGGCTAATGACATGATCTGAGCCCTTGAAACACGCGCGGGAAGCAAGATCTGATGGCTCATGTTTAAACCTCACTAATTACACTGATTATGCCCTAACTACTTTCAGGTGACCGAAACAGTGTTCCGGTCATCTTCTTCGGCCATCCACTCTTGCTAACTCACTCAATTCGTAAAATCAAACCACTAAACTCTCCAGAAATGACCCCTAACTCATTCTAAACAAGATTCAGCCATCAAAAATCATTTATTTCACATGAACAAGCAGATTCGAAGCAAAACGGAAAATTATTCAGAAATTTCAGAAGCTTCATACATGCTTAAAACTCAATCATTTTCAAAACCAAAAGGTGCAGTGTGATCAGTGAAGCATGGGGAACAATCTAAGAACTTAAAAAATCATTTTTGGAAAATTTGTGCTTGAAGTTACCTGAAATGGAGCTTTCGAAAATGGCACTGTCTGAACCTTTCTTGGGTGCTTTTCCCCTTCTTTTGACCCCCTCTTGCTTCTGGAATGCTTCGCTGAAGCTTTTGTGGGCTCCTCTTGAAGATTGATGAAGTTCTGTTCAAAGGGGGAGGGAAATCGTGTTTTTGATATGGCTGCTTTTAGGGAAAGATGATGGGTGGGAAATGATCAGTGTTTCATGGTGAGTTGTTCTATGAAGTTTGTTTTGATGTTTGTAGCTTGTGTGATCAGTTTCGAATAAAAATGCATAAGAGGGAGTTTTGGTGAATGCTGACTTGTGGGAGGATTCGGGTTTGCTTGTTGTGTGTAATGGCTTGTGTTTGGTCCATGTATCAAGTCTTGATAGGTCAGAGAGTTGTTGGTGGCCTATGTTGATTGGTATGGTTCATTTTGCATAAAGTCAAGGTTAGGTGTCCTTTGGGGTATGAGCAAGTTCAGGCCAAGGACAAAGGCATGTCCTGCGCAGCTTGATTCATGGGCAACCATGGAATTAAGATTGAGGCCAATTAGCAAGTGGATTGAAGTTTGTGGGAGGTTTTGCAAATTTCATGAAGTTTGGCCCTTTCTTGATTTCTTCATGCACAAGTCATGAAACTTGGGAATTCTTGGCATAAATCTGACTTTTAGGCATTGCACAAAGTTTGTATGATGATTGGAAGTCAATTTGAAGTCACAAATTTGCTTGGCATGAGGTTTTGCAAAAATCCCTCTTAGGCATGAAACTTGAAATTATGTGAATTTTGCAAACTTTGGAAAGCCATAACTTGAGTTCCAAAATGAATTAGATCTTGTTCTTGTACTTTTTGAAAAGGGAATGATCCAATATAAAACTTTCATGACCAAGAATTTTTCATTTGAAGCATTTTTGGTTGAGAAAGAGGAGGTTGAAAAACTTTCCCAAAATGGAAAGTTTACATTACAAGTCATTTCCATATTTGGCAACTTTTGGTTTAGCCCACTTTTCTTCAAATTTGTGAACTTCAAACCACTCCAATGATCAAATAAAGACCATATGACTTCATTTTGATGAAAAATCCACTTTGGTTCCATGTTGGGGGCCTTAGATGCCCTGATTTGGCTCTGACTTGCTCAAGAAGTTACCCAATGATCAGATGACTTCCACAATATTTTTTCCATCAAACTTGGTATACATGATCCTTATAACATATAGAGACCAATAGAAACAAGAATGACCAAAAAATTTGGAGTTATGGCCTCTGAAACCAAAACCCTAATTTTAGGTCATCTGTGCAGTTAAGCCTGGCTCTGCTTCCATGCCTTTCTCAGTTCTTGTGATTTTCTGACTTTCTTGATCATGGGAGGATATAATATGATGATTGAACATACATGGACCCTCTTTAGATGATTGATGACCTTTGGAGTGGCTTAGATAGCTCATGGACTGCTCAGATCACAAACCCTAGATGCATATGACTTTGAACCAATGCAGTGAAACAAAAATGCAACATGATGTGATATGATTGAACTTATGCAAGTGAAAAGATCACAAGCCATGGTGAAATGAGTGAGGGAAAATTTTGGGTGTTTACAGCTGCCCCTATTCAAGCATGAGTTAGTTGTGCAGGATGTATGTGACGGCTTAACAGGCAAACAAAATAACTTGTGGTTGAATACCAAAGACAGTCCAAAATTTGCACTCACTGATTGTGAAGAAGAAAAAGGATATAGATTGTAAAAGGAAGTAAAGTATGATTATAAAGTGCGGGCGACGGGGGACGACCGTCGAGTAGAGGACGACTGCCGGGGATAAAGCAACGACGGGGACGGCCGACATGCTAGGGAAATGGGGACGGCCATCAGGGAAAGTAACAAGATTTTCAGGGGATTAACAGGTAAAGTCAATGATGGGGACGGCCATCAGGTTAATGAAATAAATGAAATAAATGATGAGGTACGGTTATCGAAGGTGAAGGACGATCACCTGGCAAGGGACGGCTGCTCTGTTGGGGATAAGGATGAGGGACGGTCATCCAAGGTGAAGGACGATCACCTGGCAGGGTACAACTGCCGAAAGCATCACGACATAGGACGAATGTCGGATAGAAAGAGTCGACGATGGGGACGGCCATCGGACGATCATCGAGAGGTGAAGGACGATCACCTAGTAGGGTACGGCTGCTCTCAGGGTTTATCATGACATAGGACGAATGTCAGATAACAAGATCAACGATGGGGACGGCCATCGGATAAAAGTGATGAAGGACGATCATCAAAAGGTGAAGGATGATCACCTAGCAGGGTACGGCTGCCAAATATCATGACATAGGACGAATGCCAGATAGAAAAGGGTTCCAATAATGGAGACTCCGCTGGGGGAATGATGAAGGACGATCATCAAAAGGTGAAGGACGATCACCTAGCAGGGTACGGCTGTCAAACATCACGACATAGGACGAATGCCGGATAGAAAAGGGTTCCAATAATGGAGACTCCGCTGGGGGAATGAGGAAGGACGATCATCAAAAGGTGAAGGACGATCACCTAGCAGGGTACGGCTGCCGACAATATCATGACATAGGACGAATGTCAGATAGGAGAAAAACCGTTCTACTGGGGAATGGTAAACACGGACGAGTGTCTACATTCAAGAAATGAAAGGTATAAGTGTTTGACACTGTGTATAGATTAAAGATGCGGACAAGCATCCTTAAGACTATGATACGGACGAGTATCGGTAGAAACAAACGCTGACGCATGCTCAGAGATGATGATACGGACGAGTATCAACTGGTTAACAAAGAACACGGACGAGTGTTGTATCTGAGAAAAGATAAGTGGTGTATACAAGATACGGACGAGTATCTGTATGAGTGAAAAGTGTGAGCGAGACACAGACGAGTGTTCAACTTGTTGGGGGGAGTATGATACAGACGAGTATCATAAGAGGAAGTGTGTAAGTTATGAACTTATGAGTGTAAAAGATATTTTGAAGATCTGTGGGGATAATATGACACGGACGGGTGTCAGAAGAAGTGTATTATAAGCAAGGATTTGGTCTATAATAAGTGTTTAGGTAACCATGCTGGGGAATGGTGACACGGACGAGTGTCCAAAGAGTGTATAAATATTTGTTTGTGGTTCACATCTGCAGGGGAGTAATATGACATGGACGGGTGTAAACACCCCAAATTTGCCCTCACCCATTTCACCATGGCTTGTGATCATTCTCATATGCATAAACACAATCATAGCATCTCATGTCTCATTTTTGATCCACTGCATAGATTCAAAGTCATCTGCACCTAGGGTTTGTGATCTGAGCAATCTCAGGGCATCTTGAGCCACTCCAAAGGCCATCAATCACCTCCAAGGGATCCATATGTGTTCTTATATCATATTACATCCTCTCAAAGTCAATAATTCCAAAGAATCACAAGAACTGGGATTGGTGTGGATGCAGAGCCAGGCTAGACTGCACAGTTGACCTAAAATTAGGGTTTTGGTTTCAGAGGCCATAACTCCAAATTTTTTGGTCATTCTTGTTTCCATTGGTCTCTATATGGTATAGGGAGTATGCATATCAATTTTCATGAAGAAATTCCATGGGGAAGTCGTCTGATCAAGGGTTGACTTTCTGGACAAGTCAGTGTAAAATCAGGGCATCTGAGGCCCCCAATGACCCAACCAATGGGTGATCTTCATCATTTTGAGTGTATATGATCTTTATTTGATCATGGAAGAAGGTTGAAGTTCATAAAAATCAAGAATTTGGAAGTTTTGCAAATGTTGACTTTTTGGGCATAGTTGACTTTTCAAGAATGCCTCACTTTAGGTCATTTTTCAAGCCTTGATTCTTGATCCAAAAAGGCTTCAAATGGAAAAACTTTGGTCATGAAAGTTGTAGATCTCATCTTTCCCTTTTCAAAAAGTACAAGAACATGATCAAACTCTTCTTGGATCAAAAGTTATGGTGTGACAAAGTTGGCAAAAATCATTGATTTTCAAGATATGCTTCAAAAGAGAATTTTGCAAAGTCATGAACCAAGGCAAATTGCAACCTCTAATTCATTTCAAACCATGACACAAACATTCCTTAGGCCTTAAAAGTCAGAATTGGATCAAGGTTTCTCATGTTTTGGTTCATGTAACAAGACTTTTCTTCATAAAGTTCAAAAAGCAAGCAACTTGCAAAATCATCATGATCACTTCCTACAACTTGTGACATTGGCTGCTGACTTTGGCTAGCCTTTCCCCTCACCCCTTGCTGCGCAGCCCCATGCTTATCTTGCCTAGATCATGAGCCATACTTTCCTTACACAAAATTTGACTTTTGAGCAAAAGCAAACTTACCAATCACTATAGGCCAGGTCACATCATCTGACCTATAGGATTAAAATACAATATCATTTGGCAAGCAAAAGGTACCAAGAGGCTAGGCTGAAACTCACTCATCCATCACATACACCAAAACACTCCATCTTGCATCTTCCTTCGAATTTGTTTCCTCAGCTTGCAAACATAAAAACCATTTCCATAGATCAACTCACCATACTTCATAGACCTCAAACCACCAAGAGCCAGGCCTGAAACAAGCAAGAACACCCCACTGCCATTTCTCACCTCAACTTGCAGTTTCATTCGAAACTCTTTCCACAGCACACAAACATACAAACAAACACCACAAATCTTCTCCACTCACCATCTGGATCACAAAGAACCATTTACAATGACCTGAAACTGCCTGAAACTCCATTGCCATTTCTGACTGAGCTTGAGCAGAAGCTTGTCAAACTCCTCATCCAGCCAACATAAATTCCTTTTGAGCATTCAAACATCATCTGGGGATCAAGTGGAGTGGATTGCACAAGGAGAAGTGGCCAGAAAGTCATCAGAGTGAAAGCTTCGAATCTCAGGTAGCTTGAAAAATATTTTTCCAGAAATCATTTCTCTTGTTCTAAACTTGCTCTTTGTGCCTTCCTGATCATGAATATGCTTTCAGTTTTTGAAATGGCCTTGAAATGAGTATTTAATTAGCTTTTGAAACTTGCGTGCCCTAGTTCTTATTTTCTTCGATTCAGCTTAGTTAGGAAGTATAAATTTGTTTTGAGAGAGGGTTTTGATTCGTGAGTGGTTGGAGATCATTTCCCAATTCTTAGATTTCATTTTAGTTAGCTTTTTGGGGTTTTGGGGATTTTCAGGGGAGATGCTGGCCGGAGAAGACGACCGGAAGTCTTCTCCGGGCACCTGAAAGTAATTTGTGCCCTAATCATGTCATTAACTCAAGTTTGAATCTGGAGCGTACGATCCCTTTGACCAGTTGACCTCCCGCGTGTGTGTGTGGCCTGGATCTCTAAACCCTGGACCCTTGGATGACGCGCGTGGTCAACAGATTCAAATCCAGACTCAATCTCATCCCTCCATTCTGATTACTTTTCCTTTTATTTAGTTTTAATTCATTTTCTTTTCATTTTATTTGCATAATTTATTAAAAATAGCAAAAATGTCTTAAAAATTATGAAACTTTTTCTTAAAAGTTTTATTAATTTTTAAGACCCAAAAATATTTTTATTTTATTTTTTATCATTAAAAAAGTATTTTTAAATATTTAAAAGATTATTTTTAATTGATTAATGGGAATTAATTAATTAAAAATACTTTTAAGTATTTAAAAATCACCAAAAAATTCATGAAATGTTCTAAGACATTTAGAAACATTGTCCAACCTTCAAACCAAATTTCTTTTTTGATCTTGATGCATTTTGAGAATTTTCCATTGAATTAAATCATTTTTTGTGCATTAATTTGATCCAAAGTTCAAAAATTCATTTCTGCCTTTTTAAGAAGAGTTGGACATTGGTTCTTTTTGCTTTGTTTTGTGTTTAGCATGTAGTTTCTAGGATTAAATGGCCATGATTTGTTTCCTCATTTTCAATTTGCTTGGCATTTCTTTTGTTTAGGAACCCTAAAAACCCTAATAACTTAGAAAAATCATAACTTGAGATTGGTTAAGAGTTGAGAGCCCCCCTTTGGACATTGGTCTAGCATAGGTTTAGGGTTTCTTTGGGTCGCATTTTCCATTTTTTATATTAGGTTTTGCTTCTGTTTTTGGTTTTTGTTTGTTGTTTGATCCATAAACCCTAATTTGGGCTTTCATTTGCATACCTCTTGCATTCTCTTGCATAACATGACTTGTCATGACATTTCAAGCATTCATGTGATTCATTTAACATCATAAGACATGTAGAAAGTATGTTTGATCATTGCATTACATATTTGCCATGTTGTATGCTTTGTATGCTTCCTAACTTTTCATGTGTATCCATGCTTCTAAGCTTGCCTCATTTGCATCCATGAACTTGTGAGAACATTTCCATGCCTTGCCATATGTTCATAGCACTCCATAGCATCATTATCATCATCAACATGCTTCTGGTTTTGTTTAGCATCATACCATTTCACCCCATTTTGCATTGCATTGCATTTCTTTCTAACATTTCAGGTGGTAAGTAAACTTGAGAAGTGAATTTGCCTTCACTTCTCATAACTTTTCTTTTCATCTCCCTTGCATCCATTGCTGCATTTATATATGTGTTTGAGATTGAGCTTGCTCATTCTTGTTTCTCCCACTTTCTTTCTTCAAGTGACTTGACTTCTTGAATGAAGCAAGTCACTTTGCTTCTCCTGATCTTGTTCATCTGCTTCCTGGTGGCTCCTTTGAAGATTGTTCTTGAAAACCTCACAAACCTTAGGAACAACCAAGCATGACAATGATTAGGGTTTTGATTAGTCTCCCCTCATAGTTTTACCTTTGTGTCTCTTTTGAGTCTTCTCTTCTCACCTCATAATCAGGGACTAAACCCTAAAGGCTTTAAGGCTTTGTGATTAAGCTTATGCCTGCATCCTTCTCTTAGGATGGAGTGTATAACTTTGATCCTAAGTGTTAAACCCTTAATGTGTTTAACTCCTTTAATCAATCCATCTAATAATCATCAAGACATCAAGCTTGTAACTTGGGCCTTGCATTAGGGTTCTAATTCTTCCTTAATTGGTTAAGAAGGACTAACCCTAGTGTTAATGGACAAGTCCCCCTCAAGTTGTCTTACAAATCATAAAATCCACTTCATCATCATACCACTAAATAAAATCCACTTAATCAAAGGCATGTTTTGTCATGAGTTTAATCCTTAATCATGGATTAAGTTGAGGAGCTTTCCTCAGCTTAAACATTCTCATCTATTATCCTTCTTTTAGGATGGTGTAATGAGTCTGTTTAATCCCTGATTATGGCTTAACCTCATTACTCAACACTAAACAAAAACAACAAAAACATCTAAATAATCACAAGTAGGTTAATGATCTTGATTCTATATCAAAGGTGATTAAGTGTGAGAATCTGACTTCACACTTAAGGTACTCTCATTACCCCTAATCAGAGGGAAGATGTGGTGAGTTTACTAAATCCATTGGTTTAGGCTTAAGCTCATTAACCTATGACAAACCTCAAAAAGCAATAAAAGACTGAAAACTCAAAAAAACAAACAATAATCGTCTCCTTCGGGATTCTTTTCTCATCTCATTCACTCACAAACGAGAACTTGCTTCTTCCGTCTAATGCAAGACAGTTTGCACCTGAGCCAGACAAGGTCTTACACTTGAGCATAGGCAAGCAAGCAGTTCACAAGTCAATTCATCTTTCAGTCTCTTTGGGTCGAACTACGGTGTTCTGACTTCCTCATTGCACGAGAGGATACGTAGGCATAACTTAACGGTTATCGAACAAAAGTCTCTGTACATTCCCCCTCTTTCTAGCCTCATTCTTTAGCCTCATGGTCATGAGCATTTCACTCTATTCTTACACTGACACTCTCATACTCCACATCACTTATACACTTTACACTGACACCTGTACATTCTTTTCCAGCCATTTTGCACACAAATTGCACTGACACTACCCCTTTAAAACACAAATCTTTTAAGCGTGGATCCCGTCGAGTACGGCGGACAATCTGGGTGCTAATACCTTCCCAGGTTGTAACCAACCCCCTTTCTCAGTCTCTCTGGTTCGCAACCGTCTTATCCATTCTTTTTCTAGGTCTATGCAGCATTGCCTTTCCTCCGGGATAAAAATGCCTAGCTGGCGACTCTATTCATCTCCAGTGAGTTCACGGCTGTGTGTTCTCATTGTCCCTCTCGCCGACCGTTCGCGTTTGTACCTTCATATGATCTATTTTCATTTGTCGGGAGCGACAGCTTGGCGACTCTGCTGGGGAACCTTATACTGTAACCAGGGCTTCTGGTTCTTTTTGTGGGTTCCTCCTAGCACTTGTTTGATTTGTGTTTGCTGGGGTGTTATGTGCTTATTTGTGCTTGTATTTATTTTGCTTTATGTACAGTTGTTTATTGCTTTCTTTATAGCTTTGCATATTATCATACTGTTGTACTGTACTGCTGGCTGGATCTGGTTTTCCTTTGGTGGGTGGGGTTCTATTGAGAGTTAAGGTCCTACACCTGGGACCTGAGTGACACCTAGGCTAGAGTGAATCATATTCTTTCCCATTCCATTTCGGTCTGGTGCGGGAATATGAAACACGGTTCAGATATGGGTTTCTTCTTGAGAACTCTGTGTTGCAGATTTCCTGCAGTGCTAGGGCTATCTGGGAAGCCTGCTAAGTCTGGATGACCTTCAGTATTGACCTTCAGAAACTGAGGTGAATTAGAGGAGGAATTGTTATGGTTATTGTAAACACTGTACCTCCGGGTTGGAAGTGTTTACACTTCTCATAACTGATCCAAGTCTGAGGATCCTTGTTCTAGAACACCACCTGTGAGGGGGATGGGCTGTTTACAGGTTTGCAGGTACCTTGACCTCAGAATACCCTGTTACTTTGTTTGTTAAGAGTACTCCATGTTGGACAATTCTTGTGATTCTAAAACCCTGGACATGTGGCTCTTTATTTGAGTCCCCCACCTTGGTTACTGGATTTATAGACCTCATCTGGAATTCTTGAACACACTTGGACCTATATCAGGGCATTTTGATCAGATCCAGCTCAGTCACAAACCCTTGCACTTCATTTGCATACAAAATCATTGCATCATATTGACATTTGCTTATTTGTGTTTCAGGGTATCCATCTTCATTAGGTTTTGGTTTTGACCCCATCTTCAGTTTTGACTTGTCTTCATCAGCCATCTGCTTCAGTTATCACCTGCACCAGCCAGTCAGTGGCCCATTTCTTCAGTATTATCATCAGCGCCTGTCTCTATTCAGTCTCAGCATCATGGCTCCTAAAAAGAGCAACATCACCTATCACTTCTTCCAGCCAGAATTGTCAGACATCAGGAGGATTCAAACCCTGATCACTCCAGATCACATACCTTTGTTCAGGGAGAGTTATGGAGATATACTTGACATGGTTATGGATCTGGATCCATCACAAAGAAGCCTGATCCACACCTGCATTCAGTTTTATGATCCTCCACTAAGATGTTTTACTTTTCAAGACTTTCAATTGGGCCCTCTTTTAGAAGAATACTCAGCATTGGTTGGTTTGCCCATCGGGGGTGGAATCCCTTTCAACCCTGAGATGGTCTTTCCTGCTAATGGAGAAGTAGCAAAAGCTTTGCATCTGGAACCTGTTTTGATTGAGCAGCATATGACCTCTAAAGCTGGAATCCCTGGCTTTCATCTGGACTTCTTAATTTCTCAAGCTACCCTGAAAGCTTCTTTAGGAGAGTGGAGGGCTGTCTGTGCCTTGTTGGCTTTGAGTATATATGGAATTGTATTATTTGCAGATGAGCCTCGATTCATTAGCAAGAATGCAATCCATCTGTTCATCTTGAAGAACCCAGTGCCAACTTTATTAGGGGATCTTTACTATTCAGTGCATCAGAGGAATGAAAAGCAGAGGGGAAGGTTAGTAAGGTGTTGTGCTCCATTGTTCCATACTTGGCTTCTCAGGCATCTACCCAGGACGGATGCATTTTTAAACCCTCATCAGCAAAGCAACTGGGCTAAAAGACTCACTGTTCTAACTTCAGCAGACATCAGATGGTGCACTCAGAGCACCAAGGGCAGGGATATCATCACCAGCTGTGGGCATTTTCCTAATGTGCCTTTGATAGGAGTTAAGGGCAGTATCAATTACAACCCTCTGCTGTTCAAAAGGCAACTGGGCTATGCACTGGTCCACACTCCTAGGGCACAGGACTTGGTTGAGACCCTCTATTGTGAGAACAAGATTAGTTTGACTGTTGTTAGGCAGGCTGCTTGGGCCTGGGATAATGTTCAAACCAAGGGAATAACCATTCTGGGGAAGTGCAACAATGTGGCATCGGCACAATATTGTGAGTGGTCCCGTGCCAGGGCCCAATTCTCTGGGATGCCCTTTACCATAGAAGACATGCCTGAGTCATCTTCAGCACCACCCCCTGCCACTATCAGTTTGGAAGAGTTTGAGAGCTTGAAGGAAAGGAATGAAAAGCTAACCCAGGCCTTGCAGAAGACCCTCCGGGAGAGGAGTGAAGGTATGAGGGAGATTGAGAGGTTAGAGAAATTGAGAGTAGAGCATCTGACTAAGATTGAAAAGTCTGGGGATTATATCAAAAAGTCCAAGGCTGGTGAGCAAATCCTGAAGAATGCTTGTAAAGAAGCCCAGTTCCAGAGGGCAAGGACAGACTTGTATCTGAAGGAGAGTCAAGCCCGGTGGGTCAGGATCACCGAGGCTCGTACCCTGGAGGACAAGAGAATCCAAGACAAGATGGAGCAACTAGAAGCTAGTGCAAAAGAACAACAAGAAGCCCTGGCAGCAGCCCAGAAGGAGGTATCAGAGCTGAAGATCAAAGCAGGGGTAAAGAGGTCCAAGGACCAAACTCAGCACAAGAAACTAGCAACAGCTATTACAACCCGGAATCTCCTCATCAGGAATCTCACGGAGCGTCCGGCTGATCCTGTGACCGAAGCACTTCTCAAGGAAGTTCGTGAGGATGAGTTTGGTCTTGGTGTTTGACCATTTGTTTGTTGTTGCTTTCTTTCCATGTACTTTTATTTCCTTGTACTGTATTTCGACCCCTTAGAGGGCTTGTGTTGTAAAATGAACAAGTTGTATTATTTCACCTTCTGTAATATATTGGTGTTAGTTTGCTTCATCTGAGTTTTCTTCAGGCAACAACAACATCTTCAAGGGTCTGGAAGGGTCAAAACTGAATGCCAAACCGGATACCTTGAGAGCAAATAAGCATAACTGCATTGCATGCTAACCCTTTGTTTGTTTTGTAGGTTTTGTTTTATTGTTGCTAACCTCTGTTGTGATGTTCAGGAACTATTGCTAGGCGCCGGGTATTTCCCCTCAACCGTCCGCACCGTTATCCAACCCGAAACAACCTTCCGGGCATTCAAATGGATCAGATGCAGCAGGACCTTACTGAGGTCAGAAATCAAATGGAAAACGAAAGGCTAGAAATGAGGAATCAAATGACTCAGTTTATGGAAGTTATGAACAACATGGCTCAGAGCCAGGAAAGATTGAGGGCCATGGTGGAAAGGCAGAATCAAGAAGATCCACATATAGGGACTGCCGGTACCAGTAACAATGAAAGAGTCCAACCTCACGTCAACCCTCCGGTATTTGGACCACACCTCCATCCTGAGGTCAACATCCCTGCAAATGTTCAAGGGAATGCCACCGCAGCTAGGGTACTTCAAGAAGACCCCCAAGAGGACCAGTTTACAGTAATGGGTGCTGGGGAAGAAGCTTATGATAGAAGGTTGGATGAGATAGATGAGAAGTTGAGGTCCTTAGAATCTCAAAACTCTTTGGGCTTCGATGTCATGGACATGGGCTTGGTAGACGGGGTCAGGATCCCCCACAAGTTCAAGCCTCCTTGCTTTGAAAAATACAACGGGACTTCATGCCCCCGGACTCACTTACAGTCATTTCTGGGAAGGCTGAAGGCCTATACAATGGATGAGAAGCTCTAGATGTTCTATTTCGAAGACAGCTTAACTGGAGCGTCGAGAGAATGGTACTCTCACTTGACAAGGGAAACTATTAGATGCTGGAAGGACCTGGCAGAGGCCTTCATCAGACAGTATCAATATAATCTAGACATGGCACCCAACAGGACCCTCCTAATGGGAATGTCACAGTCTTCAAGGGAGAGTTTCCGAGAATATGCCCAGAGATGGAGGCAACTGGCTGCTGCTGTTCAACCACCTATGTCTGAACGGGAAATGGCAGATATGTTCATGAACACCCTTCAGGGAACATATATTGACAGGTTGGCTGCTTTCTCTTCCACTAGCTTTGCAGATGTTGTCATAGCCGGGGAGAGAATTGAAAGCTTGTTAAAAATGGGAAAAATCTCAGACAACGGTGCAAGCTCGTCCAGTGGTACAAGAAAGCCTTTTGCAGGCCCGAGAAGAACTGGCGAGACCAATGCCATCCATTCAAACAGGGGCAGGCCCCAATATGTTCAGAGGTCAATAGCAGCAGTCACCATTCCTGCTCCAGCTCATCCTCAGCCAGTCTATCAACCTCCTCAGCAAAACTATCAGCCGCAACCTCAATACCACCAACAAAATCAGTATCCTCCAAGAAATTACAACAACAGCAACACCAACAACAACAGTCAACAAAGGCCATTCCAACAGAGGCCATCTCAAGCTAACAGAGTGATCGATCCGATCCCAATGCCATATGCTACCTTGCTGCCACAACTTCTGAAACTCAACCTGGTTGAGCTAAGAACGTTGGCACCTCCGGATCCCAACAGTCTACCAAGGAACTATGACTCCAATGCTAGGTGTGCTTTTCATTCAAACGCACCTGGCCACAGTACAGAAAAGTGCAGAGCCCTGCATATGAAGGTACAAGACCTGGTAGACTCGAAAGCTCTGAATTTCGCACCACCACCCAATGTCAATAAGAATCCGATGCCGAATCACGGTGGTCCCCGAATTAACGCTATTGAAGAAGGCAAGCCGTCTTATTTAATAACCAGTGTGGGACAGATCAGGACACCATTGGTAGAAATCAAGGCTCAGCTCTTAGAATGTCAAATGTTCCCGGGGTGTGAGTTGGGGTGTGCTTACTGTAATATCTCAGTAAATGGGTGCGACAATTTGAGGAATGGCATAGATGGCCTAATTCAGAGTGGCCAACTTCAGATCACCACATCATTTCCAACAAATCCAGCAATATCATCAGCAACGGTTTCAGAACCTCCTACAACTGCAGCAACTATTGTTCCTGACAATTCTTCGGTTTCATCAACAAGTACTTCATCTATTATCTCAACTGGTCAGTTTTCAACAAATCTTCCAGCTACAACTTCAGCATCACTCCATTATGAAGCTCCTACAACGACAACATCCATTCTTCCACCATTGTCTCCTACAACTCCAGCAACAAATCATGAAGATGTCTCTACTGTCACAATATTTTATGATCCTGAGAACAACTCTGCCTACCATTCAGAAGGTGCTGCTCCCATCAGAGCACCAGTTACAATCTTTTATGATCCACAAACAATTACAGTCCCTTCAGCAGCATCAATCAGTCCAGTCACTGTCACGGTGCCTGGACCAGTACCATATGAAAGCAATAAGGCCATCCCTTGGCACTATGGCTCTGACGTGTACTGCGAAGGAAAAAGAATCACTCTTGAAACATCAACACCTGCACCACAAGTAGATAATGTGGGGGGAGGCGGAGGCTTCACTCGAAGCGGACGTCTCTTTGCTCCACCAATTCAAAGACCTACCGCCGAAGCAGAAGCTGCTGCTAAGGCAAAAGGAAAGAGCCCTGTGCAGGAAGATCAAGCTGTCAAAGAAGCCTTGAAGACACCGTTCGATCAAGAAGTTGATGAGTTTATGAGAATCATCAAAAAGAGTGATTACAAAATTGTGGATCAGCTTCACCAGACGCCATCCAAAATCTCTATCCTCTCACTGCTTATGTGCTCCGAAGCCCACCGGAATGCACTACTCAAAGTCTTGCACGCAGCTTACGTGCCTGAAGAGATTACTGTCAACCAGTTGGAAACCGTGGTTGGAAATGTTACTGCTAGCAATGGGCTAGGGTTCACCAATACTGACTTGACAGCGGATGGCCGCAACCATAACAAAGCCTTACACATAACCATGGAATGCAAAGGAGCAGTCCTTTCTCATGTGCTGGTAGACACAGGGTCATCCCTTAATGTCTTACCAAAGAAGGCTCTGGTGAGGTTAGAATATGATGGATTGGCATTGAGACCCAGCAACCTGGTAGTAAGGGCCTTCGATGGCTCTAAGAGATCGGTTCTGGGAGAGATCGAGCTACCTGTGACAATTGGCCCACAGACCTTTAAAACTATCTTTTGCGTGATGGACATTCAGCCCGCCTACAGCTGTTTGTTGGGTAGACCCTGGATTCACGCCGCCGGTGCAATAACGTCTACCCTTCACCAAAAGTTAAAATTTGAGTGGGAAGGCCAAGTTGTCACAATCTGTGGAGAGGAGGACATTTTTGTCAGCCACCTGGCAACCTATAAGTACATTGAAATGGATGGGGAGATCCATGAAACGATGAGCCAGGGGTTTGAAGCTTTGAATGTAAATGAGCCATCTGCTGTATCTGGTACTCCAATGTCATCATACCAACAAGCCCGGAAGGTTGTTGAGGGAGGAAATGCCCAAGGCTGGGGCAAATTGTTATCGGTGGAGAAGAAAGAAGACAGATTTGGGTTGGGTTACAAACCAACTCAACAAGATCAAACAGCGGCTGCGAAAGAGCCCAACTTTGTGAGTGGGGGGATGCTTACCCCTGATGCTATCAACTGTCTGGAAGACGAGCTGGAAGAGGAGCGTGTCGCTCCCGACAAGTGACACCGGGTCAGATGAAGGTACAGACGCGAACGGTCGGCGAAGGGAACAGTGAGAACACACAGCCGTGAACTCACTGGGGATGAATAGAGTCGCCAGCTAGGCATTTTTATCCCGGAGGAAAGGCAATGCTGCATAGGCCTAGAAAGATATGGATAAGACGGTTTGCGAACCAGAGAGACTGAGAAAGGGGGTTGGTTACAACCTGGGAAGGTATTAGCACCCAGATTGTCCGCCGTACTCGACGGGATCCACGCTTAAAAAGATTTGTGTTTTAAAGGGGTAGTGTCAGTGCAATCTGTGTATAAAATAGCTGGAAAAAAGATGTACAGGTGTCAGTGTAAAAGAAGTGAAGTGTAATATGAAAGTGTCAGTGTAAGGAAAGAGTATGCTCATGATCATGAGGCTAAGAGAATAAAAGCTGGAAAGAGGGGAATATACAGAGACTTTTGTTCGATAACTGTTAAGTTATGCCTACGTATCCTCTCGTGCAATGAGGAAGTCAGAACACCGTAGTTCGACCCAAAGAGACTGAAAGATGAATTGACTGGTGAACTGCTTACTTGTCTATGCTCAAGTGTATGACCTGTCTGGCTCAGGTGCAAACTGTCTTGCATTAGACGGAAGAAACAAGTTCTCGTTTGTGAGTGAATGAGATGAGAAAAGAATCCCGGAGGAGACGATTATTGTTTGTTTTTGAGTTTTCAGTCTTTTATTGCTTTTTGAAGTTTGTCATAAGATAATGAGCTTAAGCCTAAACCAATGGATTTAGTGAACTCATCACATCTTCCCTCTGATTAGGGGTAATGAGAATACCTTAAGTGTGAAGTCAGATTCTCACACTTAATCACCTTTGGTGTAGGATTAAGATCATTAACCTACTTGTGATTATTTAGATGTTTTTGTGATTTTTGTTTAGTGTTGAGTAATGAGGTTAAGCCATAATCAAAGATTAAACAGACTCATTACACCATCCTAAAAGAAGGATAATAGATGAGAATGTTTAAGTTGAGAAAAACTCCTCAACTTAATCCATGATTAGGGATTAAACCCATGACAAAACAAGCCTTTGATTAAGTGGATTTTATTTAATGGTATGATGATGAAGTGTTTTTTATGGTTTGTAAGACAACTTGAGGGGGACTTGTCCATTAACACTAGGGTTAGTCATTCTTAACCACTTAAGGAAGAATTAGAACCCTAATGCAAGGCCCAAGTTACAAGTGTAATGTCTTGATATTTATTAAGTGAATTGATTAAGAGATTTAAACACCTTAAGGGTTTAATACTTAGGATTAAAGTTATACACTCCATCCTAAGAGAAGGATGCAGGCATAACCCTAAGCACAAAGTCTTAAAGCCTTTAGGGTTTAATCCCTGATTATGAGGTGAGAAGAGAAGACTCAAAGAGAGACCCAAAGGTAAAAACTATGAAGGGAGACTAATCAGAACCCTAATTCATTGTCATGCTTGGTTGGTCCTAAGGTTTGTGAGGTTTGCAAGAGAAATCTTCAAAGGAACCCACAGGAAACAGATGAACAGGATCAAGAGAAGCAAAGTGACTTGCTTCATTCAAGAAGTCAAGTCACTTGAAGAAAGAAAGTGGGGAGGAGAAGAATGAGCAAGCTCAAACTCAAACACAAATAAGAATGCAGCAATGGATGCAAGAGAGATGAAAAGAAAAGGTATGAGAAGTGAAGGCAAATCCACTCCTCAAGTTTACTTACCACCTGCAATGTTAGAAAGAAAATGCCATGCAATGCAAGATGAGATGAAATGATATGATGCTAAGCAAAACCAGAAGCATGTTGATGATGATTATGATGTTATGAGGTGCTGCAAACATGAGGCAAGGCAATGGGGATGTTCATACAAGATCATGAATGCAAATGATGCAAGTTAAAGAGCATGAACAAGCATGAAAAGTTATGAATCATACAAGACAAATGACATGGCAAATATGTAATGCAATGATCAATGATGCTTTATACATGTCTTAAGATGTCAAATGAATCACAAGAATGCACACAATGCAAAGACAAGTCATGTTATGCAAGGAAATGCAAGAGGGATGCAAATGAAAGCCCAAATTAGGGTTCATGGATCAAGCATCAAACACAAACCAAAAACAGAAGCAAAACCCTAAAGTAAAAATGGAAAATGGTACCCAAAGAAACCCTAGGCCTATGATGAATCACTGCCCAAAGGGGAGCTCTCAACTCTCAACCAAACTCAAGTTATGATTTTTCTAAGTTATTAGGTTTTTTAGGGTTCTTACCAAAACAAATGCCAAACAATTTGAAAATGCAAGAACAATTCATGGCCTTTTCATCCTAGAAACTACATGCTAAACACAAGACAAAGCAAAAAGAATCAATGTCTCAACCTTCACCAATAGGCAGAAATGAATTTTTGAATTCATGATCAAAATAATGCATAAAAAATGATTTAATTCAATGAAAAATTCTTAAAATGCATCAAGATCAAAAAAGAAATTTGGTTTGAAGGTTGGACAATGTTTCTAAATGTCTTAGAACATTTCATGAATTTTTTTGGTGATTTTTAAATACCTAGAAGTATTTTTAATAAATTAATTTTCATTAATCAATTAAAAATAATCTTTTAAATATTTAAAAATACTTTTTAATGATAAAAATAAAAAATAAAAATATTTTTGTGTCATAAAAATTATTAAAACTTTAAGGAAAAAGTTTCATAATTTTTATGAACTTTTTACTATTTTTAATAAATAATGCAAAACAAATGAAAGAAAATGAAATAAAAAATGAATTAATCTGATTTAATGAGAAGTCAAACAATCCAACGCTTGAGGTTCAAACTGGCCAGCGCGCGCATTGACTTGGCGCCTTATCTCACGGCTCAAATTCAAACTTGTTAATTAATGCTTAAAACCCTAATCCCACCGTTAATTACTTTCAGATGACCGGAACAGTGTTCCGGTCATCTTCTCCGTTCAATCAAAATCCCTAACTCACTCCATACGCATCTAAAATGAATTCTAAGAACCCAGAAATGATTCCCACAAGCTCACGAATCAAAACCCCCAATCAAAACAAATTTATGTTTCCTAAATCAACTGAATCGAAGAAAAAGAAAACTAGGGCACGCAGGTTTCAGAGAGAAATTAAATGCTCATTTCATCACCATTTCAAAAACTAAGAACATCAGGATGATCAGGACAACACAAAGAACAAGTTTGTAACAAGAAAAATGATTTCTGGAAAAATAATTTTCGAGCTACCTGAGGTTTGAAGCTTTCAGTTTAGGAACTTTCTGGCCACCTTTCCTTGTGCAATCTACTCCTTAGAACCTCTTGATGATGTTTGAATGCTCAAATGGAGTTTAAGTTGGATGGTTGATGAGTTTCGAAAGCTTCTGTTCAAGCTTGATCAGAAATGGCAATGGTGAAATAGGCACTTTCAGGTCATGGTGAGGGGTTGTTTATGATCCTGAGGGTGAATGGAGAAGGTCTATGGTGTTTGTTTGTGTGTTTGCAAGCTGTGGCAAGAGTTTCGAAGGAACTTGCAGCTTGGGGTGAGAAATGGTTATGGAGTATTCAGGCTTGTTTGAGGCTTGAGCTTTGGTGGTTTCTACTCAGTGATACATGGTGAGTTGAATGGAGGAAAAAGTTTTAGTGTTTTGTGGCTGTGGAGAGGAATTCGAAGGAACTTGCAAAATGGTGAGTTTTTGTGTATGTGATGAATGAGTTGGTTTCAGCCTTGCTTAGTCTTATGTTTAGCTTGCAAATTGATAACATAAACAAATCTGATTGGCTGAATGATGTGACTTGTGCTTTTGTGATTGGTAAGTTTGCTTTTGCCAAAAGTCAAAAATCTTGTAAGAGAAGCATGGGCTTAATACTAGGCAAGTACAAGGGCTAGGTCTGGCGCATCATGGTGAGTGTGTGAGGCTGGCTTGATTCAAGGACCAATGCAGCAAGTTGGTGAAGCATGATCATGAGTTTTGCAACTTGGTTACTTTATGGATTTTCATGAAAAATGCCTTGTTACATGAACTAAACCATAGGCAAACTTGATCCAATTCTGATTTTTAGCACTTAGAGAATGTTTGTGTAATGGTTTGAAATGAATTAGAGGTCACATGATGCATTGGTTCAAGGTTTTGCAAAATTTCCATTTGAAGCATGCCTTAGAAATTAATGATTTTTGCCAACTTTGCATTGCTATAACTTTTGATCCAAGAAGAGTTTGATCATGTTCTTGTACTTTTTGAAAAGGGAAAGATGAGATCTACAACTTTCATGACCAAAGTTTTTTCATTTGAAGCCTTTTTGGATCAATAATCAAGGCTTGAAAAATGACCTAAAATGATGCATTCTTGAAAAGTCAACTATGCCCAAAAAGTCAACCTTTGCAAAAACCCTAAATTCTTGATTTCTATGAACTTCAACCTTCTTCCATGATCAAATAAAGATCATATACACTCAAAATGATGAAGATCACCCATTGGTTGGGTCATTGGGGGCCTCAGATGCCCTGATTTTGCACTGACTTGTCTGAAAAGTCAACTCTTGATCAGATGACTTCCCCATGGAATTTCTTCATGAAAATTGATATGCATACTCCCTATACCATATAGAGATCAATGAAAACAAGAATGACCAAAAAATTTGGAGTTATGGCCTCTGAAACCAAAACCCTAATTTTCAGTCAACTGTGCAGTCAAACTTGGCTCTGCATCCACTCAAACCCTAGCCCTTGTGATTCCTCTGCAATTTTGACTTTGAGGAGATGAAATATGATATAAGAACACACATGGACCACTTTGAGGTGATTGGTGGCCTTTGGAGTGGCTCAAGAAGCTTTGGGATTGCTCAGATCACAAACCCTAGGTGCAGATGCCTTAGAAACTATGCAGTGAATCAAAAATGAGATGTGAGGTGATATGATTGTGTTTATGCATATGAGAAAGATCACAAACCATGGTGTGAATGGGTGAGGGCAAATTTGGGGTGTTTACAGCTGCCCCTATTCAAACATGAGTTAGCCGTGCAGGTTGTAAGCAACGGCTTAACAGGCAAACAAGGTAACTCGTGGTTGAATATCAAAGACAGTCCAAAATTTGCACTCACGGAAATGAAGAAGAAAAGGGATATAGATTGTACATGAAAAATAAAGTATATTGTAAGGTGTGGGCGACGGAGGACGACCGTCGAGCAGAGGACGACTGCTGGGTAAGGTGGTACGTGAAGCAAAGTGGTGACGGGGACGGCCGACATGCTGGTAAAGTGTATAAAGCAATGACGGGGACGGCCGACATGCTGGGGATAAAAGGTAAAGCTAAGACGGGGACGGCCGACTAGCTGGGGAAAATAAAATATCATGATGGGGACGGCCATCAAGATAAAGCTGCAAAATTCTGAGGATTAATGAAACATGACGGGGACGGCCATCAAGTTCATAAAGGTAAAGTAACCAACGATGGGGACGGCCATCGGGCTAAAAAAGGGAAAGGGACCACGACGGGGACGGCCATCGGGTTAAAGAATAAATGAAATAAACAGATGATGGGGTACGGCCATCAAAGGTGAAGGACGATCACCTAGCAGGGGACGGCTGCTCTGTTGGGGATAAAAGAAATATGATGGGGACGGCCATCAAAGGTGGAGGACGACCACCTGGCAGGGTACGGCTGCCGAAAATATCAACGATGGGGACGGCCATCGGATAAAAGGTCAACGATGGGGACGGCCATCGGATAAAAGGTCAACGATGGGGACGGCCATCGGATGAGCAAGATGGAGGACGACCATCAAGAAGTGGAGGACGACCACTCAGCAGGGGACGGCTGCTCTCGAGGTTTGTCATAACACAGGACGAGTGTTAGATAACCAAAATCAACAATGGGGACGGCCATTGGATAAAGTGATGAAGGACGATCATCAAAAGGTGGAGGACGACCACCTAGCAGGGGACGGCTGCTAAAACAACGATGGGGACGGCCATCGGATGAGCATGATGGAGGACGACCATCAAGAAGTGGAGGACGACCACTCAGCAGGGTACGGCTGCTCTCAAAGGTATCATAACACAGGACGAGTGTTAGATAAAAAGAAAATTATTTGTTGGTGATCTACCGGGGAGATAGTAAACACGGACGAGCGCTTACATCCAAGAAACAAAAGGTATAAGTGTTTGGTATTGTGTACAGATTAAAGATGCGGACGAGCATCCTTAAGACTATGATACGGACGAATATCATGTAGAAACAAACTGACGCATGTTCAGAGATGATGATACGGACGAGTATCAACTGGTTAACAAAGAACACGGACGAGTGTTGCATCTGAAAGGACTCTTCTGGGGAATAGTAGACACGGACGAGTATCTATATTCAAGAAGACATAGGTGTTTGACACGGTGTATGGATTAAAGATGCGGACGAGCATCCTTAAGACTTATGATACGGACGGATGTCATGTAGAAACAAACACTAGACGCAATGTTCTGAGATGATGGTACGGACGAGTACCAACTGGTTAACAAAGACCAAAGACTACTGCCGAATCTGCGGGGATATGAGTGATGATGTATACAAGATACGGACGAGTATCTGTATAAGTGTACCATGAGTAGTGAGTATTGTATTGATGAGTGTTTATCTGCTGGGGAGAGTGACACGGACGAGTGTCAAGAGAGAAAAGTATAATATTAACAAGTGTATGGGTGATGAAGGTGTAAGCGACTGCGCTGGGGATATGACACGGACGGGTGTCAAGAAAGGTGTATATAGGTATATGTGAGTGCAAAGAGGATGTCCTTGGCTTTCTGCTGGTGATTTGACACGGACGGGCGCCATGATGTATCTGTAATACGGGTGATCTTGTTTGTAAAGGGTGTTCGGGCGACTTTACCGGGGAAAGATGACACGGACGGGTGCCAAAAGGAGTATATGGTGGTGTTTGTGAATATGAGGAAACTGCTTTTGCTGGGACTCTGATGGGGATTCCGGGGGAAAGTAATCTGTATCCTGATGAATGGTTACTAGTCACAAGCGTTCAATTCACAACATGACTTATGATTATGCTATGTATTTGATTTTTGCCGTAATGCTCCGTATTAGACGGAATGCTACGCTCTGGGGGGGGTGAATATGATGCGGATGCCATGATTATGCAAAGGGGGACAGATCCGGGATTCGGATCCCGTTGCTGCGAAGATCTCCGGTTGATCTGCTTGAAATGGACGTCCCAGCTGGGGATGAGATCACTGGTAGATCTAATAATGTATCTGTTTGGAGGATATAGGTCACTGATTGACATATCCTTATAATACGAGACCCAGCTGGGGTTTGTAGAAGCTTCTGTACTCTGTTGTGACTTCTTCGTGCGTTGCTCTTCTGAATAGAGGCTGGAACTCTGTGGGGAGATGATCTCCTGATTTCTGCATTCTGCTGAGGAAGAATGGCAACTCGGCTGGGGAATTGCGAGAGGCAACTCAGCTGGGGAGAGCAACAAGAGGCAACTCAGCTGGGGATAGAGCATTCTGAGTGTTTGTTTGTTGATTTGGCAACTTTGCTGGCGAAAGCAATGGGGAGCAACTCAGCTGGGGATAGAGCATCTCGGATGCTGAGATTGAGGGTATGCTGATTTGGCAGCTCCGCTGGGGAAATGGGCACCTTCGATGCTGTATGTTGAAGATAGACCGAGTTGATAATGATTCGCCTACTTGCTGAGATGTAACTTGCATGCCCCAAGTTGCGTTCTGGATACCTGCAATCCTGCAAAGGTAAGGAAACGTACAAAAGGTCCCGAGGTATCCCTTACTGGATTCCGTCATAGGAGATAAGTACTTTCGAGAGTAAGTATATTCCCTGTAAGCATGTGTTTTTTTTATTTTTAGAGAAAGGCATCTGTACTTATGCAATTGTATTTTTAGAGATATCAGACGACTCTTTGCAAAACATAAATGTAAAAGACGAAACATGACTGAAAATCTGATTTTATTAATTCATGTGCCCTGAATTGGCAAGATACAGTCAAAGAAACATATCTCCTGAAATGAGGAGATTGTTACAAATTGGGAGATAAAAGTGCTGGCGGTGTTGGCGACGCTTTCAAGGAGCTTCTTCTTCTGATATGACTCGTATGACAATGACGTTCTTCTCGTCTTGCTTTCTGGAGAGAGTTGATTCTGATTGAAGCTTGATCCTTTGGAAGCTTACCAAATTGTAGGTGATACAGACGAATTCAGAATGCAGTTGTTCGCTTATTCCCTTATTTTGCATGGATCGCCCTTTCGGGTTTTCAATCCATCGGGATACCCATTTTTGCCTGAGCTGTTCAATGCGGCTTTTCAACTCAGCGGGTGTACATTTTTTTTGTTTATTTTCCCTTACTTTTGCCCGAGTCTTTTATTCTGTTTTTTGACTCGCCGGGATGCCCTATTTTTGCCTGGACTTACATTCTGTTTTTATGTCCCGCGGGTCATTTTATGCGAAGTATTTTTTAACTGCATCTGAATTCACAGGGGACGGGAAATCTTCACCATCCATGGTGCTGAGCATCAGTGCTCCACCAGAGAAAACTTTCTTTACAACGAATGGTCCTTCATAGTTTGGAGTCCATTTGCCCATGTGGTCTGTATGAGGAGGGAGGATTCTTTTCAGCACAAGATCTCCCACTTGGTACTCTCGGTGCCTGACTTTCTGATCGAAGGCTTTCTTCATTCTCTTCTGATATAACTGTCCATGACAGATTGCAGCCAATCTTTTCTCTTCGATCAAACTCAGTTGTTCGAACCGGGACCGAACCCATTCTGCTTCACTCAGTTTAACATCCATTAATACCCGTAACGAGGGTAATTCAACTTCAACAGGTAGGACTGCTTCCATACCATACACAAGCTGATACGGTGTTGCCCCAGTGGATGTCCTGATTGACGTGCGGTACCCATGCAAGGCAAACGGTAGCATTTCATGCCAGTCTTTGTAGGTGACTACCATCTTCTGCACAATCTTCTTAATATTCTTATTTGCTGCCTCAACAGCGCCATTCATCTTTGGCCTGTAAGGAGAAGAATTGTGGTGTTGGACCTTGAAGTCCCGGCACAGTTCTGCCATCATCTTGTTGTTTAAATTGGAACCATTATCAGTAATGATTCGCTCGGGCACTCCGTATCGACAGATGATATCTCTTTTCAGAAATCGGGCTACCACTTGTCTTGTAACATTTGCATATGAGGCTGCTTCAACCCACTTGGTGAAATAGTCAATGGCGACCAGGATGAATCTGTGGCCGTTTGAAGCAGTTGGCTCAATCTTGCCAATCATATCAATGCCCCACATGGCAAAGGGCCATGGTGAAGACATGATGTTCAAAGGATTGGGAGGCACATGCACTTTATCTGCGTAGATCTGGCATTTGTGGCATTTTCTGGCGTAGGCACAACAGTCTGCATCCATTGTGATCCAGTAATAGCCTGATCTTAACAACTTTTTAGCCATTGCATGTCCTCTAGCATGGGTACCAAAAGAGCCTTCGTGCACTTCATGCATCAACAAATCTGCTTCCGCCTTGTCAACACATCTGAGGAGTACCATATCAAAGTTCCTCTTGTATAAAGACCCATCAGTGTTCAGAAAGAAACTACCAGCAAGCCTTCTCAAGGTCTTCTTATCATTGGAAGATGCCCCAGGTGGGTATGTTTGATCCTCCAAGAAGCACTTAATGTCATGAAACCAAGGCTTATCATCCTTGACAACATCTGCTGCGAATACATATGCTGGTCTATCAAGTCTAGACACTGAAATCTGGGGTACAAAGTTAGCGGCTTGAACTTTGATCATGGATGAAATGGTAGCAAGAGCATCTGCAAACTGATTCTCGTCCCGAGGGATGTACTCAAGTTTGACTGTTGTGAAGAAAGTCAGTAACCTTCTCGTATAATCCCTATAAGGTATCAGATGATCCTGGTGGGTGTACCATTTCCCGTTGGTTTGATTGACTACCAAAGCTGAATCTCCGAATACGGTCAATGTCTTGATCCTGAGGTCAACGGCTTCCTCAAGACCCATAATGCAAGCTTCGTATTCAGCTTCGTTGTTAGTGCAGTTGAAAGTGAGTTTTGCCGAGAAAGGCATGTGAACTCCTTTAGGTGTGATGAGTACTGCACCAACACCGCGACCATTCATGTTAACAGCCCCGTCAAACATCATAGTCCATTCTTCTTCCGGGTCAGGCCCTTCAGTGTGAATAGGCTCTTCGTGATCTTTTGCTTTAATGAACATGATGTCTTCATCAGGGAAGTCAAACCTCATAGGCTGGTAGTCCTCAATAGGTTGCTCAGCCAGATATTCAGATAGTACACTGCCCTTGATGGCTTTCTGAGAGGTGTACTGTATGTCATATTCTGTGAGAATCATCTGCCATCTTGCAACCCGTCCGGTAAGAGCTGGCTTCTCGAAAATGTACTTAACTGCATCCATTTTTGAGATTAATAAAGTAGTGTGGGTCAACATATACTGTCTCAGTCGGCGAGCAGCCCACGCTAAAGCACAGCAAGTTTTCTCGAGCAGTGAATAACGCTGTTCACAGTCGGTAAACTTTTTGCTTAGGTAGTATATTGCATACTCTTTTCGACCAGACTCGTCATGCTGGCCCAGCACACACCCCATCGACTCTTCTAATACTGTCAAGTACATAATCAGAGGTCTTCCTTCAACTGGCGGCATGAGGATTGGAGGTTCTTGTAGATACTCTTTGATCTTGTCAAAAGCCTTCTGGCAATCTTCGTTCCACCTGACCGTTTGTTCCTTTCTTAGCAGCTTGAACAAGGGTTCACAGGTCGCTGTAAGGTGAGATATGAACCGCGAGATGTAGTTCAATCGACCTAAGAACCCTCGAACTTCTTTCTCTGTTTTCGGTGCAGGCATTTCTTGAATAGCTTTGACCTTATCTGGGTCAACCTCAATCCCTTTTTCACTTACAATAAAACCCAGCAATTTACCGGATCGCACCCCGAATGTGCACTTGTTGGGGTTCAGCTTTAGTTGATATTTCCTCAGACGCTTGAACAACTTTAGCAGATTTACCAGGTGATCTTCCTCTGTAAGGGACTTGGCGATCATATCATCCACGTAACATTCTATTTCTTTGTGGATCATATCGTGGAATAATGTCACCATAGCCCGTTGATACGTTGCACCAGCATTCTTCAGTCCGAATGGCATCACTTTGTAACAGAACGTGCCCCAAGGTGTAATGAATGTTGTCTTCTCCATGTCTTCAGGTGACATCTTAATCTGATTATATCCTGAAAATCCATCCATGAATGAGAATACCGAGAACTGAGCCGTGTTATCCACCAATACGTCAATGTGAGGTAATGGGAAGTCATCTTTCGGGCTGGCTCTGTTCAGATCCCGGTAGTCAACACACATTCTTACTTTTCCGTCCTTCTTAGGCACAGGTACTATATTAGCAACCCACGGCGGATAGCTAGTTACAGCAAGGAACCCGGCGTCCCATTGCTTTTGTACCTCTTCCTTGATTTTCATAGCCATGTCTGGGCGAGTTCGGCGCAGCTTTTGTTTAACCGGCGGGCATTCTTCTCTCAAAGGCAGCTTGTGCACGACAATATCGGTATCCAACCCTGGCATATCTTGGTAAGACCAAGCAAACACATCAACATACTCTTGAAGCAGATCTATCAGTTGTCTCTTCACTGAGTCTTGCAGGCAGGCCCCGATTTTAACTTCCTTCACGTCTTCGTCTGTACCAAGATTAATCACTTCAATCTCCTCCTGATGAGGAGTAATAACCTTTTCCTCCTGTCTCAACAACCTGGCTAGCTCTTCAGGAAGCTCATATTCTTCATCAACCCCTTCATCAGCTTGATTGATTGGATTGTCAAAGTCATACGATGTCATAGCCGTGCTGTTGTCGGTGCTGTCAGGAAGGCACTCTCTGCAAGGGTTAAGTTGGTTCATTTTAGTGATTGATTTTAATCTTGCTTTAGAAAAAGTGAAATGAAGTTATCATTTTGAAAACACCGCCATTTATTTTTGTACAAAAAGAAAAATGGAAAAACAGTGAGCAGAAAAGAAAAAGACTCGTTTGCAAAAAGATGTCTGATATTTCATTAATTTAATCTTGTTTGCACAAAAGTACAGATGGCCCTGGTTACAAAATGAGTCTTGTCATCTTGGGCAAGATGCAAGACTTGGATGCATGCTATAAAAATACAGGAAATAATAATTACTCTGCATGAGTAACTCTTATAATTTCCTGGGAAGACCAGTTCGAGATACTGCTCCCCGGGATCTTTGGACGAATCCAATTCTCCAGATTGCGCTCCTCTTCCAGCTCGTCTTCCAAACAGTTGATAGCATCGGGGGTAAGCATCCCCCCACTGACAAAACCAGGCTCTGCAGCAGCCTTTGCTTGATGTTGAGTTGGTCTGTAACCCAACCCAAATTTGTCCTTCTTCTCCTCCACAGCTAATACCTTGCCCCAGCCTAGGGCAGTTCCTTCTTCAACAACCTTCCGGGCTTGTTGGTAAGACGACATTGGAGTACCAGATACAGCAGATGCTTCATTGACGTTCAAGGCCTCAAAACCTTGGCTCATTGTTTCATGGATCTCTCCATCCATTTCAATGTATTTATAAGTAGCCAGGTGGCTAACAAAAATGTCCTCCTCTCCACAGATTGTGACAACTTGGCCTTCCCACTCAAATTTTAACTTTTGGTGAAGGGTAGACGTTATTGCGCCGGCGGCGTGAATCCAGGGTCTACCCAACAAACAGCTGTAGGCGGGCTGAATGTCCATCACATAAAAGATAGTTTTAAAGGTCTGCGGGCCAATTGTCACAGGCAGCTCAATCTCTCCCAGAACCGATCTCTTAGAACCATCAAAGGCTCTTACTACCAGGTTGCTGGGTCTCAATGCCAATCCATCATATTCAAGCTTCACCAGAGCCTTCTTTGGTAAGACATTCAGGGAAGAACCTGTGTCCACCAGCACATGAGAAAGGACAGCTCCTTTGCATTCCATGGTTATGTGCAAGGCTTTGTTGTGATTGCGGCCATCCGCTGTCAGGTCAGAATTGGTAAACCCTAGCCCATTGCTAGCAGTAACATTTCCAACCACGGTTTCCAATTGGTTGACAGTAATCTCCTCAGGCACGTAAGCTGCGTGCAGGACTTTAAGTAGTGCATTCCGATGGGCTTCGGAACACATAAGCAGTGAGAGGATGGAGATTTTGGATGGCGTCTGGTGAAGTTGATCCACAATTTTGTAGTCACTCTTTTTGATGATCCGCATAAACTCATCAACTTCCTGATCAAATGGAGTTTTCAGGGCTTCTTTGGCAGCTGGATCTTCCTGCACCGGGCTCTTTCCTTTTGCCTTGGCAGCAGCTTCTGCTTCGGCTGTAGGTCTTTGAACTTGTGAGGCGAAGAGACGTCCGCTTCGAGTGAAGCCTCCGCCTCCCCCCACATTATCTATTTGTGGTGCAGGTGCCGTTGTTTCCAGAGTGATTCTTTTTCCTTCGCAATACAAGTCAGAGCCATAGTGCCAAGGGATGGCCCTATTGCTTTCATATGGTACTGGTCCAGGCACCGTGACAGTGACTGGACTGATTGCTGCTGCTGAAGGGACTGTTATTGTTTGTGGATCATAAAAGATTGTAACTGGTGCTCTAGTGGGAGCAGCATCTTCTGAATGGTAAGCGGAGTTATTTTCAGGATCATAGAATATGGTAACAGTAGAGACATCTTCATGATTGTTTGCTGGAGTTGTAGGAGGTACTGTTGGAAGGACTGTTGTTGTTGTTGATGGAGAGTCGAAATGGAACGAAGCTGAAGTTGTAGCAGGAGAAACTGTTGAAAATTGATCATTTGGAAGGACAGGTGAAGTACTTGTTGATGGTGCTGATGAATTGTCGGGTACAATAGTTGCTGCAGTTGTAGGAGGGTCTGAAACCGTTGTTGATGAAGTTACCGGATTTGTCGGAAATGATGTAGTGATCTGTAGCAGGCCACTCTGAATAAGGCTGTCAATGCCGTTCCTTAAATCTTCACACCCATTCCATGAAATATTGCAGTAGGGACACCCTAGTTCACACCCCGGGAATATATTGCCCTCACGGAGTTGAGCTTTGATTTCCACCAATGGTGTCCTGATCTGATCCACACTGGTTATTAAATAAGACGGTTGGTCTTCTTCAATAGCATTAATTCGGGGACCACCATGGTTTGGCATTGGGTTTTTATTGACATTGGGCGGAGGTGCAAAATTCAGAGCCTTGGAGTCTACCAAGTCTTGTACCTTCATATGCAGAGCCCTGCATTTTTCTGTACTGTGACCAGGTGCGTTCGAGTGGAAAGCACACCTAGCATTGGAGTCATAGTTCCTTGGTAGGCTGTTGGGATCCGGAGGTGCCAACGTTCTTAGCTCAACTAGGTTGAGTTTCAGAAGTTGTGGCAGCAAAGCAGCATACGGCATTGGGATCGGGTCGATCACTCGGTTAGCTTGGGAGGGCCTTTGTTGGAATGGCCTCTGTTGATTGTTGTTGTTGGAGTTGTTGTTGAAGTTCCTTGGAGGATACTGATTCTGATGATACTGGGGTTGTTGTTGGAAGTTTTGTTGAGGAGATTGATAGACTGGCTGTGGATGAGCTGGAGCAGGGATAGTGACTGCTGCTATTGATCTCTGAGCATATTGGGGCCTACCCCTGTTGGTGTGAATGGCATTGGTCTCGCCAGTTCTTCTCGGGCCTGCAAAAGGCTTTCTTGTACCACTGGACGAGCTTGCACCATTATCAGAGATCTTACCCATTTTTAACAGGCTTTCAATTCTCTCCCCAGCTATAACAACATCCGCAAAGCTAGTGGAAGAGAAAGCAGCTAACCTGTCAATATAGGTTCCTTGAAGAGTGTTCATAAACATGTCTGCCATTTCTCTCTCAGACATTGGTGGTTGAACGGCAGCAGCCAATTGCCTCCATCTTTGAGCATATTCTCTGAAGCTCTCCCTCGAAGACTGTGACATTCCCATTAGGAGGGTCCTGTTGGGTGCCATATCTAGATTATACTGATACTGTCTGATGAAGGCTTCTGCCAGGTCCTTCCAGCATCTTACAGTTGCTCTTGTCAGATGGGAATACCATTCCCTAGAAGCTCCAGTCAAGCTATCTTCGAAGTAGAACATCCAAAGTTTCTCATCCATTGTATAGGCCTTCAGCCTTCCCAGAAATGATTGCAAATGAGTCCGGGGGCATGAAGTCCCATTATACTTTTCGAAACATGGAGGCTTGAACTTGTGGGGGATCCTGACCCCTTCTACCAATCCCATGTCCATGACGTCGAACCCCAAAGAGTTTTGAGACTCCAGTGATCTCAACTTCTCAGCTATCTCTTCCAATCGTCTATCATATGTTTCCTCTCCGGCACCCATCACTGTATACTGGTCCTCCTGAGGATCTTCTTGAAGTACTCTGGCTGCAGTGGCTGTCCCTTGAATGTTGACTGGGATGTTAGCCTCTGGATGGAGATGTGGGCCAAACACAGGGGGGATAACATGTGGTTGCACCCTTTCATTATTACTGGTGCCTGCAGTTCCTACATGAGGCTCCTCTTGATTTTGCCTCTCCACCATGGCCCTCAGTCTCTCCTGGCTCTGAGCCATGTTGTTCATAACTTCCATGAACTGCGTCATCTGCGTTCTCATCTCTAACCTTTCGTTTGCCATCTGGTTTCTGACCTCCGTAAGGTCTTGTTGCATCTGATCCATCTGAATTCCCGGAAGGTTGTTTCTAGTTGGATACCTGTGTGGCCTGTTGAGAGGAAATACCCGGCGGCGAGCAATAATTCCTGAGATTCACAACAGAGGTTAGCAACAACAAAACAAAAAAAACCTACAAAACAAACAAAAGGGTTAGCATGCAATGCAGTTATGCTTATTTGTTCTCAAGGTATCCGGTTTGGCCTTCAGTTTTGACCCTTCCAGACCCTTGAAGATGATGCTGTTGAAGTTGCTTTTGATGTGAACCCCAACACAAATATATTACAAAGGTGAAATAATACAATTTGTTCATCTTACAACACAAACCCTCAAAGGGGCCAAAATACATCACAAAAAGCAAAAGTACATGGAAAAGGAACAACAACAAGCAAATGATCAAACTCCAAGGCCAAACTCGTCCTCACGAACTTCCTTGAGAAGTGCTTCGGTCACAGGATCAGCCGGATGCTCCGTGAGACTTCTGATGAGAAGGTTTCTTGTTGCGACAGCTGCAGCCAATTTCTTGTTTTGACTTTGGTCCTTTGACCTCTTCAATCCTGCTTTGATTTTCAGCTCTGATATCTCCTCCTGGGCTGCTGCCAGGGCTTTTTCCATCTGCTCCATCTTGTCCTGAGCTCTCTTGTCTTCTAGAGTACGGGCCTCAGTGATCCGGACCCACCTGGCCTGACTCTCTTTCAAATACAAGTCTGTTCTTGCTCTCTGGAACTGGGCTTCTTTACAAGCATTCTTCAGAATCTGCTCACCAGCTTTAGACTTGTTGATATATTCCCCAGACTTCTCAATCTTGGTCAAGTGTCCCACTCTTAACTTCTCCAATCTCTCAATCTCCCTTACACCTTCACTCCTCTCCCTGAGGGTCTTCTGCAAAGCCTGGGTTAACTTCTCATTTCTTTCCTTCAAGCTCTCAAACTCCTCCAAACTGATAGTGGCAGGGGGTGGTGCTGAAGATGACTCAGGCATGTCTTCTATGGTAAAGGGCATTCCAGAGAATTGGGCCCTAGCATGGGACCACTCATAATATTGGACTGATGCCACATTATTGCACTTCCCCAGAATGGTGATTCCCTTAGCCTGAACATGATCCCAGGCCCAGGCAGCCTGCCTAACAGTTGCCAGACTAATCTTGTTCTCACAGTAGAGGGTCTCAACCAAGTCTTGTTCCCTAGGAGTATGAACCAGTGCATAGCCTAATTGTCTCCTGAACAGCAGAGGGTTGTAATTGATACTTCCCTTAACTCCTATCAAAGGCACATTGGGAAAGTGCCCACAGCTGGTGATCATGTCTCTGCCCTTGGTGCTCTGAGTACACCATCTGATATCTGCTGAAGTGAGAGTAGTGAGCCTCTTAGCCCAGTTGCTTTGCTGATGAGGGTTTAGAAATGCATCTGTCCTGGGTAGATGCCTGAGAAGCCAAGCATGAAATAATGGAGCACAAATCCTCACTAACCTTCCCCTCTGCTTCTCATTTCTCTGATGGACTGAGTAATAGAGATCACCCAGTAAAGTTGGCACAGGGTTCTTCAGGATGAACAAATGGATTGCATTTTTGCTAATGAATCGAGGCTCATCTGCAAACAACACAATTCCATATACACTCAAGGCCAATAGAGCACAAACAGCTTTCCACTCCCCCAGGGAGGCCTTCAAACTAGCTTGAGAAATCAGGAAGTCCAGGTGAAATCCAGGGATCCCAGCTTTAGAGGTCTTATGCTGTTCAATCAAAACAGGCTCCAGGTGCAAAGCTTTTGCTATCTCTCCATTGCTGGGAAAGACCATTTCAGGGTTGAATGGGATTTCTCTTTTGATGGGCAGACCAGTCAATGATGAGTATTCTTCCAAAAGAGGCCCCAACTGAAAGTCTTGAAAGGTGAAACATCTCAATGGAGGATCATAAAACTGAATGCAGGTGTGGATGAGGCTCCTCTGAGAAGGGTCCAGATCCATAACCATGTCCAGTATATCTCCATAACTCTCCCTGAACAAGGGTATGTGATCTGGAGTGATCAGGGTTTGGATCCTCCTGATGTCTGATAAGTCTGGTTGGAAGAAATGATAAGTGATGTTGCTTTTCTTTGGAGCCATGATGCTGAGGACTGAGTAGAATAAGTGCTGATGGAAATGCTGAGGAGTGGGCCACTGGCTGGCTAGTGCAAGTAACTGAAGTATATGGCTGACAAACTGAAGCAAGTGCTGGTGGAGATAGGTCAATATAACAGATGGGGTCAAAACCAAAACCAGATGAAAATGGATACCCTGAAACACAAATAAGCACATGTTAATATGATGCAATGAGTATGTATGCAAAATGAAATGCAAGGGTCTGTGACTGAGCTGGATCTGATTAACTGCCTTGGTATAGATCCATGTGTGTTCAAGAATTCCAGATGGAGGTCTATAAATCCAGTAACCAGGGTAGGGGGACTCAAATAAAGAGCCACAAGTCCAGGGTTTTAGAATCACAAGAACTATCCAACATGGAGTACTCTTAACAAAGTCAAAGTAACAGGGTATTCTGAGGTCAAGGTACCTGCAAACCTGTAAACAACCCAACCCCCTCACAGGTGGTGATCTAGAACAAGGATCTTCAGACTTGGATCAGTTATGAGAAGTGTAAACACTTCTAACCCGGAGGTACAGTGTTTACAATAACCATAAAAGTTCCTCCTCTAATTCACCTCAGTTTCTGAAGGTCAATACTAAAAGGTCATCCAGACTTAGCAGGCTTCCCAGATAGCCCTAGTATTGCAGGAAATCTGCAACACAGAGTTCTCAAGAAGAAACCCATATCTGAACCGTGTTTCATATTCCCGCACCAGACCGAAATGGAATGGGAAAGAATATGATTCACTCTAGCCTAGGTGTCACTCAGGTCCCAGGTATAGGACCTTAACTCTCAATGAAATACCCACCCACCAAAACAAGAAACCAGATCCAGCCAGCAGCAATGACAATACGATATATAAATGCAGTAAAGAAAGCAGTAAAGCAACTGTACATAAAGCAATAAACAAATACAAGCACAAATAAGCACATAACACCCCAGTAAACACAAATCAATCAAGCGCTAGGAGGAACCCACAAAAAGAACCAGAAGCCCTGGTTGCAGTATAAGGGTCCCCAGCAGAGTCGCCAAGCTGTCGCTCCCGACAAGTGACACCGGGTCAGATGAAGGTACAGACGCGAACGGTCGGCGAAGGGAACAGTGAGAACACACAGCCGTGAACTCACTGGGGATGAATAGAGTCGCCAGCTAGGCATTTTTATCCCGGAGGAAAGGCAATGCTGCATAGGCCTAGAAAGATATGGATAAGACGGTTTGCGAACCAGAGAGACTGAGAAAGGGGGTTGGTTACAACCTGGGAAGGTATTAGCACCCAGATTGTCCGCCGTACTCGACGGGATCCACGCTTAAAAAGATTTGTGTTTTAAAGGGGTAGTGTCAGTGCAATCTGTGTATAAAATAGCTGGAAAAAAGATGTACAGGTGTCAGTGTAAAAGAAGTGAAGTGTAATATGAAAGTGTCAGTGTAAGGAAAGAGTATGCTCATGATCATGAGGCTAAGAGAATAAAAGCTGGAAAGAGGGGAATATACAGAGACTTTTGTTCGATAACTGTTAAGTTATGCCTACGTATCCTCTCGTGCAATGAGGAAGTCAGAACACCGTAGTTCGACCCAAAGAGACTGAAAGATGAATTGACTGGTGAACTGCTTACTTGTCTATGCTCAAGTGTATGACCTGTCTGGCTCAGGTGCAAACTGTCTTGCATTAGACGGAAGAAACAAGTTCTCGTTTGTGAGTGAATGAGATGAGAAAAGAATCCCGGAGGAGACGATTATTGTTTGTTTTTGAGTTTTCAGTCTTTTATTGCTTTTTGAAGTTTGTCATAAGATAATGAGCTTAAGCCTAAACCAATGGATTTAGTGAACTCATCACATCTTCCCTCTGATTAGGGGTAATGAGAATACCTTAAGTGTGAAGTCAGATTCTCACACTTAATCACCTTTGGTGTAGGATTAAGATCATTAACCTACTTGTGATTATTTAGATGTTTTTGTGATTTTTGTTTAGTGTTGAGTAATGAGGTTAAGCCATAATCAAAGATTAAACAGACTCATTACACCATCCTAAAAGAAGGATAATAGATGAGAATGTTTAAGTTGAGAAAAACTCCTCAACTTAATCCATGATTAGGGATTAAACCCATGACAAAACAAGCCTTTGATTAAGTGGATTTTATTTAATGGTATGATGATGAAGTGTTTTTTATGGTTTGTAAGACAACTTGAGGGGGACTTGTCCATTAACACTAGGGTTAGTCCTTCTTAACCACTTAAGGAAGAATTAGAACCCTAATGCAAGGCCCAAGTTACAAGTGTAATGTCTTGATATTTATTAAGTGAATTGATTAAGAGATTTAAACACCTTAAGGGTTTAATACTTAGGATTAAAGTTATACACTCCATCCTAAGAGAAGGATGCAGGCATAACCCTAAGCACAAAGTCTTAAAGCCTTTAGGGTTTAATCCCTGATTATGAGGTGAGAAGAGAAGACTCAAAGAGAGACCCAAAGGTAAAAACTATGAAGGGAGACTAATCAGAACCCTAATTCATTGTCATGCTTGGTTGGTCCTAAGGTTTGTGAGGTTTGCAAGAGAAATCTTCAAAGGAACCCACAGGAAACAGATGAACAGGATCAAGAGAAGCAAAGTGACTTGCTTCATTCAAGAAGTCAAGTCACTTGAAGAAAGAAAGTGGGGAGGAGAAGAATGAGCAAGCTCAAACTCAAACACAAATAAGAATGCAGCAATGGATGCAAGAGAGATGAAAAGAAAAGGTATGAGAAGTGAAGGCAAATCCACTCCTCAAGTTTACTTACCACCTGCAATGTTAGAAAGAAAATGCCATGCAATGCAAGATGAGATGAAATGATATGATGCTAAGCAAAACCAGAAGCATGTTGATGATGATTATGATGTTATGAGGTGCTGCAAACATGAGGCAAGGCAATGGGGATGTTCATACAAGATCATGAATGCAAATGATGCAAGTTAAAGAGCATGAACAAGCATGAAAAGTTATGAATCATACAAGACAAATGACATGGCAAATATGTAATGCAATGATCAATGATGCTTTATACATGTCTTAAGATGTCAAATGAATCACAAGAATGCACACAATGCAAAGACAAGTCATGTTATGCAAGGAAATGCAAGAGGGATGCAAATGAAAGCCCAAATTAGGGTTCATGGATCAAGCATCAAACACAAACCAAAAACAGAAGCAAAACCCTAAAGTAAAAATGGAAAATGGTACCCAAAGAAACCCTAGGCCTATGATGAATCACTGCCCAAAGGGGAGCTCTCAACTCTCAACCAAACTCAAGTTATGATTTTTCTAAGTTATTAGGTTTTTTAGGGTTCTTACCAAAACAAATGCCAAACAATTTGAAAATGCAAGAACAATTCATGGCCTTTTCATCCTAGAAACTACATGCTAAACACAAGACAAAGCAAAAAGAATCAATGTCTCAACCTTCACCAATAGGCAGAAATGAATTTTTGAATTCATGATCAAAATAATGCATAAAAAATGATTTAATTCAATGAAAAATTCTTAAAATGCATCAAGATCAAAAAAGAAATTTGGTTTGAAGGTTGGACAATGTTTCTAAATGTCTTAGAACATTTCATGAATTTTTTTGGTGATTTTTAAATACCTAGAAGTATTTTTAATAAATTAATTTTCATTAATCAATTAAAAATAATCTTTTAAATATTTAAAAATACTTTTTAATGATAAAAATAAAAAATAAAAATATTTTTGTGTCATAAAAATTATTAAAACTTTAAGGAAAAAGTTTCATAATTTTTATGAACTTTTTACTATTTTTAATAAATAATGCAAAACAAATGAAAGAAAATGAAATAAAAAATGAATTAATCTGATTTAATGAGAAGTCAAACAATCCAACGCTTGAGGTTCAAACTGGCCAGCGCGCGCATTGACTTGGCGCCTTATCTCACGGCTCAAATTCAAACTTGTTAATTAATGCTTAAAACCCTAATCCCACCGTTAATTACTTTCAGATGACCGGAACAGTGTTCCGGTCATCTTCTCCGTTCAATCAAAATCCCTAACTCACTCCATACGCATCTAAAATGAATTCTAAGAACCCAGAAATGATTCCCACAAGCTCACGAATCAAAACCCCCAATCAAAACAAATTTATGTTTCCTAAATCAACTGAATCGAAGAAAAAGAAAACTAGGGCACGCAGGTTTCAGAGAGAAATTAAATGCTCATTTCATCACCATTTCAAAAACTAAGAACATCAGGATGATCAGGACAACACAAAGAACAAGTTTGTAACAAGAAAAATGATTTCTGGAAAAATAATTTTCGAGCTACCTGAGGTTTGAAGCTTTCAGTTTAGGAACTTTCTGGCCACCTTTCCTTGTGCAATCTACTCCTTAGAACCTCTTGATGATGTTTGAATGCTCAAATGGAGTTTAAGTTGGATGGTTGATGAGTTTCGAAAGCTTCTGTTCAAGCTTGATCAGAAATGGCAATGGTGAAATAGGCACTTTCAGGTCATGGTGAGGGGTTGTTTATGATCCTGAGGGTGAATGGAGAAGGTCTATGGTGTTTGTTTGTGTGTTTGCAAGCTGTGGCAAGAGTTTCGAAGGAACTTGCAGCTTGGGGTGAGAAATGGTTATGGAGTATTCAGGCTTGTTTGAGGCTTGAGCTTTGGTGGTTTCTACTCAGTGATACATGGTGAGTTGAATGGAGGAAAAAGTTTTAGTGTTTTGTGGCTGTGGAGAGGAATTCGAAGGAACTTGCAAAATGGTGAGTTTTTGTGTATGTGATGAATGAGTTGGTTTCAGCCTTGCTTAGTCTTATGTTTAGCTTGCAAATTGATAACATAAACAAATCTGATTGGCTGAATGATGTGACTTGTGCTTTTGTGATTGGTAAGTTTGCTTTTGCCAAAAGTCAAAAATCTTGTAAGAGAAGCATGGGCTTAATACTAGGCAAGTACAAGGGCTAGGTCTGGCGCATCATGGTGAGTGTGTGAGGCTGGCTTGATTCAAGGACCAATGCAGCAAGTTGGTGAAGCATGATCATGAGTTTTGCAACTTGGTTACTTTATGGATTTTCATGAAAAATGCCTTGTTACATGAACTAAACCATAGGCAAACTTGATCCAATTCTGATTTTTAGCACTTAGAGAATGTTTGTGTAATGGTTTGAAATGAATTAGAGGTCACATGATGCATTGGTTCAAGGTTTTGCAAAATTTCCATTTGAAGCATGCCTTAGAAATTAATGATTTTTGCCAACTTTGCATTGCTATAACTTTTGATCCAAGAAGAGTTTGATCATGTTCTTGTACTTTTTGAAAAGGGAAAGATGAGATCTACAACTTTCATGACCAAAGTTTTTTCATTTGAAGCCTTTTTGGATCAATAATCAAGGCTTGAAAAATGACCTAAAATGATGCATTCTTGAAAAGTCAACTATGCCCAAAAAGTCAACCTTTGCAAAAACCCTAAATTCTTGATTTCTATGAACTTCAACCTTCTTCCATGATCAAATAAAGATCATATACACTCAAAATGATGAAGATCACCCATTGGTTGGGTCATTGGGGGCCTCAGATGCCCTGATTTTGCACTGACTTGTCTGAAAAGTCAACTCTTGATCAGATGACTTCCCCATGGAATTTCTTCATGAAAATTGATATGCATACTCCCTATACCATATAGAGATCAATGAAAACAAGAATGACCAAAAAATTTGGAGTTATGGCCTCTGAAACCAAAACCCTAATTTTCAGTCAACTGTGCAGTCAAACTTGGCTCTGCATCCACTCAAACCCTAGCCCTTGTGATTCCTCTGCAATTTTGACTTTGAGGAGATGAAATATGATATAAGAACACACATGGACCACTTTGAGGTGATTGGTGGCCTTTGGAGTGGCTCAAGAAGCTTTGGGATTGCTCAGATCACAAACCCTAGGTGCAGATGCCTTAGAAACTATGCAGTGAATCAAAAATGAGATGTGAGGTGATATGATTGTGTTTATGCATATGAGAAAGATCACAAACCATGGTGTGAATGGGTGAGGGCAAATTTGGGGTGTTTACAGAGCGCAACCTGGAAAGCTGGATTCGTCCAAAGATCCCGGGGAGCAGTGTCTCGAACTGGTCTTCCCAGGAAATTATAAGAGTTACTCATGCAGAGTAATTATTATTTCCTGTATTTTTATAAGCATGCATCAAAGTCTTGCATCTTGCCCAAGATGACAAGACTCATTTTGTAATCGGGCCATCTGTACTTTTTGTGCAAACAAGATCAATTAATGAAATATCAGACATCTTTTTGCAAACGAGTCTTTTTCTTTTCGTTCACTGTTTTTCCATTTTTCTTTTTTGTACAAAAAATAAATGGCGGTGTTTTCAAAATGACAACTTCATTTCACTTTTCTAAATAAGACTAAAATCAGATCACTAAAATGAACCAATTAAACCCTTGCAGAGAATGCCTTCCTGACAGCACCGACAACAGCACGGCTATGACTTCGTATGACTTTGACAATCCAATCAATCAAGCTGATGAAGGGGTTGAAGAAGAATATGAGCTTCCTGAAGAGCTAGCCAGGTTGTTAAGACAAGAGGAAAAGGTTATTACCCCTCACCAGGAGGAGGTTGAAGTGATTAATCTTGGTACAGAGGAAGACGTGAAAGAGGTCAAAATCGGGGCCTGCCTGCAAGGCTCAGTGAAGAGACAACTGATCGATCTGCTTCAAGAGTATGTGGACGTATTTGCTTGGTCGTATCAAGACATGCCAGGGTTGGATACCGACATTGTTGTGCACAAGCTGCCTTTAAGGGAAGAATGCCCGCCAGTCAAGCAGAAACTGCGCCGTACTCGTCCAGACATGGCTATGAAAATCAAGGAGGAGGTACAAAAGCAATGGGACGCCGGGTTCCTTGCTGTGACTAGTTATCCGCCGTGGGTTGCTAACATAGTACCTGTGCCTAAGAAAGACGGCAAAGTAAGGATGTGTGTTGACTACCGGAATCTGAACAGAGCCAGCCCGAAAGATGATTTTCCATTACCTCACATTGACGTATTGGTTGATAATACGGCTCAGTTCTCGGTATTCTCCTTCATGGATGGATTTTCAGGATACAACCAGATTAAGATGTCACCTGAAGACATGGAGAAGACAACATTCATCACACCTTGGGGCACGTTCTGTTACAAAGTGATGCCATTCGGACTGAAGAACGCTGGTGCAACATATCAACGGGCTATGGTGACACTATTCCATGATATGATCCATAAAGAAATAGAATGTTATGTGGATGATATGATCGCCAAGTCCCTTACAGAGGAAGATCACCTGGTGAATCTGCTCAAGTTATTCAAGCGTCTGAGGAAGTACCAACTGAAGTTGAACCCCAACAAATGCACATTCGGGGTGCGATCCGGTAAGCTGCTGGGCTTTATTGTAAGCGAGAAAGGGATTGAAGTTGACCCTGATAAAGTCAAAGCTATTCAAGAGATGCCTGCACCGAGGACCGAGAAAGAAGTTCGAGGGTTCTTAGGTCGATTGAACTACATTTCACGGTTCATATCTCACCTCACAGCAACCTGTGAACCTTTGTTCAAGCTGTTAAGAAAAGAACAAACGGTCAGGTGGAACGAAGACTGCCAGAAGGCTTTTGACAAGATCAAGGAATATCTGCAAGAACCTCCAATCCTTATGCCACCAGTTGAAGGAAGACCTCTGATCATGTACTTGACAGTATTAGAAGAGTCAATGGGGTGTGTGTTGGGCCAGCATGACGAGTCTGGTCGAAAAGAGTATGCAATATACTACCTAAGCAAAAAGTTTACCGACTGTGAACAACGTTATTCACTGCTCGAGAAAACTTGTTGTGCTTTAGCGTGGGCTGCTCGCCGACTGAGACATTATATGTTGACCCACACTACCTTATTGATATCCAAAATGGACCCAGTTAAGTACATTTTCGAGAAGCCGGCTCTTACCGGACGGGTTGCAAGATGGCAGATGATTCTCACGGAATACGACATACAGTACACATCTCAGAAAGCCATCAAGGGCAGTGTATTGTCCGAATATCTTGCTGAGCAACCCATTGATGACTACCAGCCTATGAGATTTGACTTCCCTGATGAAGACATCATGTTCATTAAAGTAAGAGATCGTGAAGAGCCTATTCACACTGAAGGGCCTGACCCGGAAGAAGAATGGACTATGATGTTTGATGGGGCTGTTAACATGAATGGTCGTGGTGTTGGTGCAGTACTCATTACACCTAAAGGAGTTCACATGCCTTTCTCGGCAAAACTCACTTTCAACTGCACTAACAACGAAGCTGAATACGAAGCTTGCATTATGGGTCTTGAGGAAGCCATTGACCTCAGGATCAAGACATTGACCGTATTCGGAGATTCAGCTTTGGTAATCAATCAAACCAACGGAAAATGGTACACACACCAGGATCATCTGATACCTTACAGGGATTATACAAGAAGGTTATTGACGTTCTTCACAACAGTCAAGCTTGAGTATATCCCTCGGGACGAGAATCAGTTTGCAGATGCTCTTGCTACCATTTCATCCATGATCAAAGTTCAAGCTGCTAACTCTGTACCGTAGATTTCAGTATCGAGACTTGATAGACCAGCATATGTATTTGCGGCAGAAGGTGTCAAAGACGATAAGCCTTGGTTCCATGACATTAAGTGCTTCTTGGAGGATCAAACATACCCCCCTGGGGCATCTTCCAATGATAAGAAGACTTTGAGAAGGCTTGCTGGAAGTTTCTTTCTGAACACTGATGGATCTTTATACAAAAGGAACTTCGATATGGTACTCCTCCGATGTGTTGACAAGACGGAAGCAGATTTGTTGATGCATGAAGTGCATGAAGGCTCTTTTGGTACCCATGCTGGAGGACATGCAATGGCTAAGAAGTTGTTAAGATCAGGCTATTATTGGATCACAATGGATGCAGACTGTTGTGCTTACGCCCGAAAATGCCACAAGTGCCAGATCTATGCAGATAAAGTGCATGTGCCTCCGAATCCTTTGAACATTATGTCTTCACCATGGCCCTTTGCCATGTGGGGCATTGATATGATTGGCAAGATCGAGCCAACTGCTTCAAATGGTCACAGATTCATCCTGGTCGCCATTGACTATTTCACCAAGTGGGTTGAAGCAGCCTCATATGCAAATGTTACAAGGCAAGTGGTAGCCCGATTCCTAAAGAGGGATATCATTTGTCGGTACGGAGTGCCCGAGCGAATCATTACTGATAATGGTTCCAACTTAAACAACAAAATGATGGCTGAGTTATGCCGGGACTTCAAGATCCAACATCACAATTCTTCTCCTTACAGGCCAAAGATGAATGGCGCTGTTGAGGCGGCAAACAAGAATATTAAGAAGATTGTGCAGAAGATGGTAGTCACCTACAAAGACTGGCATGAAATGCTACCAGTCGCCTTGCATGGGTACCGCACGTCAATCAGGACATCCACTGGGGCAACACCGTATCAACTTGTGTATGGTATGGAAGCAGTCCTACCGGTTGAAGTTGAACTACCCTCTCTGCGGGTATTGATGGATGTTAAGCTGAACGAAGCAGAATGGGCCAGGGCCCGATACGAGCAACTGAGTCTGATCGAAGAGAAAAGATTGGCCGCAATCTGTCATGGGCAGTTATATCAGAGAAGAATGAAGAAAGCCTTCGATCAGAAAGTCAGGCACCGAGAGTACCAAGTAGGAGATCTTGTGCTGAAAAGAATCCTCCCTCCTCATACAGACCACATGGGCAAATGGACTCCAAATTATGAAGGACCATTTGTGGTAAAGAAAGTTTTCTCTGGTGGAGCACTGATGCTCAGCACCATGGATGGTGAAGATTTCCCATCCCCTGTGAATTCAGATGCAGTTAAAAAATACTTCGCATAAAAATGACCCGCTGGACATAAAAACAGAATGTAAGTCCAGGCAAAAATAGGGCATCCCGGCGAGTCAAAAACAGAATAAGGGACTCGGGCAAAAGTAAGGGAAAATAAACAAAAAAAAGGTACACCCGCTGAGTTGAAAAGCCGCATTGGACAACTCAGGCAAAAATGGGTATCCCGATGGATTGAAAACCCGAAAGGGCGATCCATGCAAAATAAGGGAATAAGCGAACAACTGCATTCTGAATTCGTCTATATCACTTACAACTTGGAAAGCTTCAAAAGGATCAAGCTTCAATCAGAATCAGCCTCCTTCAGAAAGCAAGACGAGAAGAAAGTCAAAAGTCATACGAGTCATAGCAGGAGAGGAAGCTCCTTAAAGCGTCATCAACACTGCCAGCACTTTGTTTCTCAATTTGTAACAATCTCCTCATTTCAGGAGATATGTTTCTTTGACTGTATCTTGCCAATTCAGGGCACATAAATTAATAAAATCAGATTTTTCAGTCATGTTTCGTGTATTTTTATTTACAAAGGATGTCTGGCGTCTCTAAGAAAAAAAATCAATCAATTGCACAAGTACAGATGTTTTTCTCCCAAAAATAATAATAATAAAACACATGCTTACAGGGAATATACTTACTCTCGAAAGTACTTAACTCCTATGACGGAATCCAGTAAAGGATACCTCGGGACCTTTTGTGTGTTTCCTTATCTTTGCAGGATCGCAGGTATACAGGACGCAACTTGGGGCATATAAGCTTCATCCCAGCAGGCTGGCCAATCAACAAAAGATCTCAGCATCCGAAATGCTCTCTCCCCAGCTGAGTTGCCTCTTGTTGCTCTCCCCAGCTGAGTTGCCTCTCATAATTCCCCAGCCGAGTTGCCATTTCATCCTCAGCTGAGTACAGGAGTTAGGGAATCATCTCCCCTCAGAGTTCCAGCCCCTATCCAGAAGAGCAATGCATGAAGATCACAACAGAGTGAAGAGAGCTTCTGCAAACCCCAGCTGGACCTCTCATTTATTAGGACAGGTCTATCAGTGACCCGTATCCCCAAGCAAATATCATCTTATTAGATCTACCAATGATCTCATCCCCAGCTGGGAGGTCCATTTCAAACAGATCAGCCAGAGATCTTCGCAGCAACGGGATCCGAATCCCGGTTTGATGTCTTTGCATAATCATGGCATTTGCATCATATTATCCCTTCAGAGCGTAGCATTCCGTCTAATACGGAGCATTACGGCAAAAGTCAAACGCATAGCATAATCATAAGCCATGTTCTGAACTAACACTTGTGAATAATAACCATTCATCAACATACAGAAGAAAAATCCCCACCAGAGTTCCCAGCAAAAGCAGTTGCCTCACAAATCACGAACACCAGTATATATTTCCTTTTGATACCCGTCCATATCATCACTCCCCAGTAAAGTCGCCTGAACACTCTTTACAAACAAATCACCCATATCACGGATACTTCATGACACCCGTCCGTGTCAAACTACCAGCAGAAAGCCAAAGACATCCTCTTTGCACTCACATATACTTACACACTTTTTTTTGACACCCGTCCGTGTCATATCCCCAGCGCAGTCGCTTACACTTCTACAACTCATATACTTGTTGATATTATTACACCTCCTTCTCTTGACACTCGTCCGTGTCACTCTCCCCAGCAATTTAAAACACTCATCTATACAATACAATACTCACTACTCATGGTACACTTATACAAATACTCGTCCGTATCTAATATACACCATCTATATCCCCACAGATTCGACAGTAGTCCCTGTTCTTTGTTAACCAGTTGGTACTCGTCCGTATCATCATCTCAGAACATTGCGTCTAATGTTTGTTTCTACAAGATACTCGTTCGTATCTTAGTCTTAAGGATGCTCGTCCGCATCTTTAATCCATACACTGTGTCAAACACACTTGTCTTCTTGAATATAGATGCTCGTCCGTGTCTACTATTCCCCCAGAAGAACCTTCAGATTCGACACTCGTCCGTGTTCTTTGTTAACCCGTTGATACTCGTCCGTATCATCATCTCTGAACACGTGTCAGTATTTGTTTCTACCCGATACTCGTCCGTATCGCAGTCTTAAGGATGCTCGTCCGCATCTTTAATCTATACACGACATCTAAACACTTATACTTTCCTTTCTTGGTTGTGAACGCTCGTCCGTGTTCACTATATCCCCAGTAGATTGCCAACAAAACAAATTTTCCTTCTTATCTAACACTCGTCCTGTGTTATGATAAACCCTGAGAGCAGCCGTACCCTGCTGAGTGGTCGTCCTCCACTTCTTGATGGTCGTCCTCCATCATGCTCATCCGATGGCCGTCCCCATCGTTGTCTTTTAGCAGCCGTCCCCTGCTAGGTGGTCGTCCTCCACCTTTTGATGATCGTCCTTCATCACTTTATCCAATGGCCGTCCCCATTGTTGATTTTGGTTATCTGACACTCGTCCTGTGTTATGATAAACCTCGAGAGCAGCCGTACCCTGCTGAGTGGTCGTCCTCCACTTCTTGATGGTCGTCCTCCATCATGCTCGTCTGATGGCCGTCCCCATCGTTGACCTTTTATCCGATGGCCGTCCCCATCGTTGATATTTTCGGCAGCCGTACCCTGCCAGGTGGTCGTCCTCCACCTTTGATGGCCGTCCCCATCATATTTCTTTTATTCCCAACAGAGCAGCCGTCCCCTGCTAGGTGATCGTCCTTCACCTTTGATGGTCGTACCCCATCATCTGTTTATTTCATTTATTCTTTAACCCGATGGCCGTCCCCGTCGTGGTCCCTTTTCCTTTTAGCCCGATGTCCGTCCCCATCGTCGGTTACCTTGCTTTATGAACTTGATGGCCGTCCCCGTCATGTTTCATTAACTCCCAGAGAATTTTACGGCTTTATCCTGATGGCCGTCCCCATCATAATTTGATTTTCCCCAGCTAGTCGGCCATCCCCGTCTTGGCTTTACCTTTTATCCCCAGCATGTCGGCCGTCCCCGTCATTGCGTTGTTTCCCGCTTTACAATAACTTTATTTTCCTTTTACAATCTATATCCCTTTTCTCCTTCATTCTGTGAGTGCAAATTTTGGACTGTCTTTGGTATTCAACCACAAGTTATCTTGTTTGCCTGTTAAGCCGTCGCTTACATCCTGCACAGCTAACTCATGTTTGAATAGGGGCAGCTGTAAACACCCCAAATTTGCCCTCACCCATTTCACCATGGCTTGTGATCATTCTCATATGCATAAACACAATCATAGCATCTCATGTCTCATTTTTGATCCACTGCATAGATTCAAAGTCATCTGCACCTAGGGTTTGTGATCTGAGCAATCTCAGGGCATCTTGAGCCACTCCAAAGGCCATCAATCACCTCCAAGGGATCCATATGTGTTCTTATATCATATTACATCCTCTCAAAGTCAATAATTCCAAAGAATCACAAGAACTGGGATTGGTGTGGATGCAGAGCCAGGCTAGACTGCACAGTTGACCTAAAATTAGGGTTTTGGTTTCAGAGGCCATAACTCCAAATTTTTTGGTCATTCTTGTTTCCATTGATCTCTATATGGTATAGGGAGTATGCATATCAATTTTCATGAAGAAATTCCATGGGGAAGTCGTCTGATCAAGGGTTGACTTTCTGGACAAGTCAGTGTAAAATCAGGGCATCTGAGGCCCCCAATGACCCAACCAATGGGTGATCTTCATCATTTTGAGTGTATATGATCTTTATTTGATCACGGAAGAAGGTTGAAGTTCATAAAAATCAAGAATTTGGAAGTTTTGCAAATGTTGACTTTTTGGGCATAGTTGACTTTTCAAGAATGCCTCACTTTAGGTCATTTTTCAAGCCTTGATTCTTGATCCAAAAAGGCTTCAAATGGAAAAACTTTGGTCATGAAAGTTGTAGATCTCATCTTTCCCTTTTCAAAAAGTACAAGAACATGATCAAACTCTTCTTGGATCAAAAGTTATGGTGTGACAAAGTTGGCAAAAATCATTGATTTTCAAGATATGCTTCAAAAGAGAATTTTGCAAAGTCATGAACCAAGGCAAATTGCAACCTCTAATTCATTTCAAACCATGACACAAACATTCCTTAGGCCTTAAAAGTCAGAATTGGATCAAGGTTTCTCATGTTTTGGTTCATGTAACAAGACTTTTCTTCATAAAGTTCAAAAAGCAAGCAACTTGCAAAATCATCATGATCACTTCCTACAACTTGTGACATTGGCTGCTGACTTTGGCTAGCCTTTCCCCTCACCCCTTGCTGTGCAGCCCCATGCTTATCTTGCCTAGATCATGAGCCATACTTTCCTTACACAAAATTTGACTTTTGAGCAAAAGCAAACTTACCAATCACTATAGGCCAGGTCACATCATCTGACCTATAGGATTAAAATACAATATCATTTGGCAAGCAAAAGGTACCAAGAGGCCAGGCTGAAACTCACTCATCCATCACATACACCAAAACACTCCATCTTGCATCTTCCTTCGAATTTGTTTCCTCAGCTTGCAAACATAAAAACCATTTCCATAGATCAACTCACCATACTTCATAGACCTCAAACCACCAAGAGCCAGGCCTGAAACAAGCAAGAACACCCCACTGCCATTTCTCACCTCAACTTGCAGTTTCATTCGAAACTCTTTCCACAGCACACAAACATACAAACAAACACCACAGATCTTCTCTACTCACCATCTGGATCACAAAGAACCATTTACAATGACCTGAAACTGCCTGAAACTCCATTGCCATTTCTGACTGAGCTTGAGCAGAAGCTTGTCAAACTCCTCATCCAGCCAACATAAATTCCTTTTGAGCATTCAAACATCATCTGGGGATCAAGTGGAGTGGATTGCACAAGGAGAAGTGGCCAGAAAGTCATCAGAGTGAAAGCTTCGAATCTCAGGTAGCTTGAAAAATATTTTTCCAGAAATCATTTCTCTTGTTCTAAACTTGCTCTTTGTGCCTTCCTGATCATGAATATGCTTTCAGTTTTTGAAATGGCCTTGAAATGAGTATTTAATTAGCTTCTGAAACTTGCGTGCCCTAGTTCTTATTTTCTTCGATTCAGCTTAGTTAGGAAGTATAAATTTGTTTTGAGAGAGGGTTTTGATTCGTGAGTGGTTGGAGATCATTTCCCAATTCTTAGATTTCATTTTAGTTAGCTTTTTGGGGTTTTGGGGATTTTCAGGGGAGATGCTGGCCGGAGAAGACGACCGGAAGTCTTCTCCGGCCACCTGAAAGTAATTTGTGCCCTAATCATGTCATTAACTCAAGTTTGAATCTGGAGCGTACGATCCCTTTGACCAGTTGACCTCCCGCGTGTGTGTGTGGCCTGGATCTCTCTGATTAGCCCTAATCCACGTGTTTAATATAATTAATCCATAATTTAATTAATTAAGTCAGAAACAACCTGGACCCTTGGATGACGCGCGTGGTCAACAGATTCAAATCCAGACTCAATCTCATCCCTCCATTCTGATTACTTTTCCTTTTATTTAGTTTTAATTCATTTTCTTTTCATTTTATTTGCATAATTTATTAAAAATAGCAAAAATGTCTTAAAAATTATGAAACTTTTTCTTAAAAGTTTTATTAATTTTTAAGACCCAAAAATATTTTTATTTTATTTTTTATCATTAAAAAAGTATTTTTAAATATTTAAAAGATTATTTTTAATTGATTAATGGGAATTAATTAATTAAAAATACTTTTAAGTATTTAAAAATCACCAAAAAATTCATGAAATGTTCTAAGACATTTAGAAACATTGTCCAACCTTCAAACCAAATTTCTTTTTTGATCTTGATGCATTTTGAGAATTTTCCATTGAATTAAATCATTTTTTGTGCATTAATTTGATCCAAAGTTCAAAAATTCATTTCTGCCTATTTAAGAAGAGTTGGACATTGGTTCTTTTTGCTTTGTTTTGTGTTTAGTATGTAGTTTCTAGGATTAAATGGCCATGATTTGTTTCCTCATTTTCAATTTTCTTGGCATTTCTTTTGTTTAGGAACCCTAAAAACCCTAATAACTTAGAAAAATCATAACTTGAGATTGGTTAAGAGTTGAGAGCCCCCCTTTGGACATTGGTCTAGCATAGGTTTAGGGTTTCTTTGGGTGGCATTTTCCATTTTTTATATTAGGTTTTGCTTCTGTTTTTGGTTTTTGTTTGTTGTTTGATCCATAAACCCTAATTTGGGCTTTCATTTGCATACCTCTTGCATTCTCTTGCATAACATGACTTGTCATGACATTTCAAGCATTCATGTGATTCATTTAACATCATAAGACATGTAGAAAGTATGTTTGATCATTGCATTACATATTTGCCATGTTGTATGCTTTGTATGCTTCCTAACTTTTCATGTGTATCCATGCTTCTAAGCTTGCCTCATTTGCATCCATGAACTTGTGAGAACATTTCCATGCCTTGCCATATGTTCATAGCACTCCATAGAATCATTATCATCATCAACATGCTTCTGGTTTTGTTTAGCATCATACCATTTCACCCCATTTTGCATTGCATTGCATTTCTTTCTAACATTTCAGGTGGTAATTAAACTTGAGAAGTGAATTTGCCTTCACTTCTCATAACTTTTCTTTTCATCTCCCTTGCATCCATTGCTGCATTTATATATGTGTTTGAGATTGAGCTTGCTCATTCTTGTTTCTCCCACTTTCTTTCTTCAAGTGACTTGACTTCTTGAATGAAGCAAGTCACTTTGCTTCTCCTGATCTTGTTCATCTGCTTCCTGGTGGCTCCTTTGAAGATTGTTCTTGAAAACCTCACAAACCTTAGGAACAACCAAGCATGACAATGATTAGGGTTTTGATTAGTCTCCCCTCATAGTTTTACCTTTGTGTCTCTTTTGAGTCTTCTCTTCTCACCTCATAATCAGGGACTAAACCCTAAAGGCTTTAAGGCTTTGTGATTAAGCTTATGCCTGCATCCTTCTCTTAGGATGGAGTGTATAACTTTGATCCTAAGTGTTAAATCCTTAATGTGTTTAACTCCTTTAATCAATCCATCTAATAATCATCAAGACATCAAGCTTGTAACTTGGGCCTTGCATTAGGGTTCTAATTCTTCCTTAATTGGTTAAGAAGGACTAACCCTAGTGTTAATGGACAAGTCCCCCTCAAGTTGTCTTACAAATCATAAAATCCACTTCATCATCATACCACTAAATAAAATCCACTTAATCAAAGGCATGTTTTGTCATGAGTTTAATCCTTAATCATGGATTAAGTTGAGGAGCTTTCCTCAGCTTAAACATTCTCATCTATTATCCTTCTTTTAGGATGGTGTAATGAGTCTGTTTAATCCCTGATTATGGCTTAACCTCATTACTCAACACTAAACAAAAACAACAAAAACATCTAAATAATCACAAGTAGGTTAATGATCTTGATTCTATATCAAAGGTGATTAAGTGTGAGAATCTGACTTCACACTTAAGGTACTCTCATTACCCCTAATCAGAGGGAAGATGTGGTGAGTTTACTAAATCCATTGGTTTAGGCTTAAGCTCATTAACCTATGACAAACCTCAAAAAGCAATAAAAGACTGAAAACTCAAAAAAACAAACAATAATCGTCTCCTTCGGGATTCTTTTCTCATCTCATTCACTCACAAACGAGAACTTGCTTCTTCCGTCTAATGCAAGACAGTTTGCACCTGAGCCAGACAAGGTCTTACACTTGAGCATAGGCAAGCAAGCAGTTCACAAGTCAATTCATCTTTCAGTCTCTTTGGGTCGAACTACGGTGTTCTGACTTCCTCATTGCACGAGAGGATACGTAGGCATAACTTAACGGTTATCGAACAAAAGTCTCTGTACATTCCCCCTCTTTCTAGCCTCATTCTTTAGCCTCATGGTCATGAGCATTTCACTCTATTCTTACACTGACACTCTCATACTCCACATCACTTATACACTTTACACTGACACCTGTACATTCTTTTCCAGCCATTTTGCACACAAATTGCACTGACACTACCCCTTTAAAACACAAATCTTTTAAGCGTGGATCCCGTCGAGTACGGCGGACAATCTGGGTGCTAATACCTTCCCAGGTTGTAACCAACCCCCTTTCTCAGTCTCTCTGGTTCGCAACCGTCTTATCCATTCTTTTTCTAGGTCTATGCAGCATTGCCTTTCCTCCGGGATAAAAATGCCTAGCTGGCGACTCTATTCATCTCCAGTGAGTTCACGGCTGTGTGTTCTCATTGTCCCTCTCGCCGACCGTTCGCGTCTGTACCTTCATATGATCTATTTTCATTTGTCGGGAGCGACAACGGGTGTCGGAAAGAGTACATATGCAAGTATTAGTGAGTGAAAAAGGGATGCTTTGGCTTTCTGCTGTGACTACGAGTCCTTATATATATTGCTGATGGAATGTTGGCATATACAGGTGTTTGATTCAAAACATGACTTGTGATTATGCAATATGTTTGATTTTTGCCATAATGCTCCGTATTAGATGGAATGCTACGCTCTGAGGGGAAATATGATGCGAATGTTATGATTATGCAAAGATACCGATCCGGGATTCGGATCCTGTTGTTGTGAAGATCTCTGATTGATCTGCTTGAAGTGATATCCCAGCTGGGCATGAGATCATTGGTAGATCTGATATATATGATTCTGTTTGGGGAAATAGATCACTGATAGACCTATCTTAATGATGAGGAGCTCAGCTGGGGCTGTGGAAGCTTTCGTCACTTTGTTGCGAGATCTTCAGTCATTGCTCTTCTGGAGAGGCTGGAGCTTTGTGGGAAGATGGTTCCCTGTCTAGCACTTGGCTGGGGAGGAATGATCACTGAACGACCTTCCTAGAGATTTCTGTGGGGATCCTGCTGAGAATGATGAATTTAGCTAGGGAAATGAGCCCCTTCTGATGCTGCTCTGGAAAAAGTGCTGGAGAAGTGATGCCTAGCATCTCTGATAGGGAGATAGCAACTCTGATGCTGTTTGGAAGATGTGTTGAGGAAATACTGATTTGGCAGCTTGCTGGGGAGAAGCTTGCATGCCCCATGTTGTGCTTTGAATACCTGCAATCCTGTTATGACAAAAGAAACGCACAAGTACCCCGAGGTATCTCTTACCGGATTCCATCATAGGAGTTTAAACACTCCCGGGAGTAAGTAATACATTTCCTGTAAGCATGTGATTAGAAAAACGCATCTGTATTTATGCAACCATTATATTAAGGACATCAGACATTTTTGCAAATAAAGTGTATGAGAAGGAGTGTGACTGAAAATCTGATTTTATTAATTTGTGTGCCCTGAATGGGCAAGTACAGTCAAAGAAACAAATTCCCTGAAATGAGGAGATTGTTACAAATTGAGAAAAGAAAAAAAAAGGTGTTGGCCATGTTGATGATGCTTCAGTGTGCTTCCCCTCTGCTATGACTTGTATGACATTGACGCTCTTCTCATCTTGCTTTCTGAAGAAGGCTGATTCTGAGTGATGCTTTAAACCCTTCGAAACTTGTCGTGTTGTAAGTGATACAGACGAATTCAGAATGCAGTTGTTCGCTCATTCCCTTATTTTGCCTGGATCGCCCTTTCGGGTTTTCAATCCACCGGGATACCCATTTTTGCCTGAGCTGTCCAATGTGGCTTTTCAACTCAGCGGGTGTACATTTTTTCTTTTATTTCCCTTAATTTTGCCCGAGTCTTTTATTCTGTTTTTGACTCGCCGGGATGCCCTATTTTTGCCTGGACTTACATTCTGTTTTTATGTCCAGTGGGTCATTTATGCGAAGTATTTTTTAACTGCATATGAATTCACAGGGGACAGGAAGTCTTCACCATCCATAGTACTGAGCATCAGTGCTCCACCAGAGAAAACCTTCTTTACTATGAACGGACCATCGTAATTCGGAGTCCACTTGCCCCTGTGGTCTGTATGAGGAGGGAGGAGTCTTTTCATCACAAGGTCTCCCACTTGGTATTCCCGAAGCCTGACTCTCTGATCGAAGGCTTTCTTCATTCTTTTCTAGTATAACTGCCCGTGGCAAATTGCAGCTAACTTCTTCTCTTCGATCAGATTCAGTTGTTCGTACCGGGATCGGACCCACTCTGCTTCATTCAATTTGACATCCATTAGTACCCACAAGGAGGGTAATTCAACTTCAACAGGTAGGACTGCCTCCATACCATACACAAGCTGATACGGTGTTGCCCCAGTGGATGTTCTGATTGAGGTACGGTACCCATGCAAGGCAAATGGTAGCATTTCATGCCAGTCTTTGTATGTGACCACCATCTTTTGCACAATCTTCTTGATATTCTTATTAGCTGCCTCAACAGCGCCATTCATCTTTGGCCTGTAAGGAGAAGAGTTGTGATGTTGAATCTTGAAGTCCCGGCACAATTATGCCATCATTTTGTTGTTCAGATTGGAACCATTATCAGTAATGATTCGCTCGGGCACTCCATACCGATAGATGATGTCTCTCTTCAAGAATCGGGCTACCACTTGCCTGGTGACATTTGCATACGAAATTGCTTCAACCCATTTGGTGAAGTAATCAATGGCTACCAGAATGAACCTGTGGCCATTTGAAGCAGTCGGTTCGATCTTTCCAATAATATCAATACCCCACATGGCAAAGGGACAAGGTGAAGACATTACATTCAAAGGATTTGGAGGCACATGCACTTTATCTGCATAAATCTGGCATTTGTGGCATTTCCTGGCATAAGCACAACGGTCTGCATCCATTGTGATCCAGTAGTAGCCTGATCGTAACAACTTTTTAGCCATTGCATGCCCTCCAGCATGGGTACCGAAAGATCCTTCATGCACCTCGTGCATCAACAAGTCTGCTTCTGTCTTATCCACACATCTGAGAAGTACCATGTCAAAGTTTCTCTTGTACAAGGAACCATCAGCATTTAGGAAGAAACTTCCAGCTAGCCTTCTTAATGTCTTCTTATTATTGGAAGATGCCCCAGGTGGGTATGTTTGATCCTCCAAGAAGCATTTGATGTCATAGAACCATGGCTTATCATCTTTAGCAAGGGCTGCTAAGAATACATATGCTGGTCTGTCGAGTCTGGATACTGAAATCCGAGGCACAAAGTTGGCAGCCTGAATTTTGATCATGGATGAAATGGTAGCCAGAGCATCTACAAAATGATTTTCATCTTAAGGGATATACTCAAACTTGACTGTAGTGAAGAAAGTGAGTAACCTTTTTGTATAATCCCGGTAAGGAATCAGATGCTCCTGGTGAGTGTACCATTTGCCATTGGTCTGATTGATTACCAGAGTTGAATCTCCGAATACAGTTAAATTCTTGATCCTGAGGTCAATGGCTTCCTCAAGACCCATAATACAAGCTTCGTATTCAGCTTCGTTGTTAGTGCAGTTAAAGGTGAGTTTTGCCGAGAAAGGCATGTGAACTCCCTTAGGTGTAATGAGAACTGCACCAACACCACGACCATTCATATTAACAGCCCCATCAAACATCATAGTCCATTCTTTTTCTGGGTCAGGCCCTTCAGTGTGAATAGGCTTTTCATGATCTTTTGCTTTTATGAACATGATGTTTTCATCAGGGAAGTCAAATCTCATAGGCTGGTAATCATCAATGGGTTGCTCAGCAAGATAATCAGACAATACACTGCCTTTGATGGCTTTCTGAGATGTGTACTGAATGTCATATTCTGTGAGAATCATTTGCCATCTTGCAACCCGTCCAGTAACTGCTGGCTTCTCAAATATATACTTGACTGGATCCATCTTTGAGATCAATAAGGTAGTGTGGGTCAACATATACTGCCTTAGTCGGCGAGCAGCCCACGCTAAAGCACAGCAAGTTTTCTCGAGCAGTGAATAATGTTGTTCACAGTCGGTAAACTTTTTGCTTAGGTAGTATATTGCATACTCTTTTCGACCAGACTCGTCATGCTGGCCCAGCACACACCCCATTGACTCTTCTAATACTGTCAAGTACATTATTAGAGGTCTTCCTTCAACTGGAGGCATAAGGATTGGAGGCTCTTGTAAGTATTCCTTGATTTTGTCAAAAGCCCTTTGGCAGTCTTCATTCCACCTGACCGTTTGTTCTTTCCTTAACAACTTGAACAAAGGCTCACAGGTTGCTGTAAGGTGAGATATGAACCTGGAAATGTAGTTCAATCTACCTAGAAACCCCCGAACTTTCTTTTCCGTCTTTGGCGCAGGCATTTCTTGAATAGCTTTGACTTTGTCAGGGTCAACTTCAACTCCCTTCTGTAAACACCCCAAATTTGCCCTCACCCATTCACACCATGGCTTGTGATCATCCTCATATGCATAAGCACAATCATATCATCTCACATCTCATTTTTGATTCACTGCATAGTTTCTAAGGCATCTGCACCTAGGGTTTGTGATCTGAGCAATCCCAAAGCATCTTGAGCCATTCCAAAGGCCACCAATCAACTCAAAGGGGTCCATGTGTGTTCATATGTCATATTCCATCTCCTCAAAGTCAAAATTGCAAAGGAATCACAAGAACTAGGGTTTGAGTGGATGCAGAGCCAGGATGAACTGCACAGTTGACTGAAAATTAGGGTTTTGGTTTCAGAGGCCATAACTCCAAATTTTTTGGTCATTCTTGTTTCCATTGATCTCTATATGGTATAGGGAGTATGCATATCAATTTTCATGAAGAAATTCCATGGGGAAGTCATCTGATCAAGAGTTGACTTTTCAGACAAGTCAGTGTAAAATCAGGGCATCTGAGGCCCCCAATGACCCAACCAATGGGTGATCTTCATCATTTTGAGTGTATATGATCTTTATTTGATCATGGGAGAAGGTTGAAGTTCATAGAAATCAAGAATTTAGGGTTTTTGCAAATGTTGACTTTTTGGGCATAGTTGACTTTTCAAGAATGCATCATTTTAGGTCATTTTTCAAGCCATGATTCTTGATCCAAAAATGCTTCAAATGGAAAAACTTTGGTCATGAAAGTTGTAGATCTCATTTTTCCCTTTTCAAAAAGTACAAGAACATGACCAAACTCTTCTTGGATCAAAAGTTATGGCAATGCAAAGTTGGCTAAAATCATTGATTTTTAAGGCATGCCTCAAATGGAAATTTTGCAAAGTCATGAACCAATGCATATTGCAGCCTCTAATTCATTTCAAACCAGCACATAAACTTTCTCTAAGTCCTAAAAATCAGAAATGAACTAAGAATGCCTATGGTTTATGTTTGGTTAGGCAAAGGAATCACATGTGAACCAAAGTTACAACAACTTGCAAAACCACTCATAACATTTTACCAACTTGCTGCCTTGAATGTTGGACCAAGCCTAGCCTTTCCCTTCACTTTGCTGCGCAGACCATGCCCTTTGTACTTGGCTAGAAGTTGCCCATGCCCTATCTTACAAGAAGTTGACATATTTGCAAAAGTGGCTACACCTATCCAAAAAGCACAAGTCACATCCTCTGACCAATGGGATTAGTTTATACTATCCATTTGCAAGCCATTTCAAGTACTAAGCAGGCCTGAAACACTTCACACATACACATTCACAAGAACACACCACATTGCAACTTGTTTCGAATCTGCTTACACAGCCACCAAACACTTCAACCATTTCCATCATTCAACTCACCTTGCTCCATAGACCACCCAGCACCAAGAACCCAAGCCTGAAACAGCCATAACATCCCACTGCCATTTCTCACTCCATTTTGCAGTTTCATTCGAAACTCTCACCACAGCTTGCAAACACACAAACAAACACCACAGACCTTCTCCATTCATCCTCAGGATCACAAACCACCATTCACCATGACCTGAAGCTCTCTATTTCACCATTGCCATTTCTGATCAAGCTTGAGCAGAAGCTGTCGAATCTCATTATCCAGCCAACACAAACTTCTTTTGAGCATTCAAACATCTTCTGGGGATCAAGTGGAGTGGTTTGCACTGAAGGAAGTGGCCAGAAAGTCCTCAAGTTGAAAGCTCCAAGTCTCAGGTAGCTCGAAAATTATTTTTCCAGAAATCTTTTTTCTTGTTACAAACTTGTTCTATGTGATTCACTGATCATCCTGATGTTCTTAGTTTTTGAAATGGTGATGAAATAAGCATTTAATTTGTCTCTGAAACTGGTTTGCCCTAAAACTTGTTCTGTTCGATTCATGGTTTTGAGGAAGAAGAAATTTGTTTGGACTTAGGGTTTTAGCTCAGGGGGTCATGGGGATCATTTTGGTGTGCTTAGTTTTCATTTTCGTTACGTTTTAAGGGAGTTGGGGAGTTTTCAGGTGAGAGGCTGGCCGGAGAAGACGACCGGAAGTCTTCTCCGGCAGCCTGAGTAATTAAACCCTAATCTCAGGTCATTAATGTTAGTTTGAATTTGGACCATTGATTGCGTTGACATGTTTGACTCCCCGCGCGAATGAAAGGCCAGGATCAGTCTGCTTAGCCCTAATCTCTCTCATTAGTTTATTTAATTTTTAATTAAGTTAATTAACTCAGGAGCCATCTGGGCCCTTCATTTGCGCGCTGGTCAACAGATTCAAACCCTGGGCGCATCTCATCCCTCCATTCTGATTACTTTCAGTTTTATTTGTTTTTTATTTCATTTTATTTCAATTAACTTGCATATTTATTTTAAAATAGCAAAAAATTCTTAAAAATTATGAAACTTTTTCCTAAAAGTTTTATTAATTTTTAAGACCCAAAAATATTTCTATTTTATTTTTTATCATTAAAAAAGTATTTTTAAATATTTAAGAGATTATTTTTAATTGATTAATGGGAATTAATTAATTAAAAATACTTTTAGGTATTTAAAAATTACAAAAAAATTCATGAAATGTTCTAAGACATTTAGAAACATTGTCCAACCTTCAAACCAAATTTCTTTTTTGATCTTGATGCATTTTAAGAATTTTTCATTGAATTAAATCATTTTTTATGCATTATTTTGATCATGGATTCAAAAATTCATTTCTGCCTATTGGAGAAGGTTGAGACATTGATTCTTCTTGCATTGTTTTGTGTTTGGCATGTAGTTTCTAGGGTAAAATGGCCATGATTTGATCTTGCATTTTCCATTTGTTTGGCATTTATTTTGTTAAGAACCCTAAAAAACCCTAATAACTTAGAAAATTCATAACTTGAGTTTGGTTGAGAGTTGAGAGCTCCCCTTTGGGCAGTGGTTCATCACAGGTTTAGGGTTTCTTTGGGTACCATTTTCCATTTTTTATCTTAGGATTTGTTTCTGTTTTGGGTTTTTGTTTGGTGTTTGATCCATGAACCCTAATTTGGACTTCCATTTGCATCCTCCTTGCATTTCCTTGCATAACTTGACTTGTCTTTGCATTTTGTGCATTCTTGTGATCCATTTGACATCTTAAGACATATAGAAAGCATCTTTGACCATTGCATTACATATTTGCCATGTCATTTGTCTTGTATGATTCATAACTTTTCCATGTTCATTCATGCTCCTTAGCTTGCATCATTTGCATTCATAATCTTGTATGAACATCTCCATGCCTTGCCTCATGTTTGCAGCACCTCATAGCATCATTTTCATCATCAACATGCTTCTGGTTTGGTCTAGCATCATGTCATTTCATCTCATTTAGCATTGCATTGCATTTCTTTCTAACATTTCAGGTGGTAAGTAACTTGAGAAGTGAATTTGCCTTCACTTCTCATAACTTTTCTTTTCATCTCTCTTGCATCCATTGCTGCATTTCTATTTGTGTTTGAGATTGAGCTTGCTCATTCTTGTTCCTCCCACTTTCTTTCTTCAAGTAACTTGACTTCTTGAATGAAGCAAGTCACTTTGCTTCTCTTGATCTTATTCATCTGCTTCCTGGTGGCTCCTCTGAAGATTTGTTCTTGCAAACCTCACAAACCTTAGGATCATCCAAGCATGACAATGATTAGGGTTTTGATTAGTTCCCCCATAGTTTTTACCTTTGTGTCTCATTGAGTCCTCTCTTCTCACCTCATAATCAGAGACTAAACCATAAAGGCTTTAAGACTTTGTGATTAGGGTTATGCCTGCATCCTTCTCTTAGGATGGAGTGTATAACTTTAATCCTAAGTATTAAACCCTTAATGTGTTTAAATCTCTTAATTAATTCACTTAATAAGTATCAAGACATCACACTTGTAACTTGGGCCTTGCATTAGGGTTCTAATTCTTCCTTAAGTGGTTAAGAAGGACTAACCCTAGTGTTAATGGACAAGTCCCCCTCAAGTTGTCTTACAAATCATAAAAATCACTTCATCATCATATCATTAACTAAAATCCACCTAATAAAGGCTTTGTTTTGTCATGAGTTTAATCCATAATCATGGATTAAGTTGAGGAGCTTTCCTCAGCTTAAACATTCTCATCTATCATCCTTCTTTTAGGATGGTGTAATGAGTCTGTTTAATCCCTGATTATGGCTTAACCTCATTACTCAACACTAAACAAACCAACAAAAACATCTAAATAATCAACAAGTAGGTTAATGATCTTAATCCTACTCCATGGTGATTAAGTGTGAGAATCTGACTTCACACTTAAGGTAATTCTCATTACCCCTAATCAGAGGGAAGATGTGATGAGTTTACTAAATCCATTGGTTTAGGCTTAAGCTCATTAACTTATGACAAACTTTCAAAAGCAATAAAAGACTGAAAACTCAAAAACAAACAATAATCGTCTCCTCCGGGATTCTTTTCTCATCACCTTCATTCACAAACGAGAACTTGCTTCTTCCGTCTAATGCAAGACAGTTTGCACCTGAGCCAGACAGGTCATACACTTGAGCATAGACAAGCAGGCAGTTCCAAGTCAATTCATCTTTCAGTCTCGTTGGGTCGAACTACGGTGTTCTGACTTCCTCATTGCACGAGAGGATACGTAGGCATAACTTAACAGTTATCGAACAAAAGTCTCTGTACATTCCCCCTCTTTTTCAGCCTTATTCTTTGAGCCTCATGATCTTGAGCAATTCATTTCATTCCTGGTCTCACACTGACACTGTACATTTATACACTTCACACTTCTTACACTGACACCTGTACATTCTTTTCCAGCTATTTTACACACAAATTGCACTGACACTACCCCTTTATAACACAAATCTTTTAAGCGTGGATCCCGTCGAGTACGACAGACAATCTGGGTGCTAATACCTTCCCAGGTTGTAACCAACCCCCTTTCTCAGTCTCTCTGGTTCGCAAACCGTCTTATCCATCTTTTTCTAGGTCTATGCAGCATTGCCTTTCCTCCGGGATAAAAATGCCTAGCTGGCGACTCTATTCATCTCCAGTGAGTTCACGGCTGTGTGTTCTCATTGTCCCTCTCGCCGACCGTTCGCGTCTGTACCCTTATCTGACCTGGTGTCACTTATCGGGAGCGACAGCTTGGCGACTCTGCTGGGGACCCTTATATTGCAACCAGGGCTTCTGGTTCTTTTTGTGGGTTCCTCCTAGCGCTTGATTGATTTGTGTTTACTGGGGTGTTATGTGCTTGTTTGTGCTTGTATTTATTTCTGTTTATTGCTTTATGTACAGTTACTTTACTGCTTTCTTTATTGCATTTATATATATCATACTGTCATTGTTGCTGGCTGGATCTGGTTTTTGCTTTGGTGGGTGGGGTTCCATTGAGAGTTAAGGTCCTATACCTGGGACCTGAGTGACACCTAGGCTAGAGTGAATCATATTCTTTCCCATTCCATTTCGGTCTGGTGCGGGAATATGAAACACGGTTCAGATATGGGTTTCTTCTTGAGAACTCTGTGTTGCAGATTTCCTGCAATGCTAGGGCTATCTGGGAAGCCTGCTAAGTCTGGATGACCTTTTAGTATTGACCTTCAGAAACTGAGGTGAATTAGAGGAGGAATTGTTATGGTTATTGTAAACCCTGTACCTCCGGGTTAGAAGTGTTTACACTTCTCATAACTGATCCAAGTCTGAGGATCCTTGTTCTAGATCATCACCTGTGAGGGGGTTGGGCTGTTTACAGGTTTGCAGGTACCTTGACCTCAGAATACCCTGTTACTTTGACTTTGTTAAGAATGCTCCATGTTGGATAGTTCTTGTGATTCTAAAACCCTGGACTTGTGGTTCTTTATTTGAGCCCCCCACCCTGGTTACTGGATTTATAGACCTCCATCTGGAATTCTTGAACACACATGGATCTATACCAAGGCAGTTAATCAGATCCAGCTCAGTCACAAACCTTTGCATTTCATTTGCATACATACTCATTGCATCATATTAACATGTGCTTATTTGTGTTTCAGGGTATCCATTTTCATCTGGTTTTGGTTTTGACCCCATCTGCTATATTGACCTATCTCCACCAGCACTTGCTTCAGCTTGTCAGCCATATACTTCAGTGACTTGCACTAGCCAGCCAGTGGCCCACTTCTCAACATCTTCATCAGCACCCTACTCAGTCTTCAGCATCATGGCTCCAAAGAAAAGCAACATCACCTATCATTTCTTCCAACCAGACTTATCAGACATCAGGAGGATCCAAACCCTGATCACTCCAGATCACATACCTTTATTCAGGGAGCATTATGGGGATATACTTGACTTGGTCATGGACCTGGACCCATCTCAGAGAAGCCTGCTCCATACCTGTATTCAGTTTTATGACCCCCCATTGAGATGTTTCACCTTTCAAGACTTTCAGTTGGGCCCTCTTTTGGAGGAATACTCATCATTGATTGGTCTGCCTATCAAGAGGGAAATCCCTTTCAACCCTGAAATGGTCTTTCCCAGCAATGGAGAGGTAGCAAAAGCTTTGCACCTGGAGTTTGTTTTGGTTGAGCAACACATGACCTCTAAAGCTGGGATCCCTGGATTTCATCTGGACTTCCTGTTTTCTCAAGCTAGTCTGAAGGCCTCCTTGGGGGAGTGGAAAGCTGTTTGTGCTTTGTTGGCCTTAAGTGTATATGGAATTGTGTTGTTTGCAGATGAGCCTCGATTCATCAGCAAGAATGCAATCCATTTGTTCATCCTAAAAAACCCAGTGCCAACTTTGTTGGGTGATCTCTATTACTCAGTACATCAGAGGAATGAGAAGCAGAGGGGAAGATTGGTGAGGATTTGTGCTCCATTATTCCATGCTTGGCTTCTTAAACATCTACCCAGGACAGATGCATTCCTAAATCCTCATCAGCAAAGCAACTGGGCTAAGAGGCTCACTACTCTCACTTCAGCAGACATCAGATGGTGTGCTCAAAGCACCAAGGGCAGAGAGATCATTACAAGCTGTGGGCACTTTCCCAATGTGCCTTTAATAGGGGTCAAGGGAAGTATCAATTACAACCCTCTGCTGTTCAGGAGGCAATTAGGCTATGCACTGGTCCATACTCCTAGGGAACAAGACTTGGTTGAGACCCTCTACTGTGAGAACAAGGTTAGTCTGGCAACTGTTAGGCAGGCTGCTTGGGCCTGGGATCATGTTCAAACCAAGGGAGTCACCATTCTGGGGAAGTGCAATAATGTGGCATCAGTCCAATATTATGAGTGGTCCCATGCTAGGGCCCAATTCTCTGGAATGCCCTTCACCATAGAAGGCATGCCTGAGTCATCTTCATCGCCACCCCCTGCCACTATCAGTTTGGAAAAGTTTGAGAGCTTGAAGGAAAGAAATGAGAAGTTAACCCAGGCTTTGCAGAAGACCCTCTGGGAGAGGAGTGAAGGTGTGAGGGAGATTGAGAGATTGGAGAAATTGAGAGTGGAACACTTGACTAAAATTGAGAAGTCTGGAGATTATATCAACAAGTCTAAGGCTGGTGAACAGATTCTGAAGAACGCTTGTAAAGAAGCCCAGTTCCAAAGAGCAAGAACAGACTTGTACCTGAAAGAGAGTCAGGCCAGGTGGGTCCGGATCACTGAGGCCCGTACTCTAGAAGATAAGAGAGTTCAAGACAAAATGGAACAGATGGAAAAAGCCCTGGCAGCAGCCCAGAAGGAAATATCAGAGCTAGAAATCAGAGCTGGAGTGAAGAGGTCTAAGGACCAAAGTCAGAATAAGAAATTGACTGCAGCTGTTGCAACAAGAAACCTTCTCATCAGAGGTCTCACGGAGCGTCCGGCTGATCCTGTGACCGAGGCACTTCTTAATGAAGTTCGTGAGGATGAGTTTGGCCTTGGGGTTTGATCATTTGCTTGTTGTTTCCTTTTCATGTACTCTTACCTTTTTGTGATGTATTTTGACCCCTTTTGAGGGCTTGTGTTGTAAAATGAACAAGTTGTATTATTTCACCTTTGTAATATATTTGTGTTAGTTTCCATCTGGGTTACTTCAAAAGCAACTTCAACAGCATCATCTTCGGGGGTCTGGAAGGGTCAAAACTGAAGGCCAAACCGGATACCTTGAGAGCAAATAAGCATAACTGCATTGCATGCTAACCCTTTTGTTTGTTTTGTAGGTTTTTGTTTTGTTGTTGCTAACCTCTGTTGTGATGCTCAGGAATTATTGCTCGCCGCCGGGTATTTCCCCTCAACAGGCCACACAGGTACCCAACTAGAAACAACCTTCCGGGAATTCAGATGGATCAGATGCAGCAGGACCTTACGGAGGTCAGAAACCAGATGGCCAACGAAAGGCTGGAGATGAGAACCCAGATAACACAATTCATGGAAGTGATGAACAACTTAGCTCAAAGCCAGAAGAGGCTCAGAGCTTTGGTAGAAGGAAGGAATCCAGAGGAGCCCCATGTGGGGACTGCTGGCACAAGTAACAACGAGAGGGTCCAACCTCATGTCAATCCCCCGGTTTTTGGACCCCATCTCCATCCAGAGGCCAACATCCCAGTCAATATACAAGGGACAGCCACTGCAGCCAGGGTACTTCAAGAAGACCCTCAAGAAGACCAGTTCACAGTAATGGGTGCTGGAGAGGAAACTTATGATAGACGATTGGAAGAAATAGCTGAGAAGTTGAGATCACTGGAGTCTCAAAACTCTTTGGGGTTCGACGTCATGGACATGGGATTGGTAGACGGGGTCAGGATCCCCCATAAGTTCAAACCTCCTTGTTTCGAAAAGTATAATGGGACTTCATGCCCCCGGACTCATTTGCAATCATTTCTGGGAAGGCTGAAGGCCTATACAATGGATGAAAAGCTTTGGATGTTCTATTTTGAAGATAGCTTGACTGGAGCTTCGAGGGAGTGGTATTCCCATCTGACAAGAGCAACAATTAGATGCTGGAAGGACCTGGCAGAGGCCTTCATTAGACAGTATCAATACAATCTAGACATGGCACCCAACAGGACTCTCCTAATGGGAATGTCACAGTCGTCAAGGGAGAGCTTCCGAGAATATGCTCAAAGGTGGAGGCAACTGGCTGCTGCTGTTCAACCACCTATGTCTGAACGGGAGATGGCAGATATGTTCATGAACACCCTTCAGGGAACATATATTGACAGGTTGGCAGCTTTCTCTTCCACTAGCTTTGCAGATGTTGTCATAGCCGGGGAGAGAATTGAAAGCTTGTTAAAAATGGGAAAGATCTCAGACAACGGTGCAAGCTCGTCCAGTAGTACAAGAAAGCCTTTTGCAGGCCCGAGAAGAACTGGCGAGACCAATGCCATCCATTCAAACAGGGGTAGGCCCCAATATGTTCAAAGGTCAATAGCAGCAGTCACTATCCCTGCTCCAGCACATCCTCAGCCAGTCTATCAACCTCCGCAACAAAACTTCCAACAACAGCCTCAGTATCAGCAGAATCAATATCCTCCAAGAAACTACAACAACAACAACACCAACAACAACAATCAACAGAGGCCATTCCAACAGAGGCCATCCCAAGCTAACCGAGTGATCGACCCGATCCCAATGCCGTATGCTGCCTTGTTGCCACAACTTCTGAAACTCAACCTAGTTGAGCTAAGAACGTTGGCACCTCCGGATCCCAACAGTCTACCAAGGAACTATGACTCCAATGCTAGGTGTGCTTTTCATTCCAACGCACCTGGTCACAGTACAGAAAAATGCAGGGCTCTGCATATGAAGGTACAAGACTTGGTAGACTCCAAGGCTCTGAATTTTGCACCGCCGCCCAATGTCAATAAAAACCCAATGCCAAACCATGGTGGTCCCCGAATTAATGCTATTGAAGAAGACCAACCGTCTTATTTAATAACTAGTGTGGATCAGATCAGGACACCGTTGGTGGAAATCAAAGCTCAACTTCGTGAGAACCAAATATTTCCAGGGTGTGAACTAGGGTGCCCCTACTGCAATATTTCATGGAATGGGTGTGAGGACCTGAGGAATGGCATTGACAGCCTTATTCAGAGTGGCCTGCTACAGATCACTACATCATTCCCGACAAATCCGGCAACTTCATCAACGACGGTTTCAGACCCTCCTACAACTGCAGCAACTATTGTTCCCGACAATTCATCAGCACCATCAACAAGTACTTCACCTGTCCTTCCAAATGATCAGTTTTCAACAGTTTCTCCTGCTACAACTTCAGCTTCATTCCATTTCGAATCTCCATCAACAACAACATCAGTCCTTCCAACAACACCTCCTACAACACCAGCAATCAATCATGAAGATGTCTCTACTGTTACCATATTCTACGATCCTGAAAATAATTCCGCCTACCATTCAGAAGGTGCTGCTCCCGCCAGAGCACCAGTTACAATCTTTTATGATCCACAAACAATCACAGTCCCTTCAGCAGCAGCAATCAGTCCAGTCACTGTCACGGTGCCTGGACCAGTACCATATGAAAGCAATAGGGCCATCCCTTGGCACTATGGCTCTGACGTATACTGCGAAGGAAAAAGAATCACTCTTGGAACATCAGCACCTGCACCACAAGTAGATAATGTGGGGGGAGGCGGAGGCTTCACCCGAAGCGGACGTCTCTTCGCTCCACCAGTCCAAAGACCTACAGCCGAAGCAGAAGCTGCTGCCAAGGCAAAAGGGAAGAGCCCGGTGCAGGAAGATCAAGCTGTTAAAGAAGCCCTGAAGACTCCATTCGATCAGGAAGTTGATGAGTTTATGCGGATCATCAAAAAGAGTGATTACAAAATTGTGGATCAACTTCACCAGACGCCATCCAAAATCTCTATCCTCTCACTGCTTATGTGCTCCGAAGCCCATCGGAATGCACTACTTAAAGTCTTGCACGCAGCTTACGTGCCTGAAGAGATTACTGTCAACCAATTGGAAACCGTGGTTGGAAATGTTACTGCTAGCAATGGGCTAGGGTTTACCAATTCTGACTTGACAGCGGATGGCCGCAATCACAACAAAGCCTTGCACATAACCATGGAATGCAAAGGAGCTGTCCTTTCTCATGTGCTGGTGGACACAGGTTCTTCCCTGAATGTCTTACCAAAGAAGGCTCTGGTGAAGTTGGAATATGATGGTTTGGCATTGAGACCCAGCAACCTGGTAGTAAGAGCCTTTGATGGTTCTAAGAGATCGGTGCTGGGAGAGATTGAGCTGCCCGTGACAATTGGCCCACAGACCTTTAAAACTATCTTTTATGTGATGGACATTCAGCCCGCCTACAGCTGTTTGTTGGGTAGACCCTGGATTCACGCTGCCGGCGCAATAACGTCTACCCTTCACCAAAAGTTAAAATTTGAGTGGGAAGGCCAAGTTGTCACAATCTGTGGAGAGGAGGACATTTTTGTCAGCCACCTGGCAACCTATAAGTACATTGAAATGGATGGGGAGATCCATGAAACAATGAGCCAGGGGTTTGAAGCTTTGAATGTGAATGAGGCATCTGCTGTATTTGGTACTCCAATGTCATCATACCAACAAGCCCGGAAGGTTGTTGAGGAAGGAACTGCCCAAGGCTGGGGCAAACTGCTATCGGTGGAGAAAAAAGAAGACAAGTTTGGGTTGGGTTACAGACCAACTCAACATCAAGCAAAGGCTGCTGGAGAGCCTGGTTTTGTCAGTGGGGGGATGCTTACCCCCGGTGCTATCAACTGTTTGGAAGACGAGCTGGAAGAGGAGCGCAATCTGGAGAATTGGATTCGTCCAAAGATCCCGGGGAGCAGTGTCTCGAACTGGTCTTCCCAGGAAATTATAAGAGTTACTCATGCAGAGTAATTATTATTTCCTGTATATTTTTATAGCATGCATCAAAGTCTTGCATCTTGCCCAAGATGACAAGACTCATTTTGTAATCAGGGCCATCTGTACTTTTGTGCAAACAAGATTAAATTAATGAAATATCAGACATCTTTTTGCAAACGAGTCTTTTTCTTTTCTGCTCACTGTTTTTCCATTTTTCTTTTTGTACAAAAATAAATGGCGGTGTTTTCAAAATGATAACTTCATTTCATTTTTTTCTAAAGCAAGATTAAAATCGATCACTAAAATGAACCAACTTAACCCTTGCAGAGAGTGCCTTCCTGACAGCACCGACAACAGCACGGCTATGACATCGTATGACTTTGACAATCCGATCAATCAAGCTGATGAAGGGGTTGAAGAAGAATATGAGCTTCCTGAAGAGCTAGCCAGGTTGTTAAGACAAGAGGAAAAGGTTATTACCCCTCACCAGGAGGAGGTTGAAGTGATCAATCTTGGTACGGAGGAAGACGTGAAAGAGGTTAAAATCGGGGCCTGCCTGCAAGACTCAGTGAAGAGACAGCTGATAGATCTGCTTCAAGAGTATGCTGATGTGTTTGCTTGGTCGTATCAAGACATGCCAGGGTTGGACACCGACATTGTTGTGCACAAGCTGCCTTTGAGGGAAGAATGCCCACCGGTCAAACAGAAGCTGCGCCGAACTCGCCCAGACATGGATATGAAAATCAAGGAAGAGGTACAAAAGCAATGGGACGCCGGGTTCCTTGCTGTGACTAGCTATCCGCCGTGGGTGGCTAATATAGTACCTGTGCCTAAAAAAGACGGCAAAGTAAGAATGTGTGTTGACTACCGGGATCTGAACAGAGCCAGCCCGAAAGATGACTTCCCATTACCTCACATTGATGTATTGGTGGATAACACGGCTCAGTTCTCGGTATTCTCCTTCATGGATGGATTTTCAGGGTATAATCAGATCAAGATGTCACCTGAAGACATGGAGAAGACAACATTCATTACACCTTGGGGCACGTTCTGTTACAAAGTGATGCCATTCGGACTGAAGAATGCTGGTGCCACATATCAACGGGCTATGGTGACCTTGTTCCACGATATGATCCACAAGGAAATCGAGTGTTATATGGATGATATGATTGCCAAGTCCCTTACAGAAGAAGATCACCTGGTGAATCTGCTGAAGTTGTTCAAGCGTCTGAGGAAGTATCAACTGAAGTTGAACCCCAACAAATGCACATTCGGGGTGCGATCCGGTAAGCTGCTGGGCTTTATTGTAAGCGAGAAAGGGATTGAAGTTGACCCTGATAAAGTCAAAGCCATCCAAGAGATGCCTGCACCGAAAACTGAGAAAGAAGTTCTAGGGTTCTTAGGTCGATTGAACTACATTTCACGGTTCATATCTCACCTTACAGCGACCTGTGAACCCTTGTTCAAGCTGTTAAGAAAAGAACAAACGGTCAGGTGGAACGAAGATTGCCAGAAGGCTTTTGACAAGATCAAAAAATATCTGCAAGAACCTCCAATCCTCATGCCTCCAGTAGAAGGAAGACCTCTGATTATGTACTTGACAGTGTTAGAAGAGTCGATGGGGTGTGTGCTGGGCCAGCATGACGAGTCTGGTCGAAAAGAGTATGCAATATACTACCTAAGCAAAAAGTTTACCGACTGTGAACAACGTTATTCACTGCTCGAGAAAACTTGCTGTGCTTTAGCGTGGGCTGCTCGCCGACTGAGACAGTATATGTTGACCCACACTACCTTATTAATCTCAAAAATGGATCCGGTTAAGTACATTTTCGAGAAGCCAGCTCTTACCGGACGGGTTGCAAGATGGCAGATGATTCTCACAGAATACGACATACAGTACACATCTCAGAAAGCCATCAAGGGCAGTGTACTATCTGATTATCTTGCTGAGCAACCCATTGATGACTACCAACCTATGAGGTTTGACTTCCCTGATGAAGACATCATGTTCATTAAAGCAAAAGATCACGAAGAGCCTATTCACACTGAAGGGCCTGACTCGGAAGAAGAATGGACCATGATGTTTGATGGGGCTGTTAACATGAATGGTCGTGGTGTTGGCGCAGTACTCATTACACCCAAAGGAGTTCACATGCCTTTCTCGGCAAAACTCACTTTCAACTGCACTAACAACGAAGCTGAATACGAAGCTTGCATTATGGGTCTTGAGGAAGCCATTGACCTCAGGATCAAAACTTTGACTGTATTCAGAGATTCAGCTTTGGTAGTCAATCAAACCAACGGGAAATGGTACACCCACCAGGATCATCTGATACCATACAGGGATTATACAAGGAGGTTATTGACTTTCTTCACAACAGTCAAACTTGAGTATATCCCTCGGGACGAGAATCAGTTTGCGGATGCTCTTGCTACTATTTCATCCATGATCAAAGTTCAAGCCGCTAACTTTGTACCTCAGATTTCGGTGTCCAGACTCGACAGACCAGCATATGTGTTCGCAGCAGAAGTTGTCAAAGATGATAAGCCTTGGTTCCATGACATTAAGAGCTTCTTGGAGGATCAGACATACCCGCCTGGGGCATCTTCCAATGATAAGAAGACTTTGAGAAGGCTTGCTGGTAGTTTCTTCCTGAACACTGATGGATCTTTATATAAGCGGAACTTTGATATGGTACTCCTCAGATGTGTTGACAAGACGGAAGCAGATTTGTTGATGCACGAAGTGCACGAAGGATCTTTTGGTACCCATGCTGGAGGACATGCAATGGCTAAAAAGTTGTTAAGATCAGGCTATTATTGGATCACAATGGATGCAGACTGTTGTGCCTACGCCAGAAAATGTCATAAGTGCCAGATCTACGCGGATAAGGTGCATGTGCCTCCCAATCCTTTGAACATCATGTCTTCACCATGGCCCTTTGCTATGTGGGGCATTGATATGATTGGCAAGATTGAGCCAACTGCTTCAAATGGTCACAGATTCATCCTGGTCGCCATTGACTATTTCACCAAGTGGGTTGAAGCAGCCTCTTATGCAAATGTTACTAGGCAAGTGGTAGCCCGATTCCTGAAGAGAGACATCATCTGTCGGTATGGAGTGCCCGAGCGAATCATTACTGATAATGGTTCCAACTTGAACAACAAAATGATGGCAGAGCTGTGCCGGGACTTCAAAATCCAACATCACAATTCTTCTCCTTACAGGCCAAAGATGAACGGCGCTGTTGAGGCAGCAAATAAGAATATCAAGAAGATTGTGCAGAAGATGGTAATCACTTACAAAGATTGGCATGAAATGCTACCATTTGCCTTGCATGGGTACCGCACGTCAATCAGAACATCCACTGGGGCAACACCGTATCAGCTTGTGTATGGTATGGAAGCAGTCCTACCTGTTGAAGTTGAATTGCCCTCTCTATGGGTACTAATGGATGTTAAACTGAATGAAGCAGAATGGGTTCGGTCCCGATACGAGCAACTAAGTCTGATCGAAGAGAAGAGATTAGCTGCAATCTGTCATGGGCAGTTGTATCAGAAAAGAATGAAGAGAGCCTTCGATCAGAAAGTCAGGCATCGAGAGTACCAAGTAGGGGATCTTGTGTTGAAAAGAATCCTCCCTCCTCATACAGACCACAGGGGCAAATGGACTCCAAATTATGAAGGACCATTCGTTGTAAAGAAAGTTTTCTCTGGTGGAGCGCTGATGCTCAGCACCATGGATGGTGAGGATTTCCCGTCCCCTGTGAATTCAGATGCAGTTAAAAAATACTTCGCATAAAATGACCCGCTGGACATAAAAACAGAATATAAGTCCAGGCAAAAATAGGGCATCCCGGCGAGTCAAAAACAGAATAAAAGACTCGGGCAAAAATAAGGGAAATAAACAAAAATGTACGCCCGCTGAGTTGAAAAGCCACATTGGACAGCTCAGGCAAAAATGGGTATCCCGATGGATTGAAAACCCGAAAGGGCGATCCATGCAAAATAAGGGAATAAGCGAACAACTGCATTCTGAATTCGTCTGTATCGCTTACAACCTAGAAAGCTTCGACGGAATCAAGCTTCAATCAGAATCAACTTTCTTCAGAAAGCAAGACGAGAAGAACGTCATTGTCATACGAGTCATAGCAGGGAAGGAAGTTCCTCAAAGCGTCGCCAACACTGCCAGCATTTTGTTTCTCAATTTGTAACAATCTCCTCATTTCAGGGGATTTGTTTCTTTGACTGTATCTCGCCAATTCAGGGCATATGAATTAATAAAATCAGATTTTCAGTCATGTTTCGTCTTGTACATTTTTATTTGCAAAGGATGTCTGATGTCTCTAAAAAACTAGTTGCATAAGTACAGATGCTTTTCTCCCAAAAGTAATAATAATAAAACACATGCTTGCAGGGAATATGATTACTCTCGAAAGTACTTAAACTCCTATGACGGAATCCAATAAAGGATACCTCGGGACCTTTTGTGCGTCTCCTTATCTTTGCAGGGTTGCAGGTATCCAGAACGCAACCTGGGGCATGCAAGTTACGTCTCAGCAAGCTGGCAAATCATTATACACTCGGTCTATCTCCCACGTGGCACTGGGAGGTGCCCACTTCCCCAGCAAAGTTGTCAAATCAACATACACTCAATCTCAGCATCTGAAATGCTCTATCCCCAGCTGAGTTGCCTCTTGTTGCTATCCCCAGCCGAGTTGCCATTTCATCCTCAGCTGAGTACAGGAGTCAGGGAATCATCTCCCCACAGAATCTTCAACCTCTATCCAGAAGAGCAGCGCAGGAAGATCACAACAGAGTGAAGAAAGCTTCTACAAACCCCAGCTGGGTCCCGTATTACAAGGATATGTCAACCAGTGACCTATACCCCCAAATGAATACATCTCACCGGATCTACCAATGATCTCATCCCCAGCTGGGAGGTCCACTTCAGGCAGATCAACCAGAGATCTTCGCAGCAACGGGATCCGAATCCCGGGTCTTTGCCTCTTTGCATAATCATAGCATCCGCATCATACTATCCCCTCAGAGCGTAGCATTCCGTCTAATACGGAGCATTACGGCAAAAATCAAATGCATAGCATAATCGTAAGTCATGTTGTGAAATAGAACACCTGTGAATAATAAGCCGTTCATCATCATTATACAGAAACTCCCCACCAGGGTCCCAGCAAAAGCAGTTGCCTCACAAACAAAATCACCCGTATTACAGATACTTCATGACACCCGTCTGTGTCATATCACCAGCAGAAAGCCAAAGACACCCTCTTTGCACTCACACATACCTGTATATACACTTTCCTGACACCCGTCCGTGTCATATCCCCAGCGCAGTCGCTTAGACTTTGTATAGCAGATACTTGTTCATATTACACTTTTTTGTTCTCTTGGCACCCGTCCGTGTCAGTCTCCCCAGCAGTTAAACACTCATATATATACTCACTACTCATTGGTACACTTATACAGATACTCGCCCGTATCTTGTATACACCATCACTCATACCCCCGCAGATTCAACAGTAGTCCTTGTTCTTTGTTAACCAGTTGGTACTCATCCGTACCATCATCTCAGAACATTGCGTCTAGTGTTTGTTTCTACATGATACTCGTCCGTATCATAGTCTTAAGGATGCTCGTCCGCATCTTTAATCCATACACCATGTCAAACACTTGTGTCTTCTTGAATATAGATACTCGTCTGTGTCTACTATTCCCCAGAAGAATCCTTTCAGATTCAACACTCGTCCGTGTTCCTTGTTAACCAGTTGATACTCGTCCGTATCATCATCTCTGAACACGTGTCAGTATTTGTTTCTACATGATACTCGTCCGTATCATAATCTAAGGATGCTCGTCCGCATCTTTAATCTATACACAATACCAAACACTTATACCTTTTGTTTCTTGGATGTGAACGCTCGTCCGTGTTCACTATATCCCCAGTAGATCACCAACAAAGCATCTTTCTTTTATCTGACACTCGTCCTGTGTTATGATAAACCCTGAGAGCAGCCGTACCCTGCTGAGTGGTCGTCCTCCACTTCTTGATGGTCGTCCTCCATCATGCTCTCATCCGATGGCCGTCCCCATCGTTGATATTTTAGCAGCCGTCCCCTGCTAGGTGGTCGTCCTCCACCTCTTGATGATCGTCCTTCATCACTTTATCCAATGGCCGTCCCCATTGTTGATTTTTGGTTATCTAACACTCGTCCTGTGTTATGATAAGCCTCGAGAGCAGCCGTCCCCTGCTGAGTGGTCGTCCTCCACTTCTTGATGGTCGTCCTCCATCATGCTCGTCCGATGGCCGTCCCCATCGTTGACCTTTTCTATCCGATGGCCGTCCCCATCGTTGATATTTTCGGCAGCCGTACCCTGCCAGGTGGTCGTCCTCCACCTTTGATGGCCGTCCCCATCATATTTTCTTTTATCCCCAACAGAGCAGCCGTACCCTGCTAGGTGATCGTCCTTCACCTTTGATGGCCGTCCCCCATCATCTGTTTATTTCGTTTATTCTTTAACCCGATGGCCGTCCCCGTCGTGGTCCCTTTTCCTTTTTAGCCCGATGGCCGTCCCCATCGTTGTTTGCTTTACCTTTATGAACCTGACGGCCGTCCCCGTCATGTTTCATTAAATCCTCAGAGAATTTTACAGCTTTATCTTGATGGCCGTCCCCATCATGATTTTATTTCCCCAGCTAGTCGGCCGTCCCCGTCTTGGCTTTACCTTCTATCCCCAGCATGTCGGCCGTCCCCGTCATCGCTTTGTTTTCCGCACCTTTACAATATACTTTATTTTCCTTTTGAAATCTATATCCCTTTTCTTCTTCATTTTGTGAATGCAAATTTTGGACTGTCTTTGGTATTCAACCACAAGTTATCCTGTTTGCCTGTTAAGCCATAGCTTACATCCTGCACAGTTAACTCATGTTTGAATAGGGGCAGCTGTAAACACCCCAAATTTGCCCTCACCCATTCACACCATGGCTTGTGATCATCCTCATATGCATAAGCACAATCATATCATCTCACATCTCATTTTTGATTCACTGCATAGTTTCTAAGGCATCTGCACCTAGGGTTTGTGATCTGAGCAATCCCAAAGCATCTTGAGCCATTCCAAAGGCCACCAATCAACTCAAAGGGGTCCATGTGTGTTCATATGTCATATTCCATCTCCTCAAAGTCAAAATTGCAAAGGAATCACAAGAACTAGGGTTTGAGTGGATGCAGAGCCAGGATGAACTGCACAGTTGACTGAAAATTAGGGTTTTGGTTTCAGAGGCCATAACTCCAAATTTTTTGGTCATTCTTGTTTCCATTGATCTCTATATGGTATAGGGAGTATGCATATCAATTTTCATGAAGAAATTCCATGGGGAAGTCATCTGATCAAGAGTTGACTTTTCAGACAAGTCAGTGTAAAATCAGGGCATCTGAGGCCCCCAATGACCCAACCAATGGGTGATCTTCATCATTTTGAGTGTATATGATCTTTATTTGATCATGGGAGAAGGTTGAAGTTCATAGAAATCAATAATTTAGGGTTTTTGCAAATGTTGACTTTTTGGGCATAGTTGACTTTTCAAGAATGCATCATTTTAGGTCATTTTTCAAGCCATGATTCTTGATCCAAAAATGCTTCAAATGGAAAAACTTTGGTCATGAAAGTTGTAGATCTCATTTTTCCCTTTTCAAAAAGTACAAGAACATGACCAAACTCTTCTTGGATCAAAAGTTATGGCAATGCAAAGTTGGCTAAAATCATTGATTTTTAAGGCATGCCTCAAATGGAAATTTTGCAAAGTCATAAACCAATGCATATTGCAGCCTCTAATTCATTTCAAACCAGCACATAAACTTTCTCTAAGTCCTAAAAATCAGAAATGAACTAAGAATGCCTATGGTTTATGTTTGGTTAGGCAAAGGAATCACATGTGAACCAAAGTTACAACAACTTGCAAAACCACTCATAACATTTTACCAACTTGCTGCCTTGAATGTTGGACCAAGCCTAGCCTTTCCCTTCACTTTGCTGCGCAGACCATGCCCTTTGTACTTGGCTAGAAGTTGCCCATGCCCTATCTTACAAGAAGTTGACATATTTGCAAAAGTGGCTACACCTATCCAAAAAGCACAAGTCACATCCTCTGACCAATGGGATTAGTTTATACTATCCATTTGCAAGCCATTTCAAGTACTAAGCAGGCCTGAAACACTTCACACATACACATTCACAAGAACACACCACATTGCAACTTGTTTCGAATCTGCTTACACAGCCACCAAACACTTCAACCATTTCCATCATTCAACTCACCTTGCTCCATAGACCACCCAGCACCAAGAACCCAAGCCTGAAACAGCCATAACATCCCACTGCCATTTCTCACTCCATTTTGCAGTTTCATTCGAAACTCTCACCACAGCTTGCAAACACACAAACAAACACCACAGACCTTCTCCATTCATCCTCAGGATCACAAACCACCATTCACCATGACCTGAAGCTCTCTATTTCACCATTGCCATTTCTGATCAAGCTTGAGCAGAAGCTGTCGAATCTCATTATCCAGCCAACACAAACTTCTTTTGAGCATTCAAACATCTTCTGGGGATCAAGTGGAGTGGTTTGCACTGAAGGAAGTGGCCAGAAAGTCCTCAAGTTGAAAGCTCCAAGTCTCAGGTAGCTCGAAAATTATTTTTCCAGAAATCTTTTTTCTTGTTACAAACTTGTTCTATGTGATTCACTGATCATCCTGATGTTCTTAGTTTTTGAAATGGTGATGAAATAAGCATTTAATTTGTCTCTGAAACTGGTTTGCCCTAAAACTTGTTCTGTTCGATTCATGGTTTTGAGGAAGAAGAAATTTGTTTGGACTTAGGGTTTTAGCTCAGGGGGTCATGGGGATCATTTTGGTGTGCTTAGTTTTCATTTTCGTTACGTTTTAAGGGAGTTGGGGAGTTTTCAGGTGAGAGGCTGGCCGGAGAAGACGACCAGAAGTCTTCTCCGGCAGCCTGAGTAATTAAACCCTAATCTCAGGTCATTAATGTTAGTTTGAATTTGGACCATTGATTGCGTTGACATGTTTGACTCCCCGCGCGAATGAAAGGCCAGGATCAGTCTGCTTAGCCCTAATCTCTCTCATTAGTTTATTTAATTTTTAATTAAGTTAATTAACTCAGGAGCCATCTGGGCCCTTCATTTGCGCGCTGGTCAACAGATTCAAACCCTGGGCGCATCTCATCCCTCCATTCTGATTACTTTCAGTTTTATTTGTTTTTTATTTCATTTTATTTCAATTAACTTGCATATTTATTTTAAAATAGCAAAAAATTCTTAAAAATTATGAAACTTTTTCCTAAAAGTTTTATTAATTTTTAAGACCCAAAAATATTTCTATTTTATTTTTTATCATTAAAAAAGTATTTTTAAATATTTAAGAGATTATTTTTAATTGATTAATGGGAATTAATTAATTAAAAATACTTTTAGGTATTTAAAAATTACAAAAAAATTCATGAAATGTTCTAAGACATTTAGAAACATTGTCCAACCTTCAAACCAAATTTCTTTTTTGATCTTGATGCATTTTAAGAATTTTTCATTGAATTAAATCATTTTTTATGCATTATTTTGATCATGGATTCAAAAATTCATTTCTGCCTATTGGAGAAGGTTGAGACATTGATTCTTCTTGCATTGTTTTGTGTTTGGCATGTAGTTTCTAGGGTAAAATGGCCATGATTTGATCTTGCATTTTCCATTTGTTTGGCATTTATTTTGTTAAGAACCCTAAAAAACCCTAATAACTTAGAAAATTCATAACTTGAGTTTGGTTGAGAGTTGAGAGCTCCCCTTTGGGCAGTGGTTCATCACAGGTTTAGGGTTTCTTTGGGTACCATTTTCCATTTTTTATCTTAGGATTTGTTTCTGTTTTGGGTTTTTGTTTGGTGTTTGATCCATGAACCCTAATTTGGACTTCCATTTGCATCCTCCTTGCATTTCCTTGCATAACTTGACTTGTCTTTGCATTTTGTGCATTCTTGTGATCCATTTGACATCTTAAGACATATAGAAAGCATCTTTGACCATTGCATTACATATTTGCCATGTCATTTGTCTTGTATGATTCATAACTTTTCCATGTTCATTCATGCTCCTTAGCTTGCATCATTTGCATTCATAATCTTGTATGAACATCTCCATGCCTTGCCTCATGTTTGCAGCACCTCATAGCATCATTTTCATCATCAACATGCTTCTGGTTTGGTCTAGCATCATGTCATTTCATCTCATTTAGCATTGCATTGCATTTCTTTCTAACATTTCAGGTGGTAAGTAACTTGAGAAGTGAATTTGCCTTCACTTCTCATAACTTTTCTTTTCATCTCTCTTGCATCCATTGTTGCATTTCTATTTGTGTTTGAGATTGAGCTTGCTCATTCTTGTTCCTCCCACTTTCTTTCTTCAAGTAACTTGACTTCTTGAATGAAGCAAGTCACTTTGCTTCTCTTGATCTTATTCATCTGCTTCCTGGTGGCTCCTCTGAAGATTTGTTCTTGCAAACCTCACAAACCTTAGGATCATCCAAGCATGACAATGATTAGGGTTTTGATTAGTTCCCCCATAGTTTTTACCTTTGTGTCTCATTGAGTCCTCTCTTCTCACCTCATAATCAGAGACTAAACCATAAAGGCTTTAAGACTTTGTGATTAGGGTTATGCCTGCATCCTTCTCTTAGGATGGAGTGTATAACTTTAATCCTAAGTATTAAACCCTTAATGTGTTTAAATCTCTTAATTAATTCACTTAATAAGTATCAAGACATCACACTTGTAACTTGGGCCTTGCATTAGGGTTCTAATTCTTCCTTAAGTGGTTAAGAAGGACTAACCCTAGTGTTAATGGACAAGTCCCCCTCAAGTTGTCTTACAAATCATAAAAATCACTTCATCATCATATCATTAACTAAAATCCACCTAATAAAGGCTTTGTTTTGTCATGAGTTTAATCCATAATCATGGATTAAGTTGAGGAGCTTTCCTCAGCTTAAACATTCTCATATATCATCCTTCTTTTAGGATGGTGTAATGAGTCTGTTTAATCCCTGATTATGGCTTAACCTCATTACTCAACACTAAACAAACCAACAAAAACATCTAAATAATCAACAAGTAGGTTAATGATCTTAATCCTACTCCATGGTGATTAAGTGTGAGAATCTGACTTCACACTTAAGGTAATTCTCATTACCCCTAATCAGAGGGAAGATGTGATGAGTTTACTAAATCCATTGGTTTAGGCTTAAGCTCATTAACTTATGACAAACTTTCAAAAGCAATAAAAGACTGAAAACTCAAAAACAAACAATAATCGTCTCCTCCGGGATTCTTTTCTCATCACCTTCATTCACAAACGAGAACTTGCTTCTTCCGTCTAATGCAAGACAGTTTGCACCTGAGCCAGACAGGTCATACACTTGAGCATAGACAAGCAGGCAGTTCCAAGTCAATTCATCTTTCAGTCTCGTTGGGTCGAACTACGGTGTTCTGACTTCCTCATTGCACGAGAGGATACGTAGGCATAACTTAACAGTTATCGAACAAAAGTCTCTGTACATTCCCCCTCTTTTTCAGCCTTATTCTTTGAGCCTCATGATCTTGAGCAATTCATTTCATTCCTGGTCTCACACTGACACTGTACATTTATACACTTCACACTTCTTACACTGACACCTGTACATTCTTTTCCAGCTATTTTACACACAAATTGCACTGACACTACCCCTTTATAACACAAATCTTTTAAGCGTGGATCCCGTCGAGTACGACGGACAATCTGGGTGCTAATACCTTCCCAGGTTGTAACCAACCCCCTTTCTCAGTCTCTCTGGTTCGCAAACCGTCTTATCCATCTTTTTCTAGGTCTATGCAGCATTGCCTTTCCTCCGGGATAAAAATGCCTAGCTGGCGACTCTATTCATCTCCAGTGAGTTCACGGCTGTGTGTTCTCATTGTCCCTCTCGCCGACCGTTCGCGTCTGTACCCTTATCTGACCTGGTGTCACTTATCGGGAGCGACACCTTCTCACTTACAATAAATCCCAACAGCTTACCGGATCGCACCCCGAATGTGCATTTGTTGGGGTTTAGCTTCAGTTGGTACTTCCTCAGACGCTTGAATAGCTTCAACAGATTCACCAGGTGGTCTTCTTCTATGAGGGACTTGGAAATCATATCATCCACATAACATTCAATTTCTTTGTGGATCATGTCATGGAATAATGTTACCATAGCCCGTTGATAAGTGGCACCAGCATTCTTTAGTCCGAATGGCATTACTTTATAACAGAATGTGCCCCAGGGTGTGATAAAAGTTATCTTCTCCATGTCTTCAGGTGACATCTTGATCTGATTATATCCTGAAAATCCATCCATGAAGGAGAACACTGAGAACTGAGCCGTATTGTCGACCAATACATCAATGTGAGGTAAAGGGAAGTCATCTTTCGGGCTGGCTCTGTTCAGATCCCGGTAATCCACACACATCCGTACTTTGACATCCTTCTTAGGCACAGGTACAATGTTAGCAACCCACGGCGGGTAACTAGTCACAGCAAGGAAACTGGCGTCCCACTGTTTTTGTACCTCTTCTTTTATCTTCATGGCCATATCCGGGCGAGTACGACGCAACTTCTGTTTTACTGGAGGACAATCTTCCTTTAAAGGCAGCTTGTGCACAACAATGTCGGTATCCAGACCTGGCATATCCTGATAAGACCAAGCAAAAACATCCACGTATTCCCGAAGCATGTCAATAAGTTGCTCTTTCACTGAATCTTGCAGGCGGGCCCCGATTTTCACTTCTTTCAAGTCTTCTTCCGTACCAAGATTAACCGTCTCAAATTCCTCCTGATGGGGAGTAATAACCTTCTCCTCTTGTCTTAACAACCTTGATAGCTCTTTCAGGTAGCTCATAATCTTCTTCAACCCCTTCATTAGCTTGATTAATCGGATTGTCAAAGTCATACGTAGTCATAACAGTGTTGTTGTCGGTGCAGTCTGGAGGGCATTCTCTGCAAGGGTTTAGATTTGTTCATTTTAGTGATCAGTTTTATCTTGCTTAAAAAAAGTGAAAATGAAGTTATTACTTTGAAAAACATTGCCATTTTATTTTTGTACAAAAAATGAAAAATGAAAAACAGTGACTGGAGAAAGAAAAAGACTCATTTGCAAAAGATGTCCTGATATTCATTAATTGATCGTTTGCACAAAATACAAGATGGCCCGATTACAAAATGAGCCTTGATATCTTGGGCAAGATGCAGGACTTGATGCATGCTTAAAGACAGAAAATAATAATTACTCTGCCGGAGTAACTCTTATAATTTCCTGGGAAGACCAGTTTGAGACTTGGTTCCCCGGGATCCTTGGACGTATCCAATTTTCCAGGTTGCGTTTGTCTTCTGACTCATCTTCCAAACTGTTCACAGCATCTGAGGTTAGCATTCCCCCGCTGACAAATTTGGGCTCCAATGCAGCCTCTGGTTGATCTTGTCGAGTTAGTCTGTAACCCAACCCGAATCGGTCTTCTTTCTTTTCAATTGGCAGCAGCTTGCCCCAGCCTTGAGCGGTACCCTCCTCAACAACCTTTCGGGCTTCTTGATATGACGTGATGGAAGTCCCAGACACAACAGATGCTTCATTGATGTTAAGGGCCTCAAACCCCTGACTCATGGTCTCATGGATCTCCCCATCCATTTCTATGTGCTTATACGTAGCCAGCTGGCTAACAAAAATATCTTCCTCCCCATAGATGGTGATGATTTGGCCTTCCCACTCGAATTTTAACTTCTGGTGAAGGGTAGACGTAACAGCGCCAGCGGCGTGGATCCAGGGTCTACCCAACAGACAGCTGTAGCCCGGTTGTATGTCCATCACAAAGAAGATAGTTTTAAAGGTTTGCGGGCCAATCAACATAGGCAGATCAATCTCCCCAAGCACTGATCTTTTAGAGCCATCAAATGCTCTCACCACCAAATTACTTGGGCGCAATGCCAAGCCATCATACTCCAGCTTCACTAAGGCTTTCTTTGGTAGAACATTGAGGGAAGACCCCGTGTCCACCAGCACATGAGACAGAATAGCACCTTTGCATTCCAAGGTGATATGCAAAGCCTTGTTATGGTTGCGCCCCTCCGTTGTCAAATCAGTATTTGTAAAGCCCAGTCCATGACTGGTGTTGACATTTGCAACCACGGTTTCTAACTGATTAACAGTGATCTCCTCCGGCACGTACGCTGCGTGCAGGACTTTCAACAATGCATTCCTGTGAGCTTCAGAACACATCAACAGTGATAATATGGAGATTTTGGAGGGTGTTTGGTGAAGCTGGTCCACCACCTTGTAATCACTCTTTTTTATGATTCTTATGAACTCGTCTACATCTTGTTCAAAATATGTCTTCTAAGTGTCTTTAGCAGATGGCTCTTCGGATACCACATTCTTTCCTTTTGCCTTGGCAGCAGCTTTTGCTTCGGCATTAGGTCTTTGTGTTTGTGAGGCAAAAAGGCGTCTGCTTCTGGTGAAGCCTCCGCCTCCCCCAACATTATCAATTTGTGGTGAAGAGGTTGATGAATCCAGGGTGATTTTCTCCCCATTGCAGTAAAGATCAGAGTCGTAGTGCCAAGGTATGGCATTACTGCTTTCATAAGGAACAGGTCCAGGTACCGTAATGGTGACTGGACTGATTGCTGCAGCGGAAGGAACTGTGATGGTGTGTGGATCGTAATAAATAGTGACCGGAGATCTGGCAGGAGGTGCCACAATTTGTTGTTGTAAATTGTTGTTATGAACATTGGCTGGGTCATAGTAAATTGTGACCGTTGAGATATCTTCATTTATGTTTGTTGGCGTTGTAGAAGATTCCTTTGATAAAATGGGTGTTGATGTTGTAGAAGAAAAAGTTATTGAATTTTGACTTGTTGAGATGATGGACGGGATGATAGCTGGTGTTGTTGATGAATCAGTGGGAATGATTGTTGTTGCTGTTGTAGGAGGATCTGAAGGAAGGATTGTTGATGTTGTAGGAGATTCCATTGCTGTTGAAACAAAAGTTGCTGAAGGAGCTGTCAAAGCAATTTGCAAGATCCCATCTCTGATGAGGCCATCTATGCCAATCCTTAGCTTCTCACAACCATTAGTAGCTGCTTTGCACAATTCGCAGCAGGCCCCACAGTCTGGGAACACTTGGCATCTTAAAATTTGAACTTTGACTTCAGCCAGTGGTGTTTGAATCTGTGCAACATTATCAATTAGTGTAGATGGTTAGTCCTCTTCAATGGAATTAATCCTAGGCCCACCGTGATTAGGAATAGGATTTCTGTTAACGTTCGGAGGAGGTGCGAAGTTGAGAGCTTTGGAATCGACCAAATCCTGAACCTTCATCTGTAAGGCTCTACATTTCTCAGTATTGTGACCAGGTGCGTTGGAGTGAAAGGCACACCTGGCATTAACATCATAATTCTTCGGAAGATTAAGAGGATCTGGAGGTGCCAACGTCCTTAACTCAACCAGGTTAAGCTTCAGGAGTTATGGCAACAAGGCAGCATAAGGCATATGGATAGGATCAATTACCCTACTCACCTAAGATGGCCTCTGTTGAAAGGGACGCTGCTGTTGGTTGCTATTGTTGTTGTTGTAGGTTCTCTGTTGTGGAAAATGAGATGGTTGTTGATAGTGATGTTGTTGTTGTTGAGGATAAAGTGGTTGTTGTGGAGCTGGAGCCGGGATGGTAACGGCTGCTACTGATCTGTGAGAATATTGGGGTCTGCCCCTGCTTGCATGGATAGCATTTGTTTCACCCGCCCTTCGGGGTCCTGCAAAAGGTTTTCTAGGGTTGCTGGAGGAACTTGCACCATTGTCGGAGATTTTGCCCATCTTCAAGAGACTCTCAATTCTATCACCAGCTATAACTACATCAGCAAAACTGGTAGAGGAGAAAGCAACAAGTCTATTAATATAAGTTCCCTGTAAGGTGTTCATGAACATGTCAGCCATTTCTCTTTCTGACATGGGTAGCTAGATAGCAGCAACAAGCTGTCTCCACCTCTGAGCATAATCTCGAAAGCTTTCCCTTGCAGATTGAGACATGCCCATTAGAAGAGTTCTATTTGGAGCCATATCCAGGTTGTACTAGTATTGCCGGATGAAGGCCTCAGCCAAGTCTTTTCAACACCTTATGGTGGCCCTTGTCAGATGCGAATACCATTCTCTTGAAGCTCCAGTCAGACTGTCCTCAAAGTAGAACATCCATAACTTCTCATCCATGGTATAAGCTTTGAGTCTTCCCAAGAAATATTGCAGATGAGTACGTGGGCATGAGGTACCATTATATTTCTCAAAGCATGGGGGTTTGAATTTGTGGGGAATCCTCACCCCATCTACCAGTCCCATATCCATCACGTCGAAACCCAAAGAATTCTGAGATTCCAAAGATCTTAACTTTTCAGCAATCTCATCCAATCTTCTATCATATACCTTATCTCCAGCCCCAATAACAGTGAACTGTTCCTCTTGGGGATCCTCTTGCAGGATTCTGCCCCCAGTAGTATTACCTTGAACATTCCTCGGGATGTTGACTTCTAGATTCAAATGGGGTCCATACTCTGGTGGGTCAATACGAGGCTGCCCCCGTTCATTATTGCTGGTTCCTCCTGTCCCAAGGTGAGGTTCTTCAGGTGTTTGTCTTTCTACCAGCTCTCTCAACCTTTCTTGACTCTGGGCTAAGCCAGTCATCACTGCCATAAACTGAGACATCTGGTTTCTCATTTTTACTCTCTCATTGGCCATCTGATTTCTGACCTCGGTCAGGTCCTGCTGTACTTGATCCATCTGAATGCCGGGAAGGTTGTTACGAGTAGGGTACCGATGTGTGCGGTTGACAGGGAACACTCGGCGACGAGCAATGTTTCCTGAAATCACAACAAAGTTAGAAACAAAAATATAAACAAAACCTACAAAACAAAGAAAAAGTTAGTATGCAATGCAGTATGCTTATTTGTTTTCCAAGGTATCCGGTTTGGTTCTTGGTTTTGACCTTTCCAGACCTCGAGGAAGATGCTTGATGTTGGTGAGAAAAGAAGCCCAAAGGAAAACAAACTAAAATATATTACAAATGATGAAACACACATAGTTTGTTTTACAATACATGCCCATGGAGGGTCAAAAATACAACAAAAAGGAAAAGTACATCAAAAGGAAAGAACAACAAGCAAAGAGAAATCAAACATCCAATCCAAACTCATCTTCCCTGACCTCCTTCAGGAGTGCCTCAGTCACCAGACCAGCTGGGTGCTCTGTAATGGTCCTAATGAGGAGGTTCCTGGTAGCAATGGCAGTGGTTAGCTTCTTATGCTTGTCCTGGTCTTTGGATCTCTTCAACCATGCTCTAAGCTTCAATTCTGATATTTCCTTCTGCGCAGCCAACAAAGCTTCCTGCTGCTTCTTCTCATTGGCCTCCAGCTGTTCAATCTTGGCTTGAGTCTTCTGGTCTTCTTGTGCACGGGCTTCGGTGATCCTGACCCACCTAGCCTGGCTCTCTTGCAGATAGTGCTCAGCCCTAGCTTTCTGAATCTTGGCCTCCTTACAGGCATTTTTCAATATTTGTTCCCCAACCCTTGCTTTCCTTATGTAGTCTTTTGTCTTTTCAATTTTGGCAAGATGCTCAATTCTGAGATTTTCCAATCTCTCAACGTCCAGCCGACCATTGCTTCTTTCCCAAAGAGTCTTCTTCAAGGCCTGAGATAGATGCTCGTTCCTTTCCTTCAGCTTTTCAAATTCCTCCAGGCTAACTGTTGCTGCACGCTGTACTGTGGATGGTCCAGGTGTGTCCTCCAAAGTGAAAGGCATCCTGGTAATTTGAGCTCTAGTACGGGACCAGTCTGAGTACTGAGCTGAAGCAACATTGTTACATCTTCCAAGAATGGCTATCCCTTTTGTCTAGATGTTGTCCCAAGCCCACGCAGCTTGCCTGACAACAGCTGAATTAGGTTGTACTTCACAATACAGGGTCTCAGCTAAATCCTGTCCTCTGGGAGGTTGAACTAAGGCATAACCCAGTTGTCTCTTAAACAGTAAAGGATTGTAGTTGATGCAACCCTTTACTCCTATTAGAGGCACATTTGGGTATTGTCCACAGCTGGTGATAATGTCCTTGCCTTTGGTGCTCTGGATGCACCATCTGATATCATCTGAAGTTAAAGCAATGAACCTCTTGGCCCAATTCTTCTGCTCGTGTGGGTTCAAGAAGGCATCTGATTTAGGTAGGTGTCTGAGAAGCCAGGAGTAAAACAAAGGAGCACAACATCTTACCAACTTCCCCCTTTGTTTTTCATTCCTCTGATGGATGGAATAATAAAAATCTCATAGCAATGTAGGTACTGGGTTCTTCAGAAGAAACAAATGGATGGCATTCTTGCTGGCAAATTTAGGCTCATCTGCAAACAGTATAGCCCCATATATGCTAAGGGCTAACAGAGCACAGACTGCCCTCCACTCTCCCAATGAAGCCGTTAGTATGGCTTGGGAAATCAAGAAGTCTAGATGTAACCCATGAATCCCAGCCTTTGTTGTCATGCTTTGTTCAATAAGGGCAGGCTCCAAGTACAGTGCCCTTGCTATCTCTTCATTGCTTAGAGCAGTCATCTCTGGGTTGAAGGGGATTCCACCTCTGATAGGTACTCCAATCAATAAATAAAACTCTTCCAGTAGAGGCCCTATCTGAAAGTCTGGAAAGGTGAAGCATCTAAGTGGAGGGTCATAAAACTGCAAGCATGTGTGAATCATGCTCCTCTGAGAAGGGTCAAGGTCCATAACCATATCCAGGATACCCCCATAGTTCTCTCTAAACAGTGGGATGTGGTCAGGTGTGATAAGTGATTGGACCTGCCTGATACCAGTCAACACCGGCTCAAAAAAGTGGTATGATATGTTGCTATTCCTGGGAGTAGCCATGAGTGCTGCTGAAGAAGCTGAAGATAAGTGCTGATGAAGATCACAACCTAAAGCTGGAAATAAACCACTGACAGACTGGTGAGGATGGAGATTACTGAAGCAGATAACTGATTAAGACAACTGAAGCAGAGGTCTATGCAGAAGAAATGGTCAAAACCAAAACCAAGATACAATGAGGTGGATACCCTGAAAAGCAAATAAACAAATGTCAAATGATGCAATGATGATATATGCAAATGATATGCAAGGGTTTGTGATAGAAGCTGGATCTGATCATCTGTCTTGATATAAGGACCATGTGGGTTCAAAAGTCCAGATGGAGGTTTAGAAATCTAGTAACCAGGGTGGAGGACTCAAATAAAGAGTCTCGTATCCAAGGTTAATCACAAGAACTGTCCAAAATGAAGCATTCTTAAACAAAACAGTAACAGGGTATGATGTGGCCAAGGGTTCCTGCAAACCTGTAAACAGCCCAACCCCCTCACAGGTAGTGTTTTAGAACAAGGATCCTCAGACTTGGATCAGTTATGAGAAGTGTAAACACTTCTAACCTGGAGGTACAGTGTTTACAATAACCATAAAAGATCCTCCTCTAATTCACCTCAGCTTCTGAAGGTCATAATAAAGGTCATCCAGACTTAGCAGGCTTCCCAGATAGCCCTAGCACTACAGGAAATTTGTAGCACAGAGTTCTCAAGAAGAAACTCACATCTGAACCGTGTTTCATATTCCCGCACCAGACTGAAATGAAATGGGAAAGAACATGAACTGCTCTAGCCTAGGTGTCTCTCAGGTCCTAGGTATAGGACCTTCAACTCTCAATGGAACCCCACCCACCAAAACAGAAAACCAGATCCAGCAATGACAGTATGAAATATGCAAAACTAAAAAGAAAGCAATAAATAAAGCTGTAAATAAAGCAATAAATAAAGCAAATAAACAAACACAAATAGCACATAACACCCCAGTAAACACAAATCAAACAAGCGCTAGGAGGAACCCACAAAAAAACCAGAAGCCCTGGTTGCAATATAAGGGTCCCCAGTAGAGTCGCCAAGCTGTCGCTCCCACCTGATGACACATGGCCAAGAGGGGTACAGACGCGAACGGTCGACGAAAGAGAGAGCACAAGGGTGAACTGAAAAGAGTCGTCAGCTAGGCATTTTTATCCCGAAGGAAAAGGTAATGCTGCATAAACCTAAGAAAGGATGGATAAGACGGTTGCGAACCAGAGAAACTGAGAAAGGGGGTTGATTAAAACCTGGGAAGGTATTAGCACCCAGATTGTCCGCCGTACTCGACGAGATCCACGCTTGAAAGTTTGTGTTTAAAGGGGTAGTGTCAGTGCTGTTTTGTGTGCAAAAGCTGGAAAAGAATGCAAGTGTCAGTGCAAAAAAAATGTGAAGTGAAATGGGAGATTCAGTGTAAGAAAAGATTGTGAAGCTCAAGACTATAAGGCTCAAAGAATAATGCTGGAAGAGGGGGAATATACAGAGACTTTTGTTCGATAACTGTTAAGTTATGCCTACGTATCCTCTCGTGCAATGAGGAAGTCGGAACACCGTAGTTCGACTCAAAGAGAATGAAAGATAAATTGACTTGTGAACAGCTTACTTGTCTATGCTCAAGTGTATGACCTGTCTAGCTCAGGTGCAAACTGTCTTGCATTAGACGGAAGAAGCAAGTTCTCGTTTATGAGTGAATGAGATGAGAAAAAAATCCCGGAGGAGACGATTATTGTTTGTTTTTGAGTTTTCAATCTTTTATTGCTTTTTGTTTGTCATAAGAAAATGAGCTTAAGCCTAAACCAAGGGTTAGTAAACTCATCACATCCTCCCTCTGATTAGGGGTAATGAGAAAACCTTAAACATGAAGTAAACACCTCACACTTAATCACCATAATGTAGGATTAAGATCATTAACCAACTTGCATTTATTTAGATCTTTTTGGAGTTTTTGTTTGGTGTTAAGTAATGAGTTTAAGCCATAATCAAGGATTTAATGAACTCATTACACCATCCTAATAGAAGGATAATAGATGAGAACATTTAAGCTGAGAAAGGCTCCTCAACTTAATCCATGATTAGGGATTAACCTCATGACAAAACAAAAACTTTATTGAAGTGGATTTTAGTTAATGATAATATTAAGAAGTGGATTTTATGGTTTGTAAGACAACTTGAGGGGGACTTGTCCATTAACACTAGGGTTAGTCCTTCTTAACCAATTAAGGAAGAATTAGAACCCTAATGCAAGGCCCAAGTTACAAGCTTGATGTCTTAGTGATTATTAGGTGGATTGAGTAAAGGATTTAAACACATTAAGGTTTTAACACTTAGGATTAAATTTATACACTTCATCCTAATAGAAGGATATAGGCATAACACTAATCACAAAGCCTTAAAACCTTTAGGGTTTAGTCCTTGATTATGAGATGAGAAGAGAAGACACAAAGATGACACAATGGTAAGACTAATGGGGGGACTAATCAAACCCTAATTGTGATCATGCTTGGGTGTTCCTGGGGTTTATGAGGCTTGCAATAGATCTTCAAGGGAAAGCCACCAAGGAAGAAGCAGGATAGAAGGAAAAGAAGCAGCAAGAAGCAAGACAACTTACTTCACTTAAGAAGATAAGTTGCTTGAAGAAAGAAAGTGAGGAAGGAACATGAACGAGCAAGCTCACTCTAATACAAAATTAAAATGCAGCAATGAATGCATAAAAGAGATGAGAATAAATTATGAGAAGTGAAGGCAAATTCACTTCTCAAACATTTACCACCTGAAAAGTTAGCAAAAGGAAATGAAATGAATTGAAAATGAGATGAAATGCAAAGATGAAAGCCAAAGTCAGAAGGACATTCATGATGCAAATGATGTTATGAGATGGTATGAAAGCATGTCAAGTGATATGAATGTTCATACAAGAGATGGGAATGCAAATGAGACATGTAAGAAGCATGAAAGTTCATGAATGCATATGACATGAAATGAAAACAAAACATGGCAAATGAATGATTCAATGATCAAACATGATTTCAATATGTCCTAAGATGTCTTATATGTCATGTGGATGCACAAAATGTCATGGCAAGTTCATGTATGCAAGCTTATGTAAGATGGATGCAAATGAAGATGCAAATTAGGGTTTATGCATAACATGAGATGCAAAATTCAAAATCAGAAGCAAGACATGAGATAAAAAATTGAAAATGGACTCAAAGGGACCCTAAGCCTATACAAGTTCACTGCCCAAAGGGGAAGGTCAGAAGCTAAACCCTAAGGGACTTATGATTTTCCTAAGTTTCTAGGGTTTTAAGGGTGATCCTAAAGGGAAAATGCCAAACAAATTGAAAATGCAAGGTAAAAATGAAATAAAAATATTTTTGGATGCTTGAAACCATGCATAACACAATGCAAAAAGAATCATTCACAAACTCACTTTGGTTTAAAAGTTATGAATTTTTGAAGTTAGGGTTAAAAATATTCAAATTCAAGAACCCTAATTCAAATAAAAATTGTCAAAGTGTGATCAAAACCAAAAAGAAATTTGTGTTGTGAGTTTGTAAATGTTTCTAAATGTTTGAAAATGCTCTATGAATTTTTTTAGGATTTTTAAATACTTAAATGTATTTTTAATTAATTAATTTCCATTAACTAATTAAAAATAATCATTTAAATGATTTAAAAATATTTTTTAATGCAAAAAATAAAAATAAAAATATTTTTGGGTTCTGAAAATTAATAAAAGATTTAATAAAAATTTTCAGAATTTTTGAAGTCTTTTTACTATTTTTAATAAAATGTACAAATTAAATGAGAAAATTGTGAAATAAAATTAATAAAAAGAAAAGTAATCTGATCCAATGATCCAGATTTAAAGCTGAGGGTTTGTGGTTGACTAGCGCGCTAATGAATGGTCTGGATTCACCTAAGCTAATTAATTATGATTAAATTAAGTAAACAGAAATTATAGCTAATGACATGATCTGAGCCCTTGAAACACGCGCGGGAAGCAAGATCTGATGGCTCATGTTTAAACCTCACTAATTACACTGATTATGCCCTAACTACTTTCAGGTGACCGGAACAGTGTTCCGGTCATCTTCTCCGGCCATCCACTCTTGCTAACTCACTCAATTCGTAAAATCAAACCACTAAACTCTCCAGAAATGACCCCTAACTCATTCTAAACAAGATTCAGCCATCAAAAATCATTTATTTCACATGAACAAGCAGATTCGAAGCAAAACAGAAAATTATTCAGAAATTTCAAAAGCTTCATACATGCTTAAAACTCAATCATTTTCAAAATCAAAAGGTGCAGTGTGATCAGTGAAGCATGGGGAACAATCTAAGAACTTAAAAAAAATCATTTTTGGAAAATTTGTGCTTGAAGTTACCTGAAATTGAGCTTTCGAAAATGGCACTGTCTGAACCTTTCTTGGGTGTTTTTCCCCTTCTTTTGACCCCCTCTTGCTTCTGGAATGCTTCGCTGAAGCTTTTGTGGGCTCCTCTTGAAGATTGATGAAGTTCAGTTCAAAGGGGGAGGGAAATCGTGTTTTTGATATGGTTGCTTTTAGGGCAAGATGATGGGTGGGAAATAATCAGTGGTTCATGGTGAGTTGTTCTATGAAGTTTGTTTTGATGTTTGTAGCTTGTGTGATCAGTTTCGAAGAAAAATGCATAAGAGGGAGTTTTGGTGAATGCTGACTTGTGGGAGGATTCGGGTTTGCTTGTTGTGTGTAATGGCTTGTGTTTGGTCCATGTATCAAGTCTTGATAGGTCAGAGAGTTGTTGGTGACCTATGCTGATTGGTATGGTTCATTTTGCATAAAGTCAAGGTTAGGTGTCCTTTGGGGTATGGGCAAGTTCAGGCCAAGGACAAAGGCATGTCCTGCGCAGCTTGATTCATGGGCAACCATGGAATTCATATTGAGGCCAATTAGCAAGTGGAATAAAGTTTGTGGGAAGTTTTGCAAATTTCATGAAGTTTGGCCCTTTCTTGATTTCTTCATGCACAAGTCATGAAACTTGGAAATTCTTGGCACAAATCTGACTTTTAGGCATTGAACAAAGTTTGTATGATGATTGGAAGTCAATTTGAATTCACAAATTTTCTTGGCATGAGGTTTTGCAAAAATCCCTCTTAGGCATGAAACTTGAAATTATGTGATTTTTGCAAACTTTGGAAAGCCATAACTTGAGTTCCAAAATGAATTAGATCTTGCTCTTGTACTTTTTGAAAAGTGAATGATCCAATATACAACTTTCATGACCAAGAATTTTTCATTTGAAGCATTTTTGGTTGAGAAAGAGGAGGTTGAAAAACTTTCCTAAAATGGAAAGTTTACATTACAAGTCATTTCCATATTTGGCAACTTTTGGTTTAGCCCACTTTTCTTCAAATTTGTGAACTTCGAACCACTCCAATGATCAAATAAAGACCATATGACTTCATTTTGATGAAAAATCCATTTTGGTTCCATGTTGGGGGCCTTAGATGCCCTGATTTGGCTCTGACTTGCTCAAGAAGTTACCTAATGATCAGATGACTTCCACAATGAATTTTTCCATCAAACTTGGTATACATGATCCTTATAACATATAGAGACCAATAGAAAAAAGAATGACCAAAAAATTTGGAGTTATGGCCTCTGAAACCAAAACCCTAATTTTAGGTCATCTGTGTAGTTAAGCCTGGCTCTGCTTTCATGCCTTTCTAAGTTCTTGTGATTTTATGACTTTCTTGATCTTGGGAGGATATAATATGATGATTGAACATACATGGACCCTCTTGAGATGATTGATGACCTTTGGAGTGGCTCAGATAGCTCATGGACTGCTCAGATCACAAACCCTAGATGCAGATGACTTTGAACCAATGCAGTGAAACAAAAATGCAACATGATGTGATATGATTGAACTTATGCAAGTGAAAAGATCAAAAGCCATGGTGAAATGAGTGAGGGAAAATTTGGGGTGTTTACACATACCTACAAAACAAAATCAAGTATTGTTAGGTACTCAAATTGCTTTGGGTCTTTGGTAGTTAGTACCCTTTTCAACCCACACATAATGCCCTTTAGCAACACCAATGTTGCGCACATAGCAAGCATTAGGTGTATGGCCATTGATTCCACAATAAAAACAAGTAGGTTGAAAGTGACTTTTATATCTAGGAACATACTTTTGTTTCTTAATGATTCTTTTCTTTTTATGACTTTGATGCATAGTTTTAGAATTGTTTGTATTTTCTTTAACAACTTGTTCACTAGCTTTTACAAAAATGGTTTCATTTGTGTTTGGGTTTGGAAAACTTAGAATATCCTAAACCACTTTTGTCATTAGGATATCTTTGGTGCCTAAGAATTTCCTCCAAGCCAATTTGACATTTTTCATATCTTTCTAAGACTCTTTTAAGTTGAACAATTTGAAAAGATAATGACTCACAATTTTTGCATACAAGACTTTGTTTTTCATCCATCAATTTTTGTTTTTCATTTTCAATGTATTTTCCAAAAGCGGTATTTTGTTCTTCTAAAGATAGAATTCGTTTCTTTTGGGATGAAATGTTTTTATACAAAGTCTTGCATTCTTTTAGAAGTTCATCTATAACTTCTTGTGCATCATTCTCATAAATTGAAAAGTTGCTACTAACCTCGTCATTTTCTTCATCGGAGTGATGTGAAGCCATTAGAGCCATATTTGCACATTCATCGCTTTTCGATTCTGATGAGGAACTAATTTCATTATCGTCCCAAGCAATATAAGCCTTTTTATTCTTGAAATCCTTCTTGCCTTTGAATCCTCCTTTCTTTTCAAGTCTTGGACAATCCGGCTTTATGTGACCTTGCTTCCCACATTCATAACATGTGACTTCTTAAATCGATGTGGATGCATCCTTTTTCCTGAAATGTTTATTCTTTTTAGGAAAAGAGGAATTTTTATTTTTGTTGAAAAACTTACCAAGCTTCTTAACAAGAAGCATGAAGTTCTCATCTTCGGAAGTCTCATCGTCTTTGTCATCCTTTGTGTCAATCTTCAAAGTAATTCCCTTGGACTTCTTTTCTTGACTTTCGTGCTTCTCGAGTCTTCCAAGTTCCAATTCGTGCTCTTGAAGTTTGCCAAATAGGGACGCGAATGTCATCATTGAGAGACTCTTCTTTTCAAAAATAGCGGTCACTTTCGGTTGCCATTCCCTTGTCAAGGATCTTAGGACTTTCAAGTTGAGATCTTCGTTGGTGAAGGTCTTCCCGAGAGCAATCAAGTGATTTGTTAGATGAACGAATATTTTTTGAAAGGCAACAATAGATTCTCCGGGCTGCATACGGAACATCTCATATTCTGGACTCAAAGTATTAAGCCTTGATCTTTTTACTTATGTTGTTCCTTCATGCGTTTCTACCAAGGTATCCCAAATCTCCTTTGTCGATTTACACTGTGATACGCGGAAGAACTCATCCATACTGAGAGCGCTTTGGAGTATGTTGATTGCCTTCTTCTCATTTAGAATCTTCTTCTTATCATCTTCATCATAAGTATTTTTTAACTTTGCGGTTCCAACGCCATTGATCACGTTTACAAGATTATGTGGACCTTCTTCGATCGCTTCCCATATACCTTCTCCTTGGGCTTCAAGATGTTCTTTCATTCTGATTTTCCAAAAGTCAAAATATTCCCTGGAGAAGAGTGGAGGCTTATTGCTACTTCCACCATCTTTGAAAACAGGATTCGAGTTTGCGAAAGCCATACAGGATCTTGTAGGAACAGGTTACCTAAACCTGCTCTGATGCCAATTGTAGTTTCAGAGTATGCCTAAGAAGGGGGGTGAATTAGGTGTTATAAAATTTTCTCGATTATTTTCTTGATGGATGAATTTTTTTTCTTTTACTTGTTTATGGTAAGAAAGCGATAAAGCAGGAAATAAAAGAGACACATCAATTTATCCTGGTTCTCTTCACAGTCCGAAGGTACATCCAGTCCTCTTTCCAACACGAAAGAGATTTTCCACTAGTTTTTAGATTGTACAACCTATCGCACCATCAATCGGTGAGGCCTACTTTCTAAACAACTAAACAAAACCTAGTGTGCAAGAACAATCCTCTTGCAAGCACTATCCCTTGTGTCCAACAATCCTGGATCACAAGTCACAATAGAAAACTTTTATAATTCTTTGTAATTTAGAGAGTAATACAATATGTGATATCAATATAAGATTGATCTTCTCCTTTGATCAAAATCCACTTCTCAATTTCAATACAAGTGTTCAACTTATGAATATGAAATGTTATGAATCAATATGAACACTTTTGAATGTTTGAAAATATATGAAAATAAGTGAATTTGATTAAGTGATTTTTTATGAAAAATTCTAGGAGGTGTTTTTGAATTTAAAAAATTCAGAATATATAATATTCAAAACACCCTTTCAAAAAGGTATGAAAAAATATGAAAAATAATTATTTGAAAAGGTATAACTAAAAGAAAAATTTGAATTTTAAAAGGAATGATTTTTTCAAAAACCTTCAGTGTTAACCGGTTAACCAAATGGTTAACCGGTTAACGCATGTACAACGTTAACACAGATTTCAAATATTGAAGCCATTAACCAGTTAACCAAATGGTTAACCGGTTAACACTGTTAAAAAACAGAAAAATATTAATTTTTAAAAGTGTTAAACCAGTTTAGAAACCTTCCAAATTTTGTATGCATCATGATAAAATATGAAATGATAATTTGAGCACTTGTATATCAATCTTAAAGAGATTTGATGTATACCTCAACACATGCGTCCAAGCCTTGAAATAAAACGAATGTGCATATGAAGCTTGATCACAATGCCAAAAGCTTGTTGCTTGATCATGTTGGAAGCTCTTAACTTTTTGCAAAAAAGAAGTGCATGAGTCGTGTTGTCTTCATCAAAATCCTCGAGGTTGAAGGCATGCTTCTACAGTAAGTTGATTTATAACATAACTTAATTTTTATATTATGAATTTCTATTTCAATTAGAAAAGTAATTTAGTTAGTGACGGGTTGGTAAAACACTCAAATCATATATACATAGTAAACTCATCTTATAGGACATATTGGTTTAAAGTAGTGAAAGGTGCAATGTACATGGTATATCATTAAAAATAAATAACATACAACATATAAATAATCATCAACAACATACCTTAAACAAAATACAACATATATCAACAAAATCATTAATAACATACAATATATATCAACAAACACAAAATCGTCAGCAACATACAACTTTTATCAACAACATACAACATATATCAACAAAAACAAAATCTTCAGCAACATACAACTTTTATCAACAATAACATACAACAACATATATCAACAAACACAAAATCATCAATAACATACAACTTTTATCATAAACATACAACTTTTATCAACAACATACCTTAAATAACATACAAGGTATATCAACAAACACAAAATCATCAACAACATACAACTTTTAGCAACAAAAATTACAAATTTTATAAAACAGCGTACAACTTTTATCAACCACAACATACCTTAAACAACATACAATATATATCAACGAACACAAAATCATAACAACATTAAACTTTTATAATAAAAAAATACAACTTTTATCAACAACTACGTACCTTAAACAACATACATCATATATCAACAAAAACTAGATTATAATCAACATACAACTTTTATCAAACAACACACCTTAAACCACATACAACATATAATAACAAAAGAAAATCAATGACAACATAAAATGTGGAAATGTCTCATGTACCTGAAATGTGAAGAGAAAGTAAAATAAATGAGTTTCGTGTAACACATTTTCTTGATCCATAAGAAATGAAGAATATATGTTGGGGTTTTGTGAAGATGTGGTATAAACCATTCATAGCTTAAGAAAAAAGTGTGAGAGAGAGTGTTATGATTTTGTTTTGAGAGAGACGATTGTTGTGTCTTGAAAGAACAAACTTTTGCTTAAATATATGTTACACTTTTCATCACGGTTGCTTAAAACAACCATGATGAAATGTAGGTACCTTTCACAACAGTTGTTTCTTTCGGCCATGGTTAATGATATTTTATTTTTGATATAAATATTAAGATTATAAGTGATACACTCATATTGTAAACAAACAAAAAAATATTGTTGGTGTTGAGAATCGAAGCCTCTAAGCCTTAACATATCACTATGATTATTACTATGGATAGTAGTGAAAAATCTTTTAGTAAAATAAAAAAATAAAAACCTAAATAAAAGTTATTACTTCATTTAATTTAATAATTGTGATAATAACATGTTACATTAGGTGTATTTTGTAGCAACGCTCTTTCTAAGAGACTCAACTAAATGATAATCTATTTGAAATTCTCGACTTCAATTCTATGAACCAAAGATGTTGCAGTGCTTGAGATTTCATCTCTATCAGAAATCTCATATGAAAACTAATGATTTAAAAATTAAAAAATAAAAATTTATCGACTAATTTTTAAAATATACAAACAAAAACACATATAAAATCAGTACCTATGCGTAAATACGGTTTTTCTGCTAGGTTTAGTTGAAAATAAATAACAAATAAATCAATAAAAAATTTATAAAAAAAAATTCTAAAATAAGACTTTTCTATACTTTTGACTACAAAACTATCAAAAACAATTCAAACTAAAATATATATGAAAAAACAATTGAAAACTCTGACTTTGAAATGATGATTATTGAATCATGATCGTGCTGTAGTTTTATCCACTAAAACTTCGTCTCACCTTCCATTTTAACAGCATTTAATTACCGACAACAAATTTCAACATTAAACAAAACAAAGTCAAACAACATTGACCAGCTGAAATATTTGATTTTTATTAATTTAATTATTATTCAAGTACTCTTTATCAGAATAAAATTATTTTAAAAAATGCACACAATTTCTTTCACCACAAAAATTACTACTATCTTGTAAAGCAAGTAAAGAAATATACTAATCAATAATACAAGTAGTACTAATCATTTACTCATGCTCAATTATGTTCCTTATAAGTTACGGTAATTAACATTTTCAACTCTCCCACTAGTACAAATCCAATAATGAAAATGATGATCTGTAAAATAATAAAATCCAATTTCAATTAATAAAATATGCATAAAAAGTCAAGACAAAGAAACACATATAAATAGAATATTGTAATTGTGGATGGCTTAATTTTGGGATCACATGACTCATAAGATTCCTCTTTATGGAAACTCAACAGAATACATCTTGCAGAGTTGTCATGTTCTTGCAAGTAGCTAAGAGACGAGGAGAATGGAGCTGTTATTTATTATGTTGACACTACAATATTAATAATAATTTAATGTTTGATGAAACTGTATTTGTAAGTGAATAATAAGATTATGTAACTTGTACAACAATATTCTCCATGAAAAATGACACACCTGATCATGCTTTTAAACATAATTTCCATTACTCTACAACAGAAATGAATGTAAGTTATTGATATATAGATTAATCTTGTAACGACATCATTTATTTATATTTATTTATTAATGTAAATAAGTTGTTCATATTTATAAATTAATATTTTTTGATAAATAAAAGATTTTTATTTTTATTTATTTTCTCAAAACTTTTTTTTTCAAATTTTGGGATGTAATAAAAATTCTAACTTTTATAATTTTTCAACTTTCCATTTTAACCTCTTAATCAATATTTTTGTCGCAAATTTGTAACATATGCAATTGCATCTGTTTTTTTTTTTAAGCAAAAAATATATCGATAAAGAGAACTAAGGGTTCTCCAACCTGCTTACAAAAGAGAGGTAAAAATATCCCAAGAAAATTACAAACTGATTACACATTATGAAAAAAAAATATAAGATACTATGCCAAAATTGACATTTAACAGCGCACCTTAGACAATGTTTTATAAAGAAAGCGCTGCTATAGGACAAAATTAAAAGAAAACACGGAAACTGTTCACAAAAATAATAAAAGCGCTGCTAAAAGTCATACCTTAGACAACGCTTTCTCAAAAGTGTTGTCTAAGATAGACCTTAGACAACACTTTTAGAAAGCGCTTTTAAAGATAGACCTTAGACAGCGCTTTTAAAAAATCGCTGTCTTAGGCTTTCAATATTAAAAAAAAATTAAAAACAAAAGCCGCTGTCTAAGGTTGACCTTAGACTGTGCTTTCCCAAAAGCGCTGTCTAAGGTCTAATTATATTAAAAATATACAGTTTCTATTTTCATTTCCCTCACTTTCTGCGAACTCTCTCACTTTCTACGAACGAACACCATCGTCGTCCCTACTGAGCTTTTCTTCACCATTTCCCTAACTGAGCTTCTCGCCACCGTCGTCCTCCACGTTCACCGTCGTCCACCACATTATTTGGTAAGCTTCTTCTCTGTTCTTTTCTTCTTTGTTATTTTCTTCTCTGTTTAGGGCAAGAACGAAATCAACTTTATCTCTTTTAGTTTAAGCTCTTTTTGTTTGTAGTTGACATTGTTGTAGTTGACATTGTTGTAGTTGACATTGTTGTAGAAGTGCTTATTAGTTTAAGCTCTTTTTGTATATTATTGTAGAAGTGCTTATTAGTTTAAGCTCTTTTAGTATATAGTTGACATTGTTGTTGAAGTGCTTATGAGTTTAATATCATTTTGTATATGATTGACATTGTTTGAAGAAGTGCTTATTATTTTAAGCTCTTTTTATATATAGTTACACTATTCTATACATAAAAACTAATAAAGGTGCTTATTATTCTATTCATGAAACTTTTTGCTTATTAGTTCATTCTTGAAGCTTTTTGATAAGGTATTCATGAAACTTTTGAGATGATCAAACTAATAGAAAAAGATATTCTCAATACACAAAATTATAATAGATGAAAGATTCATAAAATAAGTATTTTTATTAGTTTAAGCACTTTTTATTAAGTTAGATTTGATCATGCATGGTTTTTTTATTATGTATGTATTTATTTGACATTGTTGTATTTATTTGATTATAAGTTAGATTTGATCATGCATGGTATCTTTATTTTTGTGTTTTCAATTGCTTTTATTATAAGTTATATTTGATCTTTCTTGGCTTCTTTATTACAAGTTAGACATGGCCACTAATGATGATAACCCACATGATGATCATTCGACACATGAATGAGGTAGTAAAAAAGTATCAACTGAAGAAGAGATTCGAAGAGGTATAACGGTTATGAGAAGAGTGGTCAATGGTAGATCTCGAGGCATCATTCTAGATGTGAATTGGAGCCATCAGGGGCAGCTTATAGAACCTAATGGGCACACTTTAACTAGTTTCATCGGTGCACTAGTAAGGAATGAAGTTCCCATTACTTGTGATGATTGGAGAAACAAAGATCTGAATGACTCCAAAGAAAGAATTTGGAGTGAGATAAAGGTACAATAATGATGTCTTTAATTATGCGAATCAATTATGTTTTTTCGATTACCTGTACTAACGCACAATCTGTATGTTTTTCTTAGCGGTGTTTTAACATCGAAGAAGAAAGAAGAGGTTTTTGTATGAAATTGACCGAAAAGCTTTTACGAGGGTTTAGAACATTTTTATCATCCAAGTTCCTTAAGGATGCGGATGATAATTATGTTGATGCGGAGCTTCCTAAAAAATATGAAAGTTTGATATCTGCAGAAGAATGGGAAGCCTTCAAATCCAAATGACAGGACCCTGTATTTAAAAGACTAAGTGCCATAAATCGGGAAAGAGCATCAAGTCCCGCATATCCGTACCGAAAAGGACGTGTCGGATATGGACGCATAGAACAATCCATGGCAAGTATTTATAAATTGCGATAACATATTTGTTCATCATATATTAGTTTTATTTGATCATATTGTATGACTTAATGTGTAGCTGCAGAAGGAGAAAAGTTCTGAAACATCTATTCCTGCACATGTTTTGTGGAAGGAAGCCCGTGTGGACAAATCTGGAGTTCCTAAAGAAGATGTTTTACAAGTATACGAGAAATGTGTAAGTATAACATTTTTTCTTTAATTAAATAAAAACTTTATAAACAAATATTTGACAAGTATACGGTATTCATCTGATTTTCAAGAGGCGTTATCCCAGTCTTTACCTCCAGATGATACTAGGAGCATACTTAGTCAGGCATTAGATGTCTGTGAGTATTCTGGTCGGGTGAGGGGTAAGGGATTTGGAGTCACTCCGACCTCCCTGAGTATTAAAAAAGGAAAGGCTCCTAGTAATCGGGAGCTTCATGCAAAATTGGAAGCAATGCAAGCTGAGCTTGATGCATTAAGAAGAGAAAGAGAGGCTAGCGCCTCAGCATGTTTCAGAGATGCTTCAGACAAAGATAGTATCAATTGTACCTTTAAGCCGAACATTCCAGAGGTAATTATGTATTTGACATATATACACATTAACAATTTCATTTTATTATTAGTTTTAGGGCATTTCCCATTGTCAGCTCTATTTATCGTCACCATATTATCGGATGGTTGGCAAGGGAAAAGTGCATAACATTAGCGGAGTATTACTTCACACAAGAGAGCTCCCTGCTGGATGTTTGAAAGTATCGGTTGATATTGCAGTTGAGCCGAATGCATCATTACCATATCCTAACGATGGTTCGGATGCAACAACGGTGGACGAAGCAGTAGGTTCGTTTATTGCATGGACGACAAACCTCATTAGCGTAAGATATGAGGTATGCCTAAAACCTTTGTTAACCTTAATGTGTATATTCAAAGTTTTTACGGGCATTTTACGTACATTTTTTACTTGGTTATGTTAAATAGACTCCCACAAGATCCAAATCAAAAGATAATGCTATTCCACGACATACCGAGTTCGTGGTTTCAAAAAAACAGGTACAATACAATTATATGACATATATGCATGGAAGTTGTTAAATTCTTAATTTCATCTAACTATTTATATGATATGTAGCTTCAAGAAAAGGAGGTTAGCAACGTCTCCGCACACCAAAAAAAGGAGGTTAGCATAGCCTTCGCACAACAAAAAAGGAGGTTAGCAACGCCTCCGCACAACAAAAAAAGGCTGGTGCTAAGAAGACCATAGCTAAGAAAAAACCTACCACCAAGTATAGGACGTGCCTCAAGACATTTCTAGAGACGACAGATATACCGACCAGAGGTGTTCGTCTTGTGCATATGGAGGAAGGTATTTTCGGCTTTGATTACGAACAAATGATTGGTAATGAAGACTTCATGCAAGTTTTTGGTCGTGAAGAAATTGGCGTCAGTGTTGTCAATATATATATCAGGTAAATCCGATATACTTTGTTATATTAATTGAACAATTTATTTACTTTATGTTTCAAATGAGGCGTCTAATGTTAATGATGTTTTTATTTAAGGTTTTTGTATGACAAATTGATGCGCCCCAACGGATTGGACGTAACATTTGGATTCTTAGCACCCGCGTCCGTCAACTTAAGTTTAATCATAAGTAGACCAAATTCCGTGACAGAGTACGTTCTCAGGATCCTCATGGCCAACAAAGATGCGGAGAAGTTGTTCTTTATATTGTTTAATACCGGGTTAGAATTTCATTCTAAATTCATCTATTTGACGTCGTGTAGAAAATTTACATCTAACATTTGTTTAATCATACAATGGATATTGGTTGTTGCTCGCAATCAATCCTATCAGAGAAATCATTTATTATCTTGACTCGTTAGGAAATGATTGGACAACATACCCGGATAAGAAGGACACAATTGACACGTAAGTGAGATTGTTCTAAATTTTCTTGTGTGTATTTATTAATTTATGTGAATTGTTCTAATTACTTCATTTTTATTTTATTAGCATCCTACAAGCTTTTCGAGCCCAACGAGATATCCAAACATCAAAGAGGAGAGTCAACTGCATTACATGGATAAAAGTGGCGGTATATTATTAATTATCACATTTTTTATTATATTAGTGATGATACTTGATAAAACTTAGGATTTATCCATATTTTCTTTTCATCCGTAGTGTCCTCAGCAACGTAATCAAATAGATTGCGGATATTTCATGTTGAGGTTTATGCGAGATACTCTTGTTTTGGGCCGATTAGAGATTTCCACTGATGTATGTATTTCTAACTTATGAGTTATTTTAATATTTACACATATCTATCATATAATTAAATAGTTGAAATTAAATCAAACTATGTTATATTATTATGTAGTACTTTGATGAATTCAAGTGTGCATATTATACAAAAAATCAAGTGGACGAAATCAAAGAGGAATTGTGTCAATTCATTATAGAGCTAGGTGTTATGTGAGGTATAATATTGTACTCTTACTTTAATCGATGAGAATTTAAATATGTGTAACGTTGTAATTTCTATAATATTGTTTATTAATTGAATTACAATCTTTGTGTTGTTTCAGGACCTATGTATATTTGAAGCAATGCTTTGGATGAATTAGATATGTGTACTTATAATATGTACATTTGTAGTAAAATGCAATGATTTGTAATTATAATAGGCCAAAATGGTTTGAATTGATATATATATATATATATATATATATATATATATATATATATATATATATATATATATATATATATATATATATATTGGTTTGAATTGCCAATTTTGGATTTATAATTTTGGTTTGAATTGCCAATTTTGGATATATAATTTTGTCTGCCAAAAATTGGTTGAAAACATGTCAAAATTCTGATTTAAAAACTTGGTAAAAAAAGTGGTTTCAAAAAAACTATTCAAAAATTTTCGTATACCTTAGACAACGCTTTACACATAAAGCGTTGTCTAGAAAGCGCTTTTGGCAAAATCACTGTCTAAGGGGGCTTAGACAACGCTTTCCAAAAGCGATGTCTAAGGTATACCTAAAAAAATTAAAATAGGAGGGGATTAGACAGCGCTTTCACCAAAAGCGTTGTTTAAGGTATACCTAAAAAAATTAAAATAGGAGGGGATTAGACATCGCTTAAATCAAAAGCGCTGTCTAAGGTATTCCTAAAAGTGCTGTCTAATTAGATTTTAAAAAACGCTGTCTAAACCTTTAGCAGCGGAGGTTTAGACAGCGCTTTAAAGCGATGTCTAAGTAAAAAAAACGCTGTCTAAGGTTTTGTTTGTTGTAGTATCCTTAATGAATTCGTAAAAATTGTAATTAGAGTGAGTTATCTTCCCGATATACGACCATCTCCAAAGCAAAATGCAAATGCAACTGTATTTAGGACCACATTCACAATTTCAAATCTGCATGCATTTGATTATTAACTAATCATGATTAAATATTTTAACACTGATTTACACACAAGTTAATTAAATTTAACTTTCCAAAATAAATACACATAGTACCTCCATCCACCTCCACAACTTTAATGATGATAAACTAAATGAAAATTACAAGACTTATATTGCATGTGACAATATTTTTTTAAACCATCTCTCCAATGGGACCTCACTGTCATATTCAATTTACACTTTACACATAAATATTAATTATAAACCTAAAAATAACATGTACTCATATCCTTTCATTTCATCCCACTATAGTTTCTTTGCTTTGCTGGCCCATGTGAACTGTTTTTTGTTAGTGTTTAACAGTATTGAATCTATGATCCCAGTTCATGACGGCTTCAACATGACCCACATCTGCAATTATCTACTTTTAACCTGGCCCATGATTTTCAGAATGTATTGTGTCAGAAAACCAGATGAACATCAACATGAACATATACATTATGATGCTTTTTCAAATGGGACCATAATACTTAAATAACAAAAATAAATAATTTGAATTTTTATGGTGCAGGTGTTTGTGACATATTCTTTCATATATATGATGTTTATTTGCAATGATACAGTTCAATTACATCTTGTAATAATATACCAAATGCACAAAATAATTTAATTAAAATCCAAATTAAACTTTTCTCTTCACAACATCAGATTTATCTGTGTTTTTGTGTATTGTATTGCGGCCGTAGAGACAGATAGATTCTGATAGAGAAATTTTCTCTCTCAGAATCTATCTGTCTTTAAAGCTGCAGTTCTGATGGAAGTTTATTTGTGACAACTTCATAACGGCTGCTAACACCGCCTTCATCTTCTTCCATGCTATCTCCATCTTCGTAATCATCCATGTTTTCATCTTCTTCATCGTCAACATCGCCGTTATCGTCTACTTTCTCTTCGTTGTTATTATTCTTCTTCACCGCGAGGGGTTCTTCGTATTGAGGTGGAGGTCTCCATTGTTGTTCTGGTTGCACCATCAATGGCTCCATCATTTCACTTGACTTGATACTATGAAATGAATTAGAACCAAAAGGGTTCTGTAATTTGTTCTTTTCTTTGTAAAGAGCTTCGAGTTCGTGAAAATAAGGACATGTTTTGCTATCGTCGCGCCTTTGCTTGTTACTTTCTTTCATTTTCTTGTAGTACTTGTTGATATTCTCCCACTTTTCTTTGCACCTTTTGGCATTCCTATTGTAGCCAAGTCTCTTCATTCCTGCTGATATGTCTTCCCATAATGGTGCTTTTGGACCATTTTCTTGATACTTTGGTTCAAGACTTGTTCTTATCCTTATTAGAGCATGAACTTCACTTTTTGGCCACCTTGATGGAGAAGCAAGATCACAAGCACTTTTGAAACCATTATTCATATTCTGAATCTCAGCAATGCTGTTGTTGTTGTTGTTGTTTGGTATCACTAGTTGTTGTGTTTGTATCTGTGATACTGGAGATGGAGACACCTCTGACGCTGGTGGTGGTGGTGGTGGTGGTGGTTGTTGTTGTGATGGTGGTTGTCCAGACAATTTCTGGAGAAAAGCAATAACCGCGGCGTTTTTCTGAGCTGCTGATGATCTTTCTTGAACAAGAAGTTCATGTTCTTTATTGATTCTTGCCATTTCTTGAACTCTCAAAGCATCTTGTTGAGCCATGTGTTCCTTTTCACGTTTGTCTATGGCTTCCAAGAATCTCTTTTGCATGTCCTCTTGTTTCGCAAGCACTTCTCTCGTGAGTCTTCTGAAATACTCTTTCCATTTTCTCTCCTTTCTATACTTCTCTTCCAAGTCTTCGTCAGAAGCCGTGGAAGAAGAAGTTGAGGTAGTCGTGGTGGAGAATAGGTTCACGTTCATATTCGGTAAAGAAAACGAAACATTGTTGTTGCTACTAGGGTTGGTCGCGGTTGTTGCATTGGTTGTTTGCGGTGGTGGCGTCGGCGGCGGTGGTGAAGGAGAAACAAGTGTGGTAGGGTTTGTGGATGGAATAGTAATATTTGTAACATGTGATATTGTTTTTGTGGTTTCATTGGGCAATATTGTTGGTGGTGGTAATGAAAGTGTGTTATTATTTGGAAGTGGTTTTGGAGGGTAAGTAGAAGAGAATGTGATTTTTTTTTCAAGTGCTTGTAACTCATCAAAAAATCTATAAGTTTTTCCTTCTGATTTTCCACTTCTACCTTCTTTGGTTCTTTTATGGTACTTGTATACATTCTCAAATTTCTCTTTGCACTTTTTTGAGCTTCTATGATAACCAAGCTCACCTAGTTTCCTACATGTATTATATATAGATAGAAGAGATCAAGGAAGAGAAAGAGAGTGATATATTAAATTAAGATGATGATGATGATGATAATGATTGAACTTTATAATTAATCATATATATGTTCATTGAAAATGGAAATAAAACATTAAAAAAAAAAAAAAACTAAACTAAACTCTTTCACGTAGAAAAAGGTAAAACTTGAGATGAAGAAAAATAGAAATTAAAATACTAGTAATTAATACCATATATACTAAATTAAAACTCAAGGTAGTTCATACCTAAAAAAATGAACAATTAATTAATAAGCATATGAAACAAAGAAGTTGAAGAAGATTAAATTAAACTATGATACATGCAGTCATAATTCATATAAAAGAATTTAACTTAGATGATTCCATTGAATGGATTAAAATCTTACAACTCAAAATCTAAGATAGAAATGAATAATTATGATACTCTCTCCATCCTTTTCAAGAAGAAAAAAAAATGATTCTTCCAATCCAAGAATTTTTTGAAAAACTGATTTGGTTAACTTGGAAAATAACATATATAAAAAGCTTGATGAAATAAAGAAAAAGATAAGGAAGAAGAAGAAAACAAAAAAGAGAAGAAAGTTTAAATAAAAATTGTACTATACTATACCTTGAAACTTCTTCCCAAAGTGGACCCTTAAGACTTGAATCACGAAAAACACCATCCATATCTGATCTTATCTTCAAGAGAGCCAATGTTTCTTGGCGGGGCCACCTATTTCCACCACCACCACCACCACCACCACCACCGTTGATATTCATATTCATCTTCTCATCTTCCTCACCGCCGTTCACCGCCGGCGGCACGATATTCTCACCGGAATTAATATCCATAATAACTACTATTGCATCACCTATAGTTTGAGAGAAGAAGAAGAATAAAAAAAATAAACAAGAGGAATAGTATAGTATACTTGTATAGTTCTATCAAAGGGTTTTTATTATGCGCATTGAGATGCTTTCATGAGGGTGAAATATATTTCTTTATTTTTAGGTGGGATCTGTCAATTTTTCATTATTGATCTAGATTAAATTAATTAATAATAGATCAAAAAATTAATTAAGCCAGGTAACTAACTTTTGCTTTCTGTATTTGTATTGTGTGTGTAATTATTATGGTTGTTATTATTTTATATACTTTATGATTAGAGTGTTGGCTATGGAATCTTGAGATTTTTTTTTTTTTTTTTTATGTTTATTTTGTTAATAAATAAAAAGACAGGGTTGTATTATGTGTGTCATACGTAAGTGCTGGAAAAGTAGTTAAAGAAAATTATAATAGAGATAATAAAGATGAAGGGAAATATATTAAAATTTGAAAATTATATATAATATGATTTTGTGTATTTTTGGAAAAAAATTAAGGGATGTATAGTGGGAACAGCCTGCAGATAGCGACGATGGAGATAATAAGTTGGCCCATTTGTAGGTCACTTTGCCTATTGGGGGCTTTTGGATTTCAGTGGCTAAAGGGAGTTTGAAATTACTTTATTACCCTTGATATGGATGTCATTGACCTTTTCTTAATCTAGGGATTTTAAATTGTGATACTTCTTTAACAGAGGTGTAATGAGATTGGCTTAGGGGAGCTTTCAGTAGTTCTTGTATTGTACTTAGCATTTGGTCATTTTTCTCATATTTTCTATAGGAGATTAGCACCAAACATCACTTAGTAATAGGAGATTAGTGGCCACACACCCCATCTAAAAAGAAAAACAAATGTGCAATTGTGTCGAACAAAATCAAAATCAAAAGCAATAACTCCTTGATTTTGGAAGACGAATCCTCAAACCAAAAATGGGTTTAAGCATAAGATAGGTTCCGTTAGTCATTCATAAAAAGAATTGGAGAAACTAATGATTTTACCAAGTATCATTTCTAAAAAGAGACGGTGAGTTTGTTCATAACTTCTTCCACAATTGTTATCTTACTTAAAAAATGAGGTGTAACATTAGATAAATCCAAAGACAAAATAAATTTAAAAAAAAACAAAAAGAAGATATAAGTCAAATCCGCCATACCATAGAAGGATAAACATGCTAGAGCCGAGCACAAAGAAATCACCATTGGCAGAACGAAATCTTCCAAATGTAACAAGAACACCCATCTTTAAGAAACAAGTCAAAACTCTCAAGTCGTTATTGGATCAAGCAAATGATTAGATTCTTCAACCATTCGAAGAAAGTACACGCATGAATAGTCGAAAACCTAGCAAGATATCATTTCTAAGATATTAAAATAATTTTGTCTTCCATGTCCTCCAAATTTAGTGATTATCAATGTTGTTTTAAGATTTCAATGTGGACCAAACCACCAAGTATCAAATCATAGATATCCTTCAATCTTAGACCAGCCTCCCTACAAAAAAAAAACTCACTCTGGACAACAAAAGACCACCCAATCAACCTAAAAATTCTATACTACAACAAAACTATAGCTCAATATATTTTAAAAAGGTTAGAGAGCGTCTCTAAAGGACTATAACACAAACCAGAAGAAAGACCACATGTGTGTAAGACACACCACTTAAAACGATTCACTCTTGTTGGAGTATTGTTTCAGAGACGCAATCAATAGAAGACAATCACTTTATAGGATGCCCATCTAGTCTAAATTTAGGATAATATTTGACTCTTGCTATTTGTGAAGATATCAACATCAAGAAAAGCTTCTAAAGGGTATTATAAGTCGATGCAGCTGAAAAAAAATCATATTTCTCATGCCTCCATCATCATCTGTCTTAGTCCTAAGAAAATTTAGTTCCATAAAAATTCTGATGAATATTAACAACCAACCATTATTCCCAAACCACAAAAAAAGGAAAACCTCCACGTGAGATCCTAGTCCAAAGCTCGATTAACCCACTAACCAATCTCATCCACCATTTTATCTTATTAACTTGAAATAGAGCCTGCAAAAATCTATCCTTAAGAGGAGACTATCTCGTCCAACTGTCTTTCCAAAAAGAGGTGAGAAGTCTAAACTTTGTCTTCATTTTCAGACTCTCCACAAACTAATACGATGAGGCCCTAAAATCCTGAGAATAGTGACACCCTTCCACATGTAAAGAATCTCAAAGATTGAGAAACATACCTTCCAAACAGGAGGAGACGATATGGTCCACATATCTAACTGAAAGAATGTCTCTCCAAAGACCGATAATTTCATAAGGAAATCTACATTATCATTGACTTATCAAAACTAGATTAACCAACAAGAAGAAACCAATGAATTAACAAGTTATAAGTCCAATGTTCGAGTCCTGACAAGGGAGAAAAAGATACTAATATAACAATTAACATTAAAAACTCCAAACAAAAACCACTTTGAATCGGAGATAACATATTATTATTATTATTATTATTATTGTTATTATTATTATTATTATTATTATTATTATTATTATTATTATGACATAAATAATTGGTCCTATTAAATATTACACTTTGATTCTAGTCCCAATGAATATTACAATTTGATTATTAAATATTTTTGGGTTAATAGTCATTTACCTCCTGCAATGTAGGCGTGTTTTGATTTACTCTCTTTAAAAAATATATTTTGGATTATCCCCTGAAATTTTTGGGTACTTCTAAGCGTGTTAAAACCAGGGGGATAGGTCAAAAATATATATTTTATAGAAGGGTAATTTTTCCACCTGGGGAAAAAGACTTAGAATTTTAAAATTTTAGGGAGTAATTCAAAATTTATTTTTTAAAGAGGTGAATCAAAACACATCTATATTGCAGGGGTAAATGACAATTAACCAAATAATATTTTTTATTTATTTTTAGTTCTTATAAATGTAAAATATTTAATTTTAGTCTCTCTATCATTTGTGACTGAATGATTAAAATCAAATAATTTATAAATCATAAGATTAATTTTAAAATAAATAAATTTTTACAAAGGTTAAAATAAATGAACAAAATATAAAAAATAGTTTAAAGGATAAAAACAATAATATATTTTTTACAAAAAATAAAACCATAAAATTATATATTTACATGAATTTTAATTATATTATTATTATTATTATTATTATTATTATTATTATTATTATTATTATTATTATTATTATTATTATTATTATTATTATTATTATTATTATTATTATTATTATTATTATTTAAGTAAAGTATAAGCAATCATGAAGCCACGTGGGTGGGAGTAAATACAATGCATAGTTTAAGAAGTTAGTTAAGAAAAATACTAATTTTAGTCTATTTAGTTGTTAACAATGATTTAATTATGTTTTCCTTATAAGATTTGAATTAATGATTTATTGGTTAGATATAGATAATAGAAGTAGGTCATTTTATTATAGCAAACACCATTTATGAATGGAAGTAACTGGTGACAAATTCAGTTAGCTTTCAACCTAACATAATAAATAGAATGAAATTTTCGATATCTATTTTTTTTATAGCTAAATATCTTTTAACTCCACATGTTTCACCAATTATTTATTCTTTTGTTAGGGACCATTTCCATTGATGTATGCATATCACTACTTATATATTAAGTTAATTAATTTAATTAAGTAATTTCTTCCTCTTTTCTTTTTCTCCTTAGGTGTAAAAGAGAAGATTAAAAAGATGCATGTAAAAGAAAAGACCATAAAGTGGGTTTTATTTTCGTTATGTTTTGTTTTTTTAGATCTAAGAGGTCTATTAGTTCATAATGACCCCACAACGTGCTTCAACGTGATGGGTTCTATAAGCCAATATTATTTTATTTGGCTTTTATATAATAAAAAATGTCTGGCTATGAGAATTTAGGAAGTTCAATCAAAATCACCGTTATTTTTCTACTCTTTTTTTTTTTTTTAATGAAATCGCCCTTGTTTTTTAAGTGTTTTAGACAAGATTGAAGGTTTGAGTTATATTCATTTTGGAAGTAGGAATGGAGTAAAATACGGTGGAAAGAAGGTTGACCTATATAATTAATACTTCAATATACAAGCCACTGAGTATGTAAGAGAGAAAAGTGAATTAAAATTGTATTTTTAACTTGTTTCATGAAGTTGGTACTATCTTTATATATAGTAGAGAGGAAATAACAAACTTGTTATTTGTTAAGAGTGAAATGCGAATAGTCGTTGAATATGAATGCAGTTGAGATCTTTTGTGATCATTAGGTAGAGAGTGCTTGTGTGCATGGAAGATCATTTAAAAAACGAATCTTTGATCATGCGGGACCAAGTTGTGTTCATATGTCTTTTTGCTACCATTTTTGTTGTGAATAGGATACCTTAGAAACAAAGTATATTAGGTTTCTTTATAATCAAGAAACCCACAAGGGTTAGGATTTAGGGTTGCCAAAGATAACAACAAGGATGGACTATAAACTGTTATTCTTTCCTTTCTCTTAAAACAAGATTACAAGTATATTAGAATAACAAATAACTTCTCTCACTTTTGAATTAGGGGTTTATCTTCCTATTTTTCCTTATGCAAAATATGAGAGACTAGTATGCTATTTATAATAAAACTAACATACTAACCTAATGGGCTTTTTAACAATTATCCATTACAAGCTAACTTAGGGTACAAGCTAACTTAAACAATTGGATCCATAACACAAGGCCCAATTAAACAATAACATGTGAGCAGACTTCGACGACATGCTATTCGTACAAGGGTTTGTTCCAATATTCCACAAATCTTCACATTGGAACACACCCTATACCAACAAGAAACAAACTAGCTTTCTTCATGCAGCTTTATCAACTGCATACAGTGAAAAAACTTGCAATAGGGTAAAGTCTTGGTGATCATATCAGCAGCATTATGATCTGTCGAAACCTTCAGCACTTGGACTTCTCCATGCTCGATTACCCCTCTGACGAAATTCAACCTCACATCAATGTGTTTGGTTCGCTCATGGTAGGTTGAGTTCTTCGACAGGTGTATTTCATTTTGACTATCACATTTAGCAGTGATACTCTGACCTTGAAGTTTTAGCTCCTTTGCAAAACCTTCAAGCCACAATGCTTCCTTTACAACTTCAATTAGGGTGATATATTCTGCTTCAGTGGTTGATAAGGCAATAACCTTCTGAAGTGTTGCTTTCCAACTAATTGTTGTGCCAAACATAGTAAAAACATATCCAAAATAGATTTTATGGAATCCATACAACCTGCATAATCAGATTCGACATATCCTTCGATTACCGCTTTATTATCTTTACCCAAGGCTCCACCATAAATTAGGACTCTGCTCAGAGACCCATTTATGTACCTTAGAATCCATTTCAATGCTTGCCAGTGAGCCTTTCCAGGATTCGACATGTACATGCTTACAAGACTTACTGCATATGTTATGTCAGGTCTAGTACATACCATAACATACATCAAAGAACCTACTATATTAGCATATGGAATGCTATTCATATAAGCTCTTTCAACATCGCTACTGGGACATTGATTTGTACTTAGCTTGAATTGAGGGTTTGTTGGAGTCACAACAGGCTTTGAATTCGACATACCAAACTTATCAAGAATCTTCTTCAAGTATGCCTCTTGAGATAAGCATAATCTCGATTGCTTTCCATCTCTCCGAATGTCAATCCCAAGAATCCTAGACGCAGCTCCCAGATCCTTCATATCGAACTCCTTATTGAGTTCAGCCTTCACCCTCATTACATCTTCGACATTGTTGCTTTCTATTAGAATATCATCAACATAAAGCAACAAAATAACAAATGAATTACCAGGTCGAAATATGAAGTAAACACAATGGCCGAACTGACTTCTGATGAAACTTATGTATGCCATGAACTTGTTGAATCTCCTACTCCACTGTCGAGGAGATTGTTTCAGCCCATATAAAGATCTCTTCAGTTTGCATACATACTCTTCTTTCCCCTCTTCAACATACCTTTCAGGTTGCCTCATCGGGATTGTTTCATCAAGATCACCATACAAGAACGCAGTCTTCACATCCATCTATTCCAGTTCAAGGTCGAACTGTGCCACCACAGCAAGCAACATTCGAATGGACCTGTACTTCACAACAGGAGAGAGCACATCATTGAATTCGACACCTTATTTCTGAGTGAACCCCCTTGCAACCAACCTTGCCTTGTATCTCTTTGACGCCACTCCTTTGATTCCTTCCTTAAATTTGAAAATCCATTTACAACGGACTAACCTGGATCTAGCAGGTTTCTTGATCAGTACCCAAGTATTGTTATCATGAAGAGATTTCATCTCATCATCCATGGCCTTCAACCATTCAGTCTTATTTTGACTTCTCATAACTTCTTTATAGTCTCTAGGTTCTCCATCTAGAACCTAACTTGTAGATATTTAAGGCATAAGCTATAAGATCTGTATACCCAAGTTTCTGAGGTGGCTTGATAACTCTTCTCGATCTGTCTCTTGCCCGCAGTTAGTCATTATCAGTCTCCTCATCTTCGACAACAGTTTCTGCTTCTTCTTTGACTTCATCTAGCATGCAATTCAGCATCACTATGCTCCACCTCAACATGAATTTCTTCTTGTTCCAGCTCTTCGACAACATCGTCAGTTTTCTTGAAAGCCATGTCAGCTTCATTGAAAACTACATCTCGACTGGTGATACACCTCCTGTGACCTGGCTCTAGGCACCATAGCCTATAAGCTTTGACTCGTTCAGGATATCCCATGAACATGCATTTCAGAGCTCTAGGTCCGACCTTGTCTTGCCTAATGTGAGCATATGCTACACAACTAAATACTCTCATTTTGTCGAGATTTGGTGGATGTCCCGACCAAACTTCTTCAGGTGTATTCATATCTAACGCAGTCGAATGACATTTGTTTATCAGATATGTTGCTGTCAAAACAGCCTTAGCCCAAAACACCTTCTTCAAGCCAACACTAACTGTCGCTCCCCCGAAAATGTACCTGGTCAGATAGGGTACAGACGCGAACGGTCGGTGAAAAGAGAAAATGGAATGAAGATGAACAGAGTCTCCAGCTAGGCATTTTTATCCCGAAGGAAAGGTAATGCTGCATAAACCTAGGACAAGATGGATAAGACGGTTGCGAACCAGAGAAACTGAGAAAGGGGGTTGGTTACAACCTGGGAAGGTATTAGCACCCAGATTGTCCGTCGTACTCGACGGGATCCACGCTTACAAGATTGTGTTTAAAAGGGGTAGGTGTATGTGCTATCTGTGTGCAAAAGCTGGAAAAGAATATATAAGTGTCAGTGCAAAAGGTGAATTGCTCAGGAATGAGGCTTAGAAAAGAATGCTAAAAGAGGGGGATGACACAAAGACTTTTGTTCGATAACAGTTAAGTTATGCCTACATATCCTCTCGTGCAATGAGGAAGTCAGAACACCGTAGTTCAACTCAAAGAGACTGAAAGATAAATTGATTGGTGAACTGCTTACTTGTTTGTGCTCAAGTGTATGACTTGTCTGGCTCGAGTGCTAATTGTCTTGCATTAGACAGAAGAAGCAAGTTCTCGTTTGTGAATGAGTGTGATGAGAAAATAATCCCGAAGGAGACGATTATTGTTTGTTTTTGTGTTTTCAGTTTTTTATTGTTTTTTGGTGTTTTGCATAGGATTATGAGCTTAAGCCTAAATCAAAGGTTGTAAACTCATTATATCCTCCCTGATTAGGGATAATGAGCCTACTTAAGTATGAGATAAGCATCTCAACTTAATTACCATGATGATGTAGGATTAAGATCATTAACCTACTTGTGATTATTAAGATGTTTTTGGTTTTTTTTGTTTAGTGTTAAGTAATGAGTTTAACCTCTAATCACAGATTAGTGAACTCATTACACCATCCTAATAGAAGGATAATAGATTAGAACACTTAAGCTGAGGAAGATACATCAACTTAATCCATAGTTAGGGATTAAATTCATTGTATAACAAGCCTTTATTAAATGGATTTTAATTAAGGGATGAAATTAAGAAGTGGATTTTATGGTTTGTAAGACAACTTGAGGGGGACTTGTCCATTAAACACTAGGGTTAGTCCCTCTAAACCATAAGGAAGAGATAAAACCCTAATGTAAGACCCAAGTTACAAGATAAAGTCTTAGTGATTATTAAGTGTTTTAATTAAGAGATGTAAACCAATTAAAGGTTTAACATTAAGGATTAAAGTTATACACTTCATCCCAAGATAAGGATGCAGGCATAACCCTAATTCAAAGTCCTAAAACTTTAAGTGTTTAGTCTCTGATTATGAGATGAGAAAAAGAGACTCAAGGAGACTCAAAGTTAAAAAGCTAGGGGGGACTATACACAACCCTAAAAATTATCATTCTTGGATATCCTATGGTTTGTAAGGCTTGAGAAGGATCTTCAAGGAAGCCACCAATGGAAGAAGCAGATGAAAGGAGGAAGAAGCAGAAGAAATAAGTAACTTACTTCATTGAAGAAGATAAGTAACTTAAAGAAAGAAAGTGAGAGATGAACACAAGTGAGCAAGCCCACTCAAAGACAATAAAAAATGCAGCAAAGATGCAAATGAAGAAGATGAAGAGAAATGAGAAGTGAAGGAAAATCCACTTCTCAAATTAACTTACCACCTGAAAATGTTAGCACAAGATGCATAAGGAAAGAAAAGAAATGAAACAATGTATATGCAAAGGCAAAGACTAAAACCAGAAGCATACACATGATGCAAATGATGCTATGACATGATGCAAAGGCATACAAAGTGCAATGAATGGTCATACAGAAATGAGATGCAAATGGAAGCATGCTTTGAAGTTTAAAAGTTCATGAAAGTTTATGAAAGGAAATGAATGCAAATCATGGAAAATGAATGAAGAAATGATCAATCATGATTCTAACATGTCCTAAGATGCCTAAGATGACATATGAATGTATGAAATGTCATGGCAAGTTCATGTATGGATGCATAAGCAAGATGAATGCAAATGAAGATGCAAAATTAGGGTTTTATGGAAGTATGAGATGCACATGAACAAAACAGAAGCATATGACATGATAAAAATTTGAAACCACACTCAAACAAACCCTAAACCTATACTAGGTTACCATCCCAAGGGGGAGGTCAGAAGCCAAACCTAGAAGGAGTTATGAATTTCCTAAGTTTCTAGGGTTTTATGGGTGATCTTTAATAAAAAATGCTAAACAAATTGAAAATAAAATATATATTCATGCCAAAAATATCCTAGAAACTACATGATATGCACAAAACAATGCAAAAAGAATCATCTTCAAACTCTTCTTGGTTACGCAGAAAAGATTTTTCCAAGTTAGGGTTCAAAAATAGGATTTAAATGACCCTTAATTCAAATAAAATTCTCAAATGATCATCAAACCTAAAAAGAAATTTGTGTGAAGAGTTTGAAAATGTTTCTAAATGCAAAGGGATGATTCATGATTTTTTTTGGTGATTTTTAGAAACTTAAATGGTATTTTAATTAATTAAATTCAATTAATTAATTAAAATTAACATTTAAATATTTTAAAAATACAATTTTTGTGCATAAAATAAAATAAAAATCATTTTTTGATTAAGAAAAATATTTGGAATAAAAATGCAATAGGAAATATTTTTGGGATTTTTCTAAGTATTTTAAAATAAATATGCAAAAGAAATAGAATAAAAATGAATAAAAATGAATTAAAAGGGAAAGTCAGTTGCAATCTAAGGGTCCTAATTCAAACCTGCCTTACATACTCAGATTAGGGTTAATGACCCTCAGGTGGCCGGAGAAGACTTCCGATCGTCTTCTCCGGCGAGACCTTCATCCTATCTCTCTCAAAATGCCACTAAAACACATCAAACTCTCCAGATTCACTCAACTAAACATCCTAAACAAGAATCTAACAACAAAATCCATTTATTTTTCATGAATCAAGAGAAACGAACAAAATCATTTTCCCGGGCAAAGTTTCAGACAATCAGTACATGCTTATTTCTTGATCATTTTCAAAACCAAACACATCCCCATGATCAGTGCAACATATAGAATAATATAAGAACCTAAAAACACATTTCTGGAAAAAATGTTCTTGAGGTTACCTGAGTTGAAGCTTTCGAAACTGGAACTTTCTGGGCTCTTCTTTGGTGCTTTTCCACTCCCCTTGATCCCCTTATGCTTCTGGAATGCTTGAAAGGAGTTTATATGAAGTGTTTTGAAGGTTTCAGTTCAGAGGTGAGGGAAATCGTGTTTTTGTTTGAGGTGGTTTCAGGCCAATGTGAGGGGTGGGAAATGATCCTGGGGTTATGTGGAGATGATTGGTGAAAGAATTTTGCAGTTTTGATGGCTGGTTTTTGAATTTCGAAGAGATGAAGTTTGAGAGAGATTTTGTGTAATATGAGCTTGGCTGTGTTTCAGGCTTGTGTGTTGTGTGTTATAGCTTGCATAAAGTCCACATATCATGTCTTGATAGGCCATAAGAGTTGGTGTGGGCTATGCTGATTGGTATGGGTGATTTTGCAAAAAGTCAAGTTTGGTTGTACTTGAGGTATGGGTCATGGCAGGCTTGGTTGCAAGGGGTGTCTGGCCTCAACTGAGTTTAAGGAGGTCCATAGGATTGAAATAATGCAGTTGGATCACTTGATGCTAGGGTTTCTATGTGTTTTGCAAATTTTCCCCTTTTGGTGTATCTTGTGATTCAAGGCATGAAACCTTCCAATTCTTGGGCCAATTTTGATGCTTTGAAGTTGTTTGATCATGTTATGTCACATTTGGGCACATTAGAAGTCATTAGAAGCCTTGGCAAGTGGTTTTGCAAAAATCCCTCTTTGGTGCATTCTTGAAAATTATAGGATTTTTGCCAACTTTGAAAGATCATAACTTGAGTTCCATAATGAATTAGAACATGTTCTTGTACTTCTTGAAAAGGGAAAGACCTAATCTACAACTTTCATGACCAAGAATTTTTCATTTGAAGCATTTTTGATCAAGAAAGAGGAGGTTGAAGAACTTTCCCAAAATGGAAAGTTTCCATTACAAGTCATTTCCATTTTTGGCAACTTTTGGTTTAGCTCAAATTTCTTCAATTTTGTGAACTTTAAAGCACTTAAATGATCAAATAAAGATCATATAACTTCAATTTGATGAAAATACCCCTTTGGTTCCATTGTTTGGGGCCTCAGATGCCCTGATTTTGCTCTGACTTGCTCAAGAAGTTACCCAGTGAACAAATGACTTCCATAATGAATTTCTTCCAAACTTGATAGACATGATCCTTATAACATCTTAAGAACATTAGAAACAAGAATGGACCAAAAATTTGGAGTTGAGGCCTCTGAAACCAAAACCCTAATTTTGGTCATCTGTGTAGTGGAAACCCTAGCTCTGCTTCCATGCTTTGCAAGTTCTTGTGATTTCTTGACTTCCTTGAACTTTGAGGGAATTAATATGATGATAGAACACACATGGACCCTCTTGGAATGCTTGGAGGCCTTTGGAGTGGCTCAGATGGATCCCTGGATTGCTCAGATCACAAACCCTAGATGCAGATGAATTTGAACTATGCAGATGAAACAAATATGCAATATGAGATGATATGCTTAAACTTATGCAATCATGAAAGATCACAAGCCATGGTGGAATTAGTGAGGGAAACTTTGGGGTGTTTACAGCTGCCCCTATTCAAACATGAGTTAGCTGTGCAGGGTGTAAGAGTTTGGCTTAACAGACAAACAAGATAACTTGTGGTTGAATACCAAAGACAGTCCGAAATTTGCACTCACTGGGGATAAAAAGAAAAGGGATGTAAATTATAAAAGACAGTATGGTATGCTTATTAAGGGAAAACGATGGAGGACGACCATCTAGCAGAGGACGACTGCTGGGGATAAAGTGGTAAGCTATGCACTGACGGGGACGGCCGACAAGCTGGGGAAATAAAGAGATCATGATGGGGACGACCATCAAGTAAGGAAACAAGATTCTCTAGGGATTGAAGTAAGGCACTGATGGGGACGGCCATCAAGCTTGAAAAGTAAAGTAAACAACGATGGGGACGACCATCGGGTTAAAGAATAAATGAAATAATGATGAGGCACAATCATCAGAGGTGAAGGACGATCATCTAGAAGGGGACGGCTGCTCTTTGTCACGACATAGGACGAATGTCGAATAGAAAAGGTCGACGATGGGGACGGCCATAGGATACGCATGATAAAGGACAATCATCAAGAGGTGAAGGACGATCACCTAGCAGGGTACGACTGCTCTCGGGGTTTTATCACGACATAGGACGAATGTCGGATAACAAAATCAACGATGGGGATGGCCATCGGATAAAATAATGAAGGACGATCATCAAAAGGTGAAGGATGATCACCTAGAAGGGGACGACTGTTCTTTATCGCGACATAGGACGAATGTCGGATAGAAAAGAGTTCCAATAATGGAGATTCTACTGGGGAAAGGATGAAGGACGGTCATCCAAAGGTGAAGGACGATCACCTGGAAGGGGACGGATGCTGAAAGTATCACGACATAGGACGAATTCCGGATATGAGAAAAGTTGTTCTGCTGGGGAATGGTAAACACGGACGAGTGTTTTATGCTTTCCAGAATAAAAGATGTAAGTGTTTTGATGCTGTGTATAGATTAAAGATGCAGACGAGCATCCCTAGGACCATGATACGGACGGGTATCTGTAGAAACAAACGTTGGCGCGTATTCAGAGATGATGATACGGACGAGTACCAACTGGTTAACAAAGAACACAGACGAGTGTCGAATTTGTGGGGAATAATAACATATACAAGATACGGACGAGTATCAGAGACTTCTGTATAAGTATGAGTGAGGATTGTTTGTTAGTGAAGTATGAGCAAGACACAGATGAGTGTTCGACTTGCTGGGGAGTGTATGACACGGACGAGTGTCAAGAGAGAATGTATAGGTTATGAACAAACATTCGTATACGAGAGTGTAAAAGGTATTCTGGCAACCTGTGGGGACAGGATGACACGGACGAGTGTCAAAAAGAGTGTGTTATGAACAAGTGTTTTGTTTGCACCAAGTGATTTGGAAACCATGTTGGGGAAAGGTGACACGGACGAGTGTCAAAAGGGTATGTATAGGTTTCTGGATGCAAAGAGGATATTTTTGCTTATATCCGCGGGGGGGATGATATGACACGGACGAGTGTCGAAAGAGTATGTATAAACAGGAATTTATGTTGGAGAGTGCAAAAGGGGACGCTTTGGCTTTTATTTGCAGGGGATGTGAGCTTTATATATTGTTGATGAGATACTGATGGTATTTGCAAGTGACTGGCCCGAACCTGGCTTGTGATCATGCAAATGTTTGACTTTTGCCGTAATGCTCCGTATTAGACGGAATGCTACGCTCTGTGGGGAAAAATGATGTGAATTCTATGATTATGCAAAAAGAAACCGATCCAGAATTTGGATCCCACTGAAGATTAGATCTCTGGCTGATCTGCTTGGAGGGATGCCCAGTTGGGGGAAACCATTGGTGGATCTGTTAGGATATACAGCTCTGCTTAGGGAAATAGATCATTGATAGAACTATCCTGTAAGGAGAAACCCAACTGGGGAGAAGGAAGCTTTCGTCACTTTGTTGCGTGAGAGTTTTAGGCATTGCTCTTCTGGGGAGAGGCTGGAACTTCTGTGGGGAGATTGGCTGGGGATGCTCCTGTTGAGTATACCTATGCTAGATATGAGGAGGCTTTGACAACTCCGTTGGGGAAAATCATTCCAGATACTGTTCGGGGAGGAGGTATGCTGGGGAAGTGTGTTTGGCATGCCCCATGCTGCATATTGAATACCTGCAATCCGTTAAGACAAGAAAAACGCACAAGTATCTCGATGTATCCTTTACCGGATTCCGTCATAGGAGTTAGGCTTTCCTGAAAGTAAACTTATTTCCTGCAAGCATTTATTAAAAATGGCTCATTTGTTTTATGCAAGTACTGTATCATGAATATTGGACATTTTGCAAACGAAACAAAAATGTACAAAACGAGGTATGACTGAAAACTCTGATTTTATTAATCTGGGTACCCTGAACTGGCAGATACAGTCAAAGAAACAGATCCCTGGAATGAGGAGATTGTTACAAGTTGACAAAAAAGTAAAAGTACTGGCAATGTTGACGACGCTCCGATGAGCGTCCTTTGCTATGACCTGTATGACCTTGACGTTCTTCTCATTTTGCTTTCTGAAGGAGGTTAATTCTGACTGATGCTTTGTCCTTTCGAAGCTTGCCATGTTATGAATGACACAGACGAATTCAGAATGCAGTTGTTCGCTTATTCCCTGATTTTGTGTGGATCGCCCTTTCGGGTTTTCAATCCACCGGGATACCCATTTTTGCCTGAGCTGTCCAATACGGCTTTTCAACTCAGCGGGTACACATTTTTTTTATTTTTCCCTTATTTTTGCCCGAGTCTTTTATTCTATTTTTGACTCGCCGGGATGCCCAATTTTTGCCTGGACTTACATTCTGTTTTTATGTCCAGCGGGTCATTTTATGCGAAGTATTTTTTAACTGTATCTGAATTCACAGGGGATAAGAAATCTTCACCATCCATAGTAGTGAACATCAGTGCTCCACCAGAGAAAACCTTCTTTACTATGAATGGACCATCGTAATTTGGAGTCCACTTTCCCCTGTAGTTTGTATGAGGAGGAAGTAATCTCTTCAGCACGAGATCTCCCACTTGGTATTCCCGAAGTCTGACTTTCTGATCGAAGGCTCTCTTCATCCTTTTCTGATATAGCTGCCCATGACAGATTGTAGCTAACCTCTTTTCTTCGATCAGATTCAGTTGATTGTACCGAGACCGGACCCACTATGCTTCATTCAGCTTTACATCCATCATTACCCGTAAGGAGGGTAATTCAACTTCAACAGGTAGGAAAGCTTCCATACCATATACCAGTTGATAAGGTGTTGTCCCAGTGGACGTTCTGATTGAGGTTTGATACCCATGCAAAGAAAATGGTAGCATTTCATGCCAGTCTTTGTAAGTAACCACCATCTTTTGCACAATCTTCTTAATGTTTTTGTTTGCTGCCTCAATAGCGCCATTCATCTTTGGCATGTAAGGAGAAGAGTTGTGATGTTGGATTTTGAAGTCCCGACACAGTTCTGCCATCATTTTGTTGTTCAAATTGGAACCATTGTCAGTAATGATTCTCTCAGGTACTCCATATCGACAAATGATGTCTCTTTTTAGGAATCTAGCTACCACTTGTCTGGAGACGTTTGCATATGAGGCTGCTTCAACCCACTTGGTGAAGTAATCAATGGCTACCAGGATGAATCTATGGCTATTTGAAGCAGTCGTTTCGATCTTTCCAATCATGTCAATGCCCCACATGGCAAAGGGCCAAGGTGAAGACATCACGTTCAACGGATTTGGAGGCACATGCACCTTGTCTGCATAGATCTGAAATTTATGGCACTTTCTGGCATAGGCGTAATAGTCTGCATCCATTGTGATCCAGTAATAACCTGATCTTAACAGTTTCTTAGCCATTGCATTCCCTCCTGCATGGGTACCGAAATATCCTTCATGCACCTCGTGCATCAGCAAATCTGCTTCTTTCTTATCAACGCATCTGAGCAACACCATGTCAAAGTTTCGCTTGTATAATGAACCATCAACATTAAGGAAGAAGCTACCGGCCAGCCTTCTTAATGTCTTCTTATCATTGGATGATGCCCCAGGTGGGTATGTTTGATCCTCTAAGAAGCTTTTGATGTCATGGAACCACGGCTTGTCATCTTTGGCAATGTCCACAGAGAATACGTATGCTGGTCGGTCTAGTCTGGATACCGAAATCCGAGGCACATAATTTGCAGTCTGAACTTTGATCATGGAAGAAATGGTAGCTAAAGAATCTGCAAACTGATTTTCATCTCGAGGGATGTACTCAAGTTTGACTGTTGTAAAGAAAGTTAATAATTTCCTCGTGTAATCACGGTATGGAATCAAATGCTCTTGGTGGGTGTACCATTTGCCGTTGGTCTGATTGACTACCAAAGCAGAATCTCCGAATACAATTAATGTCTTGATCCTGAGGTCAATGGCTTCCTCAAGACCCATGATACAAGCTTCGTATTCAGCTTCGTTGTTGGTGCAGGCAAAGGTGAGCTTTGCCGAGAAAGGCATATGAACTCCTTTAGGTGTAATAAGCACTGCACCAACTCCACGACCATTCATATTGACAACCCCATCAAACATCATTGTCCATTCTTCTTCCAGGTCAGGCCCTTCAGTGTGAACAGGCTCTTCATGATCTTTTGCTTTTAGGAACATGATATCTTCATCAGGGAAGTCAAATCTCATTGGTTGGTAATCATCAATGGGTTGCTCAGCCAGATAGTCAGACAGTACACTGCCCTTGATGGCTTTTTGAGATGTGTAATGAATGTCATACTCTGTCAAAATCATTTGTCATCTTGCAACCCTTCCGGTAAGTGCTGGCTTCTCGAATATGTACTTGACTGGGTCCATCTTTGAGATCAACAAGGTAGTGTGAGTTAACATATACTGTCTTAGTCGGCGAGCAGCCCATGCTAAAGCGCAGCAAGTTTTCTCGAGCAGTGAATAACGTTTTTCACATTTGGTAAACATTTTGCTTAGGTAGTATATTGCACACTCTTTTCGACCAGACTCGTCATGCTGGCCCATCACACACCCCCATTGATCCTTCTAATACTATCAGGTACATTATTCGAGGTCTTCCTTCAACTGGAGGCATAAGAATTGGAGGTTCTTGTAAGTACTCCTTGATTTTGTCAAAAGCCTTCTGACAATCTTCATTTTACCTGACTGTTTGTTCCTTTCTTAACAATTTGAACAAGGGCTCACAGGTTGCAGTAAGGTGAGATATGAACCGTGAGATGTAGTTCAATCTACCTAAGAACCCCCGAACTTCTTTTTCAGTCCTAGGTGCAGGCATATCTTGAATAGCTTTGACTTTGTTAGATCAACTTCAATTCCTTTTTCACTTACAATGAATCCCAGCAGTTTAACGGACCGCACTCCGAATGTGCATTTGTTGGGGTTTAACTTCAGCTGATACTTTCTCAGACGCTTGAACAACTTCAGCAGATTTACCAGATGATCTTCTTCAGTGAGGGACTTGGCAATCATGTCATCCACGTAGCATTCAATTTCTTTGTGGATCATGTCATGGAATAACGTTACCATAGCCCGTTGATAAGTAGCACCAGCATTCTTTAGTCCAAACGGCATTACCTTGTAACAAAACGTGCCCCAAGGTGTGATGAAGGTAGTCTTCTCCATTTCTTTGGGTGACATTCTGATCTAATTATACCCTGAAAAACCATCCATGAAGGAAAACACTGAGAACTGAGATGTGTTGTCGACCAATACATCAATGTGAGGTAATGGGAAATCATCCTTTGGGCTAGCTCTATTTAGATCCTGGTAATCCACACACATCCGTACTTTGCCATCCTTCTTAGGTACTGGTACAATATTAGCAACCCACGGTGGGTAACTAGTTACAGCAAGGAAACCGGCGTCCCACTATTTTTGTACCTCTTCTTTAATCTTCATTGCCATATCTAGATGAGTACGGCGTAACTTTTACTTCACTGGAGGGCAATCTTCTTTCAAAGGCTGCTTGTGCATAACAATATCCGTATCTAGACCTGGAATGTCTTGATAGGACCAAGCAAAGACGTCGATGTATTCTCGAAGCATGTCAATGAGCTGTTCTTTTACTGACGCATGCAGACCGACCCCTATCTTCACTTCCTTCAAATCCTTTTCGGTACCAAGATTCACTGTCTCAACCTCCTCCTGATGAGGAGTAATCACTTTCTCTTCTTGTCTCAATAACCTGGCTAACTCTTCAGGTAACTCATAGTCTTATTCAACCCCTTCATCAGCTTGATTAATTGGATTGTCGAAGTCATACAAGGTCATAACAGTGTTGTTGTCGCTGCAATCTGGAGGATAATCTCTGCAAGGGTTGAGATTTGTTCGTTTTAGTGATCAGTTTTAATCTTGTTTAGAAAAAGCGAAAATGAAGTTATTTATTTTGAAAACATTGCCATTTTATTGTTTTGTACAAAAGTAAAAAAATGAAAAGACAGTGAGCGAAAAAGAGACTTGTTTGCAAAAGATGTCCGATATTCATTGATAATTCATTTGCAAAAAATTACAATATGGCCCTATTACAAAATGAGTCTTGACACCTTGGGCAAGATGCAGGACTTGATGCATGCTAAAAAGACAGGAAATAATAATTACTCTGCAGGAGTAACCCTTATAATTTCCTGGGAAGACCAGTTAAGGACTTGATTCCCCGGGATCCTTGGACGTATCCAGCTCTCCAGGTTGCGGTCGCTTTCCGCCTCGTCTTCCAGGTTGTTAACAACATCTGGGGTGAGCATCCCCCACTGATGAATTTAGGCTCTTTCGCAGCCTCTGATTGATCTTGTCGGAATGGTTTGTAACCCAAACCGAATCTATCCTCCTTCTTTTCCACCGGCAGCAGCTTTCCCCAACCTTGGGCATTACCATCTTCAACAACCTTCTGGGCTTGCTGATAGGAGACAATTGAAGTACCTATCCTATCCTCCTGGGATGCAGTAAATACTTCAGTCGTCGCCTCATTGACATTCAGGGCCTCAAACCCTTGGCTCATAGTTTCATGGATTTCACCATCCATCTCAATGTATTTATACGTAGCCAGATGGTTAACAAAGATGTCCTCCTCACCACAGATGGTGATAATCTATCCTTCCCACTCATATTTCAATTTCTGGTGAAGGGTCGACGTTACCGCGCCTGCGGCGTGAATCCATGGTCGATCCAACAAACAGCTGTAGGCCGGTTGAATGTCCATCACATAGAAATTATTCTTAAAGACCTGCAGACCGATTATCACTGGTAGCCCCACCTATCAAAGAATAGACCTCTTAGAGCCATCAAAAGCCCTGACCACAAGGTTTCTTGGTCGGAGAGCTATTCCATCATATTCGAGCTTGACAAGTGCTTTCTTCGGCAGGACATTGAGTGAGGACCCAGTGTCCACAAGAACATGAGATAGTACAGCTCCTTTGCACTCCAGGGTTATGTGCAAAGCTTTGTTATGGTGATGTCCTTCTGTGGTCAAATCAGCATCAGTGAAACCTAGCCCATGGCTAGTATTGACATTAGACACCACTGTTTCCAACTGATTCACTGTGATCTCTTCTAGCACGTAAGCAGCGTGCAGAACTTTGAGTAGTGCATCCCGATGGGCTTCGGAACACAACAGCAAGGATAGTATTGAGATCTTAGAAGGAGTATGATGGAGCTGGTCCACAACTTTATAGTCACTTCTTTTAACTATCCTCATATATTCATCCACATCCTGATCAAAGGATGATTTATGATTCTCTTTCGGTGCAGATTCTTCAGGTATCACACTCTTCCATTTGGCTTTGGCAGCAGCCTCTGCCTCAGTATTGGTTCTGGGAGCTTGTGACACAAAGAGACGTCCGTTTCGGGTGAAGCCTCCGCCTCCCCTGACATTGTCCACTTGGGGAGTAGGAACTGAAGAATCAAGAAAGACTTTTTCTACATTGCAGTAAAAGTCAGCAACATAATACCATGGTACAACACTGTCTTTATCATAAGGAGTTGGCCCGGGCACCATGATGGTGACTGGGCTCACTGCAGCAGAAGTTGGAACCGTTATCATCTGTGGATTGTAGAAGATGGTGACAGGTCTTCTGGTGGATGTTGGTGGTGGTGAATTGAAGCTTGGTTGAAACTGTTGTTGAGATTTTTGAAAGTTGCTGGAATTCGGGACCATTGTCGGGTCATAATAGATAGTAACTGTGGAGACATCATTGTTGGTGGTTACTGGAGTTGTAGAAGGAGATGAAATGGAACTGTTGTTTGTTGAAGTGAAGGAAGTCATGGTTGCTAAAGTTGTAGATGAATCAGTAGGAACAATGGTTGTTGCAGTTGTAGAAGAATCACTTGTTGTTGATAAAAGGGTTGCTGGTGTTGTAGAAGCTGTTGTGGTAATTTGCAGAATGCCTCCTTTGATCAAGCCATTAATGCCATTCCTCAAGCTTGCACACCCATTCTTGGAAACTTTGCATGATTCACAACAGGCCTTACAACCTGGGAACACTTGGCATTTTAAAAGCTGGGCTTTAACCTCTGCCAGAGGTGTTTGAATACTTGCAATATCTTCTATTAAACTCATGGGTGAGCCTTCCTCTATAGCATTAATCCTTGGCCCACTGTGGCTTGGCATAGGATTTTTCATGACATTGGGAGGTGGTGCAAAGTTCAGGGCCTTTGAATCTACCAGATCTTGGACCTTCATATGCAGAGCTCTGCATTTTTCCGTGGAGTGACCAGGTGCATTAGAATGAAAAGCACACCTAGCGTTGACATCATAATTTCTTGGAAGGTTTTGAGGATCAGGTGGAGCTAATGTCCCCAACTCAACAAGATTGAGCTTTAGGAGTTGTGGCAGCAGTGTAGCATATGGCATTGGAATAGGGTCAATCACTCTGTTGATCTGAGATGGCCGTTGTTGAAAAGGGCGTTGTTGTTGATTGTTGTTATTGTTGTTGTATGACCTCTGTTGAGGAAACTATGGTTGTTGCGGATAGTGTTGTGATTGTTGAGTATACTGAGGAGGTGGAGCAGGGATAGTAACAACAACAACTGATCTGGGCAGATATTGGGGTCTCCCTCTTCCCATGTGTACAAAGTTTGTTTCACCATATCTACGGGGTCCAGCAAATGGCTTCCTTGCACTGCTTGAACTAGCACCGTTGTCGGAGATCTTTCCCATCTTTAGTAGGCTCTCAATTCTTTCCCCAGCTATCACCACGTCTGCAAAGCTGGTGGAAGAAAATGCAGCCAATCTGTCAATATAGGTACCCTGAAGAGTATTCATGAACATGTCTGCCATCTCCCTTTCAGACATCGGGGGTTGAACTGCAGCAGCCAGTTGCCTCCACCTTTGGGCATACTCTCTAAAGCTTTCACGGGAAGATTGATACATTCCCATTAGAAGGGTCCTGTTTGGAGCCATGTCCAGGTTATATTGATACTGACGGATAAAAGCTTCATCCAAGTCTTTCCAGTTTCTTACTATGGCTCTGGTCAAGTGGGAATATCATTCTCGGGATGCCCCTGTCAAGCTATCCTCGGAGTAAAACATCCACAGCTTCTCATCCATGGTGTAGGATTTCAACCTCCCCAGGAAAGATTGAAGGTGGGTGCGTGGGCAGGATGTGCCATTATATCTTTCAAAACACGGGGGTTTGAACTTGTGAGGAATTCTCACCCCTTCCACCAATCCCATGTCCATGACATCAAAGCCTAGAGAGTTTTGGGATTCAAGAGACCTCAGTTTCTCTGCAATTTCATCCAATCGACGGTCGTAAACTTCGTCTCCATCCCCGACCACAGTAAATTGTTCTTCTTGAGGATCCTCTTGCAAGACCCTTCCTCCAGTAGTGTTACCCTGGGTATTTCTTATGGCATTGATGTCTAGGTTCATATGAGGTCCAAACTCTGGTGGATCAGTGCGAGGTTGCACGTGATCATTGTTACTGGTACTTCCTGTACCTGGATGGTGTTCCTCGGGAGTTTGTCGCTCAACTAACTCCCTTAGTTTTTCCTAGCTCTGAGCTAGACCAGTCATCACTGTCATGAATTAAGTCATTTGATTTCTCATCTCAACCCTTTCATTGGCCATCTGGGCCCTCACTTCATTCAGGTCTTGTTGAACTTGATCCATCTGTAGTCCCGGAAGATTGTTTCTTGTCGGGTACCGGTGTATTCTGTTGACAGGGAACACTTTTCTGCGAGCAATGTTTCCTGAAACCACAACAAAGTGAGTAACAACAACAACAAAAAAACCTACAAAACAAAGAAAATGTTAGTATGCAATGCAGGATGCCTATACATCTTCCAAGGGTATCCGGTTTGGTTCTTTGGTTTTGACCCTTCCAGACCTCGAGGAAATGCTGATGATGTTGCAGAGAGATAAAGCCCACCAAAAGTAATACAAACCATATATATTACAAAGAGTGAAGATACATAGTTTGATTACAATAATATTCCCATGGCGGGTCAAAATACATCAACAAAAAGAAAATACAATCAAAATGAAGTACAAACAAAAAGAGTCAAACATCCAATCCAAAGTCATATTCTCTGACTTCCTTTAGGAAGGCCTCAGTCATTGGACCTACTGGGTGCTCTGTGATAGTCCTGATGAGGAGGTTCCTGGTAGCAATGGCATTGGTCATCTTCTTATGCTTATCCTGATCCTTTGACCTCTTTAACCCCGCCCGAAGTTTCAAATTAGATATCTCCTTATGTGCTGCTAACAATACTGCCTGATTCTTCTTCTCACCAGCCTCCAGTTGCTCTATCTTAGCTTGGGTCCTTTGATCTTCTTGTGCACGAGCCTCAGTGATCCTGATCCACCTAGCCTGGCTCTCCTCTAAATAATGCTCTGCCCTAGCCTTCTGAGTCTTTGCTTCCTTGCAAGCATTCTTCATTACTAACTCCCATGCTCTAGCCTTTCTAATGTAGTCATTCGTCTTCTCAATCTTGGTCAAGTGCTCAATCCGGAGCCTCTCTAACCTCTCATTATCCAAACGGCTGTCATTCCTCTCCCAGAGAGTCTTCTTCAAGGCTTCAGAAAGCTGAGTATCCCTCTCTTTTAGTTTCTTAAACTCTTCCAAAGTGACAGTAGCTGCAGGTTGCACTGTTAAAGGTCCAGGTACATCTTCCAATGTGAATAGCATCCGGGTGATCTATGCCCTGGTACGAGAACAATCAAGATATTGTGCTGAAGCAATGTGTTACACTTACCCAGAATGGCTGTCCCCTTAGTCTGAATATTGTCCCAGGCCCAGGCTGCCTGTCTGACAATAGCAGAATTGTGCTGGATGTCACAATAGAGGGTTTCAGTCAAGTCTTTCCCTCTTGGGGGATGAACCAAAGCATATCCTAACTGTATCTTGAAGAGCAAAGGGTTGTAGTTGATGCATCATTTTACTCCAATCAAAGGCACATTAGGATATTGCCCACAGCTAGTAATGATGTCTTTGCCCTTGGTGCTCTGAGTGCATCATCTGATGTCTTATGATGTCAAGGAAATCAATCTCTTAGCCCAGTTCTTTGGCTGATGAGGGTTCAGGAAAGTGTCTGACTTTGGCAAATGTCTTAACAACCAACATCAATAGAGGGGAGCACAACATCTGACCAGTCTTCCTCTTTGCTTCTCATTCCTCTGGTGTACTGAATAATAGAAGTCTCCAAGCAAGGTAGACACTGGGTTCCTCAGTAAGAATAGGTGAATGGAATTATTGCTTACAAACTTTGGCTCGTCTGCAAGTGCCAAGAGTGCACAAACAACATCCCACTTCCCTACTGCAGCATGCAGGGTGGCCTGGGAGATCAAGAAGTCTAGGTGAAGGCCTGGAACCCCAACCTTGGTGGTCATGCTTTGATCAATGAGGGCAGACTCCAAATGCAATCCCTTAGCTATGTCTTCATTCTTTGGAGCAACCATCTCAGGGTTGAAAGGAATCTCCCTCCTGATAGGACCTCCTAACAACATGGAAAATTCTTCTAGAAGAGGTCCCAACTAAAAATCAGGGAATGTGAAGCATCTGAGAGGAGGATCATAAAACTGTAAGCAAGTATGGATCATGCTCCTCTGGGATGCATCCAGGTCCATGATCATGTCCAATATACCTCCATAATGTTCTCTGAATAATGGGACTTGATCAGGAGTAATGAGAGACTGGATCTGCCTGATGCCTGTCAGGGTGGGCTCAAAGAAGTGGTATGTGATGTTGCTCTTTCTGGAAGTGTCCATGCTGACAATGAGTGATGATAAAGAAGACTGAGGGTGGCTGCTTGATGAAGGTCACTGGAGAAGATGCTGAAGATGGGTCTCAGATGAAGACAGACTGGAGGGGAATCTCTGATGAAGACAGACTGGAGGGGAATCTCTGATGAAGACAAACTGATGAAGGCTGGAGAAGGAACTCTGATGAAGATGCTGGTGTAGGTAACTGAAGAAGTCTGAGCAGCATAATAGGTCAAAACCAAACCAAAGATAAGAAGGTGGATACCCTGTAAAACAAATAGGCAAATGTTAAATGATGCAAAATGATGTATGTAGAATGATATGCAAAGGGTTTGTGATCAAGTGTTGGATCTGTTATCTGCCTTGATAGGGTCCATGTGTGTTCATAAGTCCGGGTGGAGGCTTAGAAATCCAGTAACCAGGTGGGGGACTCAAATAAAGAGTCACAAATCCAGGGTTTCACAAGAACTGTCCAAAGTGGTGCATTCTTAAACAAAACTGGTAACAGGGTATGATGAGGCCAATGGTTCCTGCAAACCTGTAAACATCCCAACCCCCTCACATGTATTGTTCTAGAACAAGGATCCTCAGACTTGGATCAGTTATGAGAAGTGTAAACACTTCTAACCTGGAGGTACAATGTTTACAATAACCATAAAAGATCCTCCTCTAATTCACCTCAGATGCTGAAGGTCATAAAAGGTTATCCAGACTTAACAGGCTTCCCAGATAGCCCTAGTACTACAGGAAATCCGTAGCACAAAGTTCTCAAGAAGAAACCCATATCTGAACCGTGTTTCATATTCCCGCACCAGACTGAAATGGAATGGGAAAGAATATGAAGCCACTCTATCCTATGTGTCACTCAGGTCCCCGACATGGAACCTTAATCACTCAATGATCCCCCACCCACCAAGGAAACAGCAAGTCCAGCACAAATGATAATGACAGTATGAAATGCATAAAAACTGTAAATGAAAGCAATAAATAAAGTTGTACGGAAATAAATAAATAAGCACAAGTAGCACATAACACACCTGTAAATACAAATCAAACAAGCGCTAGGAGGAACCCACAAAAAGAACCAAAAGCCCTGGTTGCAATATAAGTATCCCCAGCAGAGTCGCCAAGCTATCGCTCCCCCGAAAAGATACCTGGTCAGATAGGGTACAGACGAGAACGGTCAGTGAAAAGAGAAAATGGAATGAAGATGAATAGAGTCGCCAGCTAGGCATTTTTATCCCGAAGGAAAGGTAATGCTGTATAAACCTAGGAAAAGATGGATAAGACGATTGCGAACCAGAGAAACTGAGAAAGGGGGTTGGTTACAACCTGGGAAGGTATTAGCACCCAGATTGTTCGTCGTACTCGACGGGATCCACGCTTACAAGATTGTGTTTAAAAGGGGTAGGTGTATGTGCTATCTTTGTGCAAAAGCTGGAAAAGAATATATAAGTGTCAGTGCAAAAGGTGAATTGCTCAGGAATGAGGCTTAAAAAAGAATGCTGAAAGAGTGGGAAGACACAGAGACTTTTGTTCGATAACAGTTAAGTTATACCTACGTATCCTCTCATGCAATGAGGAAGTCAGAACACCATAGTTCGACTAAAAGAGACTGAAAGATAAATTGACTAGGTGAACTGCTTACTTGTCTGTGCTCAAGTGTATGACTCGTCTGGCTCGAGTGCTAATTGTCTTGCATTAGACAGAAGAAGCAAGTTCTCGTTTGTGAATGAGTCTGATGAGAAAAGAATCCCGAAGGAGACGATTATTTTTTGTTTTTGTGTTTTCAGTATTTTATTATTTTTTGGTGTTTTGCATAGGATTTTGAGCTTAAGCCTAAATTAAAGGTTGTAAACTCATTATATCCTCCCTGATTAGGGATAATGAGCCTACTTAAGTATGAGATAAGCATCTCAACTTAATTACCATGATGATGTAGGATTAAGATCATTAACCTACTTGTGATTATTAAGATGTTTTTGGTTTTTTTGTTTAGTGTTAAGTAATGAGTTTAACCTCTAATCACAGATTAGTGAACTCATTACACCATCCTAATAGAAGGATAATAGATGAGAATGAAGGGGCGTAAAACACAAGGAAGGGGGTTAGAATTGGGTTTTCTTAACAACTTAAAATAAACATCTATGACAAGTTGATTTATCCTGGTTCGTTTGAACTCAAACTACATCCAGTCCACCCGCCAAGGTGATTTTGCCTCTATCACTGAGGTCTTAATCCACTATTCAATAATTGAATACACACACTGACCTACAGTCAATGTCCTCTTGAGTCTTCTGACTGAAACTAGTCACTCAAGGGTTTTAACTTATCTTTTACAATAATAATAAAATAATAACTATCTTGCTTCTAATAAAGCTATAATCACAATCTGATTTGTTACAAGAAAGTTTAGCACAAATGAATAAGTAATTTCTCGTGGAAGCTATACTTCAAATCTTCAATTTGATTCCTTTATATACTGCTTGAATGTTGTAGCCGTTGGAGACATCTTGAGCTAATTTTGGATAATAGTTAATACCATAAAATCCTTCCATAACAGGAGATACTTGTCTTCACCATTAATTGATATATTCTTTAATTAATGCCTTTAATATGAGAATCATCATCTTCTAGACATAAATCAGAGAAAATTGAATCTTGATACGCAGCCAATAAATCATGTCTTTAAATGATGGATTCTTCAATAAATGTATCTTCTATATAGAGCACAATGTATCTTCTAATAAAGCATGTCTTCTTTAAATAACTTCCTCTTCTACACATATAACAAAGAGAGTTATTATAACTTCTATTCTTGCATAATAATAATTGTTATCATCAAAACTCTTAGAGGTTTAGAACCATAATTGTTCTAACAATCTCCCCCTTTTTGATGATGACAAAACATTTATTTAGGTTTTAAGAATAGAGTTTAATAGGATTAGAAGAACTCCCTTTGATTAAATTAATTCAGATATTTCTATTTGAGGTTCCTTCAGAAGTTTTATTAGCCTTAGCTCCCCCTGAGTTGGTTACTTGACCTGTTTCTATTTTAGAATCACAACTCAAACAGTTTTATTAGAATATATAAGTTAGAGGTAAATCTAGATAACTGTTATAGATCAAGATCTTCTACGTTTCTCCCCCTTTTTGTCATAATCAAAAAGTAAAAATGCAGAAGGAAAAACAAGAAATGAAGAAGCAAAGTGAAATACGTTTTCATTAAACTGAGGCATAGCCAAAAAGAAAACAACCAGTAGAAATTAAACAGATATGATAAACAGAAGATAAAACAGAAAATCGGGGAAGGGGATTCATCTTAGTAACTAATGCTTCTAGAAGAGACTTGATTTCAGAAGAAGATTCCACTTGGTTGCCAATCATAGTCTTCAGTTCAGCATTAGTTTCATCCTGTTTATCCAACCTTTGCTTGACCATCTCATTTTCCTTTTTCAATTCTTCTAAGGTCTTCAGCACAAGAGAGGTTGATAGAGGTTCTTCAGCTTCTGTAGCAACTTGATTTTCAGAATATTCTTTAGTTGCTGGTGGTGGAGTAGAGTCAACATCCTGAGCTTCACCAGAAGGAACTAAAACCATCTAAAGTTCAGAGTATGATTCCAGAGGTTCTGATTCAGTCTAGGGTTTGTTATCCAGAAGAAATGGCTTATTCTTTTCAATGTTTGAAACTACTGCTTTGAGGTACTCACAGAAGTTCTGATGAGCAATGTCATAGCAGATGTCCTTCAGCCTTTTGGTCTCAACATTGAACCATTTTCTGAATGTGGCCCAAAGAAAATCAGAAGCTTCTGGATCAGGAAGCTCTGAGCAAGCAACTTTCAGATCCTCTAACTTGATTTTCATTTCTGCTTCAAAAGCAAGCAGCAGTGCATCAATGTCTGTTTTGGTTGGTTTTGGTTTTGGGGCTGGAATGGCTGTTTTATTTGAGACAGAGGATAGTTTATGGAGAGCTTCTATGTTGATGGATGTTCTCAGAGGATTTTCTGGTTCAGATTCTCCTGGAGGTGTGTCTGGGATGGTTATGAAAGTTGGTGAGTTTGGTGTGGTTGATTCATAGGAAGACAGGGAGCTTTCTCTAATGGGTGAGAGGTTAAAAGCTAGGCCATCAGTATTCAGAGGATGGAAACTGCTAGGTGGGTTTGATTCAAAAGTTTGAAATGGTGGAATTTGTTGGGATTCAGGAGGTTGGAATTCATCAATATCAGACAGAACATTTTGGAGGGCAGTGTGTGTTTCAGCGGATGGGGAACGGTCTATATCAGATATAGGGGTTGGATCAATGGGTATATCAAAGTCAGACAGAGTTTGTGGTTGATGGGTTTCATTTTCAGGTGGATATAGTGATGATAAGATGGAGGAGACAACAGAAGTTGTAGGTATCACAGAGGGAATAGGGTCAGAAGGTGGAATGGGTTCAGAAGATGGGGTTGGTTCAGAGGGAGTTGGGTCAGAAGGAATTGGATCAGAAGGTATTGGGTCAGAAGGTGCTTCAGACATGACCACTGTTACTGCTTCTACCACAAAAATGAAATCAGGAGTAGAGGAAGAAGTGTTACCTGTCTTTTTGATAGTTTTAGGGGCCTTTTGAGAAGTTCCTTCTCCAGCTTTCCTTTTCTTGCTCCTTGCTGATGCAGCATCTGGAGCTGGTTGATTGAGTTCTGCTGCTTTGAACATTGGATCCACACCATCTTGCTTGCAAGAATCCAAATATCTGACCACAACCTCTGGAGGTGTGTCAGCAGAAAATAATGGGAAGTTCTGAAGAGGAATCTTCCTTGTTGTGATAACCTCCCTGGAGTAGAGGATTGGGTCCTTCTTGATAGAGGTTATGAATTTCATCTTCTTGAGATTCTTAGCATTGAGGGGTTTTCCAACATCAGGTTCTAGAAGCTCTATCTGCTTAGCTTCAATCAGATAATCCACAAATTTGTTTTCATTGAGGATATCAGAAATTAAGCGTCCTAGAGGTATCCAGTCCCTCTTGGTATTTTCTCCCTCTCTTGTTTCTTTCACACTATTTTTCAGATGATTAAATAAGGAGTGGGCTAGGTTAACCTTCTTCTTCTTAGCAATGAAGTAAAGCAAGAACTGCTGATCCATGTTGATGTAATCAGGGGAGTTTGTTGCTTTTCTATGGCAGATGCTACCAAGGATGATCTTAGCCCATATTCTAAGATGATCCTTCAGATCCTTTATTTTGTTAGAAGGTTGCCCATTAGTGAAAATTTCTTTTGCTATCAGTTTTGTGTCTAATAGTTTGTCCATCTCACTGCACTTGATCCCGTTTCCATCAGATTCAATGAGCCTAGCAATGTGGTCTTCTGAGATAATGATTCTCTTCCCCAGAACATATGAAGTGACATGAGAGTTTGAAGCACTTGCAAAAACCCAAAATTCTTTAACCAGCTTGGGGAAGACTGGTCCCATAAGACGGTCAAAATATTTTTCCCAGCCTTGAGCTTTGACGGCGGGAAGCAAATCAAAACCTTTGTCTTTCAAACTATCAAAATCCACAAATAGTTCACACAAGACTTCAAGTTTGTCAGTGGGTGTGAGAAGAGTTTTTACAGGTGAAACATAGAGCACATCTGTTGACGAATCTTTTGGTGGTTGAGAGGTGGAAGACATAGTTACTAAGATGAGGGTTTTAGGGTTTCAGAGAAGATGAAAAGATGAAGGTGAAAAATTTTGACAGTAAGATAGCAATGAAGGTAAAAGAGAAAAGTGAGGGTAAAAAGGTGTTTATATAGGAAAAAATGTCATTTAATATTACGAGAAATTAGTGGGAAAAAAATTAATTTAAAAAACATAATGATGGAATGTAATAAATGCAACAGACAAAGGGGAAGGCGTAAAGATCTTGGAACAATTACCAAAAAGATATTTGCCTTTATTGTGTCAAGTCAACCTTTTCAGTTTCCCAGAATTTGCACAGATGTCCTTCTGTAGAGGATAGTTATCCAATTGCATGTTCTGTCACTCTTCAGAGTTTGGACACTTGTTCTGATTCTGATAGGATTCCTTAGAACTTTGTTGACACGTGTTGATGTGAAATTCTGCATGTTATTCATTTAAACAAAAGTTCTCAGAATGAAACAGTTAGAATAAAAGAGATTTATAACTTCTGAAAAAATAAAACAGAGGATAAAGTTCAGAACTTCTGAGAGTTAAAGACATACAATTAAAGCATTTTCATTCTGGACATAATTTCATACTAAGGTTGGTTAGAATGAAATTAAATCTATCTTCAGGAAGGGGTTTTGTAAAAATATCAGCCCATTGGTGATTTATGTCTATGAATTTTAACATTAAGATTCCCTTCTGAGTATAGTCCCTAATGAAATGATGTTTAACTTCTATGTATTTAGCTCTAGAGTGTAAAATTGGATTTTTAGAGAGACAAATAGCAGAAGTATTATCACAGAGGATGGGAATGTTACTCTCATAAATATTGAAGTCCTCAAGCTGATTTTTCATCCAGAGCATCTGAGTACTGCATCCAGCTGCTGCAATGTATTCAGCTTCTGCAGTTGATAATGCTATAGTTGAGTGTCTTTTGCTAGACCAAGAAATTAGATTATCTCCCAGAAATTGACAACTTCCAGAAGTACTTTTTCTTTCTTTTCTGTCTCCAACAAAATCAGCATCACAGTATCCTACAAGTTTGTAATCTTTGGATCTTCTGTAGTATAGACCAAGATTAGTAGTACCTTTCAGATACCTAAAAATTCTCTTAACTGTTGTTAAGTGAGTTTCTCTAGGATCTGATTGGAATCTAGCACATAAACAAACACTGTATAGAATATTTGGTCTAGAAGCAGTTAGATAGAGGAGAGAGCCAATCATACCTCTGTAGATTTTCTGATCTACTTTCTTACTTACCTCTTCTTTCTCTAGAATACATGTATGATGCATAGGAGTTTTAGAGATGGTACTTTCTGATAAATCAAATTTCTTCAGAAGTTCTTTGACATATTTGCTTTGATGAATATATGTTCCTTCTGATGTTTGATTGATTTGGATTCCCAGAAAGAACTTTAATTCTCCCATCATGCTCATTTCAAATTCTGCCTACATAGACTTAGCAAACTCCTTTCCTATAGCACTTTTAGTAGAACCAAATATTATATCGTCTACATAAATTTGGCATATCAGAATGTCATTTTTAATGTTTTTACTGAAGAGTGTTGTATCCACTTTCCCTCTGATGAAATTATTTTCCAGAAGGAAATTGCTTAGTCTTTCATACCAAGCTCTGGGAGCTTGCTTCAGACCATATAAAGATTTTTTGAGTTTGAAGACATGTTCTGGAAATTTTGTATTTTCAAAACCAGGGGGTTGGTGTACATACACTTCTTCATCAATATAACCATTTAAAAATGCACTCTTGACATCCATTTGATATAGAATGATATTATGGTTTACATCAAATGAAATTAGAAGTCTAATAGATTCTAACCTGGCGACTGGGGCATAGGTTTCAGTGTAGTCAATTCCTTCCTGTTGACTATAACCTTGTGCAACCAGTCGTGCTTTATTTCTGACAACTTCTCCTTGCTCATTTAGCTTGTTTCTGAATACCCATTTGGTGCCAATGATGTTGAATCCTCTGGGCCTAGGAACTAGATCCCATACATCATTTCTGGTGAATTGATTAAGTTCATCTTGCATATCCAGAATCCAATCATTTTCTAAGAGAGCTTCTTCTACAGAAGTTGGTTCAATCAGGGAGACTAGTCCCATTAGAGATTCTTCAGAGTTTCTGAATGATGATCTTGTTCTGATTGGTTCATCCTTCTTTCCCAAGATTTTGTCTTCTGGGTGATTCAGCTTGCTTCTGGATAGTTTCTTCTGAGTGGGTTCTTCAGAGCTTGTTGGAGTGATTGTCTTGTTTTGTTCTGTAGGTGATTGTTCTTCAGATGTTCTGTTTGTAGAAATTTCAACTTCTATATCTGCAAGAGATTCATTCTTCTTTGGTTTTTCAGAACCAAACTTATCATCAAATCTGACATAAATAGACTCTATGACTATACGTGTTTCTGTGTTGTATACTCTGTATCCCTTTGAACGTTCAGAGTATCCTAACATATAACACTTATGTGCCTTAGAGTCAAATTTATTCAGAGGATCATTAGTATTCAGAATAAAACACTTGCACCCAAAAGGATGAAAATATGAAATGTTGGGCTTTCTGTTCTTCCACAATTCATAAGGAGTCTTTTCAAGAATAGGTCTTATAGAGATTCTATTCTGAATATAGCATGTTGTATTTACTGCTTCTGCCCAAAAATGTTTAGCCATGTTAGTCTCATTGATCATGGTTCTGGCCATCTCTTGCAATGTTCTATTATTATGTTCTACAACCCCATTTTGTTGTGGTGTTCTAGGACAAGAAAAATCATGAGAGATGCCATTTTCATTAAAGAATGATTCTAATTTTTTGTTTTCAAATTCTCCACCATGATCACTTCTGACTTTAATAATTTTAAATTCTTTTTCATTTTGAACTTGTTTGCAGAAGTTAGAGAATACAGCAATTGACTCATCCTTGTGTCTAAGGAACTTTACCCATGTCCATCTACTGAAGTCATCTACGATCACCAATCCATATTTCTTGCCACTGACTGACGCAGTTTTCACTGGTCCAAACAAGTCAATGTGTAGAAGTTCTAGTGGTCTAGAGGAAGATACAACATTTTTAGCTTTAAAGTCAGGTTTTGAAAATTTGCCTTTCTGACATGCTTCACACAGAGCTTCTGAGTTGAACTTCAAGCTTGGAAGTCCTCTGACCAGATTGAGTTTGTTAAGTTAAGATAATCTTCTCATATTAACATGTCCCAATCTTCTGTGACAGACCCATTGCTCAATTTCCACAGACATTAGACATTTTACATTCTGATTTTTTAATTTAGAAAGTTTTATTTTATATATGTTGTTCTTTCTCTTTCCACTAAAGAGGATTGTTCCATCTTTCTGACTAACAGGTTTACAGAACTTTTGATTGAAGATTATGTCATAACCATTATCACTTAATTGACTTATGGATAATAGATTATGCATTAATCCTTCTACCAATAGAACATTAGAGATAAAGGGAAGATTTCCAGTACCAATAGTTCCAGAGCCAATTATTTTTCCTTTTTGGTTGCCTCCAAAACCTATGTGGCCTCCATCTTTTAATTCAAGAATTTGGAACATATGCCTTCTTCCCGTCATGTGTCGTGAGCATCCAGAGTCCAGGTACCATGATTGGTGTTTCAGTTTTGCTGTTAAAGACATCTGCAACATACACAATTTTATCTTTGGGTACCCATATTTTTCTGGGTCCTTGTTTGTTAGTTTTCACAATCTTCTGATTTATTTTAGGTTTCAAATCAGAACTTGTGGAACAAGATGACTCACTAGTATATATTAAGTCATGATTATGATCATAGGTAAAATGAGAACTTAGAGGAGTATTAATTTTTATGACAACGTCATCAATCTTTTTAAACTTCATAGTTTCCGTTTCTTTAGTTTTCACATAGCCTATGCCTCTTCTATCATTTCTGCTAACTCCATAGATCATAGATGCAATTTTGCTTCTATCTATGCTTTTAGTTAGAAATTTTTGAAAACTATAGTCATATTGCTTTATGATATTATCAGAATTGAGTTGATCTTCTAATTCAGATTCCTTCTGAGCTTTAAGTTTTTCAAGAGAGTTTTTGCATTGAAAAATATTTTCTTTCAGCTCAGAGTTTTCTGTTTTTAGTTTTCTAACTTCTTCTAATTCAGATACCAGACTTTGTTTCATGTCTTTGTATTTAAATTGAAGCTTCTGATATTTTTCAAGAATTTCTGAGAGGCTAGCTTCTAATTGAGATCTAGAAAGTTCAGAGAATACCTCTTCTGTATCTGAGTCTAATTCTGATTATGATGAGTGATCATCTTCTGGTATTTTTGCCATTAGTGCAATGTTATCATGTTCATCTTTTGAATCTGACTCTGCTTCAGATGATTCAGAATCATCCCATGTTTCCATGAGACTCTTTTTCTTTTCTCTGTTGAATTTATTTCTGGGTTTCTCTTTCTGGAGTTTTGGACATTCACTATTGTAATGTCCTGGTTCTTTGCATTCATAGCACACAACTTTTTTGCTTCTGGGTTTCCTATGACCAGATGTTGCTTCAGAGTGATTGCTTGTTCTTCTGGTATTTCTGAACTTCTTCTGACGATGCTTCTAGTGTTGTTGGACTCTTCTGGATAGAAGAGATAATTCATCTTCTTCTGATGAGCATCCAGAACTTTCTTCTTCTTCTGCCTGTAAAGCTTTAGAAACAAATTTGTTAGATTTAAGAGCTACAGACTTACCTTTCTTCTGGGGTTCATCTTCTTCTAGTTCTATCTCATGACTTCTCAGGGAGCTGATCAGTTCTTCTAAAGATATTTCGTTCAGATTTTTTGATAGCTTTAGAGAAGTGACCATGGGCCTCCAAGCCTTTGGCAAGCTTCTGATGATCTTCTTTACATGATCTACTGTTGAGTAGCCTTTGTCCAGAACTTTCAGTCCAGCTACCAGAATTTGGAACCTTGAGAACATTTTTTCAATTGTCTCATCTTCTTCCATTTTGAATGCTTCATACTTCTGGATGAGAGCCAGAGCTTTTGTCTCCTTGACTTGAGTGTTGCCTTCATGTGTCATCCTCAGGGAATCAAACATGTGTTTGGCTGAGTCTCTCTTTGTAATTTTCTCATATTCTGTATATGAGATAGCACTCAGAAGTATGGTTCTAGCTTTGTGATGATTTCTGAACTCCTTCTTCTATTGAGCTGTCATATTTTTTCTTTCAATCTTCTGACCATCTGCTCCAACAGGAAGAGTGTATCCATCTGTCACTATGTCCCAAAGATCTCCATCCAGAGCTAGAAAGAAACTTTCCAGAACATCATTCCAGTAGTCAAAGTTGTCACTATTGAACACTGGAGGTTTTGCGTTGATCTTGTCATTTTGGTAGTCATTGTTGCTGTTGCCAGCGTCTGCCATGTGTTTTAACTTCTGGATCTTTTACTGACACGGTTAAGTGTATTTCTCAGAACCTAGCGCTCTGATGTCAATTGAAGGGATGTAAAACACAAGGAAGGGGGGTTGGAATTGGGTTTTCTTAACAACTTAAAATAAACTTCTATGACAAGTTGATTTATCCTGGTTCGTTTGAACTCAAACTACATCCAGTCCACCCGCCAAGGTGATTTTTCCTCTATCACTGAGGTCTTAATCCACTATTCAATAATTGAATACACACACTGACCTACAGTCAATGTCCTCTTGAGTCTTCTGACTAAAACTAGTCACTCAAGGGTTTTAACTTATCTTTTACAATAATAATAAAATAATAACTATCTTGCTTCTAATAAAGTTATAATCACAATGTGATTTGTTACAAGAAAGTTTAGCACAAATGAATAAGTAATTTCTCGTGGAAGCTGTACTTCAAATCTTCAATTTGATTCCTTTATATACTGCTTGAATGTTGTAGCCGTTGGAGACATCTTGAGCTAATTTTGGATAATAGTTAATACCATAAAATCCTTCCATAACAGGAGATACTTGTCTTCACCATTAATTGATATATTCTTTAATTAATGCCTTTAATATAAGAATCATCATCTTCTAGACATAAATCAGAGAAAATTGAATCTTGATACGCAGCCAATAAATCATGTCTTTAAATGATGGATTCTTCAATAAATGTATCTTCTATATAGGGCACAATGTATCTTCTAATAAAGCACGTCTTCTTTAAATAACTTCATCTTCTACACATATAACAAAGAGAGTTATTAGAACTTCTATTCTTGCATAATAATAATTTTTATCATCAAAACTCTTAGAAGTTTAGAACCATAATTGTTCTAACAGAGAACACTTAAGCTGAGGAAGATACATCAACTTAATCCATAGTTAGGGATTAAATTCATTGTATAACAAGCCTTTATTAAATGGATTTTAATTAAGGGATGAAATTAAGAAGTGGGTTTTATGGTTTGTAAGACAACTTGGGGGGGACTTGTCCATTAAACACTAGGGTTAGTCCCTCTAAATCATAAGGAAGAGATAGAACCCTAATGTAAGGCCCAAGTTACAAGATAAAGTCTTAGTGATTATTAAGTGATTTAATTAAGAGATGTAAACCAATTAAAGGTTTAACATTAAGGATTAAAGTTATACACTCCATCCCAAGATAAGGATGCTGGCATAACCCTAATTCAAAGTCCTAAAACTTTAAGTGTTTAGTCTCTTATTATGAGATGAGAAAAAGCGACTCAAGAAGACTCAAAGGTAAAAAGATAGGGTGGACTATACACAACCCTAAAAATTATCATTCTTGGATATCTGTAACACGGTGAGAGAACTGACTTTAGTTATGTTGCAGATAGCAAGAGTCGCCACCGACTTTTATTTTATCCAAAGGAAAGGCATAAAAGAACAGGAAAGACCTTTTAAAAGATTTTTGGGTCCGGGGGGTAGGTTATGTAAAGGGAAGGTATTAGCACCCTTTACATCCATGGTTATCCATGGGCTCTTAGTTACTTAGCTCACTTTAAAATGTTTTTGAAAATGTGAAGTGTGTGAATAGAAATTTTCATAAGAGTTTGATAATGATCCATGTACGGATGCGTAAAAAACTTGTGTTTGAAAATTGATTGAAATTTATGAAGTGTTTGAAAAGTTTCTTTTTTTTAAATAGTGAGCAAGTAACTATGAGGAACCTACCCTAAAGTTTAAGTCTTTCTGTTCTTGAATCCTTTAAATGGTAAGACTATCCCTATTATTAAGGAATAGGTAGTCGTTACCTTGGATGTGAGGGACAAGTAAGGGTCATCTGTTAATGTAGGCAACTGTAGGGTGTATTAAGCAATTTTGGAGGGACTGTCATCATTATTCGAAAGGGACAAGATTATTATGAAGGCAACCATTAGGGGACTTGATCTTTTATTGTTAAGGGACTAGATGACTTTATTTTTGAGGGACTTTTGCTTTATACACCCTACTTGACCTTTTGATTAGGCAACAATGAGAGGTAACCCTAGAAAGTGAGATGGCGATCAAAGATCGACTTACGTGTGTGAGTGTACAATTTTAATATTTATCTTTAAATTAGTGAGCTAAATTAATTTTAAATAAACATACATGTTACACTCCCTATTTACTAACCATAACATAAAATAAATAATTTAAACATTATAAAATATTACATCCAGGAGCAATTACAATAATAATAATAAAAGCAATTTAAATAAATAATCAAAATAAATAAATAAGCAAAATAAATAAGCAATTATAATTGGGTTAGTAGAAAATAATAAAAATAATACTAAATTAAATGGGGTTAGTAATAATCATATAAAAATAATTAATAATAATAATAATGAAATAAGCAAAAATATTATAATAAACAAAATTTAAAAAGTTAATAAGAAAATGTAAACAATCATATTAATTATTATAAAATTTGAAATTATATGTAAATTATAAAAATTAAATCAATTATGAGCATATTATGAAAAATAAATTATAATTATAAAAATTAAATTAGCAATTTTTACATAGTTTTTAAATATATAATAAAATTATTTACATGCAAAAATTAAATTATAAACAATAAATTAAGCATTTTAATTTTTAATTATATTTACATACAAAAATTTAAATTATAAACAATTTATGTATTAACAAATATTAATTCAAGAATTTTAATGAATTTTAAGAATATAAATAAAAGAAGGAAATTAGAGTTTTGAAAAGAATATATTTTTAAGGTTTCAAAAAAAATAAATTAGGGTTTCTAATAATATTAACTTAATAACTAAATAAATATATACCTATTTTTAATTTTAAATATATAATAATAAAAACTAGGTTTAGAATAAAAAAAAACAAATTAGAAAATATTTACATATTATTTTTTCTAGAATTATTTAAACATACACTAAACATGATTATATTTAATTAATAATAATATAATTAACAAAACAATTAAATAAAACAAAACAAAACAAAAATTGAAACTTACCTGGCTGGGAATTGAACCCAGCACACTCTGCTTGCAAATACTCAGGCCAGCAACCTCTACCACTAGGCCAACGCGCGCGCAGGCAGTACAAAGGGGGGTTGAATTGGTTTTGTTGTATCATTCCTGAAAAATCCCAAAAAGAAAGAAAAAAAGCAAAAGGCCTGGGGGGAATCGAACCCAGGACCTTCACAATATCACACAAACACGTTACCATTCCAGCTGGAAGAGCGCACCTGTACATAACTTCACCATAATTCATAATATATTATAACGTATAATTATCTGGAAAAACAACAAAAATGTGGTGAAGCCAGGATTCGAACCCCTGCCCATAAGCAATACACGCGCATAGCATACCACTGGGACAAGCACAAGCTTGTGATATAAAACAGAAACAATATTATAATAAAATAAGTTCAATATTCAAATTATATTTTTCGCGCCAGGCCAGCTTCATCTTCTTCAAATTTCCTGCGAAAATAACTAGGGATTTTGTTGCGTGTTTTCCTGCGAAATTCATCATACCCAGAACCTACGAAACTGGACAAGCATCAAAACAGTAAAATTTCTCAACAATGATTAGTGTTTCATAATCCCCAAGGTCCCTGGAGTTGTCCTATGTTCTTAGATTTTATTTATATTAGGTTTAAGTCCAAGCCCCAAATCCATGGCCGAAACCCTAGCCATGGTGAAATTCGCATCTGCTCATGAAAACCAAATCAAACCATCCAGAATTCATCCAAAGCTTCACACAATAACAAATCAACAGACAGATTTCATTAATAATGGTTAAACAATTAAAATCGAAAAAAATAATTTCAAGAACAAAAATGGATTCGGTTTGTATGATTTAAGGTGTTATGAGTGCATATGAACATTGGTACACATTCAGTGAAGCCTAGGGATCATTGTTGTGTTCTTAGAATACCTTCAAATGCCCTCAAATGAAGAACCCGAAAATTGATTTTTGGATGATTTTTGGTTTTTGAAACTTACTCTTGGGAGGCTGGAATTCGTGTCTTTTTGTTAGGGTTGTGTCATATACTTATAGTGTGATCAATTAGGTCAGAAAAGATCATTGCTTGTGTGAAGAATTTGATCTAAAAAGATTCAAAAAGATAGGCTTTGAAAATCAAATATTTTTGCATAAACACTTGCTATTTTAGGCCAATCATCATGATCTTCTTACCTCTTTAATTCCAATCATATTTATGAATTTCTAGAAGCTTGATCTTTTTTAAATCTTAGACTTTTATATTTTATTTTAATTTAAAATGATTTTTAATGAATTAAATCAAAATAAATAAAAATAAAATGATAAAAAATCTGATTTTTGTTGACTTGGGTCGTGCATGAGGTTATAGTATGGATTGGGTCATCATATGGCAAGCCCATTTAGAAAAAATTGGTTTTAGACCTCCATTTTCTTCATAAACCAACTAGAAATTTCCCAACTTTGCAAGGGCACACATCCTTCAATTTTAATGCTATGAGGGTGTTCTTGGAGATTTTGGAAAGATTGAAGAGTCCTCTAACCAACACCACTGGTTTCATGTTCATATCATTCACCATTCTCAAGTTATGCCCTTTTGAAGTTGTTGACTTTTTGTTGACTTTCAAAAGGACCTATAATGTCTTAGCTCATACCTTCCAAATGAAGCATTTTTGGGATTGGCTTGTGAGACACAAAGTTGTAGAGAATTCAATTTCCTTCAAAATGAGCTTTGGATGGAGACTTGGTGATGAAGCATGTGAAAGTTATGACTGGTCAAAGTTCAGTTGACTTTTACTAAGGAAACCCTAATTTAGAAACTCCTGATTCTTGATAATCTGAAATATCCTTGATGAATCATGATCAACCCTTGATCAAATGATGAAGTTTACTTCATATACTTGATGTTGGCAAAAAATCATGAAGTTTGACTTTGGTTTGACCACAGTTGACCTCAGTTTGACTTTTTAACTACTTTGACTGGTTTTGACTTATCTGATCATCTGACTGAGCAAACTTTTAAGAAAAGTCTTGAAACTTGTCATGGGGGTTCTTACACACATATAAGATGTTATGAAGCTCACTTGAAGTCTTGGAAGTCCATTTAGCCTGATTAAAGTCAAAACCCTAGTTTTGGATGCACTGCTTAGGAGGTGCATTGTCTGAGGGGATTGTCAACTCTTCTGACCAATTGTGAACTTTGTGAACCTTGTGAACCATCATAAGATGTCTTATGAACCTTGTGAACCTAATGGGAGGTCTTGTGAACCTTGTGAACCATCATAAGATGTATTGTGAACCTTGTGAACCTTATGAACCTCATAAAGTGACTTGTAGACTTCATGAACTTCATGAAAGGTTTTGTGAACCTTGTGATCCTCATAAAGTGTCTTGGAAACTTCATGAACTTCATGAAAGGTCTTGTAAGTATTGTGAATCTTGTGAATCTTATGAACCTCATAAAGTGACTTGTAGACTTCATGAACTTCATGAAAGGTTTTGTGAACCTTGTGAACCTCATAAAGTGTCTTGGAAACTTCATGAACTTCATGAAAGGTCTTGTAAGTATTGTGAATCTTATGAACCTTGTGAAACTCATAAAGTGACTTGTAGACTTCATGAACTTCATGAAAGTTTTTGTGAACCTTGTGAACCTTCTTAGCACACAAAGTCTTGTATTGTGAGGGCAAATTTTGGGGTGCAACAGCTGCCCCTGTTCAATTTTCTGAAACCCGAGGGGTTAGATTGGTATATTTGCCAGTCGTGACCTGGAAGGTTGAAGGGGATTGAACATAAAAGCCCAAAAATTTGCACTCACCAGTGCGGAGAGTGATACAGGTGACTAGTTGAATATGCTTGAGTGGGCTTAAAGATGCCACTTGGAGAAAAATTCTTCAGGTACATTTCTTGGGGGATAAAGCAGTCCAAAATATGGAGGTATAATGATAGCTTTCAGGAGGATAAAGCAGTCCTGAGGTAATAATAATATGCTTTCAGGAGGATAAACAACATCCTTAGGTGATGATATGCTTTCAGAAAGATGAACAACGTTCTGAGGTATGAATATGCTTTCAGGAGGTTAAAGCAGTCCTGAGGTAGGGGTGATAGCTTTCGGGAAGATAGACAACGTCCCGAGGAGATAATATGCTTTCAGGAGGATAACAATGTCCTGAGGAAGTGGTGACCTTTGGGAAGATAACAACGGCCCAAAGTAATAATATGCTTTCAGGAGTATAAACAACATCCTGAGAAAGTGATGATATGCTTTCAGAAAGATGAACAACGTTCTGAGGTATGAATGTGCTTTCAGGAGGATAAAGCAGTCCTGAGGTAATAATACGCTTTCAGGAGGATAAAGCAGTCCTGAGGTATAAGAAGCTTTCAGGAGGATAAAGCAGTCCTGAGGTGATGATAACCTTTGGGAAGATAAACAACGGCCCAATGATCATAATTTGTTGATGAAATTTGCTTGTTGGAGAATTAACCTGAAAACAAGGTAGCATCTTGTATGATAATATTAGTTTATGCATTATGTATGCATGTATAATATGATGCAATGTATTATGTATCTATGGATATGTATATTATGGTATGATGTAAATGATGTATGTATGATATGATGCTGCCGGAAGCGTCTGGATATCTCTGTATAATAACTGCTGGCCAGGGAAAATAAATCCCAGTTTGTTGCTGAAGAGTATGGGGAATTCGTTCCCGTCTTGTGTGATAAGAAGGTATACATAACCTCCTGTCTGCTGGGGATAGCAAAGTATATATAACCTCCCGTCTGTTGGGGATAGCAAAGTATATATAACCTCCCGCCTTCGTTCGTCGTAGGGTATATATAACCTCCCGTCTTCGTTCGTCGTACTCCTATTGGAAAGTAAATTCCCGAATATCCGTATGAGGATAAAAGAGATGGATATAAATTCCAGGGGAGATGTGACTTTATGAAGATGGATTTGTCCTACTGGAGATTTGTAGCTATTTTGTAGGGATGAACTGGTGAAGCTTCGTTGGAATCCTTCCCTCGTTCGTCCTTAGTAAATGCTATTACTGCATTTTCATGCATTTCTGGTAAACATCAATCATATTAAGCATACATACATTCAAACACAACCAATGGACGTTTCGCTTATGTAAATAGGGTAAAAGTAAATCTGGATTCAAAGATGGAATTTTATTTATATCAAAGAGTGACCTATACATAGGTAAGTTTGTACAAGGAGACATAAACCCTAGTAAGAGGATTTTGTCATAAAATTTTACAAAACAAAGAGAATCAGCTATGTGGGAAATAATCCTATTGAGTTTTAATTCTACTATTGCCATTATCTTCAAGTATCTCATCTTCTGTTGTTGACACGGAAATGATTGGATTGAGCTTTATCCGTTTGAACTTGAGTAAGTAACACAACTGGTTGCAGTTTCATGGGTGATCCAAACGAGACATAGTCATATGCTTTAATCCCTAACTTTTGCCTGGATTGCCCTTTCAGGTTTTTAATCCACCGGTATACCCTTTTTTGCCCAAGCTACCTTTTTAGGTTTTCAACTTGCCGGGTGTACATCTTTTTATATATATCCCTAATTTTTGCCCAAACCCTTTTGGTTTGCCGGGATGCCCTTATTTTTGCCTAGGCCAGTCAACCTAGCGGGTCTCTTTTTATGCGTAGTATTTTTTAACTATGTCTGCGTTAACAGGCTGTGGGAAATCTTCACCATCCATGGTAGTAAGTATCATGGCACCTCCTGAGAACACTGTTTTGACCACAAATGGTCCTTCATATGTAGGAGTCCACTTGCCCCTAGGATCACCCTGTGGTAGTATGATACGCTTGATTACCAAGTCACCAGCCTGATATACCTTTGGCTTAACCTTCTTGTTAAAAGCTTTTATCATCCGTTTCTGGTACATCTGGCCATGACAAACTGCTGCTAACCTCTTTTCATCAATCAAATTTATCTGGTCAAGTCGAGTTTGGATCCACTCATCTTCATCCAAGCCTGCATCCTTCATAATTCTTAAGGAGGGAATCTGAACTTCAATGGGCAGGACTGCTTCCATACCATAGACTAAGGAGAATGGGGTTGCCCCTGTTGAAGTACGTATTGTAGTACGATAACCATGAAGAGCAAATGGTAACATCTCATGCCAATCCTTGTAAGTAACAGTCATCTTCTGTACAATCTTCTTGATGTTCTTATTAGCAGCTTCAACTGCCCCATTCATCTTCGGACGATACGGAGAAGAGTTATGATGCTTAATCTTGAACTGCGTGCAGAGATCAGTAATCATAGTGTTGTTCAGATTAGAGCCATTGTCAGTGATAATTCTTTCAGGGATACCATACCTACATATGAGATTATTCTTAATGAATCGAGCCACAACATTCTTAGTAACATATGCAAATGAAGCTGCCTCCACCCACTTAGTGAAATAATCAATAGCAACCAGGATGAAACGATGCCCATTAGAAGTAGTAGGCTTGATCTCACCAATCATATCAATGCCCCACATGGCAAAGGGCCAAGGAGCAGTCAACACATTCAATGGTGATGGAGGTATATGTACTTTATTAGCATAAATTTGACACTTGTGACAAGTTTTGGAGTGTTGATAGCAATCAGCTTCCATGGTAGACCAATAGTAACCTGCTCTCAATATCTTCTTTGCCATAGTATGACCACTAGAATGAGTGCCAAAGATCCCATCATGCATATCTTCCATAATCTCTGTTGCCTCCTTCTTATCCACACAACGAAGCAAAGTTGAATCCTGATTGCGCTTGTACAAAATGCCATTACTCAAAAAGAACTTAGAAGCAAACCTTCTCAGAAACTTTCTATCTTTGACAGATGCCCCTTCAGGGAATTCCTGGGCTTCAAGATATCTTTTCACTTCATAGAACCAAGGTTTTTCCTCTGCTTCTTCAGTACCAATCTCATTGCAGTATGCAGGCTTTTCGAATTTGTCAATAGTAATCTTGGGAGCTTCATCATCCCAACTGATCTCAAACATGGATGCCATGGTGGCTAAAGCATCTGCCAACTGATTCTCTCTTCGTGGAATATGTCCAAAGGTAATCTCTTTGAAATGTGGGATCAAAGACAAAACATATTCTCTGTAAGGAATGAGATTATCATGCTTGGTGTCCCAATCTCCTTTAATCTGACTTACTACCAGGGCTGAATCTCCATACACATCAAGGAACTGAATCTTCATATCAATGGCAGCTTTAACACCCAGGATACATGCCTCATATTCAGCCATGTTATTGGTACAATAGAAACAAAGTCTGGCAGTAATCGGGGTATGACAACCTTCAGGGGAACTAATCACAACACCAACACCATTACCAAGTGCATTAGAGGCACCATCAAAAACCATAGTCCATCGGGATCCTTGTTCAGGTCCGTCATATTGTCTAGGTTCTTTGGTAATAATCATAATGTCTTCATCAGGGAACTCAAAACTCATTGACTGGTAATCATCCACTGCTTGATGAGCCAAATGATCAGCAACAACACTTCCTTTGATGGCCTTCTGAGTAGTATACTGTATATCATATTCTGTCAAGATCATTTGCCATCTTGCAATTCTTCCGGAGAGAGCAGGTTTCTCAAATATGTACTTGATTGGATCCATCTTTGAAATCAATAAGGTAGTATGGGTCAACATATACTGTCTTAGTCGGCGAGCAGCCCATGCCAAAGCGCAGCAAGTTTTCTCGAGCAGTGAGTATCTTGTTTCACAGTCGGTAAACTTTTTGCTAAGGTAGTATATTGCTTGCTCTTTTCGACCAGACTCGTCATGTTGCCCTAACACACACCCCATTGAGTTTTCTAACACTGTTAAGTACATAATCAAGGGTCTTCCATCAACTGGTGGCATCAAAATTGGAGGTTCTAGCAGATATCTCTTGATTTCATCAAAGGCAGTCTGGCACTCATCATTCCATTCCATCACCTGATCTTTCTTCAAAAACTTGAAGATTGGCTCACAGATGGCAGTTAATTGGGAAATAAATCTTGCAATGTAATTCAATCGTCCCAAGAAACCTCTAACCTCCTTCTCAGTACGGGGAGCTGGAATCTCTCGTATGGCTTTCACTTTTGCATGATCCGCTTCAATACCTTTTCCACTGACAATAAAACCCAGGAGCTTACCAGATCTAACTCCAAAAGTACACTTGTTTGGATTTAATCTCAACTTGTATTTCTTCAACCTTTCAAACAATTTATGCAAATGATCAAGATGTTGCTCTTCATTCTGAGACCTGGCTATCATATCATCCACATATACCTCTATCTCATGATGAATCATATCATGAAACAAAGCCACCATAGCACGCTGATATGTTGCCCCTGCATTCTTTAAACCAAATGGCATCACCTTATAGCAAAAGGTGCCCCACTGTGTAACAAATGTTGTCTTCTCCATATCTTCAGGAGCCATCTTGATTTGATTGTAACCAGAGAAACCATCCATAAAAGAGAATACCTTGTGCTGAGCAGTGTTGTCTACTAGAACATCAATATGAGGAAGTGGAAAGTCATCTTTGGGGCTGGCTTTGTTCAAATCCCTGTAGTCTACGCACATACGTACCTTACCATCTTTCTTAGGAACTGGTACCACATTTGCAACCCACTGAGGATAAGAAGTCACAGCTAAGAACCCTGCATCAAACTGTTTCATTACCTCTGCTTTGATCTTTTCTGACATCTCAGGACGCATACGACGAACCTTCTGCTTCTTTGGACGACAATCTTCTTTTACTGGTAAACGGTGAACTGCAATGTTTGTATCCAACCCTGGCATATCTTCATAAGACCAAGCAAAGATCTCCATATAGTCACGTAACATCTGAATCAATCTGCTCTTGATATTATTTTCTAATTCAGCCCCTATCTTGACTTCTCTCCTGTTTTCTTCAGTTCCCAGATTCACAACTTCGACTGGCTCTTCATGTGGCTGTATAGCTTTCTCTTCTTGTTATAACAACCTAGAAAGCTCTACAGGTACTTCACAATCGTCCTCATTTCCGTCTTCAGTTTGATAGATCGGATTCTCGAAATTATAATTGGCAATAGTAGAAATGTTATCAACAGGATCCAGAGTGGATGAGGATCTGCATTTTAGTGATGTGGGTGTGTGTAAGAACACATAGCTGATAAAAAATAAAAGAAACGAAAGACAAGGAACACAATATTTACGAAAACGAATCGTCCACTGATTTTATTGAATGAAGTATGCAAATGAAATGACATCCCGTAACAAGCACACCATTGAGCCCTGGGTAAGGCACAAGGCTTGAGAGTTTTAATTGTTCAAGAAATTACAAACTTAAGAAAAACAACACAGTAATAGTATTTACTCCTGACTAATGGAGATAGGGATAACATCTTCAGCTTTCCAATTATTGAGTCCAGCACCCACAGTAGGGAAAATCCAAGCATCCAGGTTGTAGTCTTCATCATAGTCACCCACAGCATTGATCTGATCTTTCATAACCCTTTGATTGGTGATACGAACAGCACGAGCACAACGAACAGCCTTCTGGGACTCTGCAGTGAAACCCAAACCAAATTTGTCAGACTTGTACGGAATATCGGGAAGTTGACCCCAAATAGTACAACCACCTTCATCCACCACAGCTCTAGCATCTTTAAGGGAGGCCATTGTAGGAGGTACTCTGGTGACTACAGGAACTTTCTTGACAACTGGAGGAGCTACATAATCATTAACAATCCAAGGAACCACTTCAAATGTCTGACACGGAGTTTCAACGTATTCACCTTCCACTTCCAGATACTTGAAAGTGTTCACATGACTAACAAAATACTCTTCCTCTCCATAGACAGTAACAACTTTTCCTTCCACCGGATATCTTAGCTTCTAATGTAATGTAGAGGTTACAACACCTGCCCCGTGGATCCAGGGACGACCAAGCAAACAAGAGTACGAAGGACGAATATCCATCACATAAAATGTAGCATTAAAAACCTGAGAACCAATTTTGATGGGCAGGTCAATTTCCCCATGCACTACTCTTCTAGAACCATCAAAAGCCTTCACCACTATACTACTGGGCTTTAGCACAGCATCTTCAGGACTCAGCTTATTCAGGACTTCTTTGGGCAACACATTCAGAGAGGAACCATTGTCTATCAATACATGTGACAGGGTAGTGCCCCTGCATTCAATTGAGATATGCAAGGCCCTGTTATGATCCCTCTTGGCAGGGGTTAAATCAGCATCAGAAAACCCTAACCCATTATCATAAGTTAGGTGGGCAACACAATTCTCAAACTGGTCCACAGAAATTGCATTGGGTACATGAGCAGTCTTCAGAAACTTGATCAAAGCTTTGGCATGAGCCTCAGAACATAACAACAAGGACAGCATAGAAATCTTGGAGGGAGTATGCCCCAACTGATCAACAATGTCATAATCACTCTTGCGAATGATTTTTAATACTTCTTCCATCTGCTTAGCCAGATCATCAGCAGCTGGCACATCAGTAGATATTGGTTCAAGAACAGGACCTTTGCCCCGAGCATCAGTGGTGGAGGTAGCAGCAGGAGTAACTGTATTCTTGGAAGTTACTGGAGGAGAGAAGACTCTTCCACTTCGTGTGATCTTACTAGATCCAGCAATATTATCAACATCAACAGGCACATCAGCTAAGGGTTCCTGCTTAACCCCATGGATATAAACATCAGACCCATAATGCCAAGGCACATCTTTATCAGACGTATACGGAATAGGACCAGGAGTGGTAATGACCACAGGAGCCACTCTGGCTTCAGCAACAACCTTCACAGGGCCTTCAGCAGTAATCTTGATTGGACCCTTATGAGTGATTTTAATAGGTCCCTTTGAAGTGATCCTTACCGGTACTTTATCAACCATGTCAACCTCTTCAATCTTCCTACCTTGAGTAATATGATCCACCATACTTTCTACAGACGATGGAGTCCTCTCAAACACTATAGTATACTTATCCATGAGACGTTGAATTCCATCTCTCAATCTCCAACAACTATCCGGCTTATAGGTACAATACAAACAATCTTCACGACAACCTGGAAAGAACCCAACTTGCACTAACTTCTTTTTGATAACAGACAATGGTGTGGTCAACTCTGCAACTGAATAGATATGTAAATCTTCATCAATGGCATTGACAGTCTTTTCGTGATTTGGCATGGGAGCAGTAATCACATTTGGTGTACCCGGAGGATCAAACTCAATCTCTCCAGCCTCAATCATATCTTGAATTTTGTTCTTCAAGACCCAGCAGCTATTAGTATCATGTCCCTGACAGTTTGAATGATATGCACATCGTGCATTGGGGTTGTACCTGGGAGAAGTAACATTGGGATTCTGAGGAGCCTCTTTCAAAGTAATAAGTTCAGCCTTCAACAAGTGTTGCAATGCCTGAGCCATTGACATGTTGATCTTAGTGAACTGCCTTCTAGCCCTCTGTTGGTTGCCCTGTGGCTGCTCTGGTGTTGTAGGAGTTGGATTTGAAATATGAACTGCACTTACAGACTGATGCCTTCTATTACGATCAGGTTGACCGTAAACAACATTGGATTCTTTCTTCCCAGTGGGAGGCTTCTTTGCAGCACCTGATGAAGAAGTACCCACCAGGATTTTGCCACTTTTTATACCATTTTCAACGCGCTCTCCTGTCATTATCAACTCAGTGAAGCCAGATGATGAGCTTCCAATGAGATGACTGTAAAACGGACCATTCAGTGTACACATGAACATATCAACCAATTCCCTGTCAGTTAAAGGGGGTTGAACTCTTCCAGCCAAATCTCTCCACTTCTAAGCATACTCCTTGAAACTTTCTTTGGCACCTATAGACATGCTTTGCAACTGCATGCGAGTGGGGGCTAAATCAGCATTGTATTGATACTGCTTATAGAAAGCTTCAGCAAGATCATTCCAATCCCTGATGTTGACACTCTCCAATTGATAATACCACTCCAATTGAGCTCCAGATAAGCTCTCTTGAAAAAAATGGATCCACAACTTCTTATCAGCAGTGTGAGGTTGGATTCTTCTGACATAAGACCTCAGATGCAGCTTGGGACAAGAGACCCCATCATAAACAACAAAGGTAGGAACCTTGAAACCAAGGGGTATGACTACCCCAGATATCAGACTCAAATCTTCAAAATCCAACCCAGAAGATTTCTGCAACTCCATAGCATCCATTCTATCCACCAGCATTTTGAATTTGTCTTCATTAGGCTCATGGTAGTAATTAGCCTCAGAATCAGAGTCCCCCATAGTGTTGTGGAGACTGCCTCCCTCTTTTTCAGACTCTTCAGATTCATAGTCTTCAACTGGTTCTTTGGTCTTGGCAAGACCTTTGAACCTTCTTCCCATGTTGATCAGGCCACCTGACCTTCTAGTCTTCTTAGTCTTCTTGGCCAGCAGTGTCTTCAATTCATCCTGCCCCCTGGTCAGGTTCAGGATCAGTTCTTGGAACTGTGCATTTTGTGTCTGGAGATCCTTAACTGTTTGTTCAAGAGCCATTGCTGAAATAAACAGCGAGAAGGTGAGAAACCTGTGCACAATTATAAACCTGTGATGCAATGAAATGATATGTGAATGTATATGCAATGTTTTCAAGGACCGCAGGATTTAAATTTGCTTAAACAAACAAGAAGGTAAACTTTTATTAGTAATAAATTTTGTTTTTCCTCTTGGGCTTACAAAAAATGAAATGAAATAAATACAAGGGATGGGGTTTTAAGTATCCCATGGACGTTTCCTCTTTGTGTTGAGGTATGAGTTGAGATTCCGTTCCTCGTGAAGTTGCTTTGTTAGTTCCAGGATTCTTTCTTGGCTTGCTTTGTAATGAGCCTCGAAAGTGTCCCTTTGCTCCTTCAACTGGATCCAGGATCTCTGTAAGTCTTCCATGTCAGTAGGCATGTCTGGGTGAAGGATGGTATAAGCAGTGTCTCCTTCAGCAACAGGTTCCATGGTAACTGGCAGGATAGCAGGATATGGCATCATGAGAGTCTGAGCACGAGATCGCACCCATCTGAGATAAGCTTCCATAGGAATAGTGTACTTAGGCTCTAGTGTCTTGCTGTCAACCTTGTTTACTTTACCCCATGCTCGTATGAACCTTTGACGGTAACATTGCAAATCGTTGTCGTAGTCAAACACAATGCCCTGAATCAACATGTCATGTGGGCCATCACTCCGAGCGTAACCAAACTATCGTAAAGCTAGAGAAGGGTTGTAGGTGATGCCTCCTCTTATGCCCAGAAGTGGCACATTAGGAAATTCCCCACAACGATCAATGATAGTGACATTCTCCATAGATCTGGAGCACCAATGGATATCTGAATGAGAGAGTGACATGATCCTTTTAGACCACCTGAACCCTTGCTCATTCTTCATTACTGAGCGAGGAAGGTGAGAAATAAACCACCTAGAAAGCAAAGGTATGCAACACATCAATGTTCCTCTTGCCTTTGTAGTACGGGTATGAAGAGAGTGTAGGATGTCTCCAAGTAAAGTAGGCACTGGATTATGACTCAGAAATATGTTGATGGCATGAACGTCTATGAACTGATCTGGGTTGGGGAACAATACTAAGCCATATATCAGCAAGGCTAAGATCTCCTCAAAAGCATCATAGCTCATGGCCTTCAAGAACAACTGAGCTTTCTCTATCAACACCTTGGAAAGAATACCCTTAACTCCGCTTCTCGTTTCTAGAACAATGTCAGACTTCTTCAGATGTAGAGCTGCAGCAATAACCTCTGGTTTAAGCTCCTTCTCCAAACCTGTGAAGGGTCTTTGATCAAGAACAGGTATACCCAGAAGTTTAGAGAACTCCTCCATTGTAGGAACCAGCTAATAGTCAGGGAATGTAAAGCAATGGTGCTTAGGGTTGTAAACACCCCAAATTTGCCCTCACCCATTTCACCATGGCTTGTGATTATCCTCATATGCATAAGCTCAATCATATCATCTCATGTTTCATTTTTGATTCACTGCATAGTTTCTAAGTCATCTGCATCTAGGGTTTGTGATCTGAGCAATCCAAGAGCTTCTTGAGCCACTCCAAAGGTCACCAATCAATTCAAAGGGGTCTACATGTGTTCAAGCATCATGGTACATCCTCTCAAAGCCAAGAATTCAAAAGAATCACAAGAACTAGGGTTTGTGATTCAAGCATCATGGTACATCCTCTCAAAACACATGCTTACAGGGAATGTGATTACTCTTGAAAGTACTTAACTCCTATGACGGAATCCAGTAAAGGATACCTCGGGACCTTTTGTACGTTTCCTTATCTTTGCAGGATTGCAGGTATCCAGAACTCAACTTGGGGCATGCAAGTTACATCTCAGCAAGCTGGCAAATCAACAAAAGATATCAGCATCCGAAATGCTCTATCCCCAGCTGAGTTGCTTCCCACTGCTCTCCCCAGCTGAGTTACCAACAGCATTCCCCAGCTGAAGTACCAACTATCCTTCCTCAGCAGAACGCAGGAATCAGGGAATCATCTCCCACCGCAGAATCCTCAACCGCTATTCAGAAGAGCAACGCACGAAGAAGTCACAACAGAGAGGGAGAAAGCTTCTACAAACCCCAGCTGGGTCCCGTATTATAAGGATATGTCAATCAGTGACCTGTATCCCCAAGCAGATACATCATCAGATCTACCAATGATCTCATCCCCAGCTGGGATATTCACTTCAGGCAGATCGACCGGAGATCTTCGCAGCAACGGGATCCGAATCCCGGGTCTTTGCCTCTTTGCATAATCATAGCATCCGCATCATATTATCCCCTCAGAGCGTAGCATTCCGTCTAATACGGAGCATTACGGCAAAAATCAAATGCATAGCATAATCATAAGTCATGTTGTGAATAGAACACCTGTGAATAATAAGCCGTTCATCATCATTATACAGAAATCCCCACCAGGGTCCCAGCAAAAGCAGTTGCCTCACAAATCACAAACACCAGTATATACACCTTTGGACACCCGTCCGTGTCACATCACCAGCAGAAAGCCAAAGACATCCTCTTTGCACTCACTTATACTTATATATACACTTTCTTGACACCCGTCCGTGTCATATCCTCAGCGCAGTCGCTTACACTCTCATCACCCATATACATGTTTATATTATACTTTTCTCCTTTTGACGCTCGTCCGTGTCACTCTCCCCAGCAGATAAACACTTACATATACATATGCTCACTACTCAATGTTACACTTATACAGATACTCGTCTGTATCTTGTATACATCATTTATATCCCCACAGATCCGACAGTAGTCCTTGTTCTTTGTTAACCAGTTGGTACTCGTCCGTACCATCATCTCAGAACATTGCGTCTAATGTTTGTTTCTACATGATACTCGTCCATATCATAGTCTTAAGGATGCTCGTCCGCATCTTTAATCCATACACTATGTCAAACACTTGTGTCTTCTTGAACATAGATACTCGTCTGTGTCTACTATTCCCCAGAAGAGTCCCTTCAGATTCAACACTCGTCCGTGTTCCTTGTTAACCCGTTGATACTCGTCCGTATCATCATCTCTGAACATGTGTCAGTTTGTTTCTACATGATACCCGTCCGTATCATAGCCTTAAGGATGCTCGTCTGCATCTTTAATCTATACACAAACATCTAAACACTTATACTTTCCTTTCTTGGTTGTGAACACTCGTCCGTGTTTACTATATCCCCAGTAGATCGCCAACAAAGCATCTTTCTTTTATCTGACACTCGTCCTGTGTCACGATAACCCTGAGAGCAGCCGTACCCTGCTGAGTGGTCGTCCTCCACTTCTTGATGGTCGTCCTCCATCATGCTCATCCGATGGTCGTCCCCATCGTTGTTTTTAGCAGTCGTCCCCTGCTAGGTGGTCGTCCTCCACCTTTTGATGATCGTCCTTCATCATTTTATCCAATGGCCGTCCCCATTGCTGATTTTGGTTATCTGGCATTCGTCCTATGTCATGAGAAACCTCGAGAGCAGCCGTACCCTGCTGAGTGGTCGTCCTCCACTTCTTGATGGTCGTCCTCCATCATGCTCGTCCGATGGCCGTCCCCATCGTTGACCTTTTCTATCCGATGGCCGTCCCCATCGTTGATATTTTCGGCAGCCGTACCCTGCCAGGTGGTCGTCCTCCACCTTTGATGGCCGTCCCCATCATATTCCTTTTATCCCCAACAGAGCAGCCGTCCCCTGCTAGGTGATCGTCCTTCACCTTTGATGGCCGTACCCCATCATCTGTTTATTTCATTTATTCTTTAACCCGATGGCCGTCCCCGTCGTGGTCCCTTTTCCTTTTAGCCCGATGGCCGTCCCCATCGTTGGTTACTTTACCTTTATGAACTTGATGGCCGTCCCCGTCATGTTTCATTAATTTCCAGAGAATTTTACAGCTTTATCTCGATGGTCGTCCCCATCGTTGGTTACTTTACCTTTATGAACTTGATGGCCGTCCCCGTCATGTTTCATTAATTTCCAGAGAATTTTACAGCTTTATCTCGATGGCCGTCTCCATCACGATTTGATTTTCCCCAGCTAGTCGGCCGTCCCCGTCTTGGCTTTACCTTTCATCCCCAGCATGTCGGCCGTCCCCGTCATTGCGTTGTTTCCCGCTTTACAATAACTTTATTTTCCTTTTACAATCTATATCCCTTTTCTTCTTCATTCTGTGAGTGCAAATTTTGGACTGTCTTTGGTATTCAACCACAAGTTATCTTGTTTGCCTATTAAGCCGTTGCTTACATCCTGCACAGCTAACTCATGTTTGAATAGGGGCAGCTGTAAACACCCCAAATTTGCCCTCACCCATTTCACCATGGCTTGTGATTATCCTCATATGCATAAGCTCAATCATATCATCTCATGTTTCATTTTTGATTCACTGCATAGTTTCTAAGTCATCTGCATCTAGGGTTTGTGATCTGAGCAATCCAAGAGCTTCTTGAGCCACTCCAAAGGTCACCAATCAATTCAAAGGGGTCTACATGTGTTCAAGCATCATGGTACATCCTCTCAAATCCAAGAATTCAAAAGAATCACAAGAACTAGGGTTTGAATGGATGCAAAGCCAGGTTTGACTGCACAGTTGACCTAAAATTAGGGTTTTGGTTTCAGAGGCCATAACCCCAAATTTTTTGGTCATTCTTGTTTCCATTGGTCTCTATATGGTATAGGGAGTATCCATATCAAGTTTCATGAAGAAATTCCATGGGGAAGTCATCTGATCAAGAGTTGACTTTTCAGACAAGTCAGTGTAAAATCAGGGCATCTGAGGCCCCCAATGACCCAACCAATGGGTGATCTTCATCATTTTGAGTGTATATGATCTTTATTTGATCATGGAAGAAGGTTGAAGTTCACAAAAATCAAGAATTTAGGGTTTTTGCAAATGTTGACTTTTTGGGCATAGTTGACTTTTCAAGAATGCTTCATTTTAGGTCATTTTTCAAGCCTTGATTCTTGATCCAAAAATGCTTCAAATGGAAAAACTTTGGTCATGAAAGTTGTAGATCTCATCTTTCCCTTTTCAAAAAGTACAAGAACATGATCAAACTCTTCTTGGATCAAAAGTTATGGCAAGGCAAAGTTGGCTAAAATCATTAATTTTCAAGGCATGCTTCAAATGGAAATTTTGCAAAGTCTTGAACCAAAGCCAATTGTGACCTCTAGTTCACTTCAAACCAGCACATAAACATTCTCTAAGTCCTAAAAATCAGAAATGAACCAAGAATGCCCATGATTTTATGTTTGGTTGGACAAAAAGGTCACATGTGAACAAAAAGTCACAAGTTGCAAAACTCATGATCATGCTCCCTCCTACTTGCAGCCTTGGATGCTGAGCTTTGCTAGACCTCTCCCTCACCCTTGCTGCGCCAGCCCATGCTTTGTACTTGCCTAGCACCTCACCATACTTGCCTTACACAAAAGTTGACCTTTTTGCAAAAGTAAACTTACCTATCACCACAGGCCATGTCACATCCTCTGGCCACTTGGATTAAAATAACATATCATTTTGCAAGCCATTCCATGTACTAAGCAAGGCTGAAGCTCCCTCACACAATCACATTCACAAAAACACACCACATTGCAAGTTGCTTCGAATCTGCCTCCACAGCCTGCAAACACTTCAACCATTTTCACCATTCAACTCACCTTGCTCCATAGACCACAAAGCACCAAGAACACAAGCCTGAAACAGCCAAAGCATCCCACTGCCATTTCTCACCTCATTTTGCAGTTTCATTCGAAACTCTCACCCTAGCTCATAAACAGCCAAACAAACCTTGCAGACCTTCTCCACATATCATTTGGACCTCAAACAACCATTCACAATGGCCTGAAACCACCAGAAACTCCATAGCCATTCTTGACTGAGGTGAAGCAGAAACTGTCGAAGCTCATCAACCAGCCTACATAAATTGTTCTAAGGCATTCAAACATCATCCAGAGGTCCTGAGGAGTGGATTGCACAAGGAGAGGTGGCCAGAAAGTTCTCAGGTTGAAAGCTCCAAATTTCAGGTAGCTTGAAATTCATTTTTCCAGAAATCATTTTTCTTGTTACAAACTTGTTCTATGTGATTCACTGATCATCCTGATGTTCTTAGTTTTTGAAATGGCTTTGGTTTGAGTATTTAATTTGTCTCTGAAGCTTGCGTGCCCTAGTTTTTATTTCTTTCGATTCAGCTTGTTTAGGAAGAAGAAATGTGTTTTGAGAGAGGGGTTTGATTCGTGAGAGGATGGAGATCATTTCTATGTTCTTAGTTTTCATTTTTGATACGATTTGAGGGGTTTGGGGATTTTTCAGGGAGAGAGCTGGCCGGAGAAGACGACCGGAAGTCTTCTCCGGCAGCCTGAGAGTGATTAGGGCTTAAGCATCATTAATTAGCAACTTCAAACCTGGGCCCTTGGATTTTGTTTCCCGCGTGCCAGTGAATGGTCAGGATCATTTCATTTGCCCTAATCCACTTAATTAATTTTAATTAATTTGTAATTAACTTAATTTGGTCAGATTGCATCCCCACCCTCCATTCACGCGCGCAGTCAACCAATTTAAACCCTGGGCTCATCTCAGCCTTCCACTTGGTTTACTTTTCATTTTATTTGTTTTTAATTCATTTTTTATTTCAATTAACTTGTACAATTATTTTAAAATAGCAAAAAATACATAAAAATTATGAAACTTTTTCCTAAGAGTTTAAATAATTTTTATGACACAAAAATATTTTTATTTTATTTTTTATCATCAAAAAAGTATTTTTAAATATTTAAAAGATTATTTTTAATTGATTAATGGAAATTAATTTATTAAAAATACTTTTAGGTATTTAAAAATCACAAAAAAATTCATGAAATGTTCTAAGACATTTAGAAACATTGTCCAACCTTCAAACCAAATTTCTTTTTTGATCTTGATGCATTTTAAGAATTTTTCATTGAATTAAATCATTTTTTATGCATTATTTTGATCATGGGTTCAAAAATTCATTTCTGCCTATTGGAGAAGGTTGAGACATTGATTCTTCTTGCATTGTTTTGTGTTTGGCATGTAGTTTCTAGGGTAAAATGGCCATGATTTGATCTTGCATTTTCTATTTGTTTGACATTTCTTTTGTTAAGAACCCTAAAAAACCCTAATAACTTATAAAATTCATATCTTGAGATTGGTTAAGAGTTGGGAGTTCCCCTTTGGGCAGTGGTTCATTATAGGTTTAGGGTTTCTTTGGGCAGCATTTTCCATTTTTTATCTTGGGGTTTGTTTCTGTTTTGGGTTTTTGTTTGATGTTTGTTCCATAAACCCTAATTTGGGATTTCTCTTGCATCCTTCTTGCATTTCCTTGCATAACATGACTTGTCTTTGCATTTTGTGCATTCTTGTGATTCATTTGGCATCTTAGGGCACATAGAAAGCATGTTTGATCATTGCATTGCATATTTGCCATGCCATTTGTCTTGTATGCTTCATAACTTTCCATGATTGTTCATGCTCCTTAACTTGCATCATTTACATCCATGATCTTGTATGAGCATCTCCATGCCTTGCCTCATGTTCATAGCACCTCATAGCATCATTTTCATCAACAATATGCTTCTGGTTTGGTCTAGCATCATACCATTTCATCCCATCTAGCATTGCATTGCATTTCTTTCTAACATTTCAGGTGGTAAGTAAACTTGAGAAGTGAATTTGCCTTCACTTCTCATAACTTTTCTTTTCATCTCTCTTGCATCCATTGCTGCATTTCTATTTGTGTTTGAGATTGAGCTTGCTCATTCTTCTTCCTCCCACTTTCTTTCTTCAAGTGACTTGACTTCTTGAATGAAGCAAGTCACTTTGCTTCTCTTGGCCTTGTTCATCTGCTTCCTGGTGGCTCCTTTGAAGATTGTTCTTGTAAACCTCACAAACCTTAGGAACAACCAAGCATGACAATGAATTAGGGTTTTGATTAGTCCCCCTCCTAGTTTTTACCCTTGTGTCTCTCTTTGAGTCTTCTCTTCTCATCTCATAATCAGGGACCAAACCCTAAAGGCTTTAAGACTTTGTGATTAAGCTTATGCCTGCATCCTTCTTTTAGGATGGAGTGTATAACTTTAATCCTAAGTGTTAAACCCTTAATGTGTTTAAATCTCTTAATCAATCCACATAATAATCATCAAGACATCACACTTGTAACTTGGGCCTTGCATTAGGGTTCTAATTCTTCCTTAAGTGGTTAAGAAGGACTAACCCTAGTGTTAATGGACAAGTCCCCCTCAAGTTGTCTTACAAATCATAAAATTCACTTCATCATCATACCATTAATCTAAAATCCACTTAATCAAAGGCTTGTTTTGTCATGGGTTTAATCCCTAATCATGGATTAAGTTGAGGAGCTTTCCTCAGCTTAAACATTCTCATCTATCATCCTTCTTTTAGGATGGTGTAATGAGTCTGTTTAATCTTTGATTATGGCTTAACCTCATTACTCAACACTAAACAAAAACCACAAAAACATCTAAATAATCACAAGTAGGTTAATGATCTTAATCCTGCATCAAAGGTGATTAAGTGTGAGAATCTGACTTCACACTTAAGGTATTCTCATTACCCCTAATCAGAGGGAAGATGTGATGAGTTTACTAACCTATTGGTTTAGGCTTAAGCTCATTATCTTATGACAAACTTCCAAAAGCAATAAAAGACTGAAAACACAAAAAACAAACAATAATCGTCTCCTTCGGGATTCTTTTCTCATCATCTTCACTCACAAACGAGAACTTGCTTCTTCCGTCTAATGCAAGACAGTTTGCACCTGAGCCAGACAGGTCATACACTTGAGCATAGACTAGTAAGCAGTTCACAAGTCAATTCATCTTTCAGTCTCTTTGGGTCGAACTACGGTGTTCTGACTTCCTCATTGCACGAGAGGATACGTAGGCATAACTTAACAGTTATCGAACAAAAGTCTCTGTATATTCCCCCTCTTTCTAGCTTTATTCTTTAGCCTCATTATCATGAGCAATTCATTCTCTTCCTTACACTGACACATCATTATACACTTCACTTTCTCTTACACTGACACCTGTACTTTCTTTTCCAGCTATTCTATACACAGATTGCACTGACACTACCCCTTTATAGCACAAATCTTTTAAGCGTGGATCCCGTCGAGTACGACGGACAATCTGGGTGCTAATACCTTCCCAGGTTGTAACCAACCCCCTTTCTCAGTCTCTCTGGTTCGCAACCGTCTTATCCATCTTCTTCTAGGTCTATGCAGCATTGCCTTTCCTCCGGGATAAAAATGCCTAGCTGGCGACTCTATTCACCTCCAGTGAGTTCACGGCTGTGTGTTCTCACTGTTCCCTTCGCCGACCGTTCGCGTCTGTACCTTTATCTGAACCAGTTTCATTTATCGGGAGCGACAGCTTGGCGACTCTGCTGGGGAATCTTATACTGCAACCAGGGCTTCTGGTTCTTTTTGTGGGTTCCTCCTAGCGCTTGATTGATTTGTGTTTACTGGGGTGTTATGTGCTTGTTTGTGCTTGTATTTATTTTTGTTTATTGCTTTATGTACAGTTACTTTACTGCTTCCTTTATTGCATTTATATATCATACTGTCATTGCTGCTGGCTGGATCTGGTTGTTTGCCTTGGTGGGTGGGTGATTCATTGAGAGTTAAGGTCCTATACCTGGGACCTGAGTGACACCTAGGCTAGAGTGAATCATATTCTTTCCCATTCCATTTCGGTCTGGTGCGGGAATATGAAACACGGTTCAGATATGGGTTTCTTCTTGAGAACTCTGTGTTGCAGATTTCCTGCAATGTTAGGGCTATCTGGGAAGCCTGCTAAGTCTGGATGACCTTTTAGTATTGACCTTCAGAAACTGAGGTGAATTAGAGGAGGAATTGTTATGGTTATTGTAAACACTGTACCTCCGGGTTAGAAGTGTTTACACTTCTCATAACTGATCCAAGTCTGAGGATCCTTGTTCTAGATCACCACCTGTGAGGGGGTTGGGCTATTTACAGGTTTGCAGGTACCTTGGCCTCAGAATACCTTGTTACTTTGATTTTGTTAAGAGTACTCCATGTTGGACAGTTCTTGTGATTCTAAACCCTGGACTTGTGGCTCTTTATTTGAGTCCCCCACCTTGGTTACTGGATTTATAGACCCCAACTGGAATTCTTGAACACATTTGGACCTATATCAGGGCATTTTGATCAGACCCAGCTCAGTCACAAACCCTTGCATATCATTTGCATACATAATCATTGCATCATATTGACATTTGCTTATTTGTTTCAGGGTATCCATCTTCATTTGGTTTTGGTTTCGACCCTATCTTCAGTATTGACCTGTCTTCACCAGCACCTGCTTCAGCTATCACCAGCACCAGCCAATCAGTGGCCCTCTTCTTCAGCATCAGCATCAGTACCTATCTCTACTCAGTCTCAGCATCATGGCTCCTAAAAAGAGCAATGTCACCTATCACTTCTTCCAGCCAGAGTTATCAGACATCAGGAGGATCCAAACCCTGATCACTCCAGATCACATACCCTTGTTCAGGGAGAGTTATGGAGATATACTGGACATGGTTATGGATCTGGACCCTTCTCAGAGGAGTTTGATCCACACCTGCATTCAGTTTTATGACCCCCCATTGAGATGTTTCACCTTTCAAGACTTTCAGTTGGGCCCTCTTTTAGAAGAATACTCATCTTTGATTGGTTTGCCTATCAAGAGGGAAATCCCTTTCAACCCTGAAATGATATTTCCCAGCAATGGAGAGATAGCAAAAGCTTTGCACCTGGAACCTGCTTTGATTGAGCAGCATATGACCTCTAAAGCTGGGATCCCTGGCTTTCATCTGGACTTTCTAATTTCTCAAGCTAGTCTGAAGGCTTCCCTGGGGGAATGGAGAGCTGTTTGTGCTCTGTTGGCCTTAAGTGTATATGGAATTGTGTTGTTTGCAGATGAGCCTCGATTCATTAGCAAGAATGCAATCCATTTGCTCATCCTGAAGAACCCAGTGCCAACTTTGCTAGGAGATCTCTATTACTCAGTGCACCAGAAGAATGAGAAGCAGAGGGGAAGGCTAGTGAGATGTTGTGCTCCATTATTCCATGCTTGGCTTTTAAAGCATCTACCCAGGACAGATGCCTTTCTAAATCCTCATCAGCAAAGCAACTGGGCTAAGAGGCTCACTACTCTCACTTCAGCAGACATCAGATGGTGTACTCAAAGCACCAAGGGAAGAGATATCATTACAAGCTGTGGGCACTTTCCCAATGTGCCCTTAATAGGAGTTAAGGGAAGTATCAACTACAACCCTCTGCTGTTCAAGAGGCAATTGGGCTATGCACTGGTTCATACTCCCAGGGAACAAGACTTGGTTGAGACCCTCTACTGTGAGAACAAGATTAGTCTGGCAACTGTTAGGCAGGCTGCCTGGGCCTGGGATCATGTTCAAACCAAGGGAATCACCATTCTGGGGAAGTGCAATAATGTGGCATCAGTCCAATATTATGAGTGGTCCCATGCTAGGGCCCAATTCTCTGGAATGCCCTTTACCATAGAAGACATGCCTGAGTCATCTTCAGCACCACCCCCTGCCACTGTCAGTCTGGAGGAGTTTGAAAGCTTGAAGGAAAGAAATGAGAAGTTAACCCAGGCTTTGCAGAAGACCCTCCGGGAGAGGAGTGAAGGTGTGAGGGAGATTGAAAGATTGGAGAAGTTGAGGGTGGAACACTTGACTAAAATTGAGAAGTCTGGAGATTATATCAACAAGTCTAAAGCTGGTGAGCAGATTCTGAAGAACGCTTGTAAAGAAGCCCAGTTCCAGAGAGCAAGAACAGACTTGTATTTGAAAGAGAGTCAAGCCAGGTGGGTCCGGATCACTGAGGCCCGTACTCTAGAAGACAAGAGAGTTCAGGACAAGATGGAGCAGATGGAAAAAGCCCTGGCAGCAGCCCAGAAGGAAATATCAGAGTTAGAAATCAGAGCTGGAGTGAAGAGGTCTAAGGACCAAAGTCAGAACAAGAAGTTGACTGCAGCTTTTGCAACAAGAAACCTTCTCATCAGAAGTCTCACGGAGCGTCCGGCTGATCCTGTGACAGAGGCACTTCTCAAGGAAGTTCGTGAGGATGAGTTTGGCCTTGGAGTTTGATCATTTGCTTGTTGTTCTTCCTATTCCATGTACTTTTGCTTTTTTGTGATGTATTTTGACCCCTTTAAGGGCTGGTGTTGTAAAATGAACAAGATGTATTATTTCACCTCCTGTAATATATTCGTTTTGTGTTTGTTCCATCCGGGTTTATTTCGAAAGCAACTTCAACAGCAACATCTTCAAGGGTCTAGAAGGGTCAAAACTGAAGACCAAACCGGATACCTTGAGAGCAAATAAGCATAACTGCATTGCATACTAACCCTTCTATTTGTTTTGTAGGTTTTGTTTTATTGTTACTAACCTCTGTTGTGATATTCAGGAATTATTGCTCGCCGCCGGGTATTTCCCCTCAACAGGCCACACAGGTACCCAACTAGAAACAACCTTCCGGAAATTCAGATGGATCAGATGCAGCAGGACCTTACGGAGGTCAGAAACCAGATGGCCAACGAAAGGTTGGAGATGAGAACGCAGATAACACAGTTCATGGAAGTAATGAACAATTTAGCTCAAAGCCAGGAGAGGCTCAGAGCTTTGGTAGAAGGGAGGAATCAAGATGAGCCCCATGTAGGGACTGCCGGCACAAGTAACAATGAACGGGTGCAACCCCATGTTAACCCTCCTGTGTTTGGCCCACATCTACATCCTGAGATTAACATTCCTGCAAATGTTCAAGGGACAGCCACTGCAGCCAGGGTACTTCAAGAAGACCCTCAGGAGGACCAATTTACAGTAATGGGTGCTGGAGAGGAAACTTATGATAGACGGTTGGAAGAAATAGCTGAGAAGTTGAGGTCCTTAGAATCTCAAAATTCTTTGGGTTTCGACGTCATGGACATGGGTTTGGTAGACGGGGTCAGGATCCCCCATAAGTTCAAGCCTCCCTGTTTCGAAAAGTATAATGGGACTTCATGCCCCCAGACTCATCTACAATCATTTCTGGGAAAGCTGAAGGCCTATACAATGGATGAGAAATTGTGGATGTTCTATTTTGAAGATAGCTTGACTGGAGCTTCGAGGGAGTGGTATTCCCATTTGACAAGAGCAACTGTGAGATGCTGGAAGGACCTGGCAGAGGCCTTCATTAGACAGTATCAATACAATTTAGATATGGCACCCAACAGGACTCTCCTAATGGGAATGTCACAGTCGTCAAGGGAAAGTTTCCGAGAATATGCCCAGAGATGGAGGCAATTGGCTGCTGCCGTTCAACCACCAATGTCTGAGAGAGAAATGGCAGACATGTTTATGAACACTCTCCAGGGAACGTATATTGACAGGTTGGCTGCTTTCTCCTCCACTAGCTTCGCAGATGTTGTCATAGCTGGGGAGAGAATTGAAAGCCTGTTAAAAATGGGTAAGATCTCTGATAATGGTGCCAGCTCGTCCAGTAGTACAAGAAAGCCTTTTGCAGGCCCGAGAAGAACTGGCGAGACCAATGCCATTCACACCAACAGGGGTAGGCCCCAATATGCTCAGAGGTCCATAGCAGCAGTCACCATCCCTGCTCCGGCTCATCCTCAACCTGTCTATCAACCTCCTCAGCAAAGCTATCAACAACAACCTCAGTACCATCAGCAAAATCAGTATCCTCCAAGGAATTACAACAGCAACAACACCAACAACAATCAACAAAGGCCATTCCAACAGAGGCCATCCCAAGCTAATAGAGTAATCGACCCGATCCCAATGCCGTATGCTGCCTTGCTGCCACAACTTCTGAAACTCAACCTAGTTGAGCTAAGAACGTTGGCACCTCCGGATCCCAACAGTCTACCAAGGAACTATGACTCCAATGCTAGGTGTGCTTTTCATTCGAACGCACCTGGTCACAGTACAGAAAAATGCAGGGCTCTGCATATGAAGGTACAAGACTTGGTAGACTCCAAGGCTCTGAATTTTGCACCTCCGCCCAATGTCAATAAAAACCCAATGCCAAACCATGGTGGTCCCCGAATTAACGCTATTGAAGAAGGCAGTCCGTCTTATTTAATAACCAGTGTGGATCAGATCAGGACACCATTGGTGGAAATCAAGGCTCAACTTCGTGAGAACCAAATATTTCCAGGGTGTGAACTAGGGTGTCCCTATTGCAATATTTCATGGAATGGGTGTGAGGACCTGAGGAATGGCATTGACAGCCTTATTCAGAGTGGCCTGCTACAGATCACTACATCATTCCCGACAAATCCGGCAACTTCATCAACAACGGTTCCAGGACCTCCTACAACTACAGCAACTATTGTTCCCGACAATTCATCGGCAACATCAACAAGTACTTCATCTGTCCTCCCAAATGATCAGTTTTCAACAGTTTCTCCTGCTACAACTTCAGCTTCATTCCATTTCGAATCTCCATCAACAACAACAACAGTCCTTCCAACAACACCTCCTACAACACCAGCAATCAATCACGAAGATGTCTCTACTGTCACCATATTCTACGATCCTGAAAATAACTCCGCCTACCATTCAGAAGGTGTTGCTCCCGCCAGAGCACCGGTTACAATCTTTTATGATCCACAAACAATTATAGCCCCTTCTGCAGCAGCAATCAGTCCAGTCACTGTCACGGTGCCTGGACCAGTACCATATGAAAGCAATAGGGCCATCCCTTGGCACTATGGCTCTGACGTGTACTGTGAAGGGAAAAGAATCACCCTTGAAACATCAACACCTGCACCACAAGTAGATAATGTGGGGGGAGGCGGAGGCTTCACTCGAAGCGGACGTCTCTTTGCTTCACAAGTCCAAAGACCTACAGCCGAAGCAGAAGCTGCTGCCAAGGCAAAAGGAAAAGGCCCGGTGCAGGAGGATCCAGCTGCCAAAGAAGCCCTGAAGACTCCATTCGATCAGGAAGTTGATGAGTTTATGCGGATCATCAAAAAGAGCGATTATAAAGTTGTGGATCAGCTTCACCAGACGCCATCCAAAATCTCCATCCTCTCACTGCTTATGTGCTCCGAAGCCCATCGGAATGCACTACTTAAAGTCTTGCACGCAGCTTACGTGCCTGAGGAGATTACTGTCAACCAATTGGAAACCGTGGTTGGGAATGTTACTGCTAGCAATGGGCTAGGGTTTACCAATTCTGACTTGACAGCGGATGGCCGCAACCACAACAAAGCCTTGCACATAACCATGGAATGCAAAGGAGCTGTTCTTTCTCATGTGCTGGTGGACACAAGTTCTTCCCTGAATGTCTTACCAAAGAAGGCTCTGGTGAAGTTAGAATATGACGGATTGGCATTGAGACCCAGCAACCTGGTGGTGAGAGCCTTTGATGGTTCGAAGAGATCGGTTCTGGGAGAGATTGAGTTGCCCGTGACAATTGGCCCGCAGACCTTTAAAACTATCTTTTATGTGATGGACATTCAGCCCGCCTACAGTTGTTTGTTGGGTAGACCCTGGATTCACGCCGCCGGCGCAATAACGTCTACCCTTCACCAAAAGTTAAAATTTGAGTGGGAAGGTCAAGTTGTCACAATCTGTGGGGAAGAGGATATTTTCGTTAGCCATCTGGCTACCTACAAGTACATTGAGATGGATGGGGAGATCCATGAAACAATGAGCCAAGGTTTTGAAGCCTTAAACGTCAATGAAGCATCTGCCGTGTCTGGTACTCCAATGTCATCATACCAACAAGCCCGGAAGGTTGTTGAGGAAGGAACTGCCCAAGGCTGGGGCAAACTGCTATCGGTAGAGAAAAAAGAAGACAAGTTTGGGTTGGGTTACAGACCAACTCAACATCAAGCAAAGGCTGTTGCAGAGCCTGGTTTTGTCAGCGGGGGGATGCTTACCCCCGATGCTATCAACTGTCTGGAAGACGAGCTGGAAGAGGAGCGCAATCTGGAGAATTGGATTCGTCCAAAGATCCCGGGGAGCAGTGTCTCGAACTGGTCTTCCCAGGAAATTATAAGAGTTACTCATGCAGAGTAATTATTATTTCCTGTATTTTTATAGCATGCATCCAAGTCTTGCATCTTGCCCAAGATGACAAGACTCATTTTGTAATCAGGGCCATCTGTACTTTTGTGCAAACAAGATTAAATTAATGAAATATCAGACATCTTTTTGCAAACGAGTCTTTTTCTTTTATGCTCACTGTTTTTCCATTTTTCTTTTTGTACAAAAATAAATGGCGGTGTTTTCAAAATGATAACTTCATTTCACTTTTTTCTAAAGCAAGATTAAAATCAATCACTAAAATGAACAAACTTAACCCTTGCAGAGAGTGCCTTCCTGACAGCACCGACAACAGCACGGCTATGACATCGTATGACTTTGACAATCCAATCAATCAAGCCGATGAAGGGGTTGAAGAAGAATATGAGCTTCCTGAAGAGCTAGCCAGGTTGTTGAGACAGGAGGAAAAGGCTATTACTCCTCACCAGGAGGAGGTTGAGGCGATTAATCTTGGTACAGAGGAAGACGTGAAAGAAGTTAAAATCGGGGCCTGCTTGCAAGACTCAGTGAAGAGACAACTGATAGATCTGCTTCAAGAGTATGTTGATGTGTTTGCTTGGTCGTATCAAGATATGCCAGGGTTGGATACCGACATAGTTGTGCACAAGCTGCCTTTGAGAGAAGAGTGCCCACCGGTCAAACAGAAGCTGCGCCGAACTCGCCCAGACATGGCTATGAAAATCAAGGAAGAGGTACAAAAGCAATGGGACGCCGGGTTCCTTGCTGTGACTAGCTATCCGCCGTGGGTTGCTAACATAGTACCTGTGCCCAAGAAAGACGGCAAAGTAAGAATGTGTGTTGATTACCGGGATCTGAACAGAGCCAGCCCGAAAGATGATTTCCCATTACCTCACATCGATGTATTGGTGGATAACACGGCTCAGTTCTCGGTATTCTCCTTCATGGATGGTTTTTCAGGATATAATCAAATCAAGATGTCACCTGAAGACATGGAGAAGACAACATTCATCACACCTTGGGGCACGTTCTGTTACAAGGTGATGCCATTCGGACTGAAGAATGCTGGTGCCACGTATCAACGGGCTATGGTAACATTATTCCACGATATGATCCATAAAGAAATAGAATGTTATGTGGATGATATGATCGCCAAGTCCCTCACCGAGGAAGATCACCTGGTAAATCTGCTGAAGTTGTTCAAGCGCCTGAGGAAGTATCAACTGAAGTTGAACCCCAATAAATGCACATTCGGGGTGCGATCCGGTAAGCTGCTAGGATTTATTGTAAGCGAGAAAGGGATTGAAGTTGACCCTAATAAAGTCAAAGCTATTCAAGAGATGCCTGCACCGAAAACCGAAAAAGAAGTTCGAGGGTTCTTAGGTCGATTGAACTATATCTCCCGGTTCATATCTCACCTCACAGCAACCTGCGAACCCTTGTTCAAGCTATTAAGAAAAGAACAGACAGTCAGGTGGAACGAAGATTGCCAGAAGGCTTTTGACAAGATCAAGGAGTATTTACAAGAACCTCCAATCCTCATGCCTCCAGTTGGAGGAAGACCTCTGATCATGTACTTGACAGTATTGGAAGAGTCAATGGGGTGTGTGCTAGGTCAGCATGACGAGTCCGGTCGAAAAGAGTATGCAATATACTACCTAAGCAAAAAGTTTACCGACTGTGAACAGCGTTATTCACTGCTCGAGAAAACGTGTTGTGCTTTAGCGTGGGCTGCTCGCCGACTGAGACAGTATATGTTGACCCACACTACTTTATTGATCTCAAAGATGGACCCAGTCAAGTACATTTTCGAAAAGCCAGCTCTTACCGGACGGGTTGCAAGATGGCAGATGATTCTCACAGAATACGACATACAGTACACATCTCAGAAAGCCATCAAAGGCAGTGTACTATCTGAATATCTTGCTGAGCAACCCATTGATGACTACCAGCCTATGAGATTTGACTTCCCTGATGAAGACATCATGTTCATTAAAGCAAAAGATCATGAAGAGCCTATTCACACTGAAGGGCCTGACCCAGAAGAAGAATGGACTATGATGTTTGATGGGGCCGTTAACATGAATGGTCGTGGTGTTGGTGCAGTACTCATTACACCTAAGGGAGTTCACATGCCTTTCTCGGCAAAACTCACCTTTAACTGCACTAACAACGAAGCTGAATACGAAGCTTGCATTATGGGTCTTGAGGAAGCTATTGACCTCAGGATCAAGACATTAACCGTATTCGGAGATTCAGCTTTGGTAGTCAATCAAACCAACGGAAAATGGTACACCCACCAAGATCATCTGATACCTTACAGGGATTATACAAGAAGGTTATTGACCTTCTTCACCAAAGTCAAGCTTGAGTATATCCCTCGGGACGAGAATCAGTTTGCAGATGCTCTTGCTACCATTTCATCCATGATCAAAGTTCAAGCTGCTAACTTTGTACCCCAGATTTCAGTGTCTAGACTTGATAGACCAGCATATGTATTTGCAGCAGAGGTTGTCAAAGATGATAAGCCTTGGTTCCATGACATTAAGTGCTTCTTGGAGGATCAAACATACCCACCTGGGGCATCTTCCAATGATAAGAAGACTTTGAGAAGGCTTGCTGGTAGTTTCCTTCTGAACACTGATGGGTCTTTATACAAAAGGAACTTTGACATGGTACTTCTCAGATGTGTTGACAAGACGGAAGCAGATTTGTTGATGCACGAAGTGCACGAAGGATCTTTTGGTACCCATGCAGGAGGGCATGCCATGGCTAAAAAGTTGTTAAGATCAGGCTATTACTGGATCACGATGGATACAGACTGTTGTGCTTACGCCAGAAAATGTCATAAATGCCAGATCTATGCAGATAAGGTGCATGTGCCTCCCAATCCTTTGAACATCATGTCTTCACCATGGCCCTTTGCTATGTGGGGTATTGATATGATTGGCAAGATTGAGCCAACTGCTTCAAACGGCCACAGATTCATCCTGGTTGCCATTGACTATTTCACCAAGTGGGTTGAAGCAGCCTCATATGCAAATGTTACAAGACAAGTGGTAGCCCGATTTCTGAAGAGAGATATCATCTGTCGGTATGGAGTGCCCGAGCGAATCATTACTGATAATGGTTCCAATTTAAACAACAAAATGATGGCCGAATTATGCCGGGACTTCAAGATCCAACATCACAATTCTTCTCCTTACAGGCCAAAGATGAACGGCGCTGTTGAGGCAGCAAATAAAAATATTAAGAAGATTGTGCAGAAGATGGTAATCACGTACAAAGACTGGCACGAAATGCTACCGTTTGCCTTGCATGGGTACCGCACATCAATCAGAACATCCACTGGGGCAACACCGTATCAGCTTGTGTATGGTATGGAAGCAGTCCTACCTGTTGAAGTTGAATTGCCCTCTCTACGGGTACTAATGGATGTTAAACTGAATGAAGCAGAATGGGTTCGGGCCCGATACGAACAACTGAGTCTGATCGAAGAGAAAAGATTGACTGCAATCTGTCATGGGCAGTTATATCAGAAGATAATGAAGAAGGCCTTCGATCAGAAAGTCAGGCACCGAGAGTACCAAGTAGGGGATCTTGTGTTGAAAAGGATCCTCCCTCCTCATACAGACCACAGGGGAAAATGGACTCCAAATTACGAAGGACCATTCGTTGTAAAGAAAGTTTTCTCTGGTGGGGCATTGATGCTCAGCACCATGGATGGTGAGGATTTCCCGTCCCCTGTGAATTCAGATGCAGTTAAAAAATACTTCGCATAAAATGACCCGCTGGACATAAAAACAGAATGAAAGTCCAGGCAAAAATAGGGCATCCCGGCGAGTCAAAAACAGAATAAAAGACTCGGGCAAAAATAAGGGAAATAAACAAAAAAATGTACACCCGCTGAGTTGAAAAGCCGCATTGGACAACTCAGGCAAAAATGGGTATCCCGATGGATTGAAAACCCGAAAGGACGATCCATGCAAAATAAGGGAATAAGCGAACAACTGCATTCTGAATTCGTCTGTATTATATACAACTCGGTAAGCTCCAAAGGATCAAGCTTCAATCAGAATCAACTTTCTTCAGAAAGCAAGACGAGAAGAACGTCATTGTCATACGAGTCATAGCAGAAGAGGAAGCTCCTTGAAAGCGTCGTCAACATCGCCAGCATTTTGTTTCTCAATTTGTAACAGTCTCTTCATTTCAGGAGATTTGTTTTCTTTGACTGTATCTTGCCAATTCAGGGCACATGAATTAATAAAATCAGATTTTCAGTCATGTCTCGTTTTTACATTTATGTTTTGCAAAGAATTGTCTGATATTTCTAAAAATACAATTGCATAAGTACAGATGCCTTTCTCTAAAAATAAAACACATGCTTACAGGGAATGTGATTACTCTTGAAAGTACTTAACTCCTATGACGGAATCCAGTAAAGGATACCTCGGGACCTTTTGTACGTTTCCTTATCTTTGCAGGATTGCAGGTATCCAGAACTCAACTTGGGGCATGCAAGTTACATCTCAGCAAGCTGGCAAATCAACAAAAGATATCAACATCCGAAATGCTCTATCCCCAGCTGAGTTGCTTCCCACTGCTCTCCCCAGCTGAGTTACCAACAGCATTCCCCAGCTGAAGTACCAACTATCCTTCCTCAGCAGAACGCAGGAATCAGGGAATCATCTCCCACCGCAGAATCCTCAGCCGCTATTCAGAAGAGCAACGCACGAAGAAGTCACAACAGAGAGGGAGAAAGCTTCTACAAACCCCAGCTGGGTCCCGTATTATAAGGATATGTCAATCAGTGACCTGTATCCCCAAGCAGATACATCATCAGATCTACCAATGATCTCATCCCCAGCTGGGATATTCACTTCAGGCAGATCGACCGGAGATCTTCGCAGCAACGGGATCCGAATCCCGGGTCTTTGCCTCTTTGCATAATCATAGCATCCGCATCATATTATCCCCTCAGAGCGTAGCATTCCGTCTAATACGGAGCATTACAGCAAAAATCAAATGCATAGCATAATCATAAGTCATGTTGTGAATAGAACACCTGTGAATAATAAGCCGTTCATCATCATTATACAGAAATCCCCACCAGGGTCCCAGCAAAAGCAGTTGCCTCACAAATCACAAACACCAGTATATACACCTTTGGACACCCGTCCGTGTCACATCACCAGCAGAAAGCCAAAGACATCCTCTTTGCACTCACTTATACTTATATATACACTTTCTTGACACCCGTCCGTGTCATATCCTCAGCGCAGTCGCTTACACTCTCATCACCCATATACATGTTTATATTATACTTTTCTCCTTTTGACGCTCGTCCGTGTCACTCTCCCCAGCAGATAAACACTTACATATACATATGCTCACTACTCAGTGTTACACTTATACAGATACTCGTCTGTATCTTGTATACATCATTTATATCCCCACAGATCCGACAATAGTCCTTGTTCTTTGTTAACCAGTTGGTACTCGTCCGTACCATCATCTCAGAACATTGCGTCTAATGTTTGTTTCTACATGATACTCGTCCGTATCATAGTCTTAAGGATGCTCGTCCGCATCTTTAATCCATACACTATGTCAAACACTTGTGTCTTCTTGAACATAGATACTCGTCTGTGTCTACTATTCCCCAGAAGAGTCCCTTCAGATTCAACACTCGTCCGTGTTCCTTGTTAACCTGTTGATACTCGTCCGTATCATCATCTCTGAACATGTGTCAGTTTGTTTCTACATGATACCCGTCCGTATCATAGCCTTAAGGATGCTCGTCCGCATCTTTAATCTATACACAAACATCTAAACACTTATACTTTCCTTTCTTGGTTGTGAACACTCGTCCGTGTTTACTATATCCCCAGTAGATCGCCAACAAAGCATCTTTCTTTTATCTGACACTCGTCCTGTGTCACGATAACCCTGAGAGCAGCCGTACCCTGCTGAGTGGTCGTCCTCCACTTCTTGATGGTCGTCCTCCATCATGCTCATCCGATGGTCGTCCCCATCGTTGTTTTTAGCAGTCGTCCCCTGCTAGGTGGTCGTCCTCCACCTTTTGATGATCGTCCTTCATCATTTTATCCAATGGCCGTCCCCATTGTTGATTTTGGTTATCTGGCATTCGTCCTATGTCATGAGAAACCTCGAGAGCAGCCGTACCCTGCTGAGTGGTCGTCCTCCACTTCTTGATGGTCGTCCTCCATCATGCTCGTCCGATGGCCGTCCCCATCGTTGACCTTTTCTATCCGATGGCCGTCCCCATCGTTGATATTTTCGGCAGCCGTACCCTGCCAGGTGGTCGTCCTCCACCTTTGATGGCCGTCCCCATCATATTCCTTTTATCCCCAACAGAGCAGCCGTCCCCTGCTAGGTGATCGTCCTTCACCTTTGATGGCCGTACCCCATCATCTGTTTATTTCATTTATTCTTTAACCCGATGGCCGTCCCCGTCGTGGTCCCTTTTCCTTTTAGCCCGATGGCCGTCCCCATCGTTGGTTACTTTACCTTTATGAACTTGATGGCCGTCCCCGTCATGTTTCATTAATTTCCAGAGAATTTTACAGCTTTATCTCGATGGCCGTCCCCATCGTTGGTTACTTTACCTTTATGAACTTGATGGCCGTCCCCGTCATGTTTCATTAATTTCCAGAGAATTTTACAGCTTTATCTCGATGGCCGTCTCCATCACGATTTGATTTTCCCCAGCTAGTCGGCCGTCCCCGTCTTGGCTTTACCTTTCATCCCCAGCATGTCGGCCGTCCCCGTCATTGCGTTGTTTCCCGCTTTACAATAAATTTATTTTCCTTTTACAATCTATATCCCTTTTCTTCTTCATTCTGTGAGTGCAAATTTTGGACTGTCTTTGGTATTCAACCACAAGTTATCTTGTTTGCCTGTTAAGCCGTTGCTTACATCCTGCACAGCTAACTCATGTTTGAATAGGGGCAGCTGTAAACACCCCAAATTTGCCCTCACCCATTTCACCATGGCTTGTGATTATCCTCATATGCATAAGCTCAATCATATCATCTCATGTTTCATTTTTGATTCACTGCATAGTTTCTAAGTCATCTGCATCTAGGGTTTGTGATCTGAGCAATCCAAGAGCTTCTTGAGCCACTCCAAAGGTCACCAATCAATTCAAAGGGGTCTACATGTGTTCAAGCATCATGGTACATCCTCTCAAAGCCAAGAATTCAAAAGAATCACAAGAACTAGGGTTTGAATGGATGCAAAGCCAGGTTTGACTGCACAGTTGACCTAAAATTAGGGTTTTGGTTTCAGAGGCCATAACCCCAAATTTTTTGGTCATTCTTGTTTCCATTGGTCTCTATATGGTATAGGGAGTATGCATATCAAGTTTCATGAAGAAATTCCATGGGGAAGTCATCTGATCAAGAGTTGACTTTTCAGACAAGTCAGTGTAAAATCAGGGCATCTGAGGCCCCCAATGACCCAACCAATGGGTGATCTTCATCATTTTGAGTGTATATGATCTTTATTTGATCATGGAAGAAGGTTGAAGTTCACAAAAATCAAGAATTTAGGGTTTTTGCAAATGTTGACTTTTTGGGCATAGTTGACTTTTCAAGAATGCTTCATTTTAGGTCATTTTTCAAGCCTTGATTCTTGATCCAAAAATGCTTCAAATGGAAAAACTTTGGTCATGAAAGTTGTAGATCTCATCTTTCCCTTTTCAAAAAGTACAAGAACATGATCAAACTCTTCTTGGATCAAAAGTTATGGCAAGGCAAAGTTGGCTAAAATCATTAATTTTCAAGGCATGCTTCAAATGGAAATTTTGCAAAGTCTTGAACCAAAGCCAATTGTGACCTCTAGTTCACTTCAAACCAGTACATAAACATTCTCTAAGTCCTAAAAATCAGAAATGAACCAAGAATGCCCATGATTTTATGTTTGGTTGGACAAAAAGGTCACATGTGAACAAAAAGTCACAAGTTGCAAAACTCATGATCATGCTCCCTCCTACTTGCAGCCTTGGATGCTGAGCTTTGCTAGACCTCTCCCTCACCCTTGCTGCGCCAGCCCATGCTTTGTACTTTCCTAGCACCTCACCATACTTGCCTTACACAAAAGTTGACCTTTTTGCAAAAGTAAACTTACCTATCACCACAGGCCATGTCACATCCTCTGGCCACTTGGATTAAAATAACATATCATTTTGCAAGCCATTCCATGTACTAAGCAAGGCTGAAGCTCCCTCACACAATCACATTCACAAAAACACACCACATTGCAAGTTGCTTCGAATATGCCTCCACATCCTGCAAACACTTCAACCATTTTCACCATTCAACTCACCTTGCTCCATAGACCACAAAGCACCAAGAACACAAGCCTGAAACAGCCAAAGCATCCCACTGCCATTTCTCACCTCATTTTGCAGTTTCATTCGAAACTCTCACCCTAGCTCATAAACAGCCAAACAAACCTTGCAGACCTTCTCCACATATCATTTGGACCTCAAACAACCATTCACAATGGCCTGAAACCACCAGAAACTCCATAGCCATTCTTGACTGAGGTGAAGCAGAAACTGTCGAAGCTCATCAACCAGCCTATATAAATTGTTCTAAGGCATTCAAACATCATCCAGAGGTCCTGAGGAGTGGATTGCACAAGGAGAGGTGGCCAGAAAGTTCTCAGGTTGAAAGCTCCAAATTTCAGGTAGCTTGAAATTCATTTTTCCAGAAATCATTTTTCTTGTTACAAACTTGTTCTATGTGATTCACTGATCATCCTGATGTTCTTAGTTTTTGAAATGGCTTTGGTTTGAGTATTTAATTTGTCTCTGAAGCTTGCGTGCCCTAGTTTTTATTTCTTTCGATTCAGCTTGTTTAGGAAGAAGAAATGTGTTTTGAGAGAGGGGTTTGATTCGTGAGAGGATGGAGATCATTTCTATGTTCTTAGTTTTCATTTTTGATACGATTTGAGGGGTTTGGGGATTTTTCAGGGAGAGAGCTGGCCGGAGAAGACGACCGGAAGTCTTCTCCGGCAGCCTGAGAGTGATTAGGGCTTAAGCATCATTAATTAGCAACTTCAAACCTGGGCCCTTGGATTTTGTTTCCCGCGTGCCAGTGAATGGTCAGGATCATTTCATTTGCCCTAATCCACTTAATTAATTTTAATTAATTTGTAATTAACTTAATTTGGTCAGATTGCATCCCCACCCTCCATTCACGCGCGCAGTCAACCAATTTAAACCCTGGGCTCATCTCAGCCTTCCACTTGGTTTACTTTTCATTTTATTTGTTTTTAATTCATTTTTTATTTCAATTAACTTGTACAATTATTTTAAAATAGCAAAAAATACATAAAAATTATGAAACTTTTTCCTAAGAGTTTAAATAATTTTTATGACACAAAAATATTTTTATTTTATTTTTTATCATCAAAAAAGTATTTTTAAATATTTAAAAGATTATTTTTAATTGATTAATGGAAATTAATTTATTAAAAATACTTTTAGGTATTTAAAAATCACAAAAAAATTCATGAAATGTTCTAAGACATTTAGAAACATTGTCCAACCTTCAAACCAAATTTCTTTTTTGATCTTGATGCATTTTAAGAATTTTTCATTGAATTAAATCATTTTTTATGCATTATTTTGATCATGGGTTCAAAAATTCATTTCTGCCTATTGGAGAAGGTTGAGACATTGATTCTTCTTGCATTGTTTTGTGTTTGGCATGTAGTTTCTAGGGTAAAATGGCCATGATTTGATCTTGCATTTTCTATTTGTTTGACATTTCTTTTGTTAAGAACCCTAAAAAACCCTAATAACTTATAAAATTCATATCTTGAGATTGGTTAAGAGTTGGGAGTTCCCCTTTGGGCAGTGGTTCATTATAGGTTTAGGGTTTCTTTGGGCAGCATTTTCCATTTTTTATCTTGGGGTTTGTTTCTGTTTTGGGTTTTTGTTTGATGTTTGTTCCATAAACCCTAATTTGGGATTTCTCTTGCATCCTTCTTGCATTTCCTTGCATAACATGACTTGTCTTTGCATTTTGTGCATTCTTGTGATTCATTTGGCATCTTAGGGCACATAGAAAGCATGTTTGATCATTGCATTGCATATTTGCCATGCCATTTGTCTTGTATGCTTCATAACTTTCCATGATTGTTCATGCTCCTTAACTTGCATCATTTACATCCATGATCTTGTATGAGCATCTCCATGCCTTGCCTCATGTTCATAGCACCTCATAGCATCATTTTCATCAACAATATGCTTCTGGTTTGGTCTAGCATCATACCATTTCATCCCATCTAGCATTGCATTGCATTTCTTTCTAACATTTCAGGTGGTAAGTAAACTTGAGAAGTGAATTTGCCTTCACTTCTCATAACTTTTCTTTTCATCTCTCTTGCATCCATTGCTGCATTTCTATTTGTGTTTGAGATTGAGCTTGCTCATTCTTCTTCCTCCCACTTTCTTTCTTCAAGTGACTTGACTTCTTGAATGAAGCAAGTCACTTTGCTTCTCTTGGCCTTGTTCATCTGCTTCCTGGTGGCTCCTTTGAAGATTGTTCTTGTAAACCTCACAAACCTTAGGAACAACCAAGCATGACAATGAATTAGGGTTTTGATTAGTCCCCCTCCTAGTTTTTACCCTTGTGTCTCTCTTTGAGTCTTCTCTTCTCATCTCATAATCAGGGACCAAACCCTAAAGGCTTTAAGACTTTGTGATTAAGCTTATGCCTGCATCCTTCTTTTAGGATGGAGTGTATAACTTTAATCCTAAGTGTTAAACCCTTAATGTGTTTAAATCTCTTAATCAATCCACATAATAATCATCAAGACATCACACTTGTAACTTGGGCCTTGCATTAGGGTTCTAATTCTTCCTTAAGTGGTTAAGAAGGACTAACCCTAGTGTTAATGGACAAGTCCCCCTCAAGTTGTCTTACAAATCATAAAATTCACTTCATCATCATACCATTAATCTAAAATCCACTTAATCAAAGGCTTGTTTTGTCATGGGTTTAATCCCTAATCATGGATTAAGTTGAGGAGCTTTCCTCAGCTTAAACATTCTCATCTATCATCCTTCTTTTAGGATGGTGTAATGAGTCTGTTTAATCTTTGATTATGGCTTAACCTCATTACTCAACACTAAACAAAAACCACAAAAACATCTAAATAATCACAAGTAGGTTAATGATCTTAATCCTGCATCAAAGGTGATTAAGTGTGAGAATCTGACTTCACACTTAAGGTATTCTCATTACCCCTAATCAGAGGGAAGATGTGATGAGTTTACTAACCTATTGGTTTAGGCTTAAGCTCATTATCTTATGACAAACTTCCAAAAGCAATAAAAGACTGAAAACACAAAAAACAAACAATAATCGTCTCCTTCGGGATTCTTTTCTCATCATCTTCACTCACAAACGAGAACTTGCTTCTTCCGTCTAATGCAAGACAGTTTGCACCTGAGCCAGACAGGTCATACACTTGAGCATAGACTAGTAAGCAGTTCACAAGTCAATTCATCTTTCAGTCTCTTTGGGTCGAACTACGGTGTTCTGACTTCCTCATTGCACGAGAGGATACGTAGGCATAACTTAACAGTTATCGAACAAAAGTCTCTGTATATTCCCCCTCTTTCTAGCTTTATTCTTTAGCCTCATTATCATGAGCAATTCATTCTCTTCCTTACACTGACACATCATTATACACTTCACTTTCTCTTACACTGACACCTGTACTTTCTTTTCCAGCTATTCTATACACAGATTGCACTGACACTACCCCTTTATAGCACAAATCTTTTAAGCGTGGATCCCGTCGAGTACGACGGACAATCTGGGTGCTAATACCTTCCCAGGTTGTAACCAACCCCCTTTCTCAGTCTCTCTGGTTCGCGACCGTCTTATCCATCTTCTTCTAGGTCTATGCAGCATTGCCTTTCCTCCGGGATAAAAATGCCTAGCTGGCGACTCTATTCACCTCCAGTGAGTTCACGGCTGTGTGTTCTCACTGTTCCCTTCGCCGACCGTTCGCGTCTGTACCTTTATCTGAACCAGTTTCATTTATCGGGAGCGACAAGGGTCAAAGAACTGAAACAGAACACTCATCATGTCTTCATTGAACCCTGAAGTGACTAGATCCAATAGGTGACCATGTCTCTTGATGAACTGGGAATGATCAGACACTTGAGAAACCAACTCTTTAAGCTTAGCAGGTATGCCCACAAAGTTGATCCTGATGGTGTTTCTACGAGCAGAAGCCATGACCTACAACAAAGAACAAAGATAAATCCTTTGGTCCTTGAAATGGTTAGTGAAAATGCTATGCTTATGATGCATGATGATGTCATGATGTTATGTTCAATCACAAACATGTGGCACACACAAACAAGTCACACCATATCCCTAGGTTTAAAGGCTTGCATGAGGTTTAAAGGTAAGTACCCTCCCCTGAAGTTAGATGGTTCATCCTGTCCTACAAAAGTAACCATGTTCTAAAGGATCTCAATATCATTGATCCTTCACAAGGGTGGTTGTTCAGTAGGCAACTTACTTGCCAACCAAAACCCTCCAAGTTTAAGATCTCAATGAGCGTAGTATCGAGTATCAACCAACTTCAGTCTGCACCAAAGCCGGTTATCTCACTACTTTCTAAAGGCCAAGATGGGATAACTAGGGTTCTAAAAGTTAGTTAGTGCATTGACAACATATGGCAGCCTCATATTATCCTTAACTTGACTTAAGGAACATAAGCACCAACCAAGAAGTCACACTAACTATGGCCACCAGATCAACCATATCGGTATACGCCGTACAGTTTCCTTGGTCTATTGCCATTTACCTAAGGTACACTAGATCCGGGTTAGGACCTTTCACACATAAGATCCCAACAAGTAAAGTAAAGCAAACAAGGCAAACAATTTTAAAGTGATCTAATTCCTAAGGGTACCCCTCTTTAATATTAAATCCCCAGCAGAGTCGCCAGTTCTGTAACACGGTGGGAGAACTGACTTTAGTTATGTTGTGGATAGCAAGAGTCGCCACCGACTTTTATTTTATCCAAAGGAAAGGCATAAAAGAACAGGAAAGACCTTTTAAAAGATTTTTGGGTCCGGGGGGTAGGTTATGTAAAGGGAAGGTATTAGCACCCTTTACATCCATGGTTATCCATGGGCTCTTAGTTACTTAGCTCACTTTAAAATGTTTTTGAAAATGTGAAGTGTGTGAATAGAAATTTTCATAAGAGTTTGATAATGATCCATGTACGGATGCGTAAAAAACTTGTGTTTGAAAATTTATTGAAATTTATGAAGTGTTTGAAAAGTTTCTTTTTTTTTAAATAGTGAGCAAGTAACTATGAGGAACCTACCCTAAAGTTTAAGTCTTTCTGTTCTTGAATCCTTTAAATGGTAAGACTATCCCTATTATTAAGGAATAGGTAGTCATTACCTTGGATGTGAGGGACAAGTAAGGGTCATCTGTTAATGTAGGCAACTGTAGGGTGTATTAAGCAATTTTGGAGGGACTGTCATCATTATTCGAAAGGGACAAGATTATTATGAAGGCAACCATTAGGGGACTTGATCTTTTATTGTTAAGGGACTAGATGACTTTATTTTTGAGGGACTTTTGCTTTATACACCCTACTTGACCTTTTGATTAGGCAACAATGAGAGGTAACCCTAGAAAGTGAGATGGCGATCAAAGATCGACTTACGTGTGTGAGTGTACAATTTTAATATTTATCTTTAAATTAGTGAGCTAAATTAATTTTAAATAAACATACATGTTACACTCCCTATTTACTAACCATAGCATAAAATAAATAATTTAAACATTATAAAATATTACATCCAGGAGCAATTACAATAATAATAATAAAAGCAATTTAAATAAATAATCAAAATAAATAAATAAGCAAAATAAATAAGCAATTATAATTGGGTTAGTAGAAAATAATAAAAATAATACTAAATTAAATGGGGTTAGTAATAATCATATAAACATAATTAATAATAATAATAATGAAATAAGCAAAAATATTATAATAAACAAAATTTAAAAAGTTAATAAGAAAATGTAAACAATAATATTAATTATTATAAAATTTGAAATTATATGTAAATTATAAAAATTAAATCAATTATGAGCATATTATGAAAAATAAATTATAATTATAAAAATTAAATTAGCAATTTTTACATAGTTTTTCAATATATAATAAAATTATTTACATGCAAAAATTAAATTATAAACAATAAATTAAGCATTTTAATTTTTAATTATATTTACATACAAAAATTTAAATTATAAACAATTTATGTATTAACAAATATTAATTCAAGAATTTTAATGAATTTTAAGAATATAAATAAAAGAAGGAAATTAGAGTTTTGAAAAGAATATATTTTTAAGGTTTCAAAAAAAATAAATTAGGGTTTCTAATAATATTAACTTAATAACTAAATAAATATATACCTATTTTTAATTTTAAATATATAATAATAAAAACTAGGTTTAGAATAAAAAAAACAAATTAGAAAATATTTACATATTATTTTTTCTAGAATTATTTAAACATACACTAAACATGATTATATTTAATTAATAATAATATAATTAACAAAACAATTAAATAAAACCAAAAAAAAAATTGAAACTTACCTGGCTGGGAATTGAACCCAACACACTCTGCTTGCAAATACTTAGGCCAGCAACCTCTACCACTAGGCCAACGCGCGCGCAGGCAGTACAAAGGGGGGTTGAATTGGTTTTGTTGTATCATTCCTGAAAAATCACAAAAAGAAAGAAAAAAAGCAAAAGGCCTGGGGGGAATCGAACCCAGGACCTTCACAATATCACACAAACACGTTACCATTCCAGCTGGGAGAGCGCACCTGTACATAACTTCACCATAATTCATAATATATTATAAAGTATAATTATCTGGAAAAACAACAAAAATGTGGTGAAGCCAGGATTCGAACCCCTGCCCATAAGCAATACACGCGCATAGCATACCACTGGGACAAGCACAAGCTTGTGATATAAAACAGAAACAATATTATAATAAAATAAGTTCAATATTCAAATTATATTTTTCGCGCCAGGCCAGCTTCATCTTCTTCAAATTTCCTGCGAAAATAACTAGGGATTTTGTTGCGTGTTTTCCTGCGAAATTCATCATACCCAGAACCTACGAAACTGGACAAGCATCAAAACAATAAAATTTCTCAACAATGATTAGTGTTTCATAATCCCCAAGGTCCCTGGAGTTGTCCTATGTTCTTAGATTTTATTTATATTAGGTTTAAGTCAAAGCCCCAAATCCATGGCCGAAACCCTAGCCATGGTGAAATTCGCATCTGCTCATGAAAACCAAATCAAACCATCCAGAATTCATCCAAAGCTTCACACAATAACAAATCAACAGACAAATTTCATTAATAATGGTTAAACAATTAAAATCGAAAAAAATAATTTCAAGAACAAAAATGGATTCGGTTTGTATGATTTAAGGTGTTATGAGTGCATATGAACATTGGTACACATTCAGTGAAGCCTAGGGATCATTGTTGTGTTCTTAGAATACCTTCAAATTCCCTCAAATGAAGAACCCGAAAATTGATTTTTGGATGATTTTTGGTTTTTGAAACTTACTCTTGGGAGGCTGGAATTCGTGTCTTTTTGTTAGGGTTGTGTCATATACTTATAGTGTGATCAATTAGGTCAGAAAAGATCATTGCTTGTGTGAAGAATTTGATCTAAAAAGATTCAAAAAGATAGGCTTTGAAAATCAAATATTTTTGCATAAACACTTGCTATTTTAGGCCAATCATCATGATCTTCTTACCTCTTTAATTCCAATCATATTTATGAATTTCTAGAAGCTTGATCTTTTTTAAATCTTAGACTTTTATATTTTATTTTAATTTAAAATGATTTTTAATGAATTAAATCAAAATAAATAAAAATAAAATGATAAAAAATCTGATTTTTGTTGACTTGGGTCGTGCATGAGGTTATAGTATGGATTGGGTCATCATATGGCAAGCCCATTTAGAAAAAATTGGTTTTAGACCTCCATTTTCTTCATAAACCAACTAGAAATTTCCCAACTTTGCAAGGGAACACATCCTTCAATTTTAATGCTATGAGGGTGTTCTTGGACATTTTGGAAAGCTTGAATAGTCCTCTAACCAACCCCACTGGTTTCATGTTCATATCATTCACCATTCTCAAGTTATGCCCTTTTGAAGTTGTTGACTTTTTGTTGACTTTCAAAAGGACCTATAATGTCTTAGCTCATACCTTCCAAATGAAGCATTTTTGGGCTTGGCTTGTGAGACACAAAGTTGTAGAGAATTCAATTTACTTCAAAATTAGCTTTGGATGGAGACTTGGTGATGAAGCATGTGAAAGTTATGGCTGGTCAAAGTTCAGTTGACTTTTACTGAGGAAACCCTAATTTAGAAACTCCTGAATCTTGATAATCTGAAATATCCTTGATGAATCATGATCAACCCTTGATCAAATGATAAAGTTTACTTCATATACTTGTGTAAACACCCCAAATTTGCCCTCACCCATTCACATCATGGCTTGTGATCATTTCATATACATAAACTCAATCAAGCATCTCATACCTCATTTTTTATTCACTGCATTGGTTCAAAGTCATCTGCATCTAGGGTTTGTGATCTGAGCAATCCAAGAGCTTCTTGAGCCACTCCAAAGGACATAAATCATTTCAAAGGGGTCTATGTGTGTTCAAGCATCATATTATATCCTCTCAAAGTCAAGAATGTCAAAGAATCACAAGAACTGAGAATGGTATGGAAGCAGAGCCAGGTTTACACTACAACAAACAAGACCTTAGACAGCGCTTTTTTTGGCCTTAGACAGCGCTTAAAAGCGCTGTCTAAACCTCCGCTGCTAAAGGTTTAGACAACGCTTTTTAAAATGTGAAAAGCGCTGTCTAATCCCCCACCCTTAGACAGCGCTTTGGCCAAAAGCGCTTTAAAAGACCCTCTTAATTTAAATTTTTTAGGTACACCTTAGACAGCGCTTTTCAAAAGCGCTGTCTAAGCCCCCTACCTTAGACAGCGCTTTTGGCCAAAGCGCTGTCTAAGCCCCTCCTATTTTAATTTTTTTAGGTATACCTTAGACAACGCTTTTGGCCAAAGCGCTGTCTAAGCCCCTCCTATTTTAATTTATTTAGGTATACCTTAGACAGCGCTTTTGGCCAAAGCGCTGTCTAAGCCCCTCATATTTTAATTTTTTTAGGTATACCTTAGACAGCGCTTTGGCCAAAAGCGCTGTCTAAGCCCCCCCCTTAGACAGCGCTTTTGCCTAAAGCGCTTTCTAATCCCCCCCTTAGACAGCGCTTTTGGCAAAAGCGCTGTCTAAGGTATACGAAAATTTTTGTAGGATTTGTTTGTAACCACATTTTTTCCAGGTTTATAAACCAGAATTGGTACCTGTTTTCAACCAGATTTTTGCAGTCAATTATCACATTTTATATATGCCATTTTGGCCTTTTTTTACCAAAATTTGGCTAACCAATTCAAACCAATTCAAACCAAATTTGCCATAAATGTATCAAAATATATACAAATTTATGTTTACATTTATAAGTCATTACATATACTACTACAAATGTACACATTAATTACACACTTTGAGCTCTATCATGTATTGACACCACTCCTCTTTGATTTCGTCCACTTGATCCTTTGTATAAGATGCACACTTGAATTCATCAAAGTACTACATAATAATATAACATATTTTGAATTAATTCCAACTATTTAATTATATAAGATATGTGTAAATATAAAAATAACTCATAAGTTAGAAATACATACATCGGTGGGAATCTCTAATCGGCCCAACATGAGAGTATCTCGCATAAACCTCAACATGAAATACCCGCAATCTATTTCATTACGTTGACGAGGACACTACATATGAAAAAAAATATGAATTATAAATCCTAAGTTTTATCAAGTGTAGTCATCACTAATATAATAAAAAACGCGGTAATTAAAAATATACCGCCACTTTAATCCATGAAATGGAGTTGGCGCCCCTCCTTGAGGTCTGGATAACTCGTTGGGCACGAAAAGCTTGTAGGACGCTAATAAAATAAAAATGAAGCAATTAGAACAATTCACATAAACTAAGAAAAATTTTGAACATTCTCACTTACGTGTCAATTAGGTCCTTCATAACCGGGTATGTTGTCCAATCATTTCCTAACGAGTCAAGATAATACACAATTTCTCGGATAGGATTGATTGCGAGCAACAACCAATGTCCACTGTAATGATTAGGCAAATGTTAGATGGTAACTTGGAAAATAATTATAATAGATGAATTTAGAATGAAATGCTAACCCGGTATTAAACGGTACAAAAAACAACTTCTCCGCATCTTTATTCTCCACGAGGATCCGAAGAACGTACTCCGTCACGGTATCCGGTCTACTTATCATTAAACTATAGCTGACGGTCGCGGGTGCTAAGAATCCGAATGACACGTCCAAACCATTGGGGCGCATCAATTTGTCATACAAAAACCTAATATAAAAACATCATTAACATAAAGTAAACATCATTAAAATAAGTTGTTTAATTAATAAAACAAAGTAGTCCGAATTTACCTAACATATGTATTGACAACGGTGACGCCGATTTCTTCACGACCAAAAACTTGCATGAAGTCCTCATTACCAATCATTTGTTCGTAATCAAAGCCGAAAATCCCTACCTCCATAGGTATAATCCGAGCACCTCCGGTCGGTATATCGGTCATCTCTAGAAATGTCCTGAGGCACGACCTATACTTGGTGGTAGGTTTTTTCCTAGCTACGGACTTCTTAGCACCAGAACTTTGTACCCGTGCGGAGGCGTTGCTAACCTCCTTTTTTTGTTGTGCGGAGGCATTGCTAGCCTCATTTTCTTGAACCTACATGTCATATAAATAGTTAGATCAAATTAAGAATGTAACAACTTCCATGAATATATGTCATATAATTGTATATTACCTCTTTTCTTGAAACCGTGGACTCGGTATGTCGTGGAATCGCAGTGTCTTTTGATTTGGATTGTGTGGGAGTCTATTTAACATAGGAAAATATGAAAGTACAATTTTAAGCATAAATTTTAAACTTTGAATAAACCAAGGAAAGTTAACATAAGTTTTAATCATACCTCATATCCTACGCATATGAGGTTTGTCGGCCATGCAACAAACGAACCTACTGCTTCGTGCACCGTTGTTGCATCCGAATCATCGCTAGGATATGGTAATGCTGCATTCGGCTCAACTGCAATATCAACTGATACCTTCAAACATCCAGCAGGGAGCTCTCTAGTGTGGAGTAATACTCCGCTAACGTTATGCACTTTTCCCTTGCCAACCATCCGATAGTATGGTGACGACAAATACAGCTGACAATGGGAAATGCCCTAAAACCAATAATAACAAGAAATCGTTAATGTGTATATTAGTCAAATACATAATTTAAGAAAATAGTTCAATTTAAGACAATTATATGTAATTACCTCTGGAATGTTCGGCTGAAAGGTACAGTTGATACTGTCTTTGTCCGAAGCATCTCTGTATACTGTTGAGGCGCTTGCCTCTCTTTCTCTCCTCAATGCATCAAGCTCAGCTTGCATGGCTTCCATTCTTGCATGAAGCTCCCGATTACTAGGAGCCTTTCCTTTTTTAATACTCATGGAGGTCGGAGTGACTCCAAATCCCTTACCCCTCACCCGACCAGAGTACTCAGGGACATCTAATGCCCGACCAAGTATGCTCCTAGTATCATCGGGAGATAAAGACTGAGATAGCTCCTCCTGAAAAATCAGATGAATATCGTACACTTGTCAAATATTTGTGTATAAAAATGTTATTCAATTAATGAAAAAATGTTATACTTACACATTTCTGGTATACTTGTAAAACTTCTTCTTGAGGAACTCCAGATTTGCCCACACGGGCTTCCTTCCACAAAACATGTGCAGGAAGAGATGATTCTGAACTTTCCTCCTTCTGCAGCTACACATTAAGTCATACAATTTTATCAGATAAAACTAATATATGATGAACAAATTTGTTATCGCAATTTAAAAATACTTACCATGGATTGTTCTAAACGTCCATATCCGACACGTCCTTTTCGGTACGGATATGCGGGACTTGATGCTCTTTCCCGATTTGTAGCACTTATTCTTTGAAAAACCGGGTCTTGTCTTTTGGATTTGAACGCTTCCCATTCTTCAGCCGATATCAAACTTTCATATTTTTTGGGAAGCTCCGCATCCACAAAATTACCATCCGCATCCTTAAGGAACTTGGATGATAAAAATGTCCGAAACCCTCTTAGAAGCTTTCCGGCCAATTTCATACAAAAGCCTCTTCTTTCGTCTTCGATGTTAAAACATCGCTAAGAAAAACATACAGATTGATAGTTAGTATCGGTAATTGAAAAAACATAATTGAAAAAACATGATTGTACCTTTATCTCACTCCAAATTTTATCTTTGGACTCTTTCAGCTCTTTGTTTCTCCAATCATCACATGTAATGGGAATTTCATTCCTTACTAGTGCACCGATAAAACTAGTTAAGGTATGCCCATTAGGTTCTATAAGCTGTCCCTGGGTGCTCCAATAGACATCTAGTATGATGCCTCGAGATCTTCCTTGGACCACCCTTCTCATTACTGTGATGCCTCTTCGAATTTCTTCTTCCGCGGATACTTTTTTAGGAACTTCCTCAGGTTGGTCATCAGCCATGTCTAACCTGTAATAAACCAAGGAAACCATCAAATATCAAATATAACTTATAATCAAAGCAATTGAAAACAAAAAAATAAAGAAATCATGCATTATCATATATAACTTATAATCAAAGTAATTGAAAACAAAAAAATAAGGAAATCATGCATTATCACATATAACTTATAATCAAAGCAATCGAAAAAATAAAATAAAGAAACCATGGATAATTTACCTAAGTCACTAACATCTCTTTCTTTTCTTTGTTGGAATATTAATCACTTGTTTCTTAGCAATGCGTACGGATGAATTGATCCAAATTCCCTCATTATGATCGTTTCTTATATATGACTCATCCGGTATAAGATCCTCAACTTCATCATTTCTATTCAACTCATTCCGTCTAATGCATGACTCATTCTCAACATCAATATCACATTGATCGACACCGCTATCATCAGTCACTTTGTTAGAGAAAAGCACTATAGACCATTTTGTACTCTTCGGGTCATTCACATAGAACACTTGTTTAGCCTGAGATGCTAGAATAAAAGGTTCATCTTTGTACCCCACCCTAGTAAGATCAACTTGCAAAAATCCAGACTTATCCATTCGTATGCCACTACTATTCACCCACTTGCAACCAAAGATGGGAATCTGAAACTTCTCGTAATCAAACACCCAAATGTGCTCAATAACTCCAAAATATGACAAATTTGCATATTTGGGGTTTAAGTCCTTCATACTTGATATATGCATTGCTTCAGCTAGCACGGTGACACCACTATTTTGCATAGTACTCTTATCATCTTGTTCTTTGGTATAAAATGTGTATCCATTAATTGAATATGCGCTATGAGAAAACACATGCAAACTTGGACCATATGCCAAACATCTCAACCTTTCTGTTACCGAAGAAGGATCTGAAGAGCGCTTCAAATAAATATGATCCTTCAACCATTGTATGAAACTTTGATTGTGCTCTATAACTATCCAATTTTCATTTCTGTTCGGATTTAACCTTCGGAGTACATCCTTGTGCATTTCAACATATGGCTCAACCTCATTATTATTGTGCAGAACATACAAATGAACTTGATCCCGTTCATCCCTTGATATTGTCACAATTTTATTCCCAATTAATTTTTTACCTTCCATTTTGTCGAAAATCTGAGCTCTGGGGAGTCCAATCGATTGAACGTTAGACAAATATTCAGTACAAAACTCAACAGCTTCTTCAACAATGTATCGTTCAACAATACAACCCTCTGGTCGACTTCGGGATTTCACGTACCCTTTTAATATTTTCATATACCGTTCAGCAGGGTACATCCATCTCATATAAGCTGGTCCACACAACTGTGTCTCTTTCACAAGATGAACAACTAAATGAACCATTATGTCAAAAAAAGACGGAGGAAAATACATTTCAAGCTCACACAAGGTAATTACAATCTCTTTTTGTAGTGTTGGTAACATCTCGGGATCGATCACCTTACCACAAATTGACCTAAAGAAAAAACACAATTTAGTTATGGAACTTCTTACTTTTTCTGGCAAAATAGAACGTATACCGATCGGTAGAAAATGTTCCATTATAACATGACAATCATGTGTCTTCAAATTCTTCAACTTGAGGTCTTTCATAGAAACAAGTCTTCTGATATCAGATGAGTATCCTTCTGGAACCTTAACTTCACTCAGAGACTTACACAAAATTTTTTTCTCCTTTCTAGATAAAGTAAAAGCAGCAGGTGGTAGATATGTTCGTCTTCCTTTCTTCACGGGTGCTAATTCAGTTCTCATTCCCATTTTTAACATGTCCTCCCTTGCTTTAAGGCCATCCTTAGACTTGCCTTTTATATTGAGTAATGTACCTATAACACTTTCAAATACGTTTTTTTCAATATGCATAACATCGAGAAAATGTCTCACGTACAAAGACTTCCAATATGGCAATTCAAAAAATATAGACCTTTTCTTCCACCCACCTTTCACAATCTTATGTGCAAAAGGCTTGCCAAACTCAGTACGCACATCTTTCACCTTTTCAAAAACTTGTTCACCTGACAATGCGGGTGGAGCTCTACGATGTTCGGTGTCTCCATTGAATGCTTTTCTCCACCCACGGTAATGATGTTTAGAATGTAAGAATCTACGATGACCGAGAAACACATTCTTCTGGCAAAGTTCCAATCGGATCGTATCGGTTCCGTCTTCACAAACAGGACACGCACGTTGACCTTTAATGCTATACCCAGATAGATTCCCGTATGCTGGAAAATCATTAATTGTGCCAAACAACATCGCCCTCAAATTGAAACTTTCTTTCCTATATCCATCATAAACCTCCACACCGTTCTCCCACAAAATCTTTAAATCTTCGATCAGAGGTGTCAAGTATACGTCTATGTCATTACCTGGTTGTTTAGGCCCAGAGATTAACATAGATAACATCATGTACTTACGCTTCATACATAGCCACAGAGGTAGGTTATAAATCATAAGAATCACATGCCATGTGGTATGTGAAATACTTTGAAGACCATGTGGGTTCATTCCATCAGTAGATAATGCCAATCGAAGGTTTCTTGCTTCTGATCCAAACTCAGGATAATCATTATCAATCTTCGACCACTGTGGTGAATCAGCCGGATGCCGATACTTTCCATCGGTGATTCTTTCATCTGCATGCCAAGTAAGATGTCTTGCATCGGTTTCACTACGAAACATGCGCCTAAATCTCGGAATTATCGGAAAATACCATAAGACTTTTGCGGGAGATAATCTTTTCTTATATCGAGACAAACCGCATTTGGGGCACTCAGTTAACGTTGCATATTCGTTACGAAACAAAATGCAATCGTTAGGACAAGCATGTATCTTATCATAGCTCATGCCAATAGAGCACAACATTTTTTTTGCCTCATAGGTTCGATTAGGAAGAACATTATCATCCGGTAGCATTTCTCTCATAAGGGCCAACAACTCTGTGAAACTTTTATCCGACCATCCATTGCCCGCCTTTAAGTTGTACAACTTTAATACCGCAGAAAGTCTTGAGAATTTAGTGCAACCTTTGTACAACGGTTTCTCTGCATCGCTTACCATCCTCTCAAACATTTCAGGACAATCATGAAGATCTTCTTCCAGTGCTTCTACAATCTCTTCAACTCGATCACAATCATATGTTTCCGTGTCTTTGTCGTATGAAGCATAGGTCGTATTACTTTTTCCACTCGATTCAACATTCCCGTTAATTTTCTCACCATGAAATATCCAACACTGATAACTTTGATCAATTCCATGCCTCAGCAAATGCGATTTCAATCCATGTGCGTCAACCTTACCAATATAACAACAACGCAAGCAAGGACAATGCATTCGTCTGGGGTTTTCAGCGTGTTGAACAGCATACTTAACGAATTCCGCAACCCCACTCTCGTACTCTTTGGTCATTCGATCGGCACAGATCCATGTTTTATCCATGGTTTTCCTACTTAAAAAACATATACATAACCAATGTTAATATAAACTTCAATGACGTATCCGATACGCCAATATACCAACTTTAATTACCTCATCACTTTCATTTTTTATATTACAAGAATCAAACTTTTTCTATTACAATATACCTATAACTATACCTATAACTATATAAGAGTTCGTTCAATCATTTTATGGGAGAAATCTAAAGGAAACTTAAAAGAATAATCGAAATTAAATTCAAAGCAATAAGTGATTTGAAAGTAAAGACTTATTTATAAAATGGAGCACATATACGTACATTATGACTCTTTTCTAACAAACACACAGATACTTTGAGACAAATTTATGTATGATCGCGAACCTTTAAAACTATTAGTGAACACTACTTATATATTAATTGCCCCAAAATGCTATATTTCAACTATCCTTTTAATAAGAAAGGAGAAAAGTGTCATTTTTGAAATTATTTTTGACACTGTTCTAACTCTTTTGCCGACATCAGTGTCATCGTTACAACTTTAATGCAAATTTTCATTTTCCTAAAGATCTTTTTAGAAATTCATCATTAATCTCACTTTCTAGGAAATCATGGGTTTGCACGACTTCACTAATTCCTTAACTACTATGAACTTTCCCCCTCCATGAGAAATGAAACATTTCACTTCAAATATGTGTCTACCATGTGTCAGTCATTGAAAAGATAAATATCTATATAAATACTTCATTTGCATCCTCTTTCAATCTTCCTCACTTTTGCTTCAACATTTTACACACACAAAGAACACTCTCTCAGAACAAGCTTTTCCAACTATGATAAGTGGTAACAAAAAGCATGCTAAATCAACCACAACCAGAACCAGAACCAGAACAAAAAGCATGCTAAAACAGGGAAATGAACAATTCCTAATAAAATCAAAACTGAAACACATACCGTAATGAGATTCTTCAACAACTTTCAGAAATGACCGATTAAACTATTGCAATGCCTGAAATCCAGACTGAAATCCGAAAACAGAAATGACTTCAATGACGTGAACGAAGAACATGAGTGAATGAATGAAAACGTGAATGAATGAATGAAAACGTGAAATACATACCGCGATGAAGACAGGAGAACGATTCAAACAAGTTTCAGTGACTTCAATGACGACAAAGTTCTTCTGGAAACGTTCGATGTTAGGGTTCGTCTGGAAACGTTCGCAGGAGGGAAAACGAAAAGAACAGAGAATGAAAATAGAAGTATGAAATTTAATTTTAATTAGACCTTAGACAGCGCTTTTGGTTAAAGCGCTTTCTAAGGTATCCCTTAGACAGCGCTTTCCAAAAGCGCTTTCTAAACCCCCCCCCCTTAGACAGCGCTTTTGGTTTTATTTTTTTTTAATTTAAAAACTTTAAACAACGCTTTATCAAAAGCGCTGACTAAGGTAAATATATAAAAGCGCTTTCTAGAAGCGCTGTCTAAGGGGGGGTCTTAGACAGCGCTTTTTGAAAGCGCTGTCTAAGACCCCCCCTTAGACAGCGCTTTCATTATTTTTTTGGACCATTTTCCGTGTTTAATTTTAATTTTAACCTTAGACAGCGCTTTCTCTTAAAAGCGCTGTCTAAGATGCGCTGTTAAAAAGCATTTTTGGCGTAGTGTTAACTGCATAGGTGACTTAAAATTAGGGTTTTGGTTTCAAAGGCCATAACTCCAAATTTTTTGGTCATTCTTGTTTCTATTGGTCTCTATATGGTATAGGGATTATGCATATCAATTTTCATGAAGAAATTCCATGGGGAAGTCATCTGATCAAGAGTTGACTTTTCAAGCAAGTCAGTGCAAAATCAGGGCATCTGAGGCCCCCAATGACCCAACCAAAGGGAATTCTTCATCATTTTGATTGTATATGATCTTTATTTGATCATGGAAGATGTTAGAAGCTTACAAAATTCAAGAATTTCAAGTTTTTGCAAAGTTGACTTTTTGGGCAAGTTTGACTTTTAATGAAATTGCCATTTTTAGGCAACTTTTTCAACCTTTACTTTTTGATTCAAAAAAAAGCTTCAAATGGAAAAACTTTGGTCATGAAAGTTGTAGAATAGATCTTTCCCTTTTCAAAAAGTACAAGAACATGACCTAATTCATTTTGGATCAAAAGTTATGGCTTGTCAAAGTTGGCAAAAATCACTAAATTTCAAAGTTTCTACCAAAGAGGTATTTTGCAAAATGACTTGATCAAGTGTTCTAAAGCTATCAAATGCACTTCTAATCCACACAACATGATCATGTGACATCTAAAGTTCAGAATGGACCAAAGAATTACACATTCTTATGGTTTATGGAACAAGATTTTTCATAAGAGGCAAAAGTGAACCAAGTTGCAAAACTCATCATAGCTTCTCATCCACTTGCTGGCTAGCTTGCTGATCAATCCTAGGCCTTTCCTCACATCATGCTGCGCAGGACATGCCTTTTGTACTCAGCTAGCAAGTAGCCCATGCCCTTCTTACACAACTTTGACATTTTGGCAAAAGCACCCATACCAATCAATAAAGCACATGTCACTTCTTCTGACCAATGGCATTTGTTTATACAAAGAAAATGCAAGCCAAACACAACAAGAAGCAAGCCTGAAACACGCAACAAGACAACATTCTCATTTTCCACCCTTTGTGCAAAAGCATTCGAAACTCATCACACAAGTCACAAACACACAAACAAACTTCACCAATCAACTAAACACACTTTCCTGATCACAAAGCACCCATCACCATTGTCTTAAAACCCCAGAATCAGAAACACGATTTCCTCACTCCACTGAACAGAACTTGTTCAATCTCTCAAACCAGCCCGAATAAACTTCAAACAAGCCTGGCAAACACTTTGGAGAGGTCATTGGAGCTGTTTAGAAGCAAGAAACTGGCCCAGAAGCTCCTGATTTGAAAGCTTCGATTCAGGTAGCTATGGCATTTCATTTTTCCAGAACCTCTATTTCTTGTTTCTAAATGATAAAGCATGCTTCCCTGAGTTCACTGAACTTGTTACTTTTGAAAAAGATTGAGAAATGAGGTTGTATTGTGTTTCTGAAATTTTGGCAGTTTTTGATGTTTGATTCGTATCTTGATTTTGTGTTGAAATAAATGGATTTTGTTGTTGGATTATTGTTTAGGGATGTTAGGTTAGTTGATCTGGAGAGTTTGGCATGATTTCATGGCGTATTGAGAGAGATTGGGAGATGACCTAGCCGGAGAAGACGACCGGAACAGTGTTCCGGTCGCCTGAGAGTGATTAGGGCATGGATTAGGGTTTAATCAGTTAATTAGTGAATTTGAATGTCAGCCCTTGGATGTGGCGCCAAGTCTCTTCCCGCGCGTGTGAATTCAAACCTGGACCCTTGGATGCGCATACTTTTCTTTTTTCAGATTAATTTCATTTTATTTTTCCAATTAATTCATTTGTTTTCTCATATTTATTAAAAATAGTAAAACAATTTTTAAAAATTCTGAAATTTTTTGTACAAACTTTTATTTAATTTCAGAAACCAAAAACATTTTTATTTTTATTTTTTGCATTAAAAAATATTTTTAAATCATTTAAAAGTTTATTTTTAATTAATTAATGAAAATTAATTAATTAAAAATACTTTTAGGTATTTAAAAATCACCAAAAAATTCATGAAACCTTTAAAAACATTTAGAAACATTGTCCAACCCTCAAACCAAATTTCTTTTTTGATCTTGATGTCTTTTGAGAATTTTTCATGGATTTAAAATCATTTCAAGGCATTATTTTGATCCAAACTTCAAAAAATCATTTCTGCCTAACCATTGAGAGTTGGACTTTGATTCTTTTTGCATTGCATTTTGTTTAGCATGTAGTTTGTGAGATTAAATTGGCATGATTTGATCTTTCATTTTCATTTTGTTTGGCATTTTTCTTGTTAAGGTACCTTAAAACCCTAGAAAACTTAGAAAATTCATAACCCTAATTAGGTTAAGAGTTGGAACCTCTCCTTTGGGCAGTGAGTTAGTATAGGATTAGGGTCCCTTTGAGTGCATTTTCAATTTTTTATCTTGATGTTTGCTTCTGATTTTGGTTTTGGTTTGATGCATTGATCATAAACCCTAATTTGGGCTTCCTTTTGTATTCATCTTGTATTTGCATTCATACCATGTCTTGCTATAACATTTTTATGCATTCATTTGATTCATTAGACATCTTAAGATATGTTGAAAGCATGTTTGATCATTGCATCATGTATTTGCCATTTTGTATGTCATTTGCATCTCATAACTTTTCATGTGTGTTCATGGTTCTAACTTGCTCCATTTGCATCCATAAGTTCATATGTTCATCCCCATGCCTTGTTTCATGTTTACATCATCTCATAGCATCATTATCATCTCAAATTTGCTTCTGGTTTTGATTTGCATCATGCCATTTCATCTCATTTTGCATTGCATTGCATTTCCTTCATTAACTTTTCAGGTGGTAAGTTGCTTTGAGAAGTGAATTTGCCTTCACTTCTCACAATTTCTTTTCATCTCTTTCATGCACCCTTGCTGCATTTTGTTATGTGTTTGAGATTGAGCTTGATCATTCTTCTTCTTCTTACTTTCTTTCTTCAAGTGACTTGTCTTCTTGAATGAAGCAAGTTACTTTGCTTCTCCTGATCCTTTCATCTGCTTCCTGGTGGTTCCATTGAAGATTTCTCTTGTCAAACCTCACAAACCTTAGGAACAACCAAGCATGACAATGATTAGGATTTTGATTAGTCTCCCCTCTTAGTTTTACCTTTGTGTCTCTTTTAGTCTTCTCTTCTCATCTCATAATCAGGGACTAGACCCTAAAGGCTTTAAGGCTTTGTGATTAAGCTTATGCCTGCATCCTTCTATTAGGATGGAGTGTATAACTTTAATCCTAAATGTTAAACCCTTAATGTATTTAAATCCTTTAATCAATCCATATTAATAATCATCAAGACATCACACTTGTAACTTGGGCCTTGCATTAGGGTTCTAATTCTTCCTTAATTGGTTAAGAAGGACTAACCCTAGTGTTAATGGACAAGTCCTCCTCAAGTTGTCTTACAAACCCTAAAATTCACTTCATCATCTTACCATTAACTAAAATCCACTTAATAAAGGCTTTGTTTTGTCATGAGTTTAATCCCTAATCATGGATTAAGTTGAGGAGCTTTCCTCAGCTTAAACATTCTCATCTATTATCCTTCTATTAGGATGGTGTAATGAGTCTGTTTAATCCCTGATTATGGCTTAACTTCATTATTCAACACTAAACAAAAACAACAAAAACATCTAAATAATCACAAGTAGGTTAATGATCTTAATCCTACACCATGGTGATTAAGTGTGAGATGCTGACTTCACACTTAAGGTATTCTCATTACCCCTAATCAGAGGGAAGATGTGATGAGTTTACTAACCCATTGGTTTAGGCTTAAACTCATTAATTTATGACAAACTTCCAAAAGCAATAAAAGACTGAAAACTCAAAAACAAACAATAATCGTCTCCTTCGGGATTCTTTTCTCATCTCACTCACTCACAAACGAGAACTTGCTTCTTCCGTCTAATGCAAGACAGTTAGCACCTGAGCCAGACAGGTCATACACTTGAGCATAGACAAGCAAGCAGTTCACAAGTCAATTCACCTTTCAGTCTCTTTGGGTCGAACTACGGTGTTCTGACTTCCTCATTGCACGAGAGGATACGTAGGCATAACTTAATAGTTATCGAACAAAAGTCTCTGTATATTCCCCCTCTTTCAGCATAATTCTCTTAGCCTCATGATCATGAGCATACTCTCATCCTTACACTGACACTGTATATATCACACTTCACATTTCTCTTACACTGACACCTGTACATCCTTTTCCAGCTCTTTTATGCACAGATTGCACTGACACTACCCCTTTGAAACACAAATATTTTAAGTGTGGATCCCGTCGAGTACGGCGGACAATCTGGGTGCTAATACCTTCCCAGGTTGTAACCAACCCCCTTTCTCAGTTTCTCTGGTTCGCAACCGTCTTATCCATATTTTTCTAGGTCTATGCAGCATTGCCTTTCCTCCGGGATAAAAATGCCTAGCTGGCGACTCTTTTCATTCCCTGTGAGTTCACTCCTGTGTGTTCTCGCACCTCCCTTCGCCGACCGTTCGCGTCTGTACCCCATTTGACCCGGCTTCATCTGGTGGGAGCGACAACTTGGCGACTCAGCTGGGGACCCTTATACTGTAACCAGGGCTTCTGGTTCTTTTTGTGGGTTCCTCCTAGCGCTTGTTTGATTTGTGTTTACTGGGGTGTTATGTGCTATTTGTGCTTGTATATTTTTTTGTTTTTTGCTTTATGTACAGTTGTTTACTGCTTTCTTTATAGCTTTACATATATCATACTGTCATATTGTTCTGGCTGGATCTGGTTTTGTTGCTTTGGTGGGTGGGGTTCTATTGAGAGTTAAGGTCCTATACCTGGGACCTGAGTGACACCTAGGCTAGAGTGGTTCATGTTCTTTCCCATTCCATTTCGCTCTGGTGCGGGAATATGAAACATGGTTCAGATATTGGTTTCTTCTTGAGAACTCTGTGCTACGGATTTCCTGTAGTGCTAGGGATATCTGGGAAGCCTGCTAAGTCTGGATGACCTTTTTATGACCTTCAGAAACTGAGGTGAATTAGAGGAGGATCTTTTATGGTTGTTGTAAACACTATACCTCCAGGTTAGAAGTGTTTACACTTCACATAACTGATCCAAGTCTGAGGATCCTTGTTTTAGAACACCACCTGTGAGGGGGTTGGGCTGTTTACAGGTTTGCAGGTACCCTTGACCTCATCATACCCTGTTACTGTGTTTTGATTAAGAGTACTCCATCTTGGAACAGTTCTTGTGATTTTAACCCTGGAAATGTGACTCTTTATTTGAGTCCCCCACCTTGGTTACTGGACTTATGGACCTCCATCTGGATTTCTTGAACATACCTGGACTTATATCAGAGCACTTGATCAGATCCAGCTCAGTCACAAACCCTTGCATATCATTTGCATACATCATCATTGCATCATTTTAACATTTGCTTATTTGTTTTTCAGGGTATCCATACTTTATTTTGGCTTGGTTTTGACCCCATCATCAGCATAGACCTATCTTCATCAGTATCTACTTCAGCTATCAGCTACCTACTTCAGTCACCAGTCTCAGCCTGTCAGTGGCCCATTTTCAGTGTCATCATCAGCATCTGTCTCAGCTCTTCTTCAGCAACATGGCACCTGTAGATGTTTAAGAATTGGCAGAATTTTTGACCAAACAAGAAATGTTAAATTCAGTTCAGAATGTCCTATCAGATGTTGGGACATTAGCAAACAGAGTATGTGAACTTATTTCAGGATGTCCTACCAGATGTTGGGACATTGTGTAAATGACTAAGTTCAGTTTTGTCAGGATGTCCCAACAGATGTTGAGACATCTCAGACCTGCTACCAGAATTAATTATTGATTAACAGATCAGAGATATTTAAGGAGAACTATCTGGAATTAATTAATGCTGGATAAAAACAGAACAAGGCGCATCTGTAGGGAGTTTTAAATTGAAGATTCAGATTAAAACAGAAGACCTAATGCACCTAGAATATAGGAGGTAACAAACCCTAAATTCAAGGTGACAGTTGCTGCACATTAGGGCTGGATCATTCTACAGAAAGCCCAAAATTCAGATACCTATTTAAACAACAGAAACTCATAGAATTGAGTACGAATTTCAGAAGACTAAATAGGGTGTCTAGTGTTTTAATAGCAGGTTGTTTTTATGTACCACTTTATGAGCTTTTAAGCAAAAGTGCATTTGTGACTTGATTGAAACTGTGAAGTAAGATCAAGCTGTTTTGTTTGAAGTGTGACTTCAATTTAATTAAACTTGTAAACAAAATCACTGTGTGATTGAGGGGGAGTGAGTAGGGTACTCTTATCTAAGTGAGTCTTAGGTAGAAATTGCATTGGGTAAGTATTAAGTGATAGATTAAACAGGGTGGTTTAAGTCTAGAATTAATATTACTAATAGTGGATTTCCTCCTGGCTTGGTAGCCTCCAGATGTAGGTGTGGTTATACACTGAACTGGGTTAACAAACTTCTGTGTTGTTTATTTTTCCTGCTGTTTAAAGCTTTGGTTAAATTTGTCAAATGTCCTATTAAGTGTTGGAACATCTCTTAGGACATCTCATTACAGAATTTCAATTGGCATCAGAGCAGGCACCCTGCCTGTTTATACTGGGTGAGATCTAGGGAAAACAAATTCTGTAACATGGACAGAGACATAGGGTCAGTAAATAGACCACCTATACTGGATGGTTCTAATTATGACTACTGGAAGCCAAGAATGATTGCATTCTTAAAGTCACTTGACAACAGGGCATGGAGAGCAGTAAAAGTTGGATGGAAACATCCTGTTCAAAACACCAAAGATGGATCAATAGTTCTGAAACCTGAAGAAGAATGGAGTAAAGAGGAAGAAGATTCAGAACTAGGCAACTCAAAAGCCCTAAATGCTTTATTCAATGGCATTGATAGAAATATTTTCAGATTGGTGCATCATTGTGAGCTGGCCAAAGATGTGTGGGATACCCTCAAGACAACTCATGAAGGAACATCAAAAGTAAAAATGTCAAGACTTCAACTTCTCACCACCAAGTTTGAAAACTTGAGAATGAAGGAAGATGAATCAATTCATGAGTTCTACATGAACATCTTGGATATAGCCAATACTTCTGGAGCCTTGGGAGAAAAGATGACTGATGAAAAGCTTGTAAGGAAGATTCTCAGATCTTTGCCAAAAAGATTTGACATGAAAGTCACAGCAATAGAAGAAGCACAAGACATATGCTCCATGAAAGCTGAAGAACTCATTGGTTCCCTTCAAACTTTTGAGATGGGAATGAATGACACACATGCTAAAAAGAACAAAAGCATTGCCTTGGTTTCAAATGCAGATGAAGAAGAAGATGATGAACCAGCAAATGATAAAAGCTTATCAGAAAACCTTGCATTGATTGGAAGACAATTCAAACAGATTCTCAGAGGAATGGAAGGAAAATCCAAACCTAGTGGAAGAAACACAAACTCTGAGAACAGAAGACCTTATGATGCTAACAAAAAGGTAAAGTATGCTGAAAAGACCAGTCAAGATAAAGGAGTCAAATGCCATGAATGTGAAGGATATGGACATATCAAGTTTGAATGTCCTACCTACTTAAAGAGGCAAAAGAAAGGACTCTCTGTGACCTGGTCTGATGAAGACTCAGGAGATTTAGAAGAAGAATCAGCTAAGCACATTGCTGCTTTAGCTGGACTGTGTGAATATGACAGTGATTCCAGCTGTGAAGAGCTTACTTATGCAGATCTTGAGCAAGCCTTCAAGGATCTGTACAAGAGAAGTACTGAAGTATGCAGTGAGGTCATAAAGCTAAAGAAGCAGAATGAAGTACTAGAAGAAGAAAAAGCAAGTGATCAAGTAATCATTGATACCTTAAAAAGTGAAGTAACTCTTCTCAATTCTAAGCTGGAACATATGTCCAAATCTGTTAGAATGATGAACAGCAGCTCAAATACACTGGATGCTATTCTCTGCAATAATAAACATTCAGGGGACAAAAGTGGACTGGGATATAACAGAGATAAAGCAAGCTCTAGCAAAACTACTTCAAAAACTATACAGTCAAACAAGATGTCCCAACAGATGCTTCAACATCAGAACACAAAGACAAACATAATGTTCCAACAGATGTCTCAACATTCTGGAAAGAACAAGATGAAGAAGAAGTATCAAAGATGGAGATGCCATCACTGTGGAAGATTTGGACATATCAAACCTCACTGTTATAAGCTACATGGATATCCAAATCAGATGTGTCAGCAACCTTCCAAGCAGAAAGTAGAAGGTACCAAGAAAGTGTTGCATAGAAATCAGCAACCTCCTAAGCAAAAGACAGAAGTAATCAAGACAGTTTGGAGACCAAAAGCTGACATTCAGACTGATCAAAGCCACATACACAAGAACAAGATCAACAATCAAGCTTGGAGATCAGCTGAACAACACTCAGAGCAGAGGCATCAAAAGAAATCTCAACTCATCTGGTCAAAGAAAAGTACTGCATACATAGCACATACATCATTGAAAGTATCAGCTAAAGAAGACTGGTACTTTGACAGTGGATGCTCAAGACACATGACTGGATTGAAGAATTTGCTAGTAAACTTAAAGTCACATTCATCCAGGTATGTTACCTTTGGAGATGGAGCTAAAGGAGAGATCAAGGGAGTTGGAACCTTGGATTGTCAAGATGTTCCAAGACTAGATGATGTGCTGCTTGTTAAAGGTTTAACTGCTAACCTGATCAGCATAAGTCAACTATGTGATCAAGGATACAGTGTAAACTTTACAAGAACTGAATGCATAGTGACTAACAAAGAGCAAAAAGTTATCATGAAAGGTGCAAGGTCTAAAGACAACTGTTACATGTGGGAGCCATTAGACTTCAGCCCCACTTCAACTTGTTCTCTAGCTAGAGAAGAAGAAGTAAAACTATGGCACCAAAGGCTAGGTCATCTTCATTTCAGAGGCATAAAGAAGATCATATCTATGGATGCTGTAAGAGGTATCCCTAAACTGAAGATTGATGATGGCAAAATCTGTGGTGAATGTCAAATAGGCAAACAAACCAAGATGTCCCATCCAAAGCTCCAACATCTGACAACTTCCAAAGTTTTGGAATTGTTACATATGGATCTCATGGGACCTATGCAAGTTGAAAGCCTTGGTGGTAAGAGGTATGCATATGTGGTGGTTGATGACTTTTCAAGATATACATGGATAAATTTCATTAAAGAAAAGTCAGATGTCTTTGATGTATTCAAGGAATTATGTCAAAGATTACAAAGGGAAAAATCCAGCTGTGTGATCAGAATTAGAAGTGATCATGGAAAGGAATTTGAGAATAAAAAATTCTTAGATTTCTGTTCTTCAGAAGGAATCAATCATGAGTATTCTTCTCCTATCACTCCTCAACAGAATGGGATTGTTGAAAGGAAGAATAGAACTATTCAAGAATCAGCAAGAGCTATGATCCATGCTAAAAAGTTACCTCTGTATTTCTGGGCTGAAGCTATGAACACTGCCTGCTACATCCATAACAGAGTTACCTTGAGAAAAGGAACCCTGTCCACAATATATGAAGTCTGGAAGGGCAGAAAACCCACTGTGAAGTACTTTCATGTGTTTGGAAGTAAATGCTATATTCTGGCAGATAGGGAGCAAAGGAGAAAAATGGATCCTAAAAGTGATGAAGGAATTTTCCTTGGATACTCTATAAACAGCAGAGCATATAGAGTATTTAACTACAGAACAAATGTTATCATGGAGTCCATAAATGTGATAATTGATGATGCTCCTACAGATGTCCCAGAAGATGTTGGAACATCTGCTGATATCAAGATTGAAGCTGAAGAAAAGAATGATCAATATAACTTCACTCAAAATGATACAAAGTCAGAAGATTCAAGCAAACCTCCCTCCATCAGAATACAGAAGGATCATCCCAAAGATTTAATAATTGGTGATCCCAACAGAGGTGTGAGCACTAGATCAAGAGAAGTGATTTCAGGTTCTTGTTTTGTTTCCAAAATAGAACCTAAAAATGTCAAGGAAGCTCTCACTGATGAATACTGGATTTGTGCTATGCAAGAGGAATTAGGTCAATTCACAAGGAATGAAGTGTGGAATCTTGTACCTAGACCTGATGATATAAATGTAATTGGAACAAAATGGGTGTATAAGAACAAGTCAAATGAACAAGGAGTTATTACAAAGAACAAAGCTAGACTTGTAGCTCAAGGATACACTCAAATTGAAGGGGTGGACTTTGATGAAACATTTGCACCAGTAGCAAGGCTAGAATCAATCAGACTGCTGTTAGGAATTGCTTGTATCTTGAAATTCAAGCTATTTCAAATGGATGTGAAAAGTGCCTTTCTTAATGGTTATCTTAATGAAGAGGTATATGTAGAACAGCCTAAAGGATTTGTTGATCCAAGCTGTCCAAATCATGTATACAAACTCAAGAAAGCACTTTATGGTCTGAAGCAAGCTCCAAGGGCATGGTATGAAAGACTTACCACATTTCTTATCAAGCAAGGATACAGAAAAGGTGGGATTGATAAAACCCTGTTTGTTAAAGATGAAGAAGGTAATGTCATGATTGCACAAATATATGTGGATGACATTGTGTTTGGTGGGATGTCTGATAAGATGGTCAAACATTTTGTCAAGCAGATGGAAGCTGAATTTGAAATGAGTCTAGTAGGTGAATTAACCTATTTTCTTGGTCTGCAAGTTAAGCAAATGGAAGACTCAATGTTCATCTCACAAAGCAAGTACTCCAAGAACATAGTGAAGAAATTTGGAATGGAAAATGCTTCTCATAAAAGAACTCCTGCTCCTACACATTTAAAGCTGACTAAAGATGAGAAGGGTGAGAATGTAGATCATAGTTTATATAGAAGCATGATTGGGAGCTTGTTATACTTGACTGCTAGCAGACCAGACATTGCATTTGCAGTAGGAGTTTGTGCAAGATATCAAGCTGATCCAAAAGTCAGTCATCTCAATCAAGTCAAGAGAATCCTTAAATATGTTAATGGTACTTGTGACTATGGCATAATGTACTTTCATGGGTGCAAACCAATTCTCACTGGCTTCTGTGATGCTGATTGGGCAGGAAGTGCTGATGACAGAAAAAGCACTTCAGGAGGATGCTTCTTTCTAGGAAACAATCTGATTTCTTGGTTCAGTAAGAAACAGAATTGTGTATCCTTATCTACAGCTGAAGCTGAGTACATAGCAGCAGGTAGCAGTTGTTCTCAGTTGGTTTGGATGAAGCAGATGCTCACTGAGTACAATGTCCCACAGGATGTCATGACATTGTACTGTGACAACTTAAGTGCAATCAACATATCTAAAAATCCTATCCAACACAGCAGGACAAAGCATATTGATATCAGACATCATTTCATCAGAGATCTTGTAGAAGAAAAGGTGATTTCATTGGAGCATGTAGCTACAGATCTGCAGTTAGCTGATATCTTTACCAAGGCATTGGATGCTACACAATTTGAGAACTTAAGGGGAAAACTTGGAATCTGTTTATGTGATATCTAGCAGTTAATGAGATGTGCCAACATGTCATATGACATTGCATGGCATAAGTTCCAGATGGCAAAGCTAGTCTGGACTAGATCCTTGGGAATTTCATTCCTAATCATTTGGACTGTAACGGCTACTTATTTAGTAATTCCTTATAAGCAGCTATCAAGAGTCTCATCACATCATCACAAGCGAATCACATTAACTAGTAATCCTTCAGAAATCTTAAACCCTAAAGCTGCACATTCATCTTCCTCAACAATGTCTCAAAACCCTAAAACAGCTGAAGAAGTTCTCAACCAGGAAGACGTAGTTCATGCCACTCCCATCTCTATGGTGCCAATGCAATCAACACCATTAGACGAGCTCAAGGGAAATGCCTCTCACACTAAGAAGGCAAGAACACCAAAAAGAGGTAAAGATCAAATCAGAAGCAAAGCTAAAGAAATTCCTTCACATGTTAAATACTCCAAATATGTTGATGATTCCATCAAGGAGATTGTCAACCAAGTTTTCTCTGAACAAAGAGTAGTGAAAGGAATCTCTGTTCCCTTGAACACCATTCCTGCACCTCAAGAAGAATCTGCTCAAGATACAAAGAACACTGCTGCAGAACAAGATGTCCCAACGGATGTTGGAACATGTGCATATGAGAAAGCAAACTCATCTAATGCTGATACTGAACAGACTGAGGACAAGAAAGAGGTCTCAAGTGAAAGTGATAAAGAAGTTTCTATGGAACAGGCTAAAGACTCAAATGACGATCAATCTTCTACTGATCAACAAGCTGATGAGGAGACTGCTCAATCCCCTCCAATAGTCAATCTGGAACAGGATTCTGATGCAGAGATCATATCATCTGTGAATCCCAGCATTGCCAAAAGGCTAAGGTCCAGGAAAGGAAAGATGCAAGATGAACCTGTCATTCTTGAGAAGAAGAAGGCTAGTCCAAAGAAAGGCAAGGCTAAAGCCACTTTTGGGCCATCAAAACAATGGAGTAAAGTTCAAACTCAGAAAAGAAAGGCTGTCACACCATCAGATTCAGATGTTGAATCAGATGTCCCAACATCTCCTCCCAAGAAGAGACCAGCAACATCCAAAGCTTCAACTGCTGTACCAGAAGCTCCCTTGGACAACATATCATTTCACCATGTCTCTAGTGTGAACAGGTGGAAGTATGTGTACCAAAGAAGGGTTGCTTTGGAAAGAGAACTGAGCAGCAATGCACTTGAGTGCACAGAACTCATTGACCTAATCTCTGCTGCAGGACTGTTCAAGACAGTCTCAGAGTTCTCTCCCTGCTATGAACTTCTTGTCAAAGAGTTCATTGTGAATCTTCAGGAGGATTGCTCAAATGGTAAGTCTTCTGAGTTTAGAAAAGTTTTTGTTAGAGGTAAATGTGTACAGTTTTCTCCTCAAATCATCAATGAGTATCTAGGAAGAGAAACAGATGGACCCAATGAACTAGGTAAGACAGATAATCAAGTCTGTAAAGTGATCACTGCAAACCAGGTCAAAGCTTGGCCTGTGAAGGGAAAGCTATCTGTAAGCATGCTTACCAGAAAATATGCCATGCTGAACAGGATTGGTACATCTAATTGGGTGCCTACTAACCACACTTCCTCAATCTCAACTGGTCTAGCCAGATTTATATATGCTGTTGGAACTCAAACCAAAATGGACTATGGAGCTTTCATCTTTGATCAAACCATGAAGCATTCCAGCTCTTCTGCAACAAAGCTACCAATAGCTTTTCCTTCATTGCTATGTGGTATAATATTAAGCCAATTTCCTAGGATTTTAACTGAGAAGGACACAATCTGCAAGAGAGAAAGCCCCCTGGCTTTTCACTACAAATTATTTCTCAGTCACCATGCTGCAGATGTTGAAACACCTGCTGGGACATCTGCTGGTCCCTCCACTGCTAAGAATCCAATCTCTAAGAGGGCCTTGATTGCTGAGCTAAAGTGCACCTGCAAAGAGCTTGAAGCTAGAAAGAAGAAGCTGGAGGAAATAATTAAGAGGTTGGAAAGTGAAGAAGATCAGAATGCTGCATCTGGTGAAGACAGTGAAGCTGCAAGTGAAGCTGATAAAGATGAAGACACTGAAGTGGAGGAAGCTACTGAGAGTGATGAATCTGAGTGATATGTGTATGTGAGGCATTTGTAATGACAGCAATAGTTCTTTGGCCCCTAATTTTGTGTCTACCAAGGGGGAGAACAACATCAATTGTAATTGCTGTTTAAATGAATGAAATCTGTTTGTTTATGCCTGAACTGAATAAGTGTGAATATTTCTGTTGAAACAAGACTGGACTCATATATGTTTGAGGGGGAGTAAAACTCAAATATGAATCAACAGAAAAGTAATGATATACTCTGATAAAAAGAACTTCTGCTGCACTCTGAAAACCAGAAAAGATGTTAGCCAAAAATTAGCCAAAGGGGGAGTTTGTAGATGTTTAAGAATTGGCAGAATTTTTGACCAAACAAGAAATGTTAAATTCAGTTCAGAATGTCCTATCAGATGTTGGGACATTAGCAAACAGAGTATGTGAACTTATTTCAGGATGTCCTACCAGATGTTGGGACATTGTGTAAATGACTAAGTTCAGTTTTGTCAGGATGTCCCAACAGATGTTGAGACATCTCAGACCTGCTACCAGAATTAATTATTGATTAACAGATCAGAGATATTTAAGGAGAACTATCTGGAATTAATTAATGCTGGATAAAAACAGAACAAGGCGCATCTGTAGGGAGTTTTAAATTGAAGATTCAGATTAAAACAGAAGACCTAATGCACCTAGAATATAGGAGGTAACAAACCCTAAATTCAAGGTGACAGTTGCTGCACATTAGGGCTGGATCATTCTACAGAAAGCCCAAAATTCAGATACCTATTTAAACAACAGAAACTCATAGAATTGAGTACGAATTTCAGAAGACTAAATAGGGTGTCTAGTGTTTTAATAGCAGGTTGTTTTTATGTACCACTTTATGAGCTTTTAAGCAAAAGTGCATTTGTGACTTGATTGAAACTGTGAAGTAAGATCAAGCTGTTTTGTTTGAAGTGTGACTTCAATTTAATTAAACTTGTAAACAAAATCACTGTGTGATTGAGGGGGAGTGAGTAGGGTACTCTTATCTAAGTGAGTCTTAGGTAGAAATTGCATTGGGTAAGTATTAAGTGATAGATTAAACAGGGTGGTTTAAGTCTAGAATTAATATTACTAATAGTGGATTTCCTCCTGGCTTGGTAGCCTCCAGATGTAGGTGTGGTTATACACTGAACTGGGTTAACAAACTTCTGTGTTGTTTATTTTTCCTGCTGTTTAAAGCTTTGGTTAAATTTGTCAAATGTCCTATTAAGTGTTGGAACATCTCTTAGGACATCTCATTACAGAATTTCAGCACCCAAGAAGAGCAATATCTCCTACCATTTCTTTCAGCCTGAGCTAGCTGACATCAGGAGGATTCAGACCCTGATTACTCCAGACCATATACCACTATTCAGAGAACACTATGGAGGCATACTTGATGTGGTTATAGATTTGGACCCTTCACAGAGAAGCTTGATTCATACTTGCCTGCAGTTCTATGATCCCCCTCTGAGGTGTTTCACTTTCCAGGATTTTTAGTTGGGACCTTTATTGGAGGAGTATTCATCATTGGTTGGTGTACCTATCAGGGGTGGAGTCCCCTTCAACCCTGAGATGGCTTTCTCAAGTAATGAGGAAGTGGCAAAGGCATTATATCTGGAACCTTGTCTGATTGGGCAGAATATGACTACCAAGGCTGGAATCTCTGGTTTACATCTGGATTTCTTGATCTCTCAGGCTACCCTGAAGACTTCTTTGGGAGAGTGGAAGGCAGTCTGTGCTTTATTGGCCCTGAGCATATATGGGGTTATTTTATTTGCAGATGAGCCTAAGTTCATTAGCAAGAATGCAATCCATCTTTTCATCCTGAGGAACCCAGTGCCCACCTTACTGGGAGATTTCTACTACTCTGTCCACCAGAGAAATGAAAAGCAGAGGGGAAGATTAGTGAGGTGTTGTGCTCCTATGTTCCATGCTTGGCTGCTCAAACATTTGCCAAAGACTGATGCATTCTTGAATCCTCACCAGCAGAGGAACTGGGCCAGAAGACTCACTGCTTTAACTTCAGCTGATATCAGGTGGTGCACTCAAAGCACAAAAGGCAGGGACATCATTACTAGTTGTGGGCAGTTCCCCAATGTACCCCTGATAGGAGTGAAGGGTTGCATCAACTACAACCCTCTGCTATTCAAAAGGCAACTGGGCTATGCATTGGTCCACACTCCTAAGGCACAAGACTTGGTTGAGACTCTTTACTGTGAGAATAAGCCTAATTTGGCTATTGTCAGGCAAGCAGCCTGGGCCTGGGACAATGTCCAAACCAAGGGAATGGCCATTCTGGGAAGATGCAACAATGTGGCCTCATCACAGTACTATGAGTGGTCCAAAGCCAGGGCTCAATTTTCTGGGATGCCCTTCACCATGGAAGATATACCTGGACCATCCTCAGCCCCACCTCCTGTCACTGTCAGTCTAGAGGAGTTTGAGAAACTAAAGGAGAGAAATGAGAAGTTGACTCAGGCTCTACAGAAGACCCTCTGGGAGAGGAGTGATGGTCGGCTGGACATTGAGAGGTTGGAAAAGCTAAAGGTGGAACATCTAGCTAGGATTGAGAAGTCAGAGGACTATATCAAGAAGTCTAGGGCTGGAGAACAGATCTTGAAGAATGCCTGCAAGGAGGCTCAGTTCCAGAAGGCCAGGACTGATTTGTATTTGAAAGAGAGTCAAGCTAGGTGGGTCAGGATCACCGAAGCTCGTACTCTAGAAGATAAGAGGACTCAGGACAAGATTGAGCAGTTAGAGGCTAGTGCAAAGGAGTAGCAGGAAGCCCTGCTAGCAGCCCAAAGAGAGATCTCAGAGTTGAAGATCAGAGCTGGTGTGAAGAGGACAACGGACCAGAGTCAACACAAGAAGCTAGTTGCAGCTGTTGCTACCAGGAATCTTCTCATCAGAAACCTTACAGAGCGTCCGGCTGATCCTGTGACTGAAGCACTTCTCAAGGAAGTTCAGGAGGATGAGTTTGGTCTTGGAGTCTGACTTTTGCTTGTTGTTGCTTTCATTTCATGTACTTTTACCTTTTATGTTGTATTTTTGACCCCTCAGAGGGCATGTTTTGTAAGAAACAAACTATGTATTATTCACTTTCTGTAATATATGTATTAGTTTGTTTTATCAGAGTTTCTTTCAAGCAACATCACAAGCATCTTCCTCAAGGGTCTGGAAAGGTCAAAACCAAGTGCCAAGCCGGATACCTTGGAAACAAATAGGCATACTGCATTGCATGCTAACCTTTGTTTGTTTTGTAGGTTTGTTTTGTTTTTGTTACTAACTCTGTTGTGATCTCAGGAACTATTGCTCGACGTCGGGTGTTCCCACTCAACCGTCCACATAGATATCCAACCCGCAACAACCTTCCGGGTATACAGATGGACCAGGTACAACAGGACCTTACAGAGGTCAGAAACCAAATGGCCAATGAAAGATTGGAAATGAGGGCTCAGATGACACAATTTATGGAGGTGATGAATAATATGGCTCAGAGCCAAGAGAGATTAAGAGCAATGGTAGAGAGGCAGAATCAGGAAGACCCCCATCTAGGGACTGCTGGGACAAGCAACAATGAGAGGGTTCAGCCTCATATCAACCCACCTGTATTTGGACCCCACCTTCATCCAGAGATCAATATCCCTGCTAATGTTCAAGGGAATGCTACCACAGGCAGAGTGCTGCAAGAAGACCCCCAGGAAGATCAGTTCACAGTGATGGGAGCCGGGGATGAGGCCTATGACAGAAGGCTGGATGAAATTGCTGAAAAATTAAGGTCCTTGGAGTCTCAAAACTCCTTGGGTTTTGATGTTATGGACATGGGCTTAGTGGACGGGGTCAGGATTCCCCACAAATTTAAACCACCGTGCTTTGAGAAGTACAACGGGACTTCCTGCCCACGGACCTACTTGCAATCCTTTCTGGGGAGGCTGAAGGCATACACCATGGACGAAAAGCTATGGATGTTTTATTTTGAGGATAGCTTAATGGGAGCTTCAAGGGAATGGTACTCTCATCTGACCAGAGCAACCATCAGGTGTTGAAAAGACTTGGCTGAGGCCTTCATTAGACAATACCAGTATAACTTGGATATGGCACCCAACAGGACCCTCCTGATGGGAATGTCACAGTCATCCAGGGAAAGCTTCCGGGAGTACGCCCAGAGGTGGAGACAGCTAGCTGCTGCTGTCCAGCCACCTATGTCAGAGAGGGAGATGGCTGATATGTTTATGAACACCCTCCAAGGGACATACATTGATAGGCTAGCTGCCTTTTCTTCTACCAGCTTTGCGGATGTCGTTATAGATGGAGAGAGAATTGAGAGCCTACTAAAGATGGGCAAAATTTCTGACAATGGTGCCAGCTCATCCAGCAACACAAGGAAGCCTTTTGTGGGCCCAAGAAGAACTGGTGAGACCAATGCTATCCATACCAGCAGGGGCAGACCCCAATATGTTCATAGGTCTGTGGCAGCAGTTACCATTCCCGCTCCAATTCATCCACAACCAACTTATCAACTACAGCAGCAAAATTATCAGCAACAAACTCAGTATCCTCCTCAGAGAAACTACAACAACACCAACAACAACAATCAGCAGAGACCATTTCAACAGAGACCGTCTCAGGCCAATAGGGTGATCGATCCGATCCCGATGCCTTATGCCACATTACTGCCACAACTCCTAAAACTCAACCTGGTTGAGCTAAGGACATTGGCACCTCCAGATCCTGCCAGTCTACCCAGAAATTATGACGCCAGCGCCAGATGTGCTTTTCATTCGAATGCACCTGGCCATAGTACAGAGAAGTGCAGAGCTTTGCACATGAAGGTACAGGACTTGGTAGATTCTAAGGCTCTAAACTTTGCACCACCACCAAATGTTAACAAGAACCCTATGCCAAACCATGGTGGCCCCAAAATCAATGCTATTGAAGAAGACAAGCCGTCTTACTTGATAACCAGTGTGGGTCAGATTCGGACACCTTTGGTAGAGATCAAAGCTCAACTCCTTGAATGTCAAATATTCCCGGGATGTGAGTTAGGGTGTGCTTATTGCAACATTTCAGTGAATAGTTGTAATAACTTGAGAGATGGCATAGATGGTCTCATCCAGAGTGGCCTGCTTCAAATCACAACATCAATTCCTACCAATCCAGCAATCTCCTTAACAACAGTTCCCGAGTCTTCTACAACTGCAACAACCATTGTTCCAAACAACTTTTCAGTGTCATCAACAAATGCTTCATCTGTTACTTCAACGGACCAGATATCAACAAACATCCCTTCTACAACTTCAGCACCCCTTCATTCAGAACCTCCTACAACAACAACACCCATCCTTCCAACAATGTCTCCTACAGCTTCAGCAGCAAATGTCTCAACGGTTACAATTTATTATGATCCTGAAAATGATTCTGCCTACAACTCACAAAACGCCACTCCTATCAGAGCACTAGTCACAATATACTATGATCCACATACTATCATGGTCCCTTCTGCAGCTGCTATCAGTCCAGTCACTATCACAGTGCCTGGGCCAGTACCTTATGAAAGCAGTAACGCCATCCCTTGGCATTACGGCTCTGATCTATATTGCGAAGGACGGAAAATCACTCTTGAATCAGCAACTTCTTCACCACAAATAGACAATGTGGGAGGAGGCGGAGGCTTCACTCGAAGCGGACGTCTCTTTGCCCCGCAAATTCAAAGACCCACTGCTGAGGCAGAAGCTGCTGCCAAGGCAAGAGGGAAGAGCTTGGTGCAAGAAGAGCAAATTGTTAAAGAAGCTTTGAAAACACCTTTTGATCAAGAAGTTGATGAATTCATGAGAATCATCAAGAAAAGTGATTACAAGATAGTGGACCAGCTTCACCAGACGCCTTCCAAGATCTCTATTCTATCATTACTTATGTGCTCCGAGGCTCATCGGAACGCACTATTAAAAGTCTTTCACGCAGCTTATGTGCCAGAAGAGATCACCGTCAATCAATTGGAAGCTGTGGTTGGAAATGTTAATGCTAGTAATGGACTAGGGTTTACCAACACTGATTTGACTGCGGAAGGCCGCAATCATAACAAGGCTTTGCACATTACCATGGGGTGTAAGGGTGCAGTTCTTTCCCATGTACTGGTAGACACAGGATCATCCCTCAATGTCTTACCTAAACAAGCCCTTGTGAAGCTAGAGTATGAAGGATTGGCATTACGCCCCAGTAACTTAGTAGTGAGAGCCTTTGACGGTTCCAAGAGATCAGTTCTGGGAGAAATTGAGTTACCCATAGCGATTGGCCCACAAACTTTCAAAGCAACCTTCTACGTGATGGACATTCAGCCTGCCTATAGCTGTTTGTTGGGTAGACCATGGATTCATGCCGCTGGCGCAGTTACATCTACCCTTCACCAGAAGTTAAAATTCGAGTTGGAGGGCCAAGTCGTTACTATTTGTGGAGAGGAAGATATCTTTGTCAGCCATCTGGCTACATACAAATACATTGAGATGGATGGGGAGATCCACGAAACGATGAGTCAAGGGTTTGAGGCCTTGAACATAAATGAAACATCTGCTGTACCTGGAACCTCAATGACATCTTATCAACAAGCCCGGAAGGTTGTTGAAGAAGGAACTGCCCAAGGCTGGGGCAAGCTGTTACCTGTGGAGAAGAAAGAGGATAGATTTGGGTTGGGTTACAAACCAACCCAACAAGATCAAGCAGAGGCTGCTGAGGAACCCAACTTTGTTAGTGGGGGGATGCTCACCCCTGATGCTGTCAACAATTTGGAAGACAAGGATGAAAGCGACCGCAACCTGGAGAGTTGGATCCGTCCAAAGATCCCGGGGAGCAGTATCTCAAACTGGTCTTCCCAGGAAATTATAAGAGTTACTCCTGCAGAGTAATTATTATTTCCTGTATATTTTTAGCATGCATCAAGTCTTGCATCTTGCCCAAGATGACAAGACTCATTTTGTAATCGGGCCATCTGTAATTTTTGTGCAACAAGATTAATCAATGACATATCAGACATCTTTTGCAAATGAGTCTTTTTTCTTTTCCGCTCACTGTTTTTTCCATTTTTCTTTTTGTACAAAAAATAAATGGCAATGTTTTCAAAATGACAACTTTATTTCACTTTTCTAAACAAGATTAAAATCAATCACTAAAATGAACAAACTAAACCCTTGCAGAGAGTGCCTTCCAGACTGCACCGACAACAGCACGGCTATGACTTCGTATGACTTTGACAATCCAATCAATCAAGCTGATGAAGGGGTTGAAGAAGATTATGAGCTTCCTGAAGAGCTAGCCAGATTGTTGAGACAAGAGGAAAGGGTTATCACTCCTCATCAGGAAGAGGTAGAGACGATTAATCTTGGTACAGATGAAGACGTGAAGGAAGTTAAAATCGGGGCCTGCTTACAAGACTCAGTGAAGAGACAATTGATTGACCTGCTTCAAGAGTATGTGGATGTGTTTTCTTGGTCTTATCAAGATATGCCAGGGTTGGACACCGACATTGTTATGCATAAGCTGCCTTTAAGAGAAGAATGCCCGCCGGTTAAGCAGAAACTGCGCCGTACTCGCCCAGACATGGCAATGAAAATCAAAGAAGAGGTACAAAAGCAGTGGGATGCCGGGTTCCTTGCTGTAACTAGCTATCCGTCGTGGGTTGCTAATATTGTGCCTGTGCCTAAGAAAGACGGCAAAGTAAGAATGTGTGTTGACTACCGGGATCTAAACAGAGCCAGTCCGAAAGATGATTTCCCATTACCTCACATTGATGTACTGGTGGATAATACAGCTCAGTTCTCGGTATTCTCCTTCATGGACGGATTTTCAGGATACAATCAGATCAAGATGTCACCTGAAGACATGGAGAAGACAACCTTCATCACACCTTGGGGCACGTTCTGTTACAAGGTGATGCCATTCGGACTGAAGAATGCTGGTGCAACGTATCAACGGGCTATGGTAACATTATTCCATGACATGATCCATAAAGAAATCGAATGTTATGTGGATGACATGATTGCCAAGTCCCTCACTGAAGAAGACCACCTGGTAAATCTGCTAAAGCTATTCAAGCGTCTGAGGAAGTACCAACTGAAGTTGAACCCCAACAAGTGCACATTCGGGGTGCGATCTGGTAAGCTGCTGGGTTTTATTGTGAGCGAGAAGGGGATTGAGGTTGACCCTGATAAAGTCAAAGCTATTCAAGAGATGCCTGCACCAAAGTCTGAAAAAGAAGTTCGAGGGTTCTTAGGTCGATTAAACTACATCTCACAGTTCATATCTCACCTTACAGCAACCTGTGAACCCTTGTTCAAGCTATTAAGAAAAGAGCAAACGGTCAGGTGGAACGAAGACTGCCAAAGGGCATTTGACAAGATCAAGGAGTACTTACAAGAGCCTCCAATCCTTATGCCTCCAGTTGAAGGAAGACCTCTGATAATGTACTTGACAGTATTAGAAGAGTCAATGGGGTGTGTGCTGGGCCAGCATGACGAGTCTGGTCGAAAAGAGTATGCAATATACTACCTAAGCAAAAAGTTTACCGACTGTGAACAACGTTATTCACTGCTCGAGAAAACTTGCTGTGCTTTAGCGTGGGCTGCTCGCCGACTGAGACAGTACATGCTGACCCACACTACTTTTTTGATCTCCAAAATGGACCCAGTTAAGTACATATTCGAGAAGCCAGCACTTACCGGACGGGTTGCAAGATGGCAAATGATCCTCACAGAATATGACATCCAGTACACTTCCCAAAAAGCCATCAAGGGCAGTGTATTGTCTGAATATCTTGCTGAGCAACCTATCGATGATTACCAGCCTATGAGATTTGACTTCCCTGATGAAGACATCATGTTCATAAAAGCAAAAGATCACGAAGAGCCTGTTCACACTGAAGGGCCTGACCCGGAAGAAGAATGGACTATGATGTTTGATGGGGCTGTTAATATGAATGGTCGTGGTGTTGGTGCAGTACTCATTACACCTAAAGGAGTTCACATGCCTTTCTCGGCAAAGCTCACCTTTAACTGCACTAACAACGAAGCTGAATACGAAGCTTGTATCATGGGTCTTGAGGAAGCCATTGACCTCAGGATCAAGACTTTAACTGTATTCGGAGATTCAGCTCTGGTAGTTAATCATACCAACGACAAATGGTACACACACCAAGATCATCTGATACCTTACATGGATTATACAAGGAGATTATTGACTTTCTTTACAACGGTCAAGCTTGAGTATATCCCTCGGGATGAGAATCAATTTGCGGATGCTCTGGCTACCATTTCATCTATGATCAAAGTTCAAGCTGCTAACTTTGTACCGCAGATTTCAGTGTCCAGACTTGACAGACCAGCATATGTGTTCGCAGTAGATGTTGTTAAAGATAATAAGCCTTGGTTCCACGACATTAAGTGCTTCTTGGAGGATCAAACTTACCCACCTGGGGCATCTTCCAATAATAATAAGACTTTGAGAAGGCTTGCTGGTAGTTTCTTTCTGAACACTGATGGCTCCCTGTACAAAAGAAACTTTGTTATGGTACTCCTCAAATGCGTTGATAGAACAGAAGCAGACTTGTTAATGCATGAAGTGCACGAAGGATCCTTTGGTACCCATGCAGGAGGGCATGCCATGGCAAAGAAATTGTTAAGATCAGGTTATTACTGGATCACAATGGATGCCGACTGTTGTGCCTATGCCAGAAAATGCCATAAATGCCAGATTTATGCGGATAAGGTGCATGTGCCTCCCAATCCTTTGAATGTGATGTCTTCACCCTGGCCCTTTGCCATGTGGGGCATTGACATGATTGGCAAGATTGAACCGACTGCTTCGAATGGCCACAGATTCATCCTGGTTGCTATTGACTATTTCACCAAGTGGGTCGAAGCAGCCTCCTATGCAAATGTTACAAGGCAGGTGGTAGCCAGATTTCTGAAGAGAGATATCATCTGTCGATACGGAGTTCCCGAGCGAATCATTACTGATAATGGTTCCAACTTAAACAACAAAATGATGGCGGAGTTGTGTCGGGACTTCAAGATCCAACACCACAATTCTTCTCCTTACAGGCCAAAGATGAATGGCGCTGTTGAGGCAGCTAATAAGAATATCAAGAAGATTGTGCAGAAGATGGTAGTTACATACAAAGACTGGCATGAAATGCTACCGTTTGCTTTGCATGGGTACCGCACATCAATCAGGACATCCACTGGGGCAACACCGTATCAGCTGGTGTATGGTATGGAAGCAGTCCTACCTGTTGAAGTTGAATTACCCTCCTTACGGGTACTAATGGATGTTAAGCTGAACGAAGCAGAATGGGTCCGGTCCCGATATGAACAGCTGAGTCTGATTGAAGAGAAAAGATTGGCTGCAATTTGTCATGGGCAGTTGTATCAGAAAATAATGAAGAAAGCCTTCGATCAGAAAGTCAGGCACCGAGAGTACCAAGTAGGAGATCTTGTGCTGAGGAGGATCCTCCCTCCTCATACAGACCACAGGGGCAAAGTGGACTCCGAATTATGAAGGACCATTCGTAGTAAAGAAAGTTTTTTCTGGTGGAGCACTCATGCTCAGCACTATGGATGGTGAAGACTTCCCATCTCCTGTGAATTCAGATGCAGTTAAAAAATACTTCGCATAAAATGACCCGCTGGACATAAAAATAGAATGTAAGTCTAGGCAAAAATAGGGCATCCCGGCGAGTCAAAAACAGAATAAAAGACTCGGGCAAAAATAAGGGAAAATAAACAAAAAAAATGTACACTCGGCTGAGTTGAAAAGCCGCATTGGACAACTCAGGCAAAAATGGGTATCCCGATGGATTGAAAACCCGAAAGAGCGATCCATGCAAAATAAGGGGATAAGCGAACAACTGCATTCTGAATTTGTCTGTATCACCTACAACTTGGTAAGCTTCGAAAGGATCAAGCTTCTGTCAAAATCAGCCTTCTTTAGAAAACAAGATGAGAAGAACGTCAAATGTCATACGAGTCATAGCAGAAAGGAAGCTCCCTGAAGCGTCGTCAACATTGCCAGCCTTTTGTTTCTCATTTTGCAACAATCTCCTCATTTCAGGGGATTTGTTTCTTTGACTGTATCTCGCCAATTTAGGGCACATGAATTAATAAAATCAGATTTTCAGTTATGTTTCGTCTTGTACATTTTTATTTGCAAAAATGTCTGATGTCTTAAGAAAAACTGATTGCCTGAATACAGATGCTTATCTTCAAAAAATAATAATAAAAGTCACATGCTCGCAGGAAATATACTTACTCTCGGAAGTGTCTAATCTCCTATGACGGAATCCAGTAAAGGATACCTCGGGATTACTTGTGCGTTTCCCTATCTTTGCAGGATTGCAGGTATCCAAAACGCAACTTGGGGCATGAAAGCTTCACTCCAGCAAGCTGACAAATCAACACTCAATCTTAGCACCCAAAGTGTTTTTCCCCCCAGCTGAGTTGCCACTTGTTATTTCTCCCTGCCGAGCTACCAATCTTTCTTTCTCCTCAGGTAAGTACAATAGCCAGGGAATCATCTCCCCATAGAGCTTCAGCCTCTATCCAGAAGAGCAACGCATGAAGGAATCACAACAGAGTGAAGAAAGCTTCTACAAACCCCAGCTGGGTATCTCATTATCAGGATGGGTCTATCAGTGACCTATTCCCCCAAGCAGATACATCCCATCAGATCTACCAACGATCTCATCCCCAGCTGGGACGTTCACCTCGACAGATCGACCAGAGATCTTCGCATCAACGGGATCCGAATCCCGGTTTGGTATCTTCGCATAATCATAGCATTCGCATCATACTTACCCCGCAAAGCGTAGCATTCCGTCTAATACGGAGCATTACGGCAAGAATCCAACATATTGCATAATCATGAGCCATGTTCTGAATCAAACACTTGTGAATAATGACAATCCATCAACATGTAGAAAATTCCCCCAAAAAATCCCCGGCGGAGATCCCCCAGCAAACACAGTTGCCTTGCATTCCCAAACACCAGTATATACTCCTTGTGGCACCCGTCCGTGTCATATCCCCAGCATGAAGCCAAAGACATCCCCTTTGCACTCATAGACATATATGCATTTCCTTGACATCCGTCCATGTTATCTTCCCCAACATAGTTACCTGAACACTTTGTAAATCATATATCTGTTTATAATATACTTTTTCCGACGCCCGTCCGTGTCAAACTTCCCCCAGCAGATTGAACACTCAACCGTACATCACCCATACTTACTACTCATGTTACTCTTATACAGATACTCGTCCGTATCTTGTATACACCATTTATATCCCCTCAGATTCAACACTCGTCTGTGTTCTTTGTTAACCAGATGGTACTCGTCCGTATCATCATCTTAGAGCATGCGTCAAGCGTTTGTTTGTACCTGATACTCGTCCGTATCATAGTCTTAAGGATGCTCGTCCACATCTTTAATCCATACACTGTGTCCAACACTCATGTCTTTTTAAATATAGACACTCGTCTGTGTCTACCATTCCCCAGAAGAGTCCCTTCAGATTCAACACTCGTCCGTGTTCTCTGTTAACCAGTTGATACTCGTCCGTATCATCATCTCTGAACACGTGTCAGTATTTGTTTCTACCCGATACTCGTCCGTATCGTAGTCTTAAGGATGCTCTTCCGCATCTTTAATCTATACACAAACATCTAAACACTTACCCTTTTATTTCTTGGATGTAAACACTCGTCCGTGTTTACTACTCCCCAGTAGATCGCCAACAAAGCAATTTTCTTTTTATCTGACATTCGTCCTGTGTCATGATAAACCCTGAGAGCAGCCGTACCCTTCTAGGTGGTCGTCCTCCACCTCTTGATGGTCGTCCTCCATCATGCTCATCCAATGGCCGTCCCCATCATTGATTTTCTATCCGACATTCGTCCTATGTCGTGATATTTAGCAGCCGTCCCCTGCTAGGTGGTCATCCTCCACCTTTTGATGATCGTCCTTCATCATTTTATCCAATGGCCGTCCCCATTGTTGATTTTGGTTATCTGGCATTCGTCCTATGTCACGATAAACCTTGAGAGCAGCCGTCCCCTGCTAGGTGGTCGTCCTCCACCTCTTGATGGTCATCCTCCATCATGCTCATCCGATGGCCGTCCCCATCGTTGACCTTTTATCCGGCATTCGTCCTATGTCGTGATATTTTCGGCAGCCGTACCCTGCCAGGTGGTCGTCCTCCACCTTAGATGACCGTCCCTCATCTTATACCCAACAGAGCAGCCGTCCCCTGCTAGGTGATCGTCCTTCACCTTTGATGACCGTACCTCATCATCTGTTTATTTCATTTATTCTTTAACCCGATGGCCGTCCCCATCGTGGTCCCTTTTTCCTTTCCCTGATGATCGTCCTTCATCAGTTTAGCCCGATGGCCGTCCCCATCGTTGGTTACTTTACTTTATGAACTTGATGGCCGTCCCCGTCATGTTCCATTAATCCCCAGAGAATTTTACAGCTTTACTTGATGGCCATCCCCATCATAATTCTTTTTATCCCCAGCATGTCGGCCGTCCCCGTCATTGCTTTATTTTCCGCACTTTTCCCAGCATGTCGGCCGTCCCCGTCATTGCTCTTTACCCAACATTCGTCCTCTGCTAGACATTCGTCCTCCGTCGCCCCCACTTTACAATATACTTTATTTTCCTTTACAATCTATATCCCTTTTCTTTTTCATTCTGTGAGTGCAAATTTTGGACTGTATTTGGTATTCAACCACAAGTTATCTCGCTTGCCTGTTAAGCCGTTGCTTACATCCTGCACAGCTAACTCATGTTTGAATAGGGGCAGCTGTAAACACCCCAAATTTGCCCTCACCCATTCACATCATGGCTTGTGATCATTTCATATACATAAACTCAATCAAGCATCTCATACCTCATTTTTTATTCACTGCATTGGTTCAAAGTCATCTGCATCTAGGGTTTGTGATCTGAGCAATCCAAGAGCTTCTTGAGCCACTCCAAAGGACATCAATCACTTCAAAGGGGTCTATGTGTGTTCAAGCATCATATTATATCCTCTCAAAGTCAAGAATGTCAAAGAATCACAAGAACTGAGAATGGTATGGAAGCAGAGCAAGGTTTAACTGCATAGGTGACTTAAAATTAGGGTTTTGGTTTCAAAGGCCATAACTCCAAATTTTTTGGTCATTCTTGTTTCTATTGGTCTCTATATGGTATAGGGAGTATGCATATCAATTTTCATGAAGAAATTCCATGGGGAAGTCATCTGATCAAGAGTTGACTTTTCAAGCAAGCCAGTGCAAAATCAGGGCATCTGAGGCCCCCAATGACCCAACCAAAGGGCATTCTTCATCATTTTGATTGTATATGATCTTTATTTGATCATGGAAGATGTTAGAAGCTTACAAAATTCAAGAATTTCAAGTTTTTGCAAAGTTGACTTTTTGGGCAAGTTTGACTTTTAATGAAATTGCCATTTTTAGGCAACTTTTTCAACCTTTACTTTTTGATTCAAAAAAGCTTCAAATGGAAAAACTTTGGTCATGAAAGTTGTAGAATAGATCTTTCCCTTTTCAAAAAGTACAAGAACATGACCTAATTCATTTTGGATCAAAAGTTATGGCTTGTCAAAGTTGGCAAAAATCACTAAATTTCAAAGTTTCTACCAAAGAGGTATTTTGCAAAATGACTTGATCAAGTGTTCTAAAGCTATCAAATGAACTTCTAATCCACACAACATGATCATGTGACATCTAAAGTTCAGAATGGACCAAAGAATTACACATTTTTATGGTTTATGGAACAAGATTTTTCATAAGAGGCAAAAGTGAACCAAGTTGCAAAACTCATCATAGCTTCTCATCCACTTGCTGGCTAGCTTGCTGATCAATCCTAGGCCTTTCCTCACATCATGCTGCGCAGGACATGCCTTTTGTACTCAGCTAGCAAGTAGCCCATGCCCTTCTTACACAACTTTGACATTTTGGCAAAAGCACCCATACCAATCAATAAAGCACATGTCACTTCTTCTGACCAATGGCATTTGTTTATACAAAGAAAATGCAAGCCAAACACAACAAGAAGCAAGCCTGAAACACGCAACAAGACAGCATTCTTATTTTCCACCCTTTGTGCAAAAGCATTCGAAACTCATCACACAAGTCACAAACACACAAACAAACTTCACCAATCAACTAAACACACTTTCCTGATCACAAAGCACCCATCACCATTGTCTTAAAACCCCAGAATCAGAAACACGATTTCCTCACTCCACTGAACAGAACTTGTTCAATCTCTCAAACCAGCCCGAATAAACTTCAAACAAGCCTGGCAAACACTTTGGAGAGGTCATTGGAGCTGTTTAGAAGCAAGAAACTGGCCCAGAAGCTCCTGATTTGAAAGCTTCGATTCAGGTAGCTATGGCATTTCATTTTTCTAGAACCTCTATTTCTTGTTTCTAAATGATAAAGCATGCTTCCCTGAGTTCACTGAACTTGTTACTTTTGAAAAAGATTGAGAAATGAGGTTGTATTGTGTTTCTGAAATTTTGGCAGTTTTTGATGTTTGATTCGTATCTTGATTTTGTGTTGAAATAAATGGATTTTGTTGTTGGATTATTGTTTAGGGATGTTAGGTTAGTTGATCTGGAGAGTTTGGCATGATTTCATGGCGTATTGAGAGAGATTGGGAGATGACCTAGCCGGAGAAGACGACCGGAACAGTGTTCCGGTCGCCTGAGAGTGATTAGGGCATGGATTAGGGTTTAATCAGTTAATTAGTGAATTTGAATGTCAGCCCTTGGATGTGGCGCCAAGTCTCTTCCCGCGCGTGTGAATTCAAACCTGGACCCTTGGATGCGCATACTTTTCTTTTTTCAGATTAATTTCATTTTATTTTTCCAATTAATTCATTTGTTTTCTCATATTTATTAAAAATAGTAAAACAATTTTTAAAAATTCTGAAATTTTTTGTACAAACTTTTATTTAATTTCAGAAACCAAAAACATTTTTATTTTTATTTTTTGCATTAAAAAATATTTTTAAATCATTTAAAAGTTTATTTTTAATTAATTAATGAAAAATACTTTTAGGTATTTAAAAATCACCAAAAAATTCATGAAACCTTTAAAAACATTTAGAAACATTGTCCAACCCTCAAACCAAATTTCTTTTTTGATCTTGATGTCTTTTGAGAATTTTTCATGGATTTAAAATCATTTCAAGGCATTATTTTGATCCAAACTTCAAAAAATCATTTCTGCCTAACCATTGAGAGTTGGACTTTGATTCTTTTTGCATTGCATTTTGTTTAGCATGTAGTTTGTGAGATTAAATTGGCGTGATTTGATCTTTCATTTTCATTTTGTTTGGCATTTTTCTTGTTAAGGTACCTTAAAACCCTAGAAAACTTAGAAAATTCATAACCCTAATTAGGTTAAGAGTTGGAACCTCTCCTTTGGGCAGTGAGTTAGTATAGGATTAGGGTCCCTTTGAGTGCATTTTCAATTTTTTATCTTGATGTTTGCTTCTGATTTTGGTTTTGGTTTGATGCATTGATCATAAACCCTAATTTGGGCTTCCTTTTGTATTCATCTTGTATTTGCATTCATACCATGTCTTGCTATAACATTTTTATGCATTCATTTGATTCATTAGACATCTTAAGATATGTTGAAAGCATGTTTGATCATTGCATCATGTATTTGCCATTTTGTATGTCATTTGCATCTCATAACTTTTCATGTGTGTTCATGGTTCTAACTTGCTCCATTTGCATCCATAAGTTCATATGTTCATCCCCATGCCTTGTTTCATGTTTACATCATCTCATAGCATCATTATCATCTCAAATTTGCTTCTGGTTTTGATTTGCATCATGCCATTTCATCTCATTTTGCATTGCATTGCATTTCCTTCATTAACTTTTCAGGTGGTAAGTTGCTTTGAGAAGTGAATTTGCCTTCACTTCTCACAATTTCTTTTCATCTCTTTCATGCACCCTTGCTGCATTTTGTTATGTGTTTGAGATTGAGCTTGATCATTCTTCTTCTTCTTACTTTCTTTCTTCAAGTGACTTGTCTTCTTGAATGAAGCAAGTTACTTTGCTTCTCCTGATCCTTTCATCTGCTTCCTGGTGGTTCCATTGAAGATTTCTCTTGTCAAACCTCACAAACCTTAGGAACAACCAAGCATGACAATGATTAGGATTTTGATTAGTCTCCCCTCTTAGTTTTACCTTTGTGTCTCTTTGAGTCTTCTCTTCTCATCTCATAATCAGGGACTAGACCCTAAAGGCTTTAAGGCTTTGTGATTAAGCTTATGCCTGCATCCTTCTATTAGGATGGAGTGTATAACTTTAATCCTAAATGTTAAACCCTTAATGTATTTAAATCCTTTAATCAATCCATATTAATAATCATCAAGACATCACACTTGTAACTTGGGCCTTGCATTAGGGTTCTAATTCTTCCTTAATTGGTTAAGAAGGACTAACCCTAGTGTTAATGGACAAGTCCTCCTCAAGTTGTCTTACAAACCCTAAAATTCACTTCATCATCTTACCATTAACTAAAATCCACTTAATAAAGGCTTTGTTTTGTCATGAGTTTAATCCCTAATCATGGATTAAGTTGAGGAGCTTTCCTCAGCTTAAACATTCTCATCTATTATCCTTCTATTAGGATGGTGTAATGAGTCTGTTTAATCCCTGATTATGGCTTAACTTCATTATTCAACACTAAACAAAAACAACAAAAACATCTAAATAATCACAAGTAGGTTAATGATCTTAATCCTACACCATGGTGATTAAGTGTGAGATGCTGACTTCACACTTAAGGTATTCTCATTACCCCTAATCAGAGGGAAGATGTGATGAGTTTAATAACCCATTGGTTTAGGCTTAAACTCATTAATTTATGACAAACTTCCAAAAGCAATAAAAGACTGAAAACTCAAAAACAAACAATAATCGTCTCCTTCGGGATTCTTTTCTCATCTCACTCACTCACAAACGAGAACTTGCTTCTTCCGTCTAATGCAAGACAGTTAGCACCTGAGCCAGACAGGTCATACACTTGAGCATAGACAAGCAAGCAGTTCACAAGTCAATTCACCTTTCAGTCTCTTTGGGTCGAACTACGGTGTTCTGACTTCCTCATTGCACGAGAGGATACGTAGGCATAACTTAACAGTTATCGAACAAAAGTCTCTGTATATTCCCCCTCTTTCAGCATCATTCTCTTAGCCTCATGATCATGAGCATACTCTCATCCTTACACTGACACTGTATATATCACACTTCACATTTCTCTTACACTGACACCTGTACATCCTTTTCCAGCTCTTTTATGCACAGATTGCACTGACACTACCCCTTTGAAACACAAATCTTTTAAGTGTGGATCCCGTCGAGTACGGCGGACAATCTGGGTGCTAATACCTTCCCAGGTTGTAACCAACCCCCTTTCTCAGTTTCTCTGGTTCGCAACCGTCTTATCCATATTTTTCTAGGTCTATGCAGCATTGCCTTTCCTCCGGGATAAAAATGCCTAGCTGGCGACTCTTTTCATTCCCTGTGAGTTCACTCCTGTGTGTTCTCGCACCTCCCTTCGCCGACCGTTCGCGTCTGTACCCCATTTGACCCGGCTTCATCTGGTGGGAGAGACAACTTGATGTTGGCAAAAAATCATGAAGTTTGACTTTGGTTTGACCACAGTTGACCTCAGTTTGACTTTTTAACTGCTTTGACTGGTTTTGACTTATCTGATCATCTGACTGAGCAAACTTTTGAGAAAAGTCTTGAAACTTGTCATGGGGGTTCTTACACACATATAAGATGTTATGAAGCTCACTTGAAGTCTTGGAAGTCCATTTAGCCTGATTAAAGTCAAAACCCTAGTTTTGGATGCACTGCTTAGGAGGTGCATTGTCTGAGGGGATTGTCAACTCTTCTGACCAATTGTGAACTTTGTGAACCTTGTGAACCATCATAAGATGTCTTGTGAACCTTGTGAACCTCATGGGAGGTCTTGTGAACCTTGTGAACCATCATAAGATGTATTGTGAACCTTGTGAACCTTATGAACCTCATAAAGTGACTTGTAGACTTCATGAACTTCATGAAAGGTTTTGTGAACCTTGTGATCCTCATAAAGTGTCTTGGAAACTTCATGAACTTCATGAAAGGTCTTGTAAGTATTGTGAATCTTATGAACCTTGTGAACCTCATAAAGTGACTTGTAGACTTCATGAACTTCATGAAAGGTTTTGTGAACCTTGTGAACCTTATAAAGTGTCTTGGAAACTTCATGAACTTCATGAAAGGTCTTGTAAGTATTGTGAATCTTGTGAACCTTGTGAACCTCATAAAGTGACTTGTAGACTTCATGAAATTCATGAAAGGTTTTGTGAACCTTGTGAACCTTCTTAGCACACAAAGTCTTGTATTGTGAGGGCAAATTTTGGGGTGCAACAATATCCTATGGTTTGTAAGGCTTGAGAAGGATCTTCAAGGAAGCCACCAATGGAAGAAGCAGATGAAAGGAGGAAGAAGCAGAAAAAATAAGTTACTTACTTCATTGAAGAAGATAAATAACTTAAAGAAAGAAAGTGAGAGATGAACACAAGTGAGCAAGCCCACTCAAAGACAATAAAAAATGCAGCAAAGATGCAAATGAATAAGATGAAGAGAAATGAGAAGTGAAGGCAAATCCACTTCTCAAATTAACTTACCACCTGAAAATGTTAGCACAAGATGCATAAGGAAAGAAAAGAAATGAAACAATGTATATGCAAAGGCAAAGACTAAAACCAGAAGCATACACATGATGCAAATGATGCTATGACATGATGCAAAGGCATACAAAGTGCAATGAATGGTCATACATAAATGAGATGCAAATGGAAGCATGCTTTGAAGTTTGAAAGTTCATGAAAGTTTATGAAAGGAAATGAATGCAAATCATGGCAAATGAATGAAGAAATGATCAATCATGATTCTAACATGTCCTAAGATGCCTAAGATGACATATGAATGTATGAAATGTCATGGCAAGTTCATGTATGGATGCATATGCAAGATGAATGCAAATGAAGATGCAAAATTAGGGTTTTATGGAAGTATGAGATTAACATGAACAAACCAGAAGCATATGACATGATAAAAATTTGAAAACACACTCAAACAAACCCTAAACCTATACTTGGTTACCATCCAAAGGGGGAGGTCAGAAGCCAAACCTAGAAGGAGTTATGAATTTCCTAAGTTTCTAGGGTTTTTTGGGTGATCTTCAATGAAAAATGCTAAACAAATTGAAAATGAAAGATAAATTCATGCCAAAAATATCCTAGAAACTAAATGATACGCACAAAACAATGCTAAAAGAATCATCTTCAAACTCTTCTTGGTTAGGCAGAAAAGATTTTTCCAAGTTAGGGTTCAAAAATAGGATTTAAATGACCCTTAATTCAAATAAAATTCTCAAATGATCATCAAACCTAAAAATAAATTTGTGTGAAGAGTTTGAAAATGTTTCTAAATGCAAAGGGATGATTCATGATTTTTTTGGTGATTTTTAGAAACTTAAATGGTATTTTAATTAATTAAATTCAATTAATTAATTAAAATAAACATTTAAATATTTTCAAAATACAATTTTTGTGCAAAAAATAAAATAAAAATCATTTTCTGATTAAGAAAAATATTTGGAATAAAAATGCAAAAGGAAATATTTTTTGGATTTTTCTAAGTATTTTAAAATAAATTGCAAAATAAATAGAATAAAAATGAATAAAAATGAATTAAAAGGGAAAGTCAGCTGATCCTAAGGCTGAGATTCAAAGTTATTTGGAGGGAGTTGACTGGCGCGCAATCCAGTGGCTGAGATTCATTCTGACTAATTAATTCAAATTAAATTAATTAATTAAGGGTTAGGGTTTAATGACTGATTTGGGTTGTTCAAACACGCTCAAGAGATGCAATCTAAGGGTCCTAATTCAAACCTGCCTTAATTACTCAGATTAGGATTAATGACCCTCAGGTGGCCGGAGAAGACTTCCGGTCGTCTTCTCCGGCGAGACCTTCATCCTATCTCTCTCAAAATGCCACTAAAACACATCAAACTCTCCAGATTCACTCAACTAAACATCCTAAACAAGAATCTAACAACAAAATCCATTTATTTTTCATGAATCAAGAGAAACGAACAAAATCATTTTCCCAGGCAAAGTTTCAGACAGTCATTACATGCTTATTTCTTGAGAAACGAACAAAATCATTTTCAAAACCAAACACATCCCCATGATCAGTGCAACATATAGAACAATATAAGAATCTAAAAACACATTTCTGGAAAAAATGTTCTTGAGGTTACCTGAGTTGAAGCTTTCGAAACTGGAACTTTCTGGGCTCTTCTTTGGTGCTTTTCCACTCCCCTTGATCCCCTTATGCTTCTGGAATGCTTGAAAGGAGTTTATATGAAGTTTTTTTGAAGGTTTCAGTTCAGAGGTGAGGGAAATCGTGTTTTTGTTTGAGGTGGTTTCAGGCCAATGTGAGGGGTGGGAAATGATCCTGGGGTTATGTGGAGATGATTGGTGAAAGAATTTTGCAGTTTTGATGGCTGGTTTTTGAATTTCAAAGAGATGAAGTTTGAGAGAGATTTTGTGTAATCTGAGCTTGGCTGTGTTTCAGGCTTGTGTGTTGTGTGTTATGGCTTGCATAAAGTCCACATATAATGTCTTGATAGGTCAGAAGAGTTGGTGTGGGCTATGCTGATTGGTATGGGTGATTTTGCAAAAAGTCAAGTTTGGTTGTACTTGAGGTATGAGTCATGGCAGGCTTGGTTGCAAGGGGTGTCTGGCCTCAGCTGAGTTCAAGGAGGTCCATAGGATTGAAACAAAGCAGCTGGATCACTTGATGCTAGGGTTTCTATGTGTTTTGCAAATTTTCCCCCTTTGGTGTATCTTGTGATTCAAGGCATGAAACCTTCCAATTCTTGGGCCAATTCTGATGCTTTGAAGTTGTTTGATCATGTTATGTCACATTTGGGCACATTAGAAGTCATTAGAAGCCTTGGCAAGTGGTTTTGCAAAAATCCCTCTTTGGTGCATTCTTGAAAATTATAGGATTTTTGCCAACTTTGAAAGATCATAACTTGAGTTCCATAATGAATTAGAACATGTTCTTGTACTTCTTGAAAAGATAAAGACCTAATCTACAACTTTCATGACCAAGAATTTTTCATTTGAAGCATTTTTGATCAAGAAGAGGAGGTTGAAGAACTTTCCCAAAATGGAAAGTTTCCATTACAAGTCATTTCCATTTTTGGCAACTTTTGGTTTAGCTCAAATTTCTTCAATTTTGTGAACTTCCAAATACTTCAATGATCAAATAAAGATCATATAACTTCAATTTGATGAAAATACCCCTTTGGTTCCATTGTTGGGGGCCTCAGATGCCCTGATTTTGCTCTGACTTGCTCAAGAAGTTACCCAGTGAACAGATGACTTCCATAATGAATTTCTTCATCAAACGTGATACACATGATCCTTATAACATCTTAAGAACATTAGAAACAATAATGGCCCAAAAATTTGGAGTTGAGGCCTCTGAAACCAAAACCCTAATTTTGGTCATCTGTGTAGTGGAAACCCTAGCTCTGCTTCCCTGCTTTGCCAGTTCTTGTGATTTCTTGACTTCCTTGAACTTTGAGGGATTTAATATGATGATAGAACACACATGGACCCTCTTGGAATCCTGGGAGGCCTTTGGAGTGGCTCATATGGATCCCTAGATTGCCAGATCACAAACCCTAGATGCAGATGAATTTGAACTATGCAGATGAAACAAATATGCAATATGAGATGATATGCTTAAACTTATGCAGTCATGAAAGATCACAAGCCATGGTGGAATTAGTGAGGGAAAATTTGGGGTGTTTACACTAACCAACATGCATCTAACCCTTTCGAGGATTGTTCTATTAAATCTCTCAGCTAAACCATTTTGCTAAGGAGTACCTACTACAGTCTTATGCCTTGCAATCCCAGACTCGATACAGTAACTGTCGAAAGCTTCATTGTAGAATTCAAGGACATTATCAGTTCTTAACCTCTTGACCTTTCTGCTAGTTTGAGTTTCGAACAGAACCTTCCAACTCTTGAAATTCTCAAAAGTTTCATCCTTCGTCTTCTGAATGAATACCCATAACTTTCTGGAATAATCATCAACTATGGATAGAAAATATCTTTCACCTGAATGTGAAGGATTCCTTGTGTAGACACCCCAAATTTTCCCTCACTCATTTCACACCATGGCTTGTGATCTTTCATATTAGCATAAACATAGGCATACCACATCACATTGCATATTTGTTTCACTGCATAGTTCAAGTTCATCTGCATCTAGGGTTTGTGATCTGAGCAATCCAAGGATCCATCTGAGCCACTCCAAAGGTCTCCAAGTGTTCCAAGAGGGTCCATGTTTGCTCTATCATCATATTATATCCCTCAAAGTTCAAAGAAGTCAAGAAATCACAAGAACTGGGAAAGCATGGAAGCAGAGCTAGGGTTTTCACTACACACGTGACCAAAATTAGGGTTTTGGTTTCAGAGGCCTTAACTCAAATTTTTTTGGTAATTCTTGTGTCTAATGTTCTTAAGATGTTATAAGGATCATGTGTACCAAGTTTGATGAAGAAATTCATTGTGGAAGTCATCTGTTCACTGGGTAACTTCTTGAGCAAGTCAGAGCAAAATCAGGGCATCTGAGGCCCCCAACAATGGAACCAAAGTGATATTTTCATCAAATTGAAGTTATATGATCTTTATTTGATCATTGAAGTGCTTGGAAGTTCACAAAATTGAAGAAATTTGAGCTAAACCAAAAGTTGCCAAAATTGGAAATGACTTGTAATGGAAACTTTCCATTTTGGGAAAGTTCTTCAACCTCCTCTTTCTTAATCAAAAATGCTTCAAATAAAAAATTCTTGGTCATGAAAGTTGTAGATTAGGTATTTCCCTTTTCAAAAAGTACAAGAACATGTTCTAGTTCATTATGGAACTCAAGTTATGATCTTTCAAAGTTGGCAAAAATCCTATAATTTTCAAGAATACACCAAAGAGGGATTTTTGCAAAACCATTTGTCAAGCCATTTCATGACCTCTAATGCATCTATAAACATCATACCATCATAGTACAACTTATTTTGATCATAATTGGCCCAAGAATCATACACTTTCATGCCTTGGACTTCAAGAAATTCCAAAAGGGCCAAAGTTCTTCAAATTTGCAAAATGGCATGAATCTTCTCATACACTTGCATCAGCACCCCAAATCAGTTTCTATGGACCTCCTTGAACTCAGCTGAGGCCAGACACCCCTTGCAACCAGGCCTGCCATGACCCATACCTCAAGTACAACCAAACTTGACTTTTTGCAAAATCACCCATACCAATCAGCATAGCCCACACCAACTCTTCTGACCTATCAAGACATGATATATGGACTTTATGCAAGCCATAACACATAACACATTGCCTGGAATCAACACACACATTCAGATTGCAAAAATCCTCAAGAAACTTCCTCTCTTAGAAACTTCCAAACCAACCATCAAAACTTCAAACAAACTCCACCATTCAACTCAGCATCACTCATAGAACACTTCCCACCCTCACTTTGGCCTGAAACCACCTCAAACAAAAACACGATTTCACTCACCTCTGAACTGGAACCTTAAAAATACTCCATATAAACTTATTCCAAGCATCAAAGCATACGCAGGAGGTCCATTGGAGTTGATTGACACCAAGGAAAGGCCCAGATAGCTCAAACTGAGAAAGCTCAAGCTCAAGTATTATCAAGAACAAATTTTCCAGAACTTGTATTTCTTGTTATAGAAATGTTCTTGATGCTTCACTAATCACACTGCACCTTTTACTTTTGAAAATGGTTGAGATTTGAGCTTGTATCGTGCTTCTGAAACTTTTACAGTTTTTATGTTTTGATTCGAATCTCATGATTGATGTAATATAAATGTTGTTTGATGTTTGATTCTTGCTTAGAATGATTAGGAGAGTTGATCTGGAGATTTAGAGCTCTTAATTTGGCCTAGGGAAGAAGTTAGGGATTTGGGGTCGCCAGAGAAGATGACCAGAGCTTGCTCCGGTCACCTAAAAGTCATTAGGGTTCTTAATTAGGGTTTAAGGCTCAGTTTGAATGTAGGCCGTAGGATCAAGTTTAGCGCGTGAATGGAGGACCAGGATTAGTTCATTAAAACCCTAATCAGATTAATTAATTTAATTAGGTTTAATTTTAAAAATGCCAGATTCAATCCCAGCCACTCATTAGCGCGCGCAGTCAATGGTCCTTTTCCCAGTTTGAATCTCATCCATCAGATTGTCATACTTTCATTTAAATTGATTTTTATTTCATTTTAATTGCTTTTTCTTGCATAATTATTTTAAAATAGTTAAACAAATCCCAAAAATATTTCCTTTTGCATTTTTATTCTAAATATTATTCTTAATCAGAAAATGATTTTTATTTTATTTTTTGCATAAAAATTGTATTTTTAAAATATTTAAATGTTTATTTTAATTAATTAATTGAATTTAATTAATTAAAATACCATTTAAGTTTCTAAAAATCACCAAAAAAATCACGAATCATCCCCTTGCATTTAGAAACATTTTCAAACTCTTCACACATATTTCTTTTTAGGTTTGATGATCATTTGAGAATTTTATTTGAATTAAGGGTCATTTAAATCCTATTTTTGAACCCTAACTTGGAAAAATCTTTTCTGCCTAACCAAGAAGAGTTTGAAGATGATTCTTTTTGCATTATTTTGTGCATATCATGTAGTTTCTAGGTTATTTTTATCATGAATTTATCTTTCATTTTCAATTTGTTTAGAATTTTACATTGAAGATCATCCCAAAAACCCTAGAAATTAGGAAATTCATAACTCCTTCTAGGTTTAGCTTCTGACCTCCCCCTTTGGATGGTAACCTAGTATAGGTTTAGGGTTTGTTTGAGTGTGATTTCAAATTTTTATCATGTCATTTTCTTCTGTCTTTTCCATATGCATCTCATGTTGCCTTAAAACCCTAATTTTGCATCTTCATTTGCATTCATCTTGCATATGCATCCATACATGAACTTTCCATGACATTTCATACTTTCATATGTCATCTTAGACATCTTAAGACATGTTAGAATCATACTTGATCATTTCTTTATTCATTTTCCATGACTTGCATTCATTTCATTTCATGAACTTTCATGAACTTTCAAACTTCAAAGCATGCTTCCATTTGCATCTCATCTTTGTATGACCATTCATTGCACTTTGTATGCCTTTGCATCATGTCATAGCATCATTTGCATCATGTGTATGCTTCTGGTTTTGATCTTTGTCATTGCATATGCTTCATTCCATTTCATTTCTTTCCTTATGCATCTTGTGCTAACATTTCCAGGTGGTAAGTTAATTTGAGAAGTGAATTTGCCTTCACTTCTCATTCCTCTTCATCTTCTTCATATGCATCTTTGCTGCATTTTTGATTGTCTTTGAGTGGGCTTTCTCACTTGTGTTCATCTCTCACTTTCTTTCTCTAAGTTACTTATCTTCTTCAATGAAGTAAGTAACTTATTTCTTCTGCTTCTTCCTCCTTTCATCTGCTTCGTCCATTGGTGGCTTCCTTGAAGATCTTCCTCAAGCCTTACAAACCATAGGAACATCCAAGCATGATAATAATTAGGGTTGTGATTAGCCCCCCTTAGTTTTTACCTTTGAGTCTTCTTTGTGTGTCTCTCTCCTCATCTCATCATTAGAGACTAAACCTTTAAGGCTTTAGGACTTTGGAATTAGGGTTATGCCTGCATCTTTCTCTTAGGATGGAGTGTATAACTTTAATCCTAAGTGTTAAACCCTTAATTTGTTTAAACCTCTTAATCAATCCATCTAATAATCACTAAGACATTAACTTGTAACTTGGGCCTTACATTAGGGCTCTAATTCTTCCTTTATTGGTTAAGAAGGACTAACCCTAGTGTTTAATGGACAAGTCCTCCTCAAGTTGTCTTACCAAATCATAAAACCCACTTCTTAATCTCACCCTTAATTAAAATCCACTTTAATAAAGGCCTTGCTTTGTCATAAGTTTAATCCCTAACCATGGCATAAATTGAGGTATCTTCCTCAGCTTAAGTGTTCTCATCTATTATCCTTCTATTAGGATGGTGTAATGAGTTCACTAATCCTTGATTATGGCTTAAACTCATTACTTAACACTAAACAAAAACCCAAAACATCTAAATAACCACAAGTAGGTTAATGATCTTAATCCTACATCATCATGGTAATTAAGTTGAGATGCTTATCTCTTACTTAAGTATTCTCATTATCCCTAATCAGGGAGGATATAATGAGTTTACAAGCCCTTGATTTAGGCTTAAACTCACTAACTTATGCAAAACACCAAAAACAATAAAAGACTGAAAACACAAAAACAAACAATAATCGTCTCCTTCGGGATTATTTTCTCATCACACTCATTCATAAGCGAGAACTTGCTTCTTCCTTATAATGCAAGACAGTTTGCACTTGAGCCATACAAGTCTACACTTGAGCATAGGCAAGTAAGCAATTCACAGTCAACTTATTTTCCAGTCTCTTTGAGTCGAACTACGGTGTTCTGACTTCCTCATTGCACGAGAGGATACGTAGGCATAACTTAATTGTTATCGAACAAAAGTCTCTGTGTCTTCCCCCTCCTTCAGTATTCTCTTTTAAGCCTCAATTCCTGAGCATTTCACCTTTTTGCACTGACACTTGTATATTCTTTTCCAGCTTTTGCACACAGATAACACATACACTACCCCTTTAAAACTCAATCTTTTAAGCGTGGATCCCTTCGAGTACGACAGACAATCTGGGTGCTAATACCTTCCCAGGTTGTAACCAACCCCCTTTCTCAGTTTCTCTGGTTCGCAACCGTCTTATCCATACCTTTCTAGGTTTATGCAGCATTACCTTTCCTTCGGGATAAAAATGCCTAGCTGGCGACTCTATTCATTTTCACCTTCATCTTCTCCTTTCTTCGACCGTTCGCGTCTGTACCCTATCCGACCAGGTGTCTTTTCGGGGGAGCGACAACTTGGTGACTCTGCTGGGGACCCTTGTATTGCAACCAGGGCTTCTGGTTCTTTTTGTAGGTTCCTACTAGCGCTTGTTTGATTTGTGTTTACGGGGGTGTTATGTGCTACTTGTGCTTATTTATTGCTTTATTTATTGCTTTTTGTACAGCTTTATTTATTGCTTTCATTTACAGTTTTTTATGCATTTCATACTGTCATTATCATATGTACTGGATCTGCTATTTCCTTGGTGGGTGGGGGATCATTGAGTGATTAAGGTTCCATACCGGGGACCTGAGTGACACCTAGGCTATAATGGCTTCATATTCTTTCCCATTCCATTTCGGTCTGGTGCGGGAATATGAAACACGGTTCAAAGATGGGTTTCTTCTTGAGAACTCTGTGCTACGGATTTCCAGTAGTGCTAGGGCTATCTGGGAAGCCTGCTAAGTCTGGATGACCTTTTTATGACCTTCAGCATCTGAGGTGAATTAGAGGAGGATTTTTTATGGTTATTGTAAACACTGTACCTCCGGGTTAGAAGTGTTTACACTTCTCATAACTGATCCAAGTCTGAGGATCCTGGTTCTAGAACAATACATGTGAGGGGGTTGGGATATTTACAGGTTTGCAAGAACCCTTGGCCTCATCATACCCTGTTACTAGTTTTGTTTTAATAATGCATCACGATGGATAGTTCTTGTGAAAACCCTGGATTTGTGACTCTTTATTTGAGTCCCCCACCTGGTTACTGGATTTCTAAGCCTCCATCCGGACTTATGAACACACATGGACCTTATCAAGGCAGATAACAGATCCAACACTTGATCACAAACCCTTTGCATATCATTCTGCATACATCATTTTTTTTCATCATTTAACAATTTCCTATTTGTTTTACAGGGTATCCACCTTTTTATCATTGGTTTGGTTTTGACTCATTCTGCTGCTCAGACTTCTTCAGTTATCTTCTCCAGCACCTTGTCAGAGACTCTCCTCCAGTTGTCTTCATTAGTCTTCAGCAGTTACCTTCATCAGGGTTTATCTCAGCTTCTTCACCAGCATCCATTATCAGCATGGACACTTCCAGGAAGAGCAACATCACATACCACTTCTTTGAGCCCACTCTGACATGCATCAGACAGATCCAGTCTCTCATTACTCCAGATCATGTCCCATTATTCAGGGAACATTATGGAGGCATATTGGACATGATCATGGACCTGGATGCATCCCAGAGGAGCATGATTCACACCTGCCTGCAGTTTTATGATCCTCCTCTCAGATGCTTCACATTCCCTGATTTTCAGTTGGGACCTCTGCTAGAAGAATTTTCCATATTGTTAGGTGTCCCTATCCGGAGAGGGATTCCTTTCAACCCTGAGATGATTGCTCACAAGAATGAAGACATAGCTAAGGCATTGCATTTGGAGCCTGCCCTCATTGATCAGAGCATGACCACCAAGGTTGGGGTTCCAGGCCTTCACTTGGATTTCTTGATCTCCCAGGCCACCCTGCATGCTGCAGCAGGGAAGTGGGATGCTGCTTGTGCACTTCTAGCCCTCAGTATATATGGAATTATCTTGTTTGCAGACGAGCCAAAGTTTGTAAGCAGGAATTCTATTCACCTGTTCTTACTGAGGAACCCAGTTCCCACCTTTCTTGGAGACTTCTACTATTTAGTACACCAGAGGAATGAGAAGCAAAAAGGAAGACTGGTCTGATGTTGTGCTCCCCTCTATTACTGTTGGTTGCTAAGACACTTGCCAAAATCAGATACTTTCATGAACCCTCATCAGCCAAAGAACTGGGCTAAGAGATTGATTTCCTTGACATCAGAAGACATCAGATGGTGCACTCAGAGCACCAAGGGCAAGGACATAATTACTAGTTATGGGCAGTATCCTAATGTGCCTTTGATTGGGGTAAACGGTTGCACCAATTACAACCCTTTACTTTTTAAGAGACAATTAGGGTATGCTTTGGTTCATCCTCCCAGAGGGAAAGACTTGACTGAGACCCTCTATTGTGAAATCCAGCACAACTCTGCTGTTGTCAGACAGGCAACCTGGGCCTGGGACAACATTCAGACTAAGGGGACATCCATCCTTGGCAAATGCAACAATATTTCTTCAGCACAGTATCTTGATTGGTCTCGTACCAGGGCACAAATCACCCGGATGCCATTCACATTAGAAGATGTACCTGGACCTTCAACAGTGCAACCTGCAACTACTGTCAGTTTGGAAGAGTTTGAGAAGCTGAAGGAAAGAAATACTCAGCTCTCTGAAGCCTTGAAGAAGACCCTTTGGGAGAGGAATGATAGCCGTTTAGACAATGAGAGGTTAGAGAGGCTCAGGATTGATCATTTAACCAAGATTGAGAAGACGGATGACTACATCAGAAATGCTAGGGCTGGGGAGTTAGTACTGAAGAATGCTTACAAGGAAGCAAAGACTCGGAAGCTAGGGCAGAGCACTACCTAGAGGAGAGCCAGGCTAGGTGGATCATGATCACTGAGGCCCATGCACAAGTAGATCAAAGGACTCAAGCTAAGATAGAGCAACTGGAGGCTAGTGAGAAGAAGCATCAGGAGGCACTATTAGCAGCACAGAAGGAGATCTCAGAATTGAAACTTCAGGCGTGTTGAAGAGGTCAAAGGATCAGGATAAGCACAAGAAGTTGACCAATGCCATTTCTACCAGGAACCTCCTCATCAGGACTATCCTAGAGCACCCGGTTGGTCCAGTGACTGAGGCCCTCCTGAAGGAAGTCAGAGAAGATGACTTTGGTCTGGATGTTTGATTTCCTTGTACTTGCCTTTCCTTTTGTTTGTACTTTTGATTTTGTTATTGTATTTTGACCCACCATGGGTACTTTATTGTAATCAAACTATGTATTTTCACATTTTTGTAATATATGGTGGACTTTATCTTCTCTGCAACATCATCAGCATTTCCTCGAGGTCTGGAAAGGTCAAAACCAAAGAACCAAACCGGATACCCTTGGAAGACAAATAGGCATCATGCATTGCATACTGACATTTTTCTTTGTTTTGTAGGTTTTTGTTTTGTTATTTGTTTCTCACTTTGTTGTGGTTTCAGGAAACATTGCTCGCAGAAGAGTGTTCCCTATCAACAAAATACACTGGTACCCGACAAGAAACAACCTTCCGGGACTACAGATGGATCAAGTTCAGCAAGACCTGAATGAAGTGAGGGCCCAGATGGCCAATGAAAGGGTTGAGATGAGAAATCAAATGACTCAATTCATGTAAGTGATGACTGGTCTAGCTCAGAGCCAGGAAAGACTGAGGGAGTTAGTTGAGCGACAAACTCCTGAGGAACACCATCCAGGTACAGGAGGTACCAGTAACAACGATCACGTACAGCCTCGCACTGATCCACCAGAGTTTGGACCTCATATAAACCCAGATATAAATGCCATAAGAAATACTCAGGGTAACACTGCTGGAGGAAGGGTCTTGCAGGAGGATCCTCAAGAAGAGCAGTTTACTGTGGTCGGGGCTGGAGACGAAGTTTACGACCGTCGGTTAGATGAAATTGCAGAGAAGCTGAGGTCTCTTGAATCCCAAAACTCCTTAGGTTTTGATGTCATGGACATGGGATTGGTGGAAGGGGTGAGAATTCCTCACAAGTTCAAACCCCCGTGTTTTGAAAGATATAATGGCACATCCTGCCCACACACCCACCTTCAGTCTTTCTTGGGAAGATTAAAAGCATACACCATGGACGAGAAGTTGTGGATGTCTTACTTCGAGGATAGCTTGACAGGAGCATCCCGAGAATGGTACTCCCACTTGACCAGAGCCACAATAAGAAACTGGAAAGACTTGGCTGAAGCTTTTATCCGTCAGTATCAATATAATTTGGACATGGCTCCAAACAGGACCCTCCTTATGGGAATGTCACAATCTTCCCATGAAAGCTTTAGAGAATATGCCCAAAGATGGAGGCAACTGGTTGCTACCGTTCAACCCCCAATGTCTGAAAGGGAAATGACAGACATGTTCATGAATACTCTCCAGGGAACCTACATTGATAGATTGGCTACATTTTCTTCCACCAGCTTTGCAGATGTGGTGATAGCTGGGGAAAGAATAGAGAGCCTACTAAAGATGGGAAAGATCTCCGACAACGGTGCCAGTTCAAGAAGTGCAAGGAAGCCATTTGCTGGAGCCCGTAGATCTGGTGAAACAAACTCTGTACACATGGGAAGAGGGAGACCCCAATATCTGCCCAGATCAGTTGCTGCTGTTACTATCCCTGCTCCACCTCCTTAGTATACTCAACAACCACAACACTTTCCGCAACAACAACAATTTCCTCAACAGAGATCTTATAACAACAATAACAACAATCAACAACAACACCCTTTTCAACAGCGGCCATCCCAGATCAACAGGGTGATTGATCATATTCCAATGCCATATGCTACACTGCTGCCACAACTCCTAAAGCTCAATCTTGTTGAGTTGAGGACATTGGCTCCACCTGATCCTCAGAACCTTCCAAGAAACTACGATGTCAACGCTAGGTGTGCTTTTCATTCCAATGCACTTGGTCACTCTACGGAAAAATGCAGAGCTCTGCATATGAAGGTCCAGGATCTAGTAGATTCAAAGGCCCTAAACTTTGCACCACCTCCCAACGTCATGAAAAATCCTATGCCAAGCCACAACGGGCCAAGGATTAATGCTATAGAGGAAGGATCACCCATGAGTTTAATAGAAGATATTGCAAGTATTCAGACACCTCTGGCAGAGGTTAAAGCCCATCTTTTGAAATGCCAAGTATTTCCAGGTTGTGAGGCCTGTTGTGAATCTTGCAAGCTTTCAGAGAATGGGTGTGTGAGCTTGAGGAGTGGGATTAATGGCTTGATTAGAGAAGGCATTCTGCAAATTACAACAACAGCTTCTACGACACCAACAACTCTTTTATCAACAACAAGTGATTCTTCTACAACTGCAACAACCATTGTTCCTACTGATTCATCTACAACTTCAGCAACCATTTCTTCCTTCACTTCAACAAACAACAATTCCATTTCATCTCCTTCTACAACTTCAGCAACCACCGACAATGATGTCTCCACAGTTACTATCTATTATGACCCTACAACGGTCCCGAACTCCAGCAACTGTCAACAACCTCGGCAACAGTTTCAGCAACAATCAAGCTTCAATTCACCACCACCAACATCCATAAGAAGTCTTGTCACCATCTTTTTTGATCCACAGACAAGTATGGTTCCAACTTCTGCTGCAGTGAGCCCAGTCACTATCACGGTGCCCGGGCCAATTCCATATGATAAAGACAGTGATGTACCATGGCACTATGGTGCTGATCTTTACTGCAACGGAGAAAAAGTCCTTCTTGATTCTTCAGTTCCTGCTCCCCAAGTGGACAATGTCGGGGGAGGCGGAGGCTTCACCCGAAGCGGACGTCTGTTCGCGTCACAAGCTCCTAAAATTAATACTGAGGCAGAGGCTGCTGCCAAAGCCAAAGGAAAAAGTGTGATACCTGAAGAATCTGCATCGAAAGAGACTCATAAATCATCCTTTGATCAGGATGTGGATGAATTTATGAGGATAATTAAGAGAAGTGACTACAAATTTGTGGACCAGCTCCACCAGACTCCTTCTAAGATCTCTATACTATCCCTGCTGTTGTGTTCCGAAGCCCATCGGGATGCACTACTCAAAGTTTTGCACGCTGCCTACGTGCCAGAAGAGATCACAGTGAATCAGTTAGAAACAGTGGTGTCAAATGTCAATACTAGCCATGGGCTAGGTTTCACTGATGTTGATTTGACAACAGAAGGACGTCACCACAACAAAGCTTTGCACATAACCCTGGAATGCAAAGGAGCTGTACTATCTCATGTTCTTATAGACACTGGGTCCTCACTCAATGTCTTACCCAAGAAATCTCTTGTCAAGCTCGAATATGATGGAATAGCTCTCCGACCAAGCAACCTTGTGGTCAGGGATTTTGGTGGCTCCAAGAGGTCTGTTCTTGGAGAGGTGGAGATGCCAGTGATAATCATTCCGTATGTCTTTAAGACTACTTTCTATGGGATGGACATTCAGCCGGCCTACAGCTGTTTGTTGGGTCGACCATGGATTCACGCCGCAGGCGCAGTAACGTTGACCCTTCACAAGAAATTGAAATATGAGTGGGAAGGACAGATTATCACCATCTGTGGTGAGGAGGACATTTTTGTTAGCCATCTGGCTACGTATAAATATATTGAGATGGATGGTGAAATCCATGAAACAATGAGCCAAGGGTTTGAGGCCCTGAATGTCAATGAGGCGACGACTGAAGTATTTGCTGCATCCCAGTAAGATAGGATGAGTACTTCAATTGTCTCCTATCAGCAAGCCCAGAATGTTGTTGAAGATGGTAATGCCCAAGGCTGGGGCAAGCTGCTGCCAGTGGAGAAGAAGGAGGATAAACTCGGTTTGGGTTACAGACCATTCCGACAAGATCAATCAGAGCCTGCAAAAGAGACCAAGTTCATCAGTGGGGGGATGCTCACCCTAGATGTTGTTAACAACCTGGAAGACGAGGTGGAAAGAGACCGCAACCTGGAGAGCTGGATACGTCCAAGGATCCCGGGGAACCAAGTCCTTAACTGGTCTTCCCAGGAAATTATAAGGGTTACTCTTGTAGAGTAATTATTATTTCCTATCTTTTTAGCATGCATCAAGTCCTGCATCTTGCCCAAGGTGTCAGGACTCATTTTGTAATAGGGCCATATTGTAATTTTGTGCAAATGGATTATTAATGAATATCAGACATCTTTTGCAAACGAGTCTCTTTTTTGCTCATCGTCTTTTCATTTTTCACTTTTGTACAAAACAATAAAATGGCAATGTTTTCAATATAAATTCATTTACACTTTTCTAAACAAGATTAAAACTGGTCACTAAAACGAACCAATCTCAACCCTTGCAGAGATTACCCTCCAGATTGCACCACCAACAACACTGCTATGACCTTGTATGACTTCGACAATCTGATTAATCAAGTCGATGAAGTGGTTGAAGAAGACTATGAGTTACCTGAAGAGTTAGCCAGGTTGTTGAGGCAAGAAGAGAACGTGATCACTCCTCATCAGGAGGAGGTTGAAACAGTTAATCTTGGTACCGAAGAGGACTTAAAAGAAGTGAAGATTGGGGCCGGTCTATAGGCTTCAGTAAAAGAACAGCTTATTGACATGCTTCGAGAATACGTTGACGTCTTCGCTTGGTCCTATCAAGACATGTCGGGTCTGGATACTGATATTGTTATGCACAAGCTGCCTTTGAAGGAAGATTGTCCTCCAGTAAATCAGAAGCTACGCCATACTCGTCCAGATATGGCAATGAAGATTAAGAAAGAAGTACAAAAACAATGGGACGCCGGTTTCCTTGCTGTAACTAGTTACCCGTCGTGGGTCGCTAACATTGTACCAGTGCCTAAGAAGGATGGCAAAGTGCGGATGTATGTAGATTACCGGGATCTGAACATAGCTAGCCCAAAGGATGATTTACCATTACCTCACATTGATGTATTGGTCGACAACACAACTCAGTTCTCGGTATTTTCTTTCATGGATGGTTTTTCTAGGTATAATCAAATCAGGATGTCACCCGAAGACATGGAGAAGACTACCTTCATCACACCATGAGGCACATTTTGTTATAAGGTAATGCCATTTGGATTGAAGAATGTCGGTGCGACCTATCAACGGGCTATGGTAACATTATTCCACGACATGATCCACAAAGAAATTGAATGCTACGTGGATGACATGATTGCCAAGTCCCTTACTGAAGAAGATCATCTGGTAAATCTGTTGAAGTTGTTCAAGCGCCTGAGAAAGTATCAGCTGAAGCTAAACCCCAACAAATGCACATTTGGGGTGCATTCCGGTAAGTTGCTGGGATTTATCGTAAGTGAAAATGGAATTGAAGTTGATCCTGACAAAGTCAAAGCCATTCAAGAGATGCCTTCACCTAGGACAGAAAAGGAAGTTCGAGGGTTTTTAGGTAGATTGAACTACATATCAAGGTTCATATCTCACCTCACTGCAACCTGTGAGCCCCTGTTCAAATTGTTAAGAAAGGAACAAACGGTCAGGTGGAACAAAGATTGTCAAAAGGCTTTTGACAAAATCAAGGAGTATTTACAAGAACCTCCAATTCTTATGCCTCCAGTTGAAGGAAGACCTCTAATAATGTACCTGACAGTATTAGAAGGATCAATGGGGTGTGTGTTGGGCCAGCATGACGAGTCATGTCGAAAAGAGTATGCAATGTACTACCTAAGAAAAAAGTTTATCGACTGTGAACAACGTTATTCACTGCTCGAGAAGACTTGTTGTGCTTTAGCATGGGCTGCTCGCCGACTAAGACAGTATATGCTGACTCACACTACTTTATTGATCTCAAAGATGGACCCCGTCAAGTACATATTTGAGAAGCCAGCACTTACCGGAAGGGTTGCAAGATGGCAAATGATTCTGACAGAGTATGACATTCAGTACACATCTCAAAAGGCCATCAAAGGCAGTGTACTGTCTGACTATCTGGCTGAGCAACCCATTGATGATTATCAACCCATGAGATTTGATTTCCCTGATGAAGACATCATGTTCTTGAAAGAAAAAGATCATGAAGAGCCTGTTCACACTGAAGGGCCTGACCCAGAAGAAGAATGGACTATGATGTTTGATGGTGCTGTCAATATGAATGGTCGTGGAGTTGGTGCAGTGCTCATTACACCTAAAGGAGTTCATATGCCTTTCTCGGCAAAACTCACCTTTGCATGCACTAACAACGAAGCTGAATACGAAGCCTGTATCATGGGTCTTGAGGAAGCCATTGACCTCAGGATACAGACTTTAACTGTATTCGGAGATTCGACTTTGGTAATCAATCAGACCAACGACAAATGGTACACTCACTAAGAGCATCTGATTCCATACCGTGACTACATGAGGAGATTATTGACTTTCTTCAGAAAAGTCAAACTTGAGTATATCCCTCGAGACGAAAATCAGTTTGCAGATGCTTTATCAACCATTTCCTCTATGATCAAGGTTCAAACTGCAAACTTTGTGCCTCGGATTTCGGTATCCAGACTAGACCGACCAGCATACGTATTTTCCGTGGACATTGCCAAAGATAACAAGCCTTGGTTCCATGACATCAAATGCTTCTTAGAGGATCAGACATACCCACCTGGGGCATCATCCAATGATAAGAAGACATTAAGAAGGTTGGCCGGTAGTTTCTTCCTTAATGCTGATGGTTCATTATACAAGCGAAACTTTGACATGGTTCTTCTCAGATGTGTTGATAAGAAAGAAGTAGACTTGCTAATGCACGAGGTGCATGAAGGATCTTTCGGTACTCATGATGGAGGGCATGCAATGGCTAAGAAATTATTAAGATCGGGTTACTACTGGATCACGATGGATGCAGACTGTTGTGCCTATGCCAGGAAATGCCATAAATGCCAAATTTATGCAGATAAGGTGCATGTACCTCCAAAACCGTTGAATGTGATGTCTTCACCTTGGCCCTTTGCCATGTGAGGCATTGACATGATTGGAAAGATCGAACCGACCGCTTCAAATGGCCACAGATTACTTCACCAATTGGGTCGAAACAGCTTCGTATGCAAACGTCACCAGACAAGTGGTAGCCAGATTCCTGAAAAGAGACATCATATGTCGATATGGAGTACCCGAGCAAATCATTACTGACAATGGTTCCAATTTGAACAACAAAATGATGGCAGAACTGTGCCGGGACTTCAAAATCCAATATCACAACTTTTCTCCTTACAGGCCAAAGATGAATGGCGCTGTTGAGGCAACTAACAAAAACATCAAGAAGATTGTGCAGAAAACGGTGGTTACTTACAAAGACTGGCATGAGATGCTACCGTTTTCTTTGCATGGGTATCAAACCTCAATCAGAACATCCACTAGGGAAACACCTTATCAACTGGTATATGGTATGAAGTTTGTCATACCTGTTGAAGTTGAATTACCCTCCTTACGGGTACTGATGGATGTAAAGCTAAATGAAGCGGAATGGGTCCGATCTCGGTACAATCAGCTGAATCTGATCGAAGAAAAGAGGTTAGCTGCAATCTGTCATGGGCAGTTATATCAGAAAAGGATGAAGAAAGCCTTCGATCAGAAAGTCAGGCTTCAGGAATACCAAGTAGGAGATCTTGTGCTAAAAAGACTTCTTCCTCCTCATACAGACCACAGGGGCAAGTGGACTCCTAATTATGATGGTCCATTCATAGTAAAGAAGGTTTTCTCTTGTGGAGCACTGATGCTCACTACTATGGATGGTGAAGATTTCTTATCCCCTGTGAATTCAGATGCAGTTAAAAAATACTTCGCATAAAATGACCCACTGGACATAAAAACAAAATGTAAGTCCATGCAAAAATAGGGCATCTCGGCGAGTCAAAAACAGAATAAAAGACTCGAGCAAAAATAAGGGGAAAAAATGTACACCCGCTGAGTTGAAAAGCCGCATTGGACAGCTCAGGCAAAAAAGGGTATCCGGGTGGATTGAAAACCCGAAAGGGCAATCCATGCAAAATCAGGGAATAAGCAAACAATTGCATTCTGAATTCGTCTGTATCACTCACAAACATGGCAAGCTTCGACGGGATAAAGCATCAGTCAGAATCAACCTTCTTCAGAAAGCAAGATGAGAAGAACGTCAAGGTCATACAGGTCATAGCAAAGGAAGTTCACCAGAGCATCGTCAACACTTTTACTTTTCCTAATTTGTAATAATCTCCTCATTCCAGGGGATCTATTTCTTTGACTTTATCTGCCAATTCAGGGCACCCAGATTAATAAAATCAGAGTTTTCAGTCACACCTCGTTTTGTACATTTTTGTTTCGTTCGCAAAATGTCCAATATTCATAATAAGTACTTGCATAAAACAAATGATCCATTTTCAATAAATGCTTGCAGTAAATATATTTACCTTCAGGAATATCTAACTCCTATGATGGAATCCGGTAAGGGATACCTCGGGATATTCTATGATGGAATCCTATGATGGATACCTGGGGATACGCAACATGGGGCATGCCAAGCACACTTCCCCAGCATACCTCCTCCCCAAGAAGTATCTGGAATGCTTTTCCCCAATAGAGTTTTCAAAGCCTCCTCATCCCTAGCACATGTCTACTCAACAGGAGCATCCCCAACTAATCTCCCACAGAAGTTCCAGCCTCTCCCAGAAGAGCAATGCCTGAAACTCTCACACAACAAAGTAACGGAAGCTTCCTTATCCCCAACTGGGTTTCTCCTTACAAGATAGGTATATCAATGGTCTATTTCCCCAAGCAAAACTATATCTCCTAAAAAATCAACCAATGATTTCCCCCAGCTGGGATATCCCTCCAGGCAGATCAACCAAGGATCCAATCTTCAGTGGGATCCAAATTCCGGATCGGTTTATTTTTGCATAATCATAGCATTCACATCATTTTCCCCACAGAGCGTAGCATTCCGTCTAATACGGAGCATTACGGAAAAAATCAAACATTTGCATGATCACAAGCCAAGTTTGAGCCAGTCGCCTGCAAATACCATCAGTATTTCATCAACAATATATAAAGCTCACATCCCCTGCAAATAAAAGCCAAAGCGTCCCCTTTGCACTCTCCAACATAAAATGTCTGTTTATACATACTCTTTTGACACTTGTCTGTATCACTTTTCCCCAGCACGGTTGCCCAATCACTTGTTGCAAACCAAAAAAAAAACTTGTTCATAACACATTCTTTTCGACACTCGTCCGTGTCATCCTATCCCCACAGGTCACCAGAACACCTTTTACACTCTCGTATACAAATGTTTGTTCATGACTTATACTTTCTTATTTGACACTTGTCCGTGTCACTTTTCCCCAACAAGTTGAACACTCGTCTGTGTCTTGATCATACTTCACAATACTCATTCATACTTATACAGAAGTCTCTGATACTCGTCCGTTTCTTGTATATATTATCATTCCCCACAGATTCGACACTCGTCCGTGTTCTTTGTTAACCAGTTGGTACTTGTCCGTATCACCATCTCTGAACACGCGTTAGCATTTGTTTCTACCAATACTCGTCTGTATCATGGTCTTAAGGATGCTTGTCCGCATATTTAATCTATACACAGCGTCAAACACTTATACCTTTTATTCTTGAGCGTAAACACTCGTCCGTGTTTACCGTTCCCCGGCAGAACAACTTTCTTCTATCCAACATTCGTCCTATGTCGTGATACTTTCGGCAGTCGTACCCTGCCAGGTGATCGTCCTTCACCTTTGGATGGTCGTCCCTCATCCTTTCCCCAGAGGACTCTCCATTATTGGAACCCTTTTTATCCGACATTCATCCTATGTCGTGATATTGTAGCAGCCGTCCCCTGCTAGGTGATCGTCCTTCACCTCTTGATGATCGTCCTTCATCATTTTTATCCGATGGCCGTCCCCATCGTTGATCTTGTTATCCGACATTCGTCCTATGTCGTGATAAACCCTGAGAGCTGCCGGACCCTTCTAGGTGATCGTCCTTCACCTCTTGATGATCGTCCTTCATCATGCTTATCCGATGGCCGTCCCAATCGTCAACCTTTTCTATCCGACATTCGTCCTATATCGCGATAAAGAGCAGCCGTCCCCTGCTAGGTGATCGTCCTTCACCTCTGATGACCGTCCCTCATCATTATTTCATCTATTATTTAACCCGATGGCCGTCCCCATCGTTGTTTACTTTACTTTTCAAGCTTGATGGTCGTCCCCATCATTGCTTTACTGCAATCCCCAGAGAACCTTGTTACTGTACATGATGGCCGTCCGCATCATGATCACCTTATTTCCCCAGCTTGTCGGCTGTCCCCGTCATTGCTCTACTTACCGCTTTATCCCCAACAGTCGTCCTCTGCTTGATGGTCGTCTTCCATCGCCCGCACTTTATAATCATGCTATACTACCTTTTACAATTTATATCCCTTTTCTTCTTCTCCCCAGTGAGCGCAAATTTCGGATTGTCTTTGGTATTCAACCACAAGTTATCTTGCTTGTCTATTAAGCCGGACGCTTACACCCTGCACAGCTAACTCATGTTTGAATAGGGGCACCTTGCAGGCCCCCAAAGATCATCATGGATGTAATTAAGAGATCCATGTGTTCTTTGTTTACCTTTGTTAAACTTCACCCTACAGGATTTACCAAATACATAAGGTTCACAAAACTCCAACTTCTCGACTTTGTCACAACCTAGTAGGTTCTCTTTCCCCAATTCGACCAGGCCTCTCTCGCTGACATGGCCCAATCTCATGTGCCATAATTTTGTCTTCGACAACAGTTTCGTGGATGCAACATTTGTCGAACCACTTACAACTTCAGCCTCAAGGGTATACAAGCCTTGTTTCTTCACGCCTCTCAAGACTTCCTTCAACCCCTTCATGACTCTTAGGATACTTTTCTCTCCTTGAAAAACATATCCCTTCTTGTCGAATTCACCAAGAGAGATCAAATGTCTCTTCAAGTCAGGTACATATTATCGCTCCCGGAAAAGACATTAAGTCCCACGGTGCAAACGCGAACGGTCGACGAAAGAGAAAGGGTTGAATAGAGTCGCCAGCTAGGCATTTTTAACCCGAAGGAAAGGTAATGCTGCATAAACCTAGAAAGATATAGATAATACGGTTGCGAACCAAAGAAACTGAGAAAGGGGGTTGGTTACGACCTGGGAAGGTATTAACACCCAGATCGTCCGTCGTACTCGACGGGATCCACGCTTACAAGATTGTGTTTAAAGGGGTAGGTGTATGTGCTATCTGTGTGCAAAATCTAGGGAAAGAAAGTACAGGTGTCAGTGCAAAAGTGTGTGAATTGCTCAGGAAATGAGGCTTAGAAAAGAATGCAGAAAGATGGGGAAGACAAAGAGACTTTAGTTCGATAACTGTTAAGTTATGCCTATGTATCCTCTCGTGCAATGAGGAAGTCAAAACACCGTATTTCGACTCAAAGAGACTGAAAATAAATTGACTGTGAACTGCTTACTTGTCTATGCTCAAGTGTATGACTTGCCTAACTCGAGTGCTAACTGTCTTGCATTAGACGAAAGAAGCGAGTTCTCGTTTGTGAATGAGTGTGATGAGAAAAGAATCCCGGAGGAGACGATTATTGGTTGTTTTTGTGTTTTCATTTTTTTATTGTTTTTGGTGTTTTGCATAAGTTAATGAGCTTAAGCCTAAATCAAGGGTTGCAAACTCATTATATACTCCCTGATTAGGGATAATGAGCCTACTTAAGTATGAGATAAGCATCTCAACTTAATTACCATGATGGTGTAGGATTAAGATCATCAACCCACTTGTGATTATTTATATGTTTTTGGTTTTTGTTTAGTGTTAAGTAATGAGTTTAATCTCTAATCACAGATTAGTGAACTCATTACACCATCCTAATAGAAGGTTGATAGATGAGAACACTTAAGCTGAGGAAGATACCTCAACTTAATCCATGGTTAGGGATTAAATTCATTATATAACAAGCCTTTATTAAGTGGATTTTAATTAAAGGGGTGATATTAAGAAGTGGATTTTATGGTTTGTAAGACAACTTGAGGGGGACTTGCCCATTAAACACTAGGGTTAGTCCCTCTTAACCATAAGGAACAGATAAAACCCTAATGTAAGGCCCAAGTTACAAGATAAAGTCTTAGTGATTATTAATGTGTTTTAATTAAGAGGTGTAAACAAATTAAAGGTTTAACACTAAGGATTGAAGTTATACACTCCATCCTAAGATAAGGATGCATGCATAACCCTAATTCCAAAGTCCTAAAGCTTTAAGAGTTTAGCCTCTAATTATTGAGATGAGAAGAGAGACTCAAGGGAAAAATATGTGATAAAAAATCTAGAAACTATTTGAAATATGTGAAACAATGCAAAAAGAATCAAGTTCAAACTCATCATGGTTAGGCAGAAATGAAATTTTCAAGTTAGGGTTAAAAAATATGAAATTTAAGAACCCTAATTCAAAGAAAATTGTGAAAATGTGATCAAACCTAAAACTAAATTTGTATGGTGAGTTTGAAAATGTTTCTAAATGTTTAAGAATGCTTCATGATTTTTTTGGTGATTTTTAGAAACCTAAATGCATATTTAATTAATTAAAATCAATTAATTAATTAAATAAAACATTTAAATATTTTAAAAATAGTTTTTTAATTCAAAAAATAAAATAAAAAAGGTTTTCAGGTAAAGAAAAATATTTGAAACAAAAATGCAAAGTTTGAGATTTATTTTATGGTTTTTGCTATTTTTAAAAATTATGGAAAGAAAATGCAATAAAAATGAAATAAAAATGATTTAAATGGAAAGTATGTTGATCCAAGGGTTGGGATTTAAACTTGGGGGAAATAAGTTGACTGCGCGCGCTATCCAAGGGTTCAGATCAAATCTGACTAATTAATCTTAATTAATCTTAATTAATTATGAATTAACATTAATGAACTAATCTAGTTCATCCAAAAACGCGCTAACCCTAAGATCTAATGGCCAAGATTCAAACTGACTAATTAAACCCTAATTAAACCCTAAACACTTTCAGGTGACCGGAGCAAGCTCCGATCATCTTCTCCGGCGAGCCCTTCACCCCATATTCTTCCCTAGGCTACCACAAACCCTCTAAAGCTCCAGAATCAATCCTCTAACATCCCTAAGCTAGAATCCAGCCCCAAACAACATTTATTTTGCATCAAACAAGAGAATCAAACAAAAACATGTTTCACGGGCAAACTTTCAGAAGATCAATACATGCTTAATACTAAACCATTTTCAAAAGTAAACATATCACAATGATCAACACATCATGTAGAATCAATTTGTAACTTAAAAAACAAGTTCTGGAAAAATTGTTCTTGATGATACCTGAGATGAAGTTTTCTCAATATGAGCTTTCTGGACCTCTCCTTGGTGCAAAACCACTCCAATGATCCCCCTTGTGCTTCTGAAAGGCTTGAAACAAGTTTGTATGGCTTGGTTTTTGAGATTCAGTTCTGCTAAGGCAGAAATCGTGTTTTTGTTTTGTGAGGTTTCAGTCCATGGAAAGGGATGGGAAATGATCCTTATGATGTGTGGAGATGATTGGTGGTGAAATTTTGAGTTTGAGTGGCTGAGGAGTGAGTTTCGAAAGCTTGAAGGTTTTGGGGATTTTTGAGCAATCTGAGTTGTGTGTTATTTCTGGCTTGTGTGTGTTATGAAATGGCTTGCATAATGTTAGTATAGGCCAATGAGAGTGGTCAGAAAGTGGGTGGTGGCATAGTGTGATTGGTATGGGCCAAGTGGCAAAAATGTCAACATTGTGTACTTGAGGTATCGGCATGGTTCAAAGCTGTTTCAAGGGGTGTCTTGGCCTCTACTGAGTTTGTGGAGAGCCCTAGGATTGAATTTGTGCAGCTGGATCACTTGGATGAAGAGATACCATAGGTTTTGCAAGCTTTATGCATTTTTCCCTCTTTGAACATTTTGTGAAAATGAGGCACGGTTTCTTGTGATCCAAGGCACAATTCTGGTCCAAATGTGTTGCACTATGTTAGTATGATGTTTAGAAGTTGATTAGAGGTCATGAAATAGCTTGGCAAGTGAATTTGCAAAATTCCCTCTTTGGTGCACACTTGAAAATTATAGGATTTTTGCCAACTTTGAAAGGCCATATCTTGAGTTCTAGGATGAATAAAGACATGTTCTTGTACTTTTTGAAAATGGGAAGACATAATCTACAACTTTCATGTCCAAGAATTTTTCATTTGAAGCATTTTTGGTCATGAAAGAATAGGTTGAATATCTTTTCCAAAATGGAAAGTTTCCATTACAAGTCCTTTCCAAAAATAGCAAGTTTGCATTTGGTTCAAAATTCTTCAACTTTGTGAACTTCTAAACACTTCTAAGATCAAATAAAGATCATAGAACCTCAAAATGATGAATGTGACCCTTTGGTACCCTTGATAGAAGCCTCATCTGTGCAGGAAATCTTTAGTCTGCCTCTATGCCTTTGCCATGCTTTGTGATCCCTTGACTTTTATGAACTTTGGGGAGCATATTATGATCATGGAACACACATGGACCCTCTTGGCAAGCTTCAAGACCACTAGGATGGCTCGGATCACTTCTTGGACTGCTCAGATCACAAACCCTAGATGCAGATGAAATGAACTATGTAGTGGGATATGATATGCTTATGCTAATGCAAAAATGAAAGATCACAAGCCATGGTGTGAGAAAAAGTGAGGGAAAATTTGGGGTGTTTACAGCTGCCCCTATTCAAGCATGTGTTAGTTGTGCAGGATGTAAGCGCCTGGCTTAATAGACAAACAAGATAACTTGTGGTTGAATACCAAAGACAATCCGAAATTTGCACTCGCTGGGGAGAAAAAGAAAAGGGATATAAATTGTAAAAGATAGTATAGTATGAGTATCAAATGAAAGCGATGGAGGACGACCATCGAGGAGAGGACGATTGTTGGGGGTAAAACGGTAAGCAAAGCAATGACGGGGACAACTATCTGTAACACGGTGGGAGAACTGACTTTCTATAAATGTTGCGGATAGCAAGAGTCGCCACCGACTTTTATTTTATCCAAAAGGAAAGGACATAAAAGAACAGGAAAGACTTATTTTAAAAGACTTGAGTTTGGGGGGTAGGTTATATAAAGGGAAGGTGTTAGCACCCTTTATATCCATGGTTATCCATGGGCTCTTAGTTGCTTAGCTCACTTTGTTTGTTTGCAAGAGTGTAGTGTGTGATTAGAAAAATTCTAAGTACTTTGTAATGATCCTCGTATGGATGTATACAAAGCCTTGTTTTTGAAAATTGTTTGAAAAGTGGGGTGTAAAGAGTATTTATGAAATGTGAGCAAGCAACTTAAGAGAAACCTACCCTAGATTAAGTCTTTCATGTTCTCGTACGTTCTTTCAATGGTAAGACTATCCCTATTATTAAGGAATAGGTATTGATTACCTTGGATGTGATTAAGGGACATGTGTAGGGACATCTGGATATATGCAACTGTAGGATGTCTTTAGCAATTCGTAGGGACTTATCATCTTTTATTCGAAGGGACAAGATCATTTATCGTAGGCAACCTCGACATGACTTGATCTTTAAAACTATAGGGACTTGATGATATTTATGAAGGGACTTGCTTAAGACACCCTACTTGACCTTTTGAATTAGGAAACTGAGAGGCAACCCAAGGAAGTGCAAGATGGCGATCAAAGATCGACTTACGTGTGTGAATGTTTATATTCAAATATTTATCTTTTTTAAATTAATTTTCTAAGTTAATTTTAATTACAAACATGTTATACACACCCTAAATTACTAACCATACGATAAATATATTTACAATAAATAAAGAAAAAATATAAACCTATAAATATTACAAGGCTTTGGGACAATTACAATATAATCGAGAAATAATAATAATGATAAATAGAATAATAATAATAAATAAGCAATAATTAAATATTAGTAATAATAAAATGAAAATAAAGGTTAGAATAATAAAATAAAAGAAATAAGAATTTTAGCAAGAAAAAATTAGTATTAGAAAAGTTTTTTAAGAATTAATTAGAAGAATGAGATTAATAATAATAAACAAATAATAAACTATTTACATATTAAAATAATGATTAATGATTTAATTATGGTTTAGAAAAAAAATTAGGTTAAATATTAGAGTTAATAAAAAATTAGGGTTAAGAAAATTAAGGTTAAGAAAATTAGGGTTAAGAAAATTAATCTAAACCTAATTAGTTAATTTATTTACAAAAATATATACATGATAATAATAAATATAAACATGTTATAAAATAAATAAAAATACTTTAAATTTTAAGAAAATAAATTATGATTGTTGAAAATTTAAAATTTTATAGGAAGATATTATAATATTTATTTAGAAAGTATTTTTATTAAGAAATTAAATGAATTAAATAATATAAACAAATAAAATACACAAAAAATTGAAAGAAAAACAAAATACCTGGGGCTGGGATTCGAACCCACGCCCTAGGCTTTCCACCCTTGGTCTAGCATCACCACCACTAGGCTAACTGCGCCTGGTGTGTATGTGTTGAGTAACATTCCTTTTATTTTAAACCTGCAAAAAACAAATAAAATACAAAGCAAAATGGCCTGCGGCTGATTCGAACCCAGGACCTCATTCTTATACATACGCACACCTTGCCACTGGACCACTGCAGCACTTGTGATAAACAAACAACAACAATATATTATATAAACAAAACAAATTTTAAATATGAAATTCGCGCCAACTTCATCATCTTCTTCCTCAGGATTCGCAGGTTTTCCTGCGAATTCATCCAGGGATTTTCCTGCAAATTCTTCTGCGTTCTTGAACCTGTGAAATTCATACATGGCCAAATACATACGATTTTATCAAATTTTTAACACAAACATGATCCATACACTTCACTGAATTGATCTATGGTTTCAAAATGAATTCATATCCATTAAATTGGAAACCCCTAAATTAGAAGGTATAAACCCTAGAATGGCATCTAACGATTTAGCCACGGTTTCTCCAAGATTTTTGCCCATAATCCATCACAAGCTTCAACTAATCATGAATCAACAAACAAAATTAGTGTGCAATGCATAAATAGTGAGAATCGAAAATTTCAAAACCAAGAACAAAAGTGATTCGGTTTAAGCAATATGTCATGATTTAGATGCTGCAAATGATTCAAATAGGTTCAGTGATCATCTAGGAATGTATTGCAACCTTCAAAACCTCTTGATATGGCCTCTAGGTCAAAAAACCGAATCTCACTTTTTGGATGAAAATTTGAAGTTTGAAGAGTGTTCTTGGAGGCAGGATTTCGTGTCCTTGTGATTGTCTTGAGTTTGTGTATTTGTATGGAAGAGAATTAGGTTAAAAGATCATGGATTTTTGGGCTTTGTAGTAGTTATTTGATCATGAAGATTCACACATTCAAATATTGAAAAATATCTCATCAAACCTTTCTAATTTTGGTCAATCTGATTTTAACTCATTCCCAATCATTCTAAATATGATTTAGATAATTTCCAATCACATATCTTGTCCAATATTTGATTTTTCATATTTATTTTATATTTAAATTGTATTTTAATGAATAAAATCAAAATAAATAAAAAATAAATAATAAAAATTAGAATTTTGTTGCTTTGGGTCGTGCTTGAGGTCTTTGTATGGATTCGATCACAACATTGCAAGCCCATTTGGAGAAATTTGGTTTTAAGGCCCCATTTGCTTCATAAACCTCCCAAAAATTTCTCAACTTTGCTAAGGAATATCTCCCTCAATTTTAAGGCTATGAGGGTGTTCTTGGACATTTTGGAAAGCTTAGAGAATCCTCTAACCAACCTCATTGGTCTTGTGTCCATATCTTTTACCATTTTCAAATTATGCCCTTTGGAAGATGTTGACTTTTTGTTGACTTTTGAAATGACCTATAATGTCTTAGCTCATACCTTCCAAATGAAGCATTTTTAGGCTTGGCTTGTGAGACACAAAGTTGTAGAGAATTCAATTTCCTTCAAAATGAGCTTTGGATGGAAAAATTTTGATGAAGCATGTGAAAGTTATGGCTGGTCAAAGTTCAGTTGACTTTTCCTGTGAAAATCCTAATTTAGAAACTCCTGATTCTTGATGATCTGAAATCTCCTTGATGAATCGTGATCAAACCTTGATCAAATGATGAATTTTACTTCATATACTTGATGTTGGCAAAAATCATGAAGTTTGACTTTGGTTTGACCACAGTTGACCTCAGTTTGACTTTTTAACTACTTTGACTGATTTTAGCCTATCTGATCATCTGACTGAGCAAACCTTTTAGGAAAGCCTTGAAACTTGACATAGGGATTCTTGAAGACATATAGGATGCTATGAAGCTCACTTGAAGCATTGGAAATATATTTAGCCTGATGAAACTCAAAACCCTAGTTTAGGATGCATTGCTTAAGAGGATGCTTTGTCTGAGGGAATTGTCAAACTTTCTGACTAATTGTGAACCTTGTGAACCTTGTGAACCTCTTAGGATACCTTGTGAACCTTGTGAACCTCTTAGGACACCTTAGTACACAATGTCTGGTCTAGGTGAGGGCAAATTTTGGGGTGCAACACCATCATGCTGGGAAATAAAGAAACCACGACGGGGACGACCATCGGGTAAGGAAATAAGATTCTCTGGGGATCAAAGAAATGAGGGAAACACTAACGGGGATGGCCATCAGGTTGAATAGAAAAGATCAACAATTGGGACGGCCATCGGGTAAAACTGATGAAGGACGATCGTCAAGAAAAGGAAAAGGGACCACGACGGGGACGAGCATCGGGTTTAAAGAATAAATGAAATATTTGATGAGGGACGGTCATCAAAGGTGAAAGACGATCACCTAGCAGGGGACGGCTGCCGAAAATATCACGACATAGGACGAATTTCGGATAGAAAAGATCAACGATGGGGACGGCCATCGGATAAACATGATGAAGGACGATCATCAAGAGGTGAAGAACGATCACCTAGCAGGATACGGTTGCTCTTGGGGAATTATCTCGACATAGGACAAATGTCGGATAACAAAGATCAACGATGAGGACGGCCATCGGATAAAATGATGAGGGACGGTCATCAAAAGGTGAAGGACGATCACCTGGCAGGGGACGACTACCAAAAATATCGCGACATAGGACGAATGTCGGATAGAAAGTTCCAACAATGGGGATTCCACTGGGGAAAGGATGCGGGAGGGTCATCCAAAGGTGAAGGACGATTACCTGGCAGGGGACGGCTGTCGAAAATATCACGACATAAGACGAATGTCGGATAGAGAAAATTGTTTTGTTTCTGTGAGGATGTAAACACGGACGAGTGCTTACGCTTTAAAAATAAAAGGTATAAGTGTTTGACAGTGTGTACAGACTAAAGATGCGGACGAGCATCCTTAGGACCATGATACGAACGAGTATCGATAGAAACAAATGCTGGCACATGTTTGAGGATGATGATACGGACGAGTATCAATCGATTAAGCAAGGAACACAGACGAGTGTTGAATCTGCTGAGGGGTGATATATACAAGATACAGAAGAGTATCGAATACTTCTGTATAAGTATGTACAAGTACAAACTGCTGGGGATATATGTGCAAGACACAGACGAGTGTCAAAAAGGGATTGAGCAAGGGACACAGACGAGTGTTTGACCTTGTTGGGGAAGCATGACACGGGTGAGTGTCAAAAAAGAATATGTACAAGTATGAACGAATATCTGTATTGAAAATTCAGAATGTATTCTGGCGAATTTACTGGGGAAATATGACATGGACGAGTGTCGAAAAGAGTATGTATAAATATGAGAGTGCAAAGGTGATGTCTTGTCTTTTATCTACAGGGGACATGAATCTTATATATGGATGGTGAAGTGATTTTGTATTTGCAGGCGATTGGCTCGAACCTGGCCTATGATCATGCAAATGTTTGATTTTTGCTGTAATGCTCCATTTTAGACGGAATGTTATGCTTATTTTGGGGGAAAATGATGTGAATGTTATGATTATGCAAATGAGAAACCAGATCCGAAATCCGGATCCTGCGGGGATAAAGATCTCTAGTTTATCCGTCCGGAGGGAGAGCTCCGCTGGGGATGAGGAAGTTTCAGCAACTCCGTTGGAGAATTATTTCATGTATTACTCTACTGGGGAGAGAATGGCAACTCTGTGGGGAAGAAAATCCACTGACTCTACTGAGGATGAGAATATCCTGGCAACCCTGATGGAGAATAGAAAGTTCCTGACCACTTTGCTGGGAAAAAGCCGTCAGGCATTGCTCGGGAGATCCCGCTTGGGGAGGAGATAACTTCTGGGAAGTAATCTGTTGCTACTCCTTCGTCCAAGCGACATGCTGGGGATTGATGAATTCTTCAAGGAATCCTCTAGGGGGATAAAAAATTTGCGAGGAAATACTTCTTGTCAAGGAGTCTTGCTGATGATGTGATTGTTGGCTTGGCTGGGGGATATAATGCCCGATATGCCCCATGCTGTGAAATGGTCTGCTTTAAGTACCTGCAACATGTTAAGACAAAGGAAACGCACAAGTGTCCCGCGGTATCCTCAACCGGATTCCATCATACGAGTCAGATTTGTCTGAGAGCAACATATTTCCTGCAAGCATTTATTAAAATGGCTCATATGTTTTATGAAAGTGTTGTACCATGAACTTCGGACATTTTTCAAACGAAATAAAAATGTACAAAACAAAGTGTGACCGAATATCTGATTTTATTGATTTGTGTGCCCTGAATAGGCAAGTACAATCAAAGAAGCGAATCCCCTGAAAGGAGGAGATTGCTGTAAATTGAGAAAATAAAAGTGTTGGCAATGTTTGAGGTTGACGCTTCAGTGAGCTTCCTTTGCTATGACCTGTATGACATTGACATTCTTCTTATCTTGCTTTCTGAAAAAGGTTGATTCTGACCGAGGCTTTGTCCTTTCGAAACTTGCCATGCTGTGAGTGATACAGACGAATTCAGAATGCAGTTGTTCGCTTATTCCCTGATTTTGCATGGATTGCCCTTTCGGGTTTTCAATCTACCAGGATACCCATTTTTGCCTGAGTTGTCCGATGTGGCTTTTCAACTCAGCGGGTGTACTTTTTTTTTCAATTTTCCCTTATTTTTCCCGAGTCCTTTATTCTGTTTTTGACTCACCGGGATGCCCTATTTTTGCTTGGACTTACATTCTGTTTTTATGTCCAGCGAGTCATTTATGCGAAGTATTTTTTAACTACATATGAATTCACAGGAGATAAGAAATCCTCGCCATCCAGAGTAGTGAGAATCAATGCCACACCAGGGAAAACTTTCTTTACTATGAATGGGCCTTCGTAGTTTGGCGTCCATTTGCCCCTGTGGTCTGTATGAGGAGGAAGAAGTCTTTTCAGAACAAGCTCTCCCACTTGGTATCCCCGAGGTCTGACTTTTTAATCGAAGGCTTTCTTATTTCGCTTCTGATACAACTGCCCATGACAGATAGCTTCTAATATTTTCTCTTCCATCAGGTCCAGTTGATTGTATCGAGATCGGACCCATTCTGCTTCATCCAGTTTCACATCCATTATTACCCGTAAGGAGGGTAATTCAACTTCAATAGGTAGGACAACTTCCATACCATACACAAGCTGATAAGGTGTTGCCCCGGTAGATGTTCTGATAGAGGTTCGGTACCCATGCAAGGAAAATGGTAGCATCTCATGCCAGTCTTTGTAGGTGACTACCATCTTCTGCACAATCTTCTTGATATTCTTGTTAGCGGCCTCAACAGTGCCATTCATCTTTGGTCTGTAAGGAGAAGAATTGTGATGTTGAATTTTGAAGTCCCGACAAAGTTTTGCCATCATCTTGTTGTTCAAATTGGAACCATTATCAGTAATGATTCGCTCGGGAACTCCATATCGACAGATGATATCTCTTTTCAGAAATCTAGCTACCACTTGTCTGGTGACGTTTGCATATGAAGTTTCTTCAGCCCATTTGGTGAAGTAATCAATGGCCACCAGGATGAATCTGTGCCCGTTTGAAGCAGTCGGTTCAATCTTTCCAATCATATCAATGCCCCACATGGCGAAGGGACAGGGTGAAGACATTACATTCAAAGGATTCGGAGGCACATGCACTTTATCTGCGTAGATCTGGCATTTGTGGCATTTTCTGGCATAAGCACAACAGGCTGCATCCATTGTGATCCAGTAGTAACCCGATCTTAATAACTTCGTTGCCATTGCATGTCCCCCGATATGGGTACCGAAAGAACCGTCATGTAATTCGTGCATCAGTAGGTCTGCTTCCTTCTTGTCAACACATCTGAGCAAGACCATGTCGAAGTTTCGCTTGTACAAAGAACCATTAGTATTAAGGAAGAAACTGCCGGCTAGCCTTCTCAATATATTCTTATCATTTGACGATGCCCCAGGAGGGTATGTCTGAGTTTCCAAGAAGCATTTGATGTCGTGGTCCCAAGGCTTGTTATCAGTGACAGTGTCCACAGAGAATACATATGCCGGTCGGTCTAGTTTGGATACCAAAATTCGAGGTACATAATTGGCAGCCTGTACTTTGATCATGAATGAAATGGTAGCTAAAGTGTCTGCAAACTGATTCTCATCTCGAGGGATGTATTCGAGCTTAACTATTGTGAAGAAGGTCAACAATCTCCTCGTATAGTCACGGTAGGGAATCAGATGCTCCTGATGAGTGTACCACTTGTTGTTGGTCTGGTTGATTACCAAAGCTGAATATCCGAATACATTCAAGGTTTTGATCCTGAGGTCAATGGCTTCCTCAAGACCCATGATACAAGCTTCGTACTCTACTTTGTTGTTAGTGCAAGAAAATGTGAGTTTTGCCAAGAAAGACATATGAACCCCTTTAGGTGTAATAAGCACTGCACCAACCCCATAACCGTTGCAATTAACTGCCCCGTCAAACATCATAGTACATGCTTCTTTTGGGTCAGGCCCTTCAGTGTGAACAGGCTCTTCATAATCTTTTACTTTCAAGAACACGGTGTCTTCATCGGGGAAGTCAAATCTCATAGGCTGGTAATCATCAATGGGTTGCTCAGCCAGATAGTCAGACAATACACTGCCCTTGACGGCCTTTTGAGAGGTGTACTGAATGTCATATTTTGCTAGAATCATTTCCCATCTTGCAACCCTTCCAGTAAGTGCTGGCTTCTCAAATATGTACTTGATTGGATCCATATTTCTCAAGCAGTGAATAACGTTGTTCACAGTCGGTAAACTTTTTTCTTAGGTAGTATATTGCATACTCTTTTCGACTAGACTCGTCATGCTAGCCCAACACATACCCCATTGGCTCTTCTAATACTGTCAGATACATGATTAGAGGTCTTCCTTCGATTGGAGGCATGAGAATTGGAGGTTCTTGCATATATTCTTTGATATTGTCAAACGATCTTTGACAGTCATCGTTCCACCTGACTGTTTGTTCCTTTCTTAACAGCTTGAACAAGGGTTCACAGGTTGCAGTGAGATGAGATATGAACCTTGAGATTTAGTTCAATCTACCTAAGAACCCTCAAACTTCTTTCTCAGTCTTAGGTGCGGGCATTTCCTGAATAGCTTTAACATTTTCGGGGTCAACCTCAATTCCTTTTTCACTTACAATAAAACCCAGTAGCTTACCAGAACGTACCCCGAATGTGCATTTGTTGGGGTTTAACTTCAACTGATACTTCCTCAGACGCTTAAACAATTTCAGTAGATTCACCAGATGATCTTCTTTTGTAAGGGACTTGGCAATCATATCATCCACATAGCACTCAATTTCTTTGTGGATCATATCGTGGAATAATGTTACCATAACCCATTGATATGTTGCACCGGAGTTCTTCAGACCAAACGACATTACCTTGTAGCAGAATGTGCCCCAAGGTATGATGAAAGTTGTCTTCTCCATGTCTTCAGGTGACATCTTAATCTGATTGTATCCAGAAAATCCATCCATGAAGGAAAACACCGAGAACTGAGCTGTGTTGTCTACCAATACATCAATGTGAGGTAATGGGAAATCATCTTTCGGGCTAGCTCTATTCAAATCTCGGTAATCCACACACATACACACCTTGCCATCCTTCTTAGGTATGAGTACAATGTTAGCAACCCACGGCGGGTAACTAGTTACAGCGAGAAAACCGGAGTCCCACTGCTTTTGTACTTCTTCTTTGATTTTCATGGCCATATCTGGGCGAGTACGACACAACTTTTGTTTGACTGGTGGACAATATTCTTTTAGTGGCAATCTGTGCATGACAATATCCGTATCTAGACCTGGCATATCTTGATAGGACCAAGCAAACACGTCAACATATTCCCGAAGCATACTGATGAGTTGTTCTTTCACTGGAGCTTGCAGACTGGCCCCGATCTCTACCTCTTTCACCTCTTCCTCGGTACCAAGATTGATAGTTTCAACTTCCTCCTGATGAGGAGCAATCACTTTTTCCTCTTGTCTCAACAACCTAGCCAACTCTTCAGGCAAATCATAGTCTTCATCAACCCCTTCATCTGCTTGATTAATCGGATTGTTGAAGTCATACGATGTCATAGCAGTGTAGTTGTCGGTGCAATCTGGAGGATTATCTCTACAAGGGTTGATATTTGTTCATTTTAGTGATTGATTTTATCTTGTTTAGAAAAAAGTGTGAATGGAGTTATTATTGAAAAACATTGCCATTTATTGTTTTGTGCGAAAATAACAAAAATGAAAGACAGTGAGCGATAAAAAAAGATCGTTTGCAAAATATGTCCATTTGTTCATTAATCATTCATTTGCACAAAATACAAACATGGCCCTATTACAAAATGATTCCTGACACCTTGAGCAAGATGCATGACTTGATGCATGCTTAAACATGAAATAATAATTACTCTGCAGAAGTAATCTTTATAATTTCCTGGGAAGACCAGTTGAGGACTTGCTGGCCTGGGACCCTTGGACGAATCCAGCTTTCCAGGTTGAAATCACTTTCAGCCTCGTCTTCCACATTGTTGATTGCATTCGGGGTCAACATACCGCCACTGATAAACTCGGGAGCTTCAGCAGCCTCCTCTTGGACCTGTCGGGATGGTTTGTAACCCAACCTGAACTTCTCTTCCTTGATCTAAACTTGCAGCAGCTTGTGTTAGAACAATTATGGTTCTGATCCTCTAAGTGTTTTGATGATAACAAAGCTTTTCATATTAGAAGTTCTAATGAATATATTTACTCTTGTGTAGAAGTAAACCTTATTTAAGTAATCCGTACGAGCTAAGAACATTCAATATAGAAGATACTCTCAAAAAAGAATCCAGCATTAAATGTACATATTTATTGGCTGCGCGTCTATTACTCTTTATCTCTGATCTCCGCTTAGAAGATGCTGGTATCCTTATTAAAGACATTAATTAAAGATATTTTAATTAATGACCAAAGACAAGTATCTCTACTTATGGAAGGAATTTATGATATTAAAGTATATCCTAATTTGAATCAAGATGTCTCCAACGGCTACTTTCTCAAAGAACTATTTAAAGGACTTCATTTGAAGAAATCAGGAACGCAATACATCTCACATTATTCACGAAAATCAGTAAATCATATTGTGCTTATTATTGTAACTTTCACTTAGTGATACGTGCTTATTCAGAAGCAACTTAGTTACATCTTTTATATTTTGTAATAGTTATTCTATTCCTTGAGTGACTAAGTTTAGTCAGAAGACTCAAGAGGACATTGACTATAGGTCTTTGTGTGTATTCTTATTGAATAGTGGATTAAGACCTCAGTAGAGGCAAAATCACCTTGGCGGGTGGACTGGATGTAGTTTGAGTTCAAACGAACCAGGATAAATTAATCGTGTCATTAGAAGTTAATTTTTATTGTTAAAGCAAACCCAATTCCAACCCCCCCTTCCTTGTGTTTGGCGCACCTTCAGCTTGCCCCAGCCCTGGGAATTCCCGTCTTCAACAACCTTCCAAGCTTGCTTATAAGAAGAGATTGAAGTACTGGACACTTCAGCTGTTGCTTCATTGACATTGAGGGCCTCAAACCCTTGGCTCATTGTCTCATGGATTTCTCCGTCCATCTCAATATACTTGTAAGTAGCTAGATGACTAACGAAGATATCCTCCTCCCCACAGATTGTGATAACTTGGCCCTCCCATTCATATTTTAACTTCTGGTGAAGGGTCGACGTCACAGCGCCAGCGGCATGAATCCATGGTCGACCCAACAAACAGCTATAGGCTGGCTGAACGTCCATCACGTAGAAGATAGTTTTAAAGATCTATGGGCCAATCACCACAGGCAGCTCAATTTCCCCAAGAACCGATCTTTTAGAACCGTCAAAGGCTCTCACCACCAGGTTACTTAGACGCAGTGCAAGACCATCATATTCCATCTTGACCAAGGCTTTCTTTGGAAGAACATTGAGTGAGGACCCAGTGTCGACCAAGACATGAGAAAGAACAACACCTTTACACTCCAAGGTGATATGTAAGGCCTTATTATGGTTACGGCCCTCCATAGTTAGATCAGCATCGGTGAACCCTAGTCCATGACTAATATTGAAATTAGAAACCACCGTTTCTAGCTGATTAACTGTAATCTCTTCTGGCACGTAAGCTGCGTGCAGGACTTTGAGAAATGCATTCCCGTGAGCTTCGGAACACATTAGCAGTGATAGAATAGATATTTTGGAAGGTGTCTGATGGAGCTGGTCCACAACTTTATAGTCACTCTTCTTGATTATTCTCATGAACTCATCTACATCCTGGTCAAAGGATGTCTTATGAGCTTCCTTGGAAATAGGTTCTTCAGGCACCACACTCTTGCCTTTAGCCTTGGCAGTAGCTTCTGCTTCAACATTAGTTCTTTGGAATTGTGAGGCAAAGAGACGTCCACTTCGAGTGAAGCCTCCGCCTCCCCCACATTATTAATCTGTGGTGTAGAAGTATTGAGAGTGACTTTCTTTCCGTCGCAATATAAATCTGAGCCATAGTGCCAAGGCACGACACTGCTGTTGTCATATGGAACTGATCCTGGTACTGTGATAGTAACCAGACTGATTGTTGCGGAAGAAGGAGTTGAGACAGTCTGAGGTTCATAATAAATTGTGACAGGAGGTCTGACCGGAGATGGTGCTGGTGATGAAGGTTGCTAATGTGAGTTTTTGAAAGAATCTGGGACGTGGATTGTTCTCGGATCATAGTAAACTGTAACTATAGAAATGTCTTCATTGATGGTTGTTGTTGTTGTAGAAGGACGTGTTAAACTGATGTCTGTTGAAGTTGAAGAAGGGATGGTTGTTGATGTTGTAGAAGAATCCATTGGAATGATTGTTGCTGAAGTTGTAGGAGGAATGGTTGTTGATGTTGTAGGAGTAATGGTTGTTGATGTTGTAGGAGTTGAGATTGTTGAAGTGATCTATAAAGTGCCTTCTTTGATAAGATTGTTGATACCGGTCTTCAAATTTGCACAACCGTTGATAGAAATCTTGCAAACTTCACAATGGGCCTCACAACCCGGGAACACTTGGCATTTCAAAAGCTGGGCTTTAACCTCGACCAGAGGTGTCTGAATACTCGCAACACTGTCAATTTGGTTCATTGGTTGATCCTCCTCAATGGCATTTATCCTAGTCCCACCATGGCTAGGCATAGGATTCTTGGTAACACTTGGAGGGGGTGCAAAGTTGACTGCCTTAGAATCAATCAAATCTTGAACCTTCATGTGTAAGGCTCTGCACTTCTCTGTTGTATGGTCAGGTGCATTGGAGTGGAAGGAACATCTGGCATTAACATCATAGTTTCTTGGAAGATTCTGGGGATCTGGTGGGGCCAGAGTCCTCAATTCGATTTGATTGAGCTTTAATAACTGTGGAAGTAAGGCGGCATAGGGCATCAGAATGAGATCGATAACCTTGTTGATTTGTGAAGTCCTTTGTTGAAACGGACGCTGTTGCTTATTGTTATTGTTGTAAGATCTCTGTTGAGGAAATTGTTGTTGCGGTGGGAAGTGTTGTGGTTGAGGAGGATACCGTTGTTGAGGTGCTGGAGCTGGAATGGTGACAGCAGCTACTGATCTTGGCATGTATTGAGGCCTACTTCTGTCCATATGCACTGAGTTGGTCTCACCTGTCCTATGAGATCTTGAGAAAGGTTTCCTTGTATTTCTGGAACTAACACCGTCGTCTGATATTTTGAACATCTTCAAAAGACTCTCAATTCTCTCTCCAGCTATAACTACATCCGCAAAGTTGGTGGACGAGAAAGCAGCGAGTCTGCCAATGTAAGTTCCTTGCAGGGTGTTCATAAACATGTCGACCATTTCTCTTTCTGACATCGGAGGCTGGACAGCAACAACAAGCTGTCTCCACCTTTGGGCATATTCCTTGAAGCTTTATCTTGATGACTGAGACATACCCGTCAGGAGGGTCCTATTGGGAGCCATGTCCAAGTTATATTGATATTGGTGTATGAAAGCTTTGGCCAAATCCTTCCAGTTTCTGACTATTGCTCTGGACAGGTGAGAATACCATTCACGGGATGCCCCGGTCAGACTGTCTTCGAAGTAGAACATCCACAACTTTGCATCCATGGTATAAGCTTTCAGTCTCCCCAGAAAAGATTGAAGATGGATACGAGGACAGGAGGTACCATTATATCTCTCAAAGCATGGAGTCTTGAATTTGTGAGGAATCCTGACTCCTTCAACTAGACCCATGTCCATTACATCAAATCCCAAAGAGTTTTGGGACTCCAAAGATCTCAGCTTCTCCGATATTTCGTCCAGACAAAGATCATAATCTTCATCCCCAACACCAATTACTGTAAATTGTTCCTATTGAGGGTCCTCTTGCAGGGCACGACCTCCAGTGTTTCCTTGAGTATTTCTGATAGCATTGACTTCAGGATTGAGGTGAGGCCCAAACTCTAGCGCATCTGTTCGCAGCTGCCCGTGATCATTGTTACTAGTACCTCCTGTACCTGGATGATTCTCTTCTGGAGTTTGCCGCTCAAATAACTCTCTTAATCTTTCTTAGCTTTGGGCCAACCCAGTCATTACTGCCATGAACTGGTTCATCTGAGCTCTCATCTCAGTTCTTTCATTAGCCATCTGAGTTCTCACGTCAGTCAGATCTTGTTGAACTTGGTCCATCTGTAAGCTCTGAAGGTTGTTTCTGGTTTGATGTCGGTGAGCTCTGTTGATGGGGAAAACCCTCCTACGAGCAATGTTTCCTGAAACAACAACAAAGCGAGAAAACAACAACAAAAACACCTACAAAACAAAGAATGAGGTTAGTATGCAATGCAATATGTATATTTGTCTTCCAAGGGTATCCGGTTTGGCTCTTTGGTTTTGACCTTCCAAACCTCTAGGAATGAAGATGTTGAAGAGAAATGAAGCCTATCAGAAAATCCAAGTAATACATAAACCATATATTACAAATGCAAAAGATACATAGTTTACGATTACAACAAGTTCCTATGGTGGGTCAAAATACAATCAAGCCGAGAAATACAACAAAATCACCATGAGAAATAAAGTACAATCAAAATAAAATACAAGTACAAAGAAATCAAACATCCAACCCAAAGTTATCCTCCTTGACTTCCTTCAGGAGAGCATTAGTCACTGGTCCAACTGGATGCTCTGTGATGGTTCTGATAAGAAGGTTCCTGGTGGCAATGGCACTTGTCAACTTCTGGTACTTATTTTGGTCTTTTGATCTCTTCAACCCTGCATGGAGTTTCAACTTGGAGATTTCCTTCTGTGCTGCTAACAATGCTTCCTGAATCTTCTTCTCATAAGCTTCCAACTGCTTTATCCTAGCCCGTGTCTTCTGATCTTCTTGCAGACGAGCCTCAGTGATCCTGATCCACCTAGCCTGACTCTCTTCCAAGTAGTGCTCAACTCTGGCTTTCTGAATCTTAGCTTCTTTGCAAGCATTCTTCAATACCAACTCCCCTGCTCGGGCTTTTCTGATGTAATCGTCAGTTTTCTCAATCTTAGTCACATGCTCGATACAGAGCTTCTCTAATCTCTCATTGTCCAGACGACTATCATTCCTCTCCCAGAGGGTCTTCTTTAGAGCTTCAGAAAGCTGGGTATTCCTCTCTTTCAACTTCTCAAACTCCTCTAAACTGATTGTAGCTACAGGCTCTACTGTTGATGGCCCTGGCACATCTTCTAGGGTAAATGGAATGCGGGTGATCTATCCTCTAATACGAGACCAATCAATGTACTGAGCTGAAGCTATGTTGTTGCACTTGCCAAGAATAGCAATCCCTTTTGTCTGTATGTTATCCTAAGCCCAGGCTGCTTGTCGGATGATGGCATGATTATTCTGAACATCACAGTAAAGGGTCTCTGGTAGATCCTGCTCTCTCGGTGGATGTACTAAGGCATACCCTAACTGCCTTTTGAAAGGCAAAGGATTGTAGTTGATGCAACCCTTCACTCCAATAAGAGGTACATTGGGATACTACCAACAACTTGTAATTATGTCCCTGACCTTGGTGCTCTGAGTACACCACCTGGTGTCTTCTGAAGTGAGAGAAATCATTCTCTTAGCCCAATTTCTTGACTGATGAGGATTCAGGAAAGCCTATGTCTTTGGCAGGTGTCTCAATAACCAACAGTAGAAGAGAGGTGCACAACATCTGACTAGTCTTCCCCTCTGTTTTTCATTTCTCTGATGCACTGAGTAGTAGAAATCCCCTAGCAAGGTAGGAACTGGATTCTTCAGCAGGAAGATATGGATAGCATTCTTGCTTACAAACTTAGGCTCGTGTGTAAACAAGATGATTCCATATACACCAAGAGCCAGGAGAGCACAAACATTTTCCCACTTCCCTGCTGCAGCATGGATGGTGGCCTGAGTGATCAAGAAGTCCAAATGGAGGCCTGGGATTCTAGCCTTGGTGGTCAATGATGGTGGCTTCCAAGTGCAGAACCTTAGCCATGTCTTCATTCCGAGGAGCAGTCATCTCAAGGTTGAAAGGGATTCCCTTCCTGATAGGGACACCCAACAACATGGAAAACTCTTCCAACAAAGGACCCATCTGAAAGTCTGGGAATGTGAAACATCTGAGAGGAGGGTCATAAAATTGAAGGCAAGTATGAATCATGCTCCTCTGTGATGCATCTAAGTCCATGATCATGTCTATAATACCACCATAATGTTCCCTGAATAAAAGGACATGATCAGGAGTGATAAGTGCCTGAATCTGTCTAATGCCTGCTAGGGAGGGCTCAAAGAAATGATAAGTGATGTTGCTCTTCCTGGATGAATCCATACTGATAATGGGTGCTGATGAAGATAACTGAGGAGAAATACTGATGAAGACAACCAGAGAAGATATCAGCTGAAGAAGATCTCTCAGGAAGATAACTGATGAAGGTGGATGAGCAGAAGAACAGTCAAAACCAAACCAAAAAAGATGTGGATACCCTATAAAACAAATAGACAAATGTTAAATGATGCAAAATGATGTATGCAGAATGATATGCAAGGGTTTGTGATCAGGTGCTGGATTTTCCATTTTCTTTGATAGGGTCCATGAGTGTTTAGAAATCCGGATGAAGGCTAGAGTGTAACATCCCGGGCCCCTCGCAAGGCAATCCCGGCACTGCCACCTCACGACCTTCTCTACTCCCCCCACTAGTAGAGTTTTTGCCTTCCGTGGGAATCGAACCCTGTACCCTGGGGTTCAGGTACATGTTCAATCCATTCCCACTACCAATTGAGCTAGTAGCTCAAGTGGTAGTGGGAATGGATTGAACATGTACTTGAACCCCAGGGTACAGGGTTCGATTCCCACGGAAGGCAAAAACTCTACTAGTGAGGGTGGTAGAGAAGATCGTGAGGTGGCAGTGTCGGGATTGCCCTGCGAGGGGCCCGGGCTGTTACAAAAAAAGGCGCCTTTTTTTATAACAGCCCGGGCCCCTCGCAAGGCAATCCCGGCACTGCCACCTCACGACCTTCTCTACCCCCCTCACTAGTAGAGTTTTTGCCTTCCGTGGGAATCGAACCCTGTACCCTGGGGTTCAAGTACATGTTCAATCCATTCCCACTACCACTTGAGCTACTAGATCAATTGGTAGTGGGAATGGATTGAACATGTACTTGAACCCCAGGGTACAGGGTTCGATTCCCACGGAAGGCAAAAACTCTACTAGTGAGGGGAGTAGAGAAGGTCGTGAGGTGGCAGTGCCGGGATTGCCTTGCGAGGGGCCCGGGCTGTTACAAAAAAAGGCATTCCCACTACCAATTGAGCTAACTAGCTCAATTGGTAGTGGGAATGGAATGAACATGTAGTTGAACCCCAGGGTACAAGGTTCGATTCCCACGGAAGGCAAAAACTCTACTAGTGAGGGGAGTAGAGAAGATCGTGAGGTGGCAGTGCCGGGATTACCTTGCGAGGGGCCCGGGATGTTACATAGAGAACCAGTAACCAGGTGGGGGGACTCAAATAAAGAGTCACAAGTCTAGGGTTTCATAAAATCAGTCCAAGATAGTGTGACCTTAAAACAATATCAGTAACAGGGTATGTTGAGGCCAAGGGTTCCTCCAAACCTGTAAACATCCCAACCCACTCACAGGTATTGTTCTAGAACAAGGATCCTCAGACTTGGATCTATTATGAGAAGTGTAAACACTTCTAACTCGGAGGTACAATGTTTACATTAATCATAAAGGATCCTCCTCTAATTCACCTCAAATGCTGAAGGTCATCTAAAAAGGTCATCCAGACTTAGCAGGCTTCCCAGATAGCCCTAGTACTATAGGAAATCCGTAGCACAGAGTTCTCAAGAAGAAACCCACGTCTGAACCGTGTTTTCATATTCCCGCACCAGACCGAAATGGAATGGGAAAGAATATGAATCCACTCTAATCCTATGTGTCACTCAGGCTCCCGGTGTGGAACCTTGCTCACTGAAATACCCCTCCCACCAAGGCAAACCAACAAATCCAGCACATGATATGATGATAATAATATGAAATGCATAAATAGTAAAAGAAAGCAATAAATAAAGTTATACAGAAAAAAAAAACAATAAACAAAAAGCACAAATAACACCCCCCATAAACAAAAATCAAACAAACTCTAGGAGAAACCCACAAAAAAGAACCAGAAGCCCTGGTTGCAAAAAACTTATCCCCAGCAGAGTCGCCAAGCTGTCGCTCCCGGAAAAGAGATTAAGTCCCACGGTGCAAACGCGAACGGTTGGCGAAAGAGAAAGGGTGGAATAGAGTCGCCAGCTAGGCATTTTTATCCCAAAGGAAAGGTAATGCTGTATAAACCTAGAAAGAGATGGATAACACGGTTGCGAACCAAAGAAACTGAGAAAGGGGGTTGGTTACGACCTAGGAAGGTATTAGCACCCAGATCTTCCGTCGTACTCGACGGGATCCAGGCTTACAAGATTATGTTTAAAGGGGTAGGTGTATGTGCTATCTGTGTGCAAAAGCTAGGGAAAGAAAGTACAGGTGTCAGTGCAAAAGGGTGTTAATTGCTCAGGAATAGAGGCTTAGAAAAGAACGCAGAAAGATGGGGAAGACAAAGAGACTTTAGTTCGATAACTATTAAGTTATGCCTAGGTATCCTCTCGTGCAATGAGGAATTCAGAACACCGTAGTTCGACTCAAAGAGACTGAAAATAAATTTACTATGAAATGCTTACTTGTCTATGCTCAAGTGTATGACTCGCCTGACTCGAGTGCTAACTGTCTTGCATTAGACGGAAGAAGCGAGTTCTCGTTTTTGAATGAGTGTGATGAGAAAAGAATCCCGGAGGAGACAATTATTGTTTGTTTTTGTGTTTTCAGTTTTTTTATTGTTTTTGGTGTTTTCCATAAGTTAATGAGCTTAAGCCTAAATCAAGGGTTGTAAACTCATTATATCCTCCCTGATTAGGGATAATGAGCCTACATAAGCATGAGATAAGCATCTCAACTTAATTACCATGATGATGTAGGATTAAGATCATCAACCCACTTGTGATTATTTAGATGTTTTTGGGTTTTTTTAGTGTTAAGTAATGAGTTTAATCTCTAATCACATATTAGTGAACTCATTACACCATCCTAATAGAAGGATGATAGATGAGAACACGTAAGCTGAGGAAGATACCTCAACTTAATCCATGGTTAGGGATTAAATTCATTATATAAAAAGCCTTTATTAAGTGAATTTTAATTAAAGGGGTGAGATTAAGAAGTGGATTTTATGATTTGTAAGACAACTTGAGGGGGACTTGTCCATTAAACACTAGGGTTAGTCCCTCTTAACCATAAGGAAGAGATAAAACCATAATGTAAGGCCCAAGTTACAAGATAAAGTCTTAGTGATTATTAATATGTTTTGATTAAGAGGTGTAAACAAATTAAAGGTTTAACACTAAGGATTGAAGTTATACACTCCATCCTAAGATAAGGATGCATGCATAACCATAACTCCAAAGTCCTAAAGCTTTAAGAGTTTAGCCTCTGATTATTGAGATGAGAAGAGAGACTCAAGGAGACTCAAAGGTAAAAAGCTAGGGGGGACTATATACAACCCTAAAAGTTATCATGCTTGGATATCCTATGGTTTTTGTGGCTTAAGAGAAAGGATCTTCAAGGAGTCCACCATGGAAGAAGCAGATGAAAAGAAAAGGAGGAAGAAGAATAAGTTACTTACTTCCTGAAGAAGATAAGTAACTTAGGAGAAAAGAAAGGAGAAAGAGAAACACAAGTGAAGAAAGTCTACTCCAAAGACAAATAAAGGATGCAAATGCAAAGAAAGAAAGATGGGAGGTGAAGGAAAATCCACCTCCCAGATAACTTACCAAAAGTACCTGAAATGTTAGTATGAATGCATAAGGAATGAAATGAAAAGAAACAAGACAAATGAAGGTGCAAAGACCAAAGTCAGAATTGATTATGCAATGCAAATGTGTTATGAGATGATGCAAAGTCATACAAGATGCATATGAATGGTCATACAAGGATGAGATGCAATGGAAGCATGTTTAGAAGCATGAAAACACATGGATGTTCATGAAATGTAATGGATGCAAAGCATACCAAAATGATGCAACAATGATCAAGCAATGTTTCAAACATTTACTAAGATGTCTAAGATGACATACAAGAGAATGGAATGGAATCACAAGTTCACAAGTTCATGATATGCAAAGAAGAATGCAAATGAAGATGCAAAATTAGGGTTTTAAGGTAACATATGATGCATATGACCAAAATAGAAGCATTCACCATGATAAAAAATTGAAATTGAGCTCAAACAAACCCTAAACCTATAAAAGATCACACCCCAAAGGAGAAAGTCAAAAGCCAATCCTTGTGGAAGTTATGAAATTTTTAAGTTTGCAAGGGTTTTTGGGTGCTTCTAAAGGGAAAATGCAAATCAAATTGAAAATGCAAGATAAAAATATGCGATACATAACCTAGAAACTATATGAAATATGTGAAACAATGCAAAAATAATCAAGTTCTAAACTCATCATGGTTAGGCATAAATGAATTTTTCAAGTTAGGGTTAAAAAATATGAAATTTAAGAACCCTAATTCAAATAAAATTGTGAAAATGTGATCAAACCTAAAACTAAATTTGTATGGTGAGTTTGAAAATGTTTCTAAATGTTTAAGAATGCTTCATGATTTTTTTGGTGATATTTAGAAACCTAAATGCATATTTAATTAATTAAAATCAATTAATTAATTAAATAAAACATTTAAATATTTTAAAAATACTTTTTTAATTCAAAAAATAAAATAAAAAATGTTTTCAGGTAAAGAAAAATATTTGAATAAAAAATGCAAAGTTTGAGATTTTTTTTATGGTGTTTGCTATTTTTAAAAATTATGGAAAGAAAATGCAATCAAAATGAAATAAAAATGATTTAAATGGAAAGTATGTTGATCCAAGGGTTGGGATTTAAACTTGGGGGAAATAATTTGACTGCGTGCGCTATCCAAGGGTTCAAATCAAATCTGGCTAATTAATCTTAATTAATTTAATTAATTATGAATTAACATTAATGAACTAATCTGGTTCATCCAAAAATGCGCTAACCCTAAGATCTAATGGCCAAGATTCAAACTGACTAATTAAACCCTAATTAAACCCTAAACACTTTCAGGTGACCGGAGCAAGCTCCGGTCATCTTCTCCGACGAGCCCTTCACCCCATCTTCTTCCCTAGGCTACCACAAACCTTCTAAAGCTCCAGAATCAATCCTCTAACATCCCTAAGCTAGAATCCAGCCCCAGACAACATTTATTTTGTATCAAACAAGAGAATCAAACAAAAACATGTTTCACCGGCAAACATTCAGAAGATCAATACATGCTTAATACTAAACCATTTTCAAAAGTAAACATATCACAATGATCAACAAATCATGTAGAATCAATTTGTAACTTAAAAAACAAGTTCTGGAAAATTGTTCTTGATGATATCTGAGATGAAGCTTTCTCAATATGAGCTTTCTGGACCTCTCCTTGGTGCAAAACCACTCCAATGATCCCCCTTGTGCTTCTGAAAGGCTTGAAACAAGTTTGTATGGCTTGGTTTTTGAGATTCAGTTCTGCTAAGGCAGAAATCGTGATTTTGTTTTGTGAGGTTTCAAGCCATGGCAAGGGGTGGGAAATGATCCTTATGATGTGTGGAGATGATTGGTGGTGAAAGTTTTGAGTTTGAGTGGCTGAGGAGTGAGTTTCGAAAGCTTGAAGGTTTTGGGTATTTTTGAGCAATCTGAGTTGTGTGTTGTTTCTGGCTTGTGTGTGTTATGAAATGGCTTGCATAATGTTAGTATAGGCCAATGAGTGTGATCAGAAAGTGGGTGGTGGCATAGTGTGATTGGTATGGGCCAAGTTGCAAAAATGTCAACATTGTGTACTTGAGGTATGGGCATGGTTCAGAGCTGTTTCAAGGGGTGTCTTGGCCTCAAATAAGTTTGTGAAGAGCCCTAGGATTGAATTTGTGCAGCTGGATCACTTGGATGAAGAGATATCATAGGTTTTGCAAGCTTTATGCATTTTTCCCTCTTTGAACATTTTTTGAAAATGAGGCATGGTTTCTTGTGATCCAAGGCACAATTCTGGTCCAAATGTGTTGCACTATATTGTCATGATGCTTAAAAGTTGATTAGATGTCATGAAATGGCTTGGCAAGTGAATTTGCAAAATTCCCTCTTTGGTGCACACTTGAAAATTATAGGATTTTTGCCAACTTTGAAAGGCCATATCTTGAGTTCTAGGATGAATCAAGACATGTTCTTGTACTTTTTGAAAATGGGAAGACATAATCTACAACTTTCATATCCAAGAATTTTTCATTTGAAGCATTTTTGGTCATGAAAGAATAGGTTGAATATCTTTCCCAAAATGGAAAGTTTCCATTACAAGTCCTTTCCAAAAATAGCAAGATTTCATTTGGCTCAAAATTCTTCAACTTTGTGAACTTCTAACCACTTCTAAGATCAAATAAAGATCATAGAACCTAAAAATGATGAATGTGACCCTTTGGTACCCTTGATAGAGGCCTCAGATGCCCTGATTTTGACTTTACTTGCTCAAGAAGTTACTCAATGATCAGATGACTTTTATAGTGAATTTCTTCATCAAATTTGGTACACATGATCCTTATAACATATTGAGACCATTAGAAACAATAATGATAAAAAAATTGGGATTAAGGCCTCTGAAACCAAAACCCTAATTTTAGGTCATCTGTGGAGGAAATCTTCAGTCTGCCTCTATGCCTTTGCCATGCTTTGTGATCCCTTGACTTTTATGAACTTTGGAGAGCATATTATGATCATGGAACACACATGGACCCTCTTGGCAAGCTTCAAGACCACTGGGATTGCTCATATCATTTCTTGGATTGCTCAGATCACAAACCCTAGATGCAGATGAAATGAACTATGCAGTGGGATATGATATGCTTATGCTAATGCAAAAATGAAAGATCACAAGCCATGGTGTGAGAAAAAGTGAGTGAAAATTTGGGGTTTTTACACATACCTAACTTCAGTCAATAGTCTTATTGACTCATCTTGGAGCTTGAATCTCACAGATCCAATACCTGCAATTTTGCAAGCTTTGTTGTTACCCAGCAACACTGATCCACCATCTTGATCACATAATTTCTCGAACAAATATTTATTTGGAGTCATGTTCCAAGTACAACATGAATCCATAATCCACTCTTTTCTCGAGTCACTATTTGAAACCACAAGAACATCAGATGAGTCGAAATCATCTTGAACAATGGCAACATTGCCATTATCATTACCTTCATGATCTTTCAGGCGTTCAGGACACACCTTTCGAATGTGACCCTCCTTCTTACAATTATATCATCGAACACCGGATGCTTCACCACTATAAGACTTCTGCTAAATTTTACCCTTCTTTTTGTCGAACTTACCATCCTTTCACAATATTTTCGCCTTAACGGCCAAACCTTCACCAACCGTCGAAGGTTTATGCTCCCTTCGTTTGTTCAAGTCCTTAGAGTAAAAGGAAGATTGAACATCTTCAAAGGTTAGTGACTCTCTTCCATACAAGAGGGTTTATTTGAAGTGAGCATGTGTCCTAGGCAAAACGCATAACAGCAACAACGCTTGATCTTCGTCATCGATCTTCACATCAATATTTTCAAGATCAAGAATCAGCTTGTTGAACATATCCAACTGCTCATCCAACACTTTGTCTTCACTCATCTTTAATGAATACAAGGCTTGCTTTAGGTAGAACCAATTCACCAACAATTTGGTCATGTATAAACCTTCAAGTTTCTACCATAACCCTGACGTTGTCGTCTCCTTTGATACATGTCGAAGAACCTTATCACCAAGGCTCAACAATATTGCGTTGTGTGCTTTCTCAATCATGGCCATCTTTTCAGCTTCCGTCAATGCAACATTCATGGCCGTCTCTCCCTTCAACGCTTCCAAACAACCCTATTGAACAACTAGGGCTTTCATCTTCAAGCGCCACAGACCGAAATCGTTCATTCCAATGAACTTTTCAATCTCATACTTTGTTGAAGGCATCTTCTCCACGCTCACCGCACCAATTTGTTGTGAATAGGATACCTTAGAAACAAAGTATAATAGGTTTCTTTATGATCAAGAAACCCACGAGGGTTAATGTTTAGGGTTACCAAAGATAACAACAAGGATTGGTTATAAACTGTTATTCTTTCCTTTCTCTTAAAACAAGATTACAAGTATACTAGAATAACAAATAACCTCTCTCACTTTTGAATTAGGGTTTTATCTTCCTATTTTCCCTTATGCAAAATATGAGAGACTAGTATGCTATTTATAATAAAACTAACATACTAACCTAATGGGAACAATTACCCATTACAAGCTAACTTAAGTAATTGGATCCATAACACAAGGCCCAATGAAAAAATAACATGTGAGCAGACTTTGACGGCATGCTATTAGTACAAGAGTTTGTTCCAATATTCCACAATTTTAGAGTATGTGCGTCCTCGAGTATTGTCATGCAAGCATGCTTTTGAATTATGCGACAAGCACTACGACAAATATGCTATTTAATAGCATTTTTTATTTTATTTTTGATAGCGCTTAAAAATGCTATTAACCATGTCGTTATTGTAAATATTTTAATTTAATAGCACTTTAAAAGCGCTTTTATAGTATCGGTATTTAAAAGCGTTTTCCCAAAAGCGCTATTATTATACCAATATTTAATAGCATTTTTCCAAAATCGCTATTGAAGTAGACATTTTGTGTTGCCAATTCGGATTTAGATTTGATTTTTTGATAGCACTTTCAAACAAAGTTCTATTACAAGTAACATGTTTAATAGCGTTTTTTCAAAAAAGTTTTATTATATGATGTTTCATTAATAGCACTATCTCTACAAAACGCTAGTGTAGTACCTTCTTTTTTTTTTTAAAAAATCATTCTTTTAATATACAAATATCATTATATATATATATATATATATATATATATATATATATATATATATATATAGGTTATATTACATTTTTTTCCTATACATAAAATCACTCTTTGTAAATGTTGCTGACAACTTGAATCTTCAACCTCACAATATATTTTCCCATGATTACAATTTCCATGTTAATTAATGCAATTTACCTCATAATCAAATAAATTAAACTTAAAGCTCATATAACAACAATAATTTCTGCATATATAATTCCTGAATATATTAATTCCAACAAAGAGTACTTCAAATTAAACTAAATCTCAAACAAACAATATAATCACTTAACTAGGCATATTCTATAAACTAAAGAAAAAACACCTAAAAAATTATAAGAAATAGGACACCAAAACAACATCAAGTAACCACTTTGCAAACCAAAGCACTGCCAAACACAAAAATACATTCTCTTGGCTAGCTAGGAAAAATAGTTGCTTCTTGTTTTCCTGTATCATAGAGAAATAATATTGATTATGTATTGTACAATAAATAGAAAAACGAAACCTAAAAGTAAAATAACAAATAATGATCAAGAGTAAAAGTAGAAACACATCCAACAACAATTTAAATTATATAAGACTCAGATGTGTTGTACTAATTGAAATTGTAGACTATTTATCAAAAATATTTATAATTTAGAGAACATAAAAACTCCATGCTGGAACATGTTAATGACTTTGTGTCTATTCTACAAGGCAAAGACTTAGTTGGTAACAGGTTCAAATACAAGTAGTTACTTACTTGGTAACTTGTGTACACCTTAAACCAAGTAAGTAACAAGTTCAAATAATTATTTGTCAAAGACTTACTTGGCAAAGACTTTGTGTTTATTGTAATGCCCCAAATTTTATTTAATTATTTTATTCGGAATATGGTGTATTGGTGTGTGTAAAATAATATATTATTGAATATAATTTTAATTTGAGAATTATATTGTGGTGAATAATTATGTTATTAAGTGATAAAATAAATAATTGGAGAATATGAGGTGAGGGGCAATGTGGTCATTTGGTTGATTTAGTGAGGGTAATAGTGGAAGTCCCTAAGTTGGTCTAATGGATTAAGTTGTAAAGAGGAAAAAGGATTGTATTATTGGGAACGATCGTGAAATTGAGAAGAGGAGAAGAGAAAGAGCTAAGGTTGAAGAGAAGAATCCCTGAGGAAGAGGAATTTCTCGTCAAAACCAAGGTAAGGCTGAGATTCTTCTGTCTCTGAAGGGTTTTATAATGGGAATTGGGTAGGTTGAAGATGAGATGTTGGGGTTTTTGTGATTGAGTAGGCTTTTGGTTGAGTTGTTAATAATTTGTTGTTGTTAGTTGATAATGTTATGAATTAGGTAGTAAAATAAGTAGTTACTATGAACTCTGGCTGGATATTAGTGTTTTGGGGATGAAAATTCGTGCAGGTTTGAGTGCAGAATGCAGAGAGGAGAACTGCGAAATCGCAGAGCTCGCTTAGCAAGCAAGTTAGACTTTGGAAATTCATAATACAGTGAGTTGATCGCTTAGTGAGCAATCCCCATCGCTCAGTGAGACCTGGAGCGAAAAATGTTGATTTTTAATTCCTAAAAAATCCTTAAAATTATCTAATTGATTTAGTAATGCTTAGGGATTGATGTGGTGTAGTGGGAGGTAGTAAAAGAGGAGTTATACACATAATTATAGGGATAATTAGTATAACTTGAATATAAACATAGTTGATATGTTTGTTGGCCTTGTTGTCGTTGTGATGAATTGTTGCTGTTGTGATAAGTTACCTATGATTGTTGTGGCGTATTGTAAACACCCCAAATTTGCCCTCACACCATGGCTTGTGATCATTTCATATGCATAAACTCAATCATAGCATCTCATATCACAGTTTTGATTCACTGCATAGATTCAAAGTCATCTGCATCTAGGGTTTGTGATCTGAGCAATCCAAGAACTTCTTGAGCCACTCCAAAGGTCATCAATCACTTCAAAGGGATCCACATGTGTTCAAGCATCATATTATATCCTCTCAAAGCCAAGAATGCCAAAGAATCACAAGAACTGGGATTGGTATGGAAGCAGAGCCAGGCTTGACTGCACAGATGACCTGAAATTAGGGTTTTGGTTTCAGAGGCCATAACTTCAAATTTTTTGGTAATTCTTGTTTCCATTGGTCACTATATGGTATAGGGAGTGTGCATATCAATTTTCATGAAGAAATTCCATGGGGAAGTCATCTGATCAAGAGTTGACTTTTCAGACAAGTCAGTGCAAAATTAGGGCATCTAAGGTCCCCAATGACCCAACCAAGGGGTGATCTTCATCATTTTGAGTGTATATGATCTTTATTTGATCATGGAAGAAGTTTGAAGTTCACCAAAATTCAAGAATTTGAAGTTTTGCAAAGTTGACTTTTTTGGGCAAGGTTGACTTTTAATGAAATGTCATTTTATGCAACTTTTTCAACCCTTACTTTTTGATCAGAGAATGCTCCAAATGGAAAAACATTGGTCATGAAAGTTGTATATTAGATCTTTCCCTTTTCAAAAAGTACAAGAACATGACCTAATTCTTTTTGGATCAAAAGTTATGGTGCATCAAAGTTGGCTAAAATCACTAAATTTCAAGTTATGCACCAAATGGGAAATTTGCAAAATCTTGTACCAAAGGCATTTGTGACTTCTAATTGATGTCTAATCCTTATACCAACATAACACAAGTCCTAAAGTTCAGATTGAACCAAAGAGTTCACATGCTTTATGGTGTTTTGAACAAGATCTTTCCATGAGAACTAAAAGGAACCAAGTTGCAAAAACCATCATAACACTTCATCCACTTGCTGCCTAGCCTGCTGACCAATCCTAGCCTTTCTCCCTCACCTTGCTGCGCAGCCCACACCCTTTGTACTTGGCTGAAACATGACCCATGCCTCTCTTACAAGAAGTTGACATTTTGGCAAAAGCTACTACACCTATCAAAAAAGGGCAGGTCACATCCTCTGACCAATGACATTTGTTTATACAAAGAAAATGCAAGCCAAACAACATAACACAAGAGCCTGAAACCAGCAAGATCATCACTTCCTCATTTTCACTCTCAAGAGCAAAACCTTTCGAAACTCAGCATACAAGCTACAAACATATAAACAAACTTCACAGACCTTCTCAACTCATCATCCTGATCACAAAGAACCCCTCACCATTGCCAGAAACAGCCTGAATCCAAAACACAATTCCCACCTGAGTTTGAACAGAACTTGTTCAAACTCTCAAACCAGCCAACATAAACTCTTGCTAAGCATTCAGACATCATCAAGGGACCAAAGGGGTTGGTTTGCATCAAAGGAAGAGGTCAGAAAGTTACAGAACTGAAAGCTTCAAAACTCAGGTAGCTCAAGAACTTTTTTTCCAGAAATGAATTTTTAAGTTCTCAATAGCTTCTGCATGCTTCCCTGATCATGAATATGTCATTGGTTTTGAAAATGGTGAGGAAATGAGAGTTTAATCATGTTCTGAAATTTTTGCCCTAGAAACTATTTTGATTCGATTCACTCTGATTATGAATGATAAATGATGTTTGAGTGAGGGGTTTGATTCGTTTTAGGGTGGGGATGATTTCTGGATAGTTAGTTTTCATTTTCGTAACATGTAGAAGGATTTAGCATTTTGATTCGCCGGAGAAGATGACCGGAACCACTGTTCCGGTCATCTGAAAGTAATTAGGGTTTGTTTAATTAGGGCTAAGTGTAATTAAGTCAGTTTGAATGTGAGCCGTCCAAACCCGCGCGCAGTCAACTCCCGCCCTTGCAAGTTTGAATTTCGTCCATTGGATCTGATTACTTTCTATTTTTCAGTTTAAAATTCATTTTATTTTCATATTATTTCATTTGTTTTCCATAATTTATTTAAAATAGCAAAAATCATTTAAAAATTATGAAATTTTTTACCAAGGGTTTCACTAATTTTTAAAACACAAAAATATTTTTATTTTCATTTTTAGCATTAAAAAAGTATTTTTAAATATTTAAAAGTTGCTTTTTAATTAATTAATGATAATTAATTAATTAAAAATACTTTTAGGTATTTAAAAATCACCAAAAAATTCATGAAACCTTTAAAAACATTTAGAAACATTGTCCAACCCTCAAACCAAATTTATTTTTTGATATTGATGCATTTTGAGGATTTTCCATGGAATTAAAATCATTTTTATGCATTATTTTGATTCAAACTTCAAAAAATCATTTCTGCCTAACCCTAAAGAGTTGGACCTTGATTCTTTTTGCATTGCATTGTGTTTAGCATGTAGTTTGTGAGATTAAATGGCCATGATTTGATCTTTCATTTTTAATTTGTTTGGTAATTTTCTTGTTAAGGAACCCTAAAAACCTAGAAAACTTAGGAAAATCATAACTTGAATTAGGTTAAGAGTTGGAACTTATCCTTTGGGCAGTGGGTTAGTATAGGTTTAGGGATCCTTTGAATGCATTTTCAATTTTTTATCTTGGTGTTTGCTTCTGATTTTGGTTTGTGTTTGATGCATTGATCATGAACCCTAATTTGGGCTTTCATATGCATCCATCTTGCATTTGCATTCATGCCTTGACTTGCCATGATACTTTATGCATTCATGTGATTCATTTAACATCATAAGACATATTGAAAGCATGTTTGATCATTGCATATTGCATTTGCCATGTTGTATGCCATTGGCATTTCATAACTTTTCATGTATGTTCATGCTCTTTAGCTTGTTTCATTTGCATCCATAAGTTTGTATGATCATCCACATGTGTTGTTTCTGGTTTGTAGCATCTCATAGTATCATTAACATCATGTATGTGCTTCTGGTTTGGTTTTTCATCATACCATTTCATCTCATTTTGCATTGCATTGCATTTTCTTTTCTAACTTTTCAGGTGGTAAGTAACTTTGAGAAGTGAATTTGCCTTCACTTCTCATAACTTCTCTTCATCTCTTTTATGCATCCTTGCTGCATTTTTGTATGTGTTTGACTTTGAGCTTTCTCATTCTTCTTCTTCCCACTTTCTTTCTTCAAGTGACTTGTCTTCTTAAATGAAGCAAGTTACTTTGCTTCTCCTGATCCTTTCATCTGCTTCCTGGTGGTTCCATTGAAGATTTCTCCTGTTAACCTCACAAACCTTAGGAACAACCAAGCATGACAATAATTAGGGTTTTGGTTAGTCCCCCCACTTAGTTTTACCTTTGTGTCTCTTTTGAGTCATCTCTTCTCATCTCATAATCAGGGACTAAACCCTAAAGGCTTTAAGGCTTTGTGATTAAGCTTATGCCTGCATCCTTCTATTAGGATGGAGTGCATAACTTTAATCCTAAGTGTTAAACCCTTAATGTGTTTAAATCCTTTAATCAATTCACTTAATAATCATCAAGACATCAAGCTTGTAACTTGGGCCTTGCATTAGGGTTCTAATTCTTCCTTAATTGGTTAAGAAGGACTAACCCTAGTGTTAATGGACAAGTCCCCCTCAAGTTGTCTTACAAACCATAAAACTCACTTCCTCATCTTACCATTAACTAAAATCCATCTAATAAAGGCTTTGTTTTGTCATGAGTTTAATCCCTAATCATGGATTAAGTTGAGGAGCTTTCCTCAGCTTAAACATTCTCATCTATTATCCTTCTATTAGGATGGTGTAATGAGTCTGTTTAATCCCTGATTATGGCTTAACCTCATTACTTAACACTAAACAAAAACAACAAAAACATCTAAATAATCACAAGTAGGTTAATGATCTTAATCCTATAGCTAAGGTGTTTGAGTGTGAGAAGCTGACTTCACACTTAAGGTATTCTCATTACCCCTAATCAGAGGGAAGATGTGATGAGTTTGCTAACCCATTGATTTAGGCTTAAGCTCATTAACTTATGACAAACATCCAAAAGCAATAAAAGACTGAAAACACCAAAAACAAACAATAATCGTCTCCTTCGGGATTCTTTTCTCATCTCATTCACTCACAAACGAGAACTTGCTTCTTCCGTCTAATGCAAGACAGTTTGCACTTGAGCCAGACAGGTCATACACTTGAGCATAGGCAAGTAAGTAGTTCATCAAGTCAATTCATCTTTCAGTCTCTTTGGGTCGAACTACGGTGTTCTGACTTCCTCATTGCACGAGAGGATACGTAGGCATAACTTAACAGTTATCGAACAAAAGTCTCTGTATATTCCCCCTCTTTCCAGCTTTATTCTTTAGCCTCATATTCTTGAGCAATTCATTCTCATTCTTGCACTGACACTGTACATCTACACACTTCATTTTCTTGCACTGACACCTGTACATCCTTTTCCAGCTCTCTTATACACAAATTGCACTGACACTACCCCTTTAAAACACAAATCTTGCAAGCGTGGATCCCGTCGAGTACGGTGGACAATCTGGGTGCTAATACCTTCCCAGGTTGTAACCAACCCCCTTTCTCAGTCTCTCTGGTTCGCAACCGTCTTATCCATATCTTTCTAGGTCTATGCAGCATTGCCTTTCCTCCAGGATAAAAATGCCTAGCTGGCTACTCTTTTCATCTCCAGTGAGTTCACGGCTGTGTGTTCTCATTGTCCCTCTCGCTGACCGTTCGCGTCTGTACCTTTATTTGGGCCAGTCCCATCTATCGGGAGCGACAGCTTGGCGACTCTGCTGGGGAGACTTATATTGCAACCAGGGCTTCTGGTTCTTTTTGTGGGTTCCTCCTAGCGCTTGATTGATTTGTGTTTACTGGGTTGTTATGTGTTATCTGTGCTTGTATATTTGTTTTATTTACTGCTTTATGTACAGTTGCTTTATTGCTTTCTTTATAGCTTTGCATATATCATGTTGTCATACTGTGTTGGCTGGATCTGTTTTGTTGCTTTGGTGGGTGGGTGTTCTATTGAGAGTTGAGGTCCTATACCTGGGACCTGAGTGACACCTAGGCTAGAGTGGTTCATATTCTTTCCCATTCCATCTCGATCTGGTGCGGGAATATGAAACACGGTTCAGATATGGGTTTCTTCTTGAGAACTCTGTGTTGCAGATTTCCTGCAATGCTAGGGCTATCTGGGAAGCCTGCTAAGTCTGGATGACCTTTAGTATTGACCTTCAGAAACTGAGGTGAATTAGAGGAGGAACTTTTATGGTTATTGTAAACACTGTACCTCCGGGTTAGAAGTGTTTACACTTCTCATAACTGATCCAAGTCTGAGGATCCTTGTTTTAGAACACCACCTGTGAGGGGGTTGGGCTGTTTACAGGTTTGCAGGTACCCTTGACCTCAACATACCCTGTTACTTTGTTTTGATTAAGAGTACTCCATTTTGGAACAGTTCTTGTGATTCTAAACCCTGGACATGTGACTCTTTATTTGAGTCCCCCACCTTGGTTACTGGACCTATAGACCTCCATCTGGATTTCTTGAATATACCTGGACTTATATCAGAGCACCTGATCAGATCCAACTCAGTCACAAACCCTTGCATATCATCTGCATACATCTTCATTGCATCATTTTGACATTTGTTTATTTGTTTTTCAGGGTATCCATCTTCATTTTGGCTTGGTTTTGACCCCATCATCAGTATTGACCTATCTTCATCAGCATCTGCTTCAGCTATCAGCTATCTGCTTCAGTCACCTGCATCATCCAGTCAGTGGCCCATTTTCAGTGTTATCATCAGCACCTGTCTCCACTCATCCTCAACATCATGGCACCTAAAAAGAGTAACATCTCCTACCACTTTTTCCAGCCTGAGCTAGCTGACATCAGGAGGATTCAGACCCTGATCACTCCAGACCATATACCACTGTTCAGGGAACACTATGGAGACATACTTGATGTGGTTATGGATTTGGACCCTTCACAGAGGAGCCTGATTCATACTTGCCTTCAATTTTATGATCCCCCACTGAGGTGTTTCACTTTTCAGGACTTTCAGCTGGGCCCTTTATTGGAAGAATACTCATCATTGGTTGGTATACCTATCAGGGGTGGAGTCCCTTTCAACCCTGAGATGGTCTTTCCTGGTAATGAAGAGGTAGCAAAGGCATTGCATCTGGAACCAGTTCTGATTGGGCAGCATATGACTACTAAGGCTGGAATCTCTGGCCTGCATCTGGATTTCTTAATCTCTCAAGCTACCCTGAAAGCTTCTTTGGGAGAGTGGAAAGCAGTCTGTGCTTGTAAACACCCCAAATTTGCCCTCACCCATTCATACCATGGCTTGTGATCATTCTCATATGCATAAACACAAACATATCATCTCATATCTCACTTTTGTTTCACTGCATAGTTTCTAAGGCATCTGCACCTAGGGTTTGTGATCTGAGCAATCCCAAAGCATCTTGAGCCATTCCAAAGGCCACTAATCAACTCAAAGGGGTCCATGTGTATACTTATATTATTCTCCATCTTTTCAAAGTCAAAAATGCAGAGGAATCACAAGAACTAGGGTTTGAGTGGATGCAGAGCCAGGATGAACTGCACAGTTGACCTAAAATTAGGGTTTTGGTTTCAGAGGCCATGACTCCAATTTTTTTGGTCATTCTTGTTTCCATTGATCTCTATATGGTATAAGGAGTATGCATATCAATTTTCATGAAGAAATTCCATGGGGAAGTCATCTGATCAAGGGTTGACTTTTCAGACAAGTCAGTGTAAAATCAGGGCATCTGAGGCCCCCAATGACCCAACCAATGGGTGATCTTCATCATTTTGAGTGTATATGATCTTTATTTGATCATGGAAGAAGGTGGAAGTTCATAGAAATCAAGAATTTAGGGTTTTTGCAAATGTTGACTTTTTGGGCATAGTTGACTTTTCAAGAATGCATCATTTTAGGTCATTTTTCAAGCCATGATTCTTGATCCAAAAATGCTTCAAATGGAAAAACTTTGGTCATGAAAGTTGTAGATCTCATCTTTCCCTTTTCAAAAAGTACAAGAACATGATCAAACTCTTCTTGGATCAAAAGTTATGGCAATGCAAAGTTGGCAAAAATCACTTATTTTCAAGATATGCACCAAGTGTGAAAATTGCAAAATCATGTGCTAAGTCAAATTGCAACTTCTAATTCATTTCAAACCAGCACATAAACATTCTCTAAGGCCCAAAATCAGATTTGAACCAAAGATCACATGTGCTTAGTTCATGTAACAAGGCATTTTTCATGAAAATCCATAAAGTAACCAAGTTGCAAAACTCATGATCATGCTCCCTCCTACTTGCAGCCTTGGATGCTGAGCTTTGCTAGCCTCTCACCTCACCTTGCTGCGCCAGCCCATGCCCATGTACTTGCCTAGATCATGAGCCATGCTTCTCTTACACATTATTTGACTTTTTGCAAAAGTTGCCTTACCAATCAATAAAGGGCATGTCTTGTCAACTGACCAATGAGAGAGAATTATGTGGACAGTTTGCAAGCTAAACATAACACAAGGCAAGGCTGAAACATTGGACACACTCACATTCACAAAAACCTTCCATTTTGCATAAGCTTTCGAATTTCTCTATACAGCCTGCAAACACTCAAACCTTTTCCTCCATTCAACTCACCCTGCCTCATAGATCACAAAACACCAAGAACACAAGCCTGAAACAGCCAAGAGATCCCACTGCCATTTCTCACTTCAGTTTGCAGTTCCATTCGAATCTTCCATCCTAGCTCACAAACAACCAAACAAACCTTGCAAAGCTTCTCCATACATCATTTGGACCTAAAACCATCATTCACAATGACCTGAAAGAGCCAGAACCTCCATTGCCATTTCTGATCAAGCTTGAGCAGAAGCTTTCGAAACTCATTATCCAGCCAGCACAAACTCATTTTGAGCACTCAAACATCTTTGGGGGATCAAGTGGAGTGGTTTGCACAAGGAAAAGTGGCCAGAAAGTCCTCAAGTTGAAAGCTCCAAATCTCAGGTAGCTCGAAAATAATTTTTCCAGAAATCATTTTTCTTGTTACAAACTTGTTCTTCATGTCTTGCTGATCATTCTGGTACCATTGGTTTTGAAAATGGTTTCGAAATGAGCATTTAATTTGTGTCTGAAGCTTGCGTGACCTAGTTTTCTTTTTCTTCGATTCAGCTCATTTAGGAAATATAAATGTGTTTTAGGATGGGGGTTTGATTCGTGAGGATGTGAGGATCATTTCCCAGTTCTTGTTTTTCATTTTTGATGCGTTTTGAGGGATTTGGGTAGTTTTCAGGTGAGAGCTGGCCGGAGAAGACGGCCGGAAGTCTTCTCCGGCCACCTGAGAGTCATTTGTGCCCTAATCACGTAGTTAATGTTAGTTTGAATTTGAGCCCTCAGATGCGTTGAACAAGTTGACTTCCCGTGCGCATAAAGGGTCCAGATGTGGTCATTAAACCCTAATCACTTTAATTAGTTTAATTAATTGAATTTAGTCAGTTTAAACGTGGGCCACTGGATTTGGCGCGTGGTCAATGGTCCCCTTTCCAGATTGAATCTCAACCCTTCATGCTGCATACTTTCATTTTATTTAATTTTTATTCATTTTCTTTCCATTTATTTTGCATAATTATTTTAAAATAGTTAAAAATCCTTAAAAATTATGAAACTTTTTTCTTAAAGTTTTAATAATTTTTAAGACCCAAAAATATTTTTATTTTATTTTTTATCATTAAAAAGGTATTTTTAAATATTTAAAAGATTATTTTTAATTGATTAATGAGAATTAATTAATTAAAAATACTTTTAGGTATTTAAAAATTACAAAAAAATTCATGAAATGTTCTAGGACATTTAGAAACATTGTCCAACCTTCAAACCAAATTTCTTTTTTGATCTTGATGCATTTTAAGAATTTTTCATTGAATTAAATCATTTTTTATGCATTATTTTGATCATGGGTTCAAAAATTCATTTCTGCCTATCTAGGAAGAGTTGGACATTGGTTCTTCTTGCATTGTGTTATGTTTAGCATGTATTTTCAAGGATTAAATGGCCATGATTTGATCTTGCATTTTCTAATTGTTTGGCATTTCTTTTGTTAAGCACCCTAAAAAACCCTAATAACTTAGGAAAATCATATCTTGAGTTTGGTTGAGAGTTGAGAGTCCCCCTTTGGACACTGGTTCATTATAGGTTTAGGGTTTCTTTGGGTGCCATTTTCCATTTTTTATCTTAGGGTTTGCTTCTGTTTTGGGTTTTTGTTTGATGTTTGATTCATAAACCCTAATTTGGGCTTTCTTTTGCATCCTTCTTGCATTCTCTTGCATAACATGACTTGTCTTTGCATTTTGTGCATTCTTGTGATCCATTTGACATCTTAAGACATTTAGAAAGCATGTTTGGTCATTGCATTGCATATTTGCCATGTCATTTGTCTTGTATGATTCATAACTTTTCATGCTTGTTCATGCTCCATAGCTTGCATCATTTGCATTCATGATCTTGTATGAACATCCCCATTGTCTTGCCTCATGTTTGCAGCACCTCATAACATCATAATCATCATCAACATGCTTCTGGTTTTGCTTAGCATCATATCATTTCATCTCACCTTGCATTGCATTGCATTTTCTTTCTAACATTGCAGGTGGTAAGTAAACTTGAGAAGTGGATTTGCCTTCACTTCTCATACCTTTTCTTTTCATCTCTCTTGCATCCATTGCTGCATTTCTATTTGTGTTTGAGATTGAGCTTGCTCATTCTTCTTCCTCCCACTTTCTTTCTTCAAGTGACTTGACTTCTTGAATGAAGCAAGTCACTTTGCTTCTCTTGATCTTATTCATCTGCTTCCTGGTGGTTCCTCTGAAGATTGTTCTTGAAAACCTCACAAACCTTAGGACCAACCAAGCATGATAATGAATTAGGATTTTGATTAGTTCCCCCTCATAGTTTTACCTTTGTGTCTCTCTTTGAGTCTTCTCTCCTCACCTCATAATCAGGGACTAAACCCTAAAGGCTTTAAGACTTTGTGCTTAGGGTTATGCCTGCATCCTTCTCTTAGGATGGAGTGTATAACTTTAATCCTAAGTATTAAACCCTTAAGGTGTTTAAATCTCTTAATCAATTCACTTAATAACTATCAAGACATCACACTTGTAACTTGGGCCTTGCATTAGGGTTCTAATTCTTCCTTAAGTGGTTAAGAAGGACTAACCCTAGTGTTAATGGACAAGTCCCCCTCAAGTTGTCTTACAAACCATAAAATTCACTTCATCATCATACCATTAAATAAAATCCACCTAATCAGAGGCTTGTTTTGTCATGGGTTTAATCCCTAATCATGGATTAAGTTGAGGAGCTTTCCTCAGCTTAAACACTCTCATCTATTATCCTTCTTTTAGGATAGTGTAATGGGTCTGTTTAATCCTTGATTATGGCTTAATCTCATTACTCAACACTAAACAAAAACAACAAAAACATCTAAATAATCACAAGTAGGTTAATGATCTTAATCCTACATCAAAGGTGATTAAGTGTGAGAATCTGACTTCACACTTAAGGTATTCTCATTACCCCTAATCAGAGGGAAGATGTGATGAGTTTACTAACCCATTGGTTTAGGCTTAAGCTCATTAACTTATGACAAAATCCAAAAAAGCAATAAAAGACTGAAAACTCAAAAACAAACAATAATCGTCTCCTTCGGGATTCTTTTCTCACCTCATTCACTCACAAACGAGAACTTGCTTCTTCCGTCTAATGCAAGACAGTTTGCACCTGAGCCAGACAGGTCATACACTTGAGCATAGGCAAGCAAGCAGTTCATCAAGTCAATTCACCTTTCAGTCTCTTTGGGTCGAACTACGGTGTTCTGACTTCCTCATTGCACGAGAGGATACGTAGGCATAACTTAACGGTTATCGAACAAAAGTCTCTGTATATTCCCCCTCTTTCCAGCATCTTTCTCTTAGCCTCATTATCATGAGCAATTCATTCTCATTCTTACACTGACACATCATTATACACTTCACTTCTCTTACACTGACGCCTGTACATCCTTTTCCAGCTATTATACACAAAAATGCACTGACACTACCCCTTTGAAACACAAATCTTTTAAGCGTGGATCCCGTCGAGTACGGCGGACAATCTGGGTGCTAATACCTTCCCAGGTTGTAACCAACCCCCTTTCTCAGTCTCTCTGGTTCGCAACCGTCTTATCCATGTCTTTCTAGGTCTATGCAGCATTGCCTTTCCTCCGGGATAAAAATGCCTAGCTGGCGACTCTATTCATCTCCAGTGAGTTCACTGCTGTGTGTTCTCATTGTCCCTCTCGCCGACCGTTCGCGTCTGTACCTTTATTAGGAACCTCACAGAATGCCCAGCTGATCCTGTGACTGAAGCACTTCTCAAGGAAGTTCAGGAGGATGAGTTTGGTCTTGGTGTCTGACTTTTGCTTGTTGTTGCTTTCATTTTATGTACTTTTATGTTGTATTTTTGACCCCTCAGAGGGCTTGTATTTGTAAACAAACTATGTATCAGTTACTTTTTGTAATATATGTATCAGTTTGTTCCATCTGAGTTTCCTTCAAAGCAACATCAACAGCATCTTCAAGGGGTCTGGAAAGGTCAAAACCAAGTGCCAAGCCAGATACCCTGGAAACAAATAAGCATACTGCATTGCATACTGACCTTTGTCTGTTTTGTAGGTTTGTTTCGTTTGTCGCTAACTCTGTTGTGATTTCAGGAACTATTGCTCGACGCCGGGTATTTCCCCTCAACCGTCCACACCGATATCCAACCCGTAACAACCTTCCGGGCATACAAATGGATCAGGTACAACAGGACCTTGCAGAGGTCAGAAACCAAATGGCAAACGAAAGATTGGAAATGAGAACCCAGATGACGCAGTTTATGGAAGTGATGAACAACATGGCTCAGAGCCAAGAAAGATTGAGAGCAATGGTGGAAAGGCAGAATCAAGAAGATCCCCATATAGGGACTGCTGGCACAAGCAACAATGAGAGGGTCCAACCTCATGTCAACCCCCCTGTATTTGGCCCCCACCTTCAGCCAGAGATCAACGTCCCTGCCAATGTACAAGGGACTGCCACTGCAGGCAGAGTGCTGCAAGAAGACCCCCAAGAGGATCAGTTCACAGTAATGGGTGCTGGGGAGGAAGCTTATGACAGAAGGCTGGATGAGATAGCTGAGAAATTAAGATCCTTGGAGTCTCAAAACTCTTTGGGTTTTGATGTTATGGACATGGGCTTGGTAGACGGGGTCAGGATTCCCCATAAGTTTAAGCCTCCTTGTTTTGAAAAATACAACGGGACTTCATGCCCCCGGACCCACTTACAATCCTTTCTGGGGAGGCTGAAGGCCTATACCATGGACGAGAAGCTCTGGATGTTTTATTTTGAGGACAGCTTGACGGGAGCTTCAAGAGAATGGTACTCTCATCTGACAAGAGCAACAATCAGGTGTTGGAAGGACCTGGCAGAGGCCTTTATCAGACAGTATCAGTACAACTTAGATATGGCACCCAACAGGACCCTCCTAATGGGAATGTCACAGTCATCAAGAGAAAGTTTCCGAGAGTATGCCCAGAGATGGAGGCAATTGGCTGCTGCTGTTCAGCCACCTATGTCAGAGAGGGAGATGGCAGATATGTTTATGAACACCCTCCAAGGAACATACATTGACAGGCTAGCTGCTTTCTCTTCCACTAGCTTTGCAGATGTTGTCATAGCTGGAGAGAGAATTGAGAGCCTATTAAAGATGGGCAAGATTTTTGACAACGGTGCCAACTCGTCCAGCAATGCAAGGAAACCTTTTGTAGGCGCAAGAAGAACTGGTGAGACCAATGCTATCCACACCAGCAGGGGCAGACCCCAATATGTTCACAGGTCTGTGGCAGCAGTCACCATTCCCGCTCCAGCTCACCCACAACCAACTTATCAACCACCGCAACAAAATTATCAGCAACAACCTCAGTACCAACAACAAGCTCAGTATCCTCCGAGAAACTACAACAACACCACCAACAACAATCAGCAAAGACCGTTCCAACAGAGACCTTCTCAGGCCAATAGGGTGATCGATCCGATCCCTATGCCCTATGCAACATTATTGCCACAACTCCTGAAACTCAACCTAGTTGAGCTAAGGACGTTGGCACCTCTAGATCCTAATAGTCTACCCATAAATTATGACTCCAACGCCAGATGCGCTTTTCATTCAAATGTGCCTGGCCACAGTACAGAAAAGTGCAGAGCTTTGCACATGAAGGTACAAGACTTGGTGGACTCTAAGGCTCTGAATTTTGCACCACCACCAAATATTAACAAAAACCCTATGCCGCACCATGGAGGTCCCAGAATCAATGCTATTGAAGAAGACAAGCCGTCTTATTTAATAACCAGTGTGGGTCAGATTCGGACACCGTTGGTAGAGATTAAAGCTCAACTCCTCGAATGTCAAATGTTCCTTGGATGTGAGTTAGGGTGTGCTTACTGTAACATTTCAGTGAATGGTTGTGATAACTTGAGGGATGGCATAGATGGTCTCATCCAGAGCGGCCTGCTTCAAATTACAACATCAATTCCAACAAATCCGGCAATCTCATCAGCAACAATTCCAGTATCTCCTACAGCTGCAACAACCATTGTTCCCGACAACTCTTCAGCTTCATCAACAAATGCTTCATCTGTTATCTCAACTGACCAGATATCAACCGACATTCCTTCTACAACTTCAGCACCACTTCATTCAGAAACTCCTACAACAACAACACACATCCTTCCAGCAATGTCTCCTACAACATCAGCAGCAAACAATGCAAATGTATCCACAGTTACGATTTATTATGATCCTGAAGATGATTTTGCTTACAACTTACAAAGTGCTACTCCCATCAGAGCACCAGTCACGATATACTACGATCCACAGACTATCACAGTCCCTTCTGCAGCTGCCATCAGCCCGGTCACCATCACGGTGCCTGGACCAGTACCTTATGAAAGCAGTAATGCCATCCCCTAGCATTACGGCTCTGATCTATACTGCGGAGGACAGAAAATCACTCTTGAATCATCAACCCCTGCACCACAAATAGACAATGTGGGAGGAGGCAGAGGCTTCACTTGAAGCGGACGTCTCTTTGCTCCACAAACTCAAAGATCCACTGCCGAAGCAGAAGCTGCTGCCAAGGCAAAAGGGAAAAGCTTGGTGCAGGAAGAGCAGATTGTTAAGGAAGCTTTGAAAACACCCTTTGATCAAGAAGTTGATGAGTTCATGAGAATCATCAAGAAGAGCGATTACAAAATAGTGGATCAGCTTCACCAGACGCCTTCCAAGATCTCTATTCTATCATTGCTTATGTGCTCCGAAGCTCATCGGAACGCACTACTAAAAGTCTTGCACGCAGCTTATGTGCCTGAAGAGATCACCGTCAATCAGTTGGAAGCTGTGGTTGGGAATGTTAATGCTAGTCATGGACTAGGGTTCACCAACACTGATTTGACTACGGAAGGCCGCAATCATAACAAGGCTTTGCACATCACCATGGAATGTAAAGGTGCAGTTCTTTCCCATGTGCTGGTAGACACAGGGTCATCCCTCAACGTCTTACCTAAAAAAGCCCTTGTGAAGCTAGAGTATGACGGATTGGCATTACGGCCCAGTAACCTGGTAGTAAGAGCCTTTGATGGTTCTAAGAGATCGGTTCTGGGCGAGATTGAGTTGCCCATAACGATTGGCCCACAAACTTTCAAAACGACCTTCTACGTGATGGATATACAGCCTGCCTACAGCTGTCTATTGGGTAGGCCATGGATTCACGCCGCTGGCACCGTGACCTCAACCCTTCACCAGAAGTTAAAATTCGAGTGGGAGGGTCAATTCGTTACTATCTATGGAGAGGAGGATATTTTTGTCAGCCACCTGGCTACCTATAAATACATTGAGATGGATGGGGAGATCCACGAAACAATGAGTCAAGGGTTTGAGGCCTGAACATAAATGAAACATCTGCTGTACCTGGAACCTCAATGACATCATACCAACAAGCCCGAAAGGTTGTTGAAGAAGGAACTGCCCAAGGCTGGGGCAAACTGTTACCTGTGGAGAAGAAAGAGGATAGATTTTGGTTGGGTTACAAACCAACTCAACAAGATCAAGCAGAGGCTGCTAAGGAGCCCAACTTTGTTAGTGGGGGAATGCTCACCCCTGATGCTGTCAACAATTTGGAAGACGAGGATGAAAGCGACCGCAACCTGGAGAGTTGGATCCGTCCAAAGATCCCGGGGAGCAGTATCTCGAACTGGTCTTCCCAGGAAATTATAAGAGTTACTCATGCAGAGTAATTATTATTTCCTGTATTTTTATAGCATGCATCAAAGTCTTGCATCTTGCCCAAGATGATAAGACTCATTTTGTAATCGGGCCATCTGTACTTTTTGTGCAACAAGATTAATCAATGAAATATCAGACATCTTTTTGCAAATGAGTCTTTTTTCTTTTCCGTTCACTGTTTTTCCATTTTTCTTTTTGTACAAAAAATAAATGGCGATGTTTTCAAAATGACAACTTCATTTCACTTTTCTAAAACAAGATTAAAATCAAATCACTAAAATGAACAAACTGAACCCTTGCAGAGAGTGCCTTCCAGACAGCACCGACAACAGCACGGCTATGACTCCGTATGACTTTGACAATCCGATCAATCAAGCTGATGAAGGGGTTGAAGAAGAATATGAGCTTCCTGAAGAGCTAGCCAGGTTGTTAAGACAAGAGGAAAAGGTTATTACTCCTCACCAAGAGGAGGTTGAGACGATCAATCTTGGTACAGGTGAAGACGTGAAAGAAGTTAAAATCGGGGCCTGCTTACAAGACTCAGTGAAGAGACGACTGATTGACCTGCTTCAAGAATATGTGGACGTGTTTGCTTGGTCTTATCAAGATATGCCAGGGTTGGATACCGACATTGTTGTGCACAAGCTGCCTTTAAGAGAAGAGTGCCCACCAGTTAAACAGAAGCTACGCCGTACTCGCCCAGACATGGCTATGAAAATCAAAGAAGAGGTACAAAAGTAGTGGGACGTCGGGTTCCTTGCTGTAACTAGCTATCCGCCATGGGTTGCTAATATTGTACCCGTGCCTAAGAAAGACGGCAAAGTAAGGATGTGTGTTGACTACCGAGATCTGAATAGAGCCAGCCCGAAAGATGATTTCCCATTACCTCACATTGATGTATTGGTGGATAATACGGCTCAGTTCTCGGTATTCTCCTTCATGGATGGATTTTCAGGATACAATCAGATTAAAATGTCACCTGAAGACATGGAGAAGACAACCTTCATCACACCCTAGGGCACGTTCTGTTACAAGGTAATGCCATTTGGGCTCAAGAATGCCGGTGCGACGTATCAACGGGCTATGGTAACATTATTCCACGATATGATCCATAAAGAAATCGAGTGTTATGTGGATGACATGATTGCCAAGTCCCTCACTGAAGAAGACCACCTGGTAAATCTGCTAAAGTTGTTCAAGCGTCTGAGGAAGTATCAATTGAAGTTGAACCCCAACAAGTACACGTTCGGGGTGCGATCTGGTAAGCTGTTGGGATTTATTGTAAGCGAGAAAGGGATTGAAGTTGACCCTGATAAGGTCAAGGCCATTCAAGAGATGCCTTCACCGAAGACAGAGAAAGAAGTCCGAGGGTTCTTAGGCAGATTGAACTACATCTCAAGGTTCATATCTCACCTTACGGCAACCTGCGAGCCCTTGTTCAAATTGTTGAGAAAAGAACAGACGGTCAGATGGAACGAAGACTGCCAAAGGGCTTTTGACAAAATCAAGGAATACTTACAAGAGCCTCCAATCCTTATGCCTCCAGTTGAAGGAAGACCTCTGATAATGTACTTGACAGTATTAGAAGAGTCAATGGGGTGTGTGCTGGGCCAGCATGACGAGTCTGGTCGAAAAGAGTATGCAATATACTACCTAAGCAAAAAGTTTACCGACTGTGAACAACGTTATTCACTGCTCGAGAAAACTTGCTGTGCTTTAGCGTGGGCTGCTCGCCGACTGAGGCAGTATATGTTGACCCACACTACTTTGTTGATCTCAAAGATGGACCCAGTTAAGTACATATTTGAGAAGCCACCTCTTACCGGACGGGTTGCAAGATGGCAAATGATTCTTACAGAATATGACATCCAAAACACATCTCAGAAAGCCATCAAGGGCAGTGTATTGTCTGAATATCTTGCTGAGCAACCTATTGATGATTACCAGCCTATGAGATTTGACTTCCCTGATGAAGAAATCATGTTCAGAAAAGCAAAAGATCATGAAGAGCCTGTTCACACTAAAGGGCCTGACCCGGAAGAAGAATGGACTATGATGTTTGATGGGGCTGTTAACATGAATGTTCGTGGTGTTGGTGCAGTACTCATTACACCTAAAGGAGTTCACATGCCTTTCTCGGCAAAACTCACTTTCAATTGCACTAACAACGAAGCTGAATACGAAGCTTGCATTATGGGTCTTGAGGAAGCCATTGACCTCAGGATCAAGACGTTGACTGTATTCGGAGATTCAGCTTTGGTAGTCAATCAAACCAACGGCAAATGGTATACACACCAGGATCATCTGATACCTTACAGGGATTATACAAGGAGGTTATTGACTTTCTTTACAACAGTCAAGCATGAGTATATCCCTCGGGACGAGAATCAGTTTGCAGATGCTCTGGCTACCATTTCATCCATGATCAAAGTTCATGCTGCCAACTTTGTACCTCAAATTTCAGTGTCCAGACTTGACAGACCAGCATATGTGTTCGCAGCGGACATTGTCAAAGATGACAAGCCTTGGTTCCATGACATTAAGTGCTTCTTGGAGGATCAAACGTACCCACCTGGGGCATCTTCCAATGATAAGAAGACTTTGAGAAGGCTTGCTGGTAGTTTCTTCCTGAACACTGATGGTTCCCTGTACAAGAGAAACTTTGATATGGTACTCCTCAGATGCGTCGACAGGACAGAATCAGATCTGCTAATGCATGAAGTGCACGAAGGATCCTTTGGTACCCATGCAGGAGGGCATGCCATGGCTAAAAAGTTGCTAAGATCAGGATATTACTGGATCACAATGGATGCAGACTGTTGTGCTTATGCCAGAAAGTGCCACAAATGCCAGATCTATGCAGATAAGGTGCATGTGCCTCCCAATCCTTTGAACATAATGTCTTCACCCTGGCCCTTTGCTATGTGGGGCATTGATATGATTGGCAAGATTGAGCCAACTGCTTCAAATGGCCACAGATTCATCTTGGTCGCCATTGATTATTTCACCAAGTGGGTTGAAGCAGCATCTTATGCAAATGTCACAAGACAAGTGGTAGCCAGATTTCTGAAAAGAGATATCATCTGTCGATACAGAGTTCCCGAGCGAATCATTACTGATAATGGTTCCAACTTGAACAACAAAATGATGGCAGAGTTATGTCGGGACTTCAAGATTCAGCATCATAATTCTTCTCCTTACAGGCCAAAGATGAATGGCGCTGTTGAGGCAGCAAATAAAAATGTCAAGAAGATTGTGCAGAAGATGGTAGTCACTTACAAAGACTGGCATGAAATGCTACCATTTGCCTTGCATGGGTACCGCACGTCAATCAGAACCTCCACTGGGGCAACGCCGTATCAACTTGTGTATGGTATGGAAGCAGTCCTACCTGTTGAAGTTGAACTACCCTCCTTGCGGGTGCTGATGGATGTCAAGCTAAACGAAGCAGAATGGGTTAGGTCCCGATACGAACAACTGAGTCTGATTGAAGGGAAAAGATTGGCCGCAATCTGCCATGGGCAGTTATATCAGAAGAGAATGAAGAAAGCCTTCGATCAGAAAGTCAGGCACCGAGAGTACCAAGTAGGGGATCTTGTGCTGAAAAGAATCCTCCCTCCTCATACAGACCACAGGGGCAAGTGGACCCCAAACTATGAAGGACCATTTGTAGTAAAGAAAGTTTTCTCTGGTGGGGCACTGATGCTCAGCACCATGGATGGTGAAGATTTCCCGTCCCCTGTAAATTCAGATGCAGTTAAAAAATACTTCGCATGAAAATGACGTGCTGGACATAAAAACAGAATGTAAGTCCAGGCAAAAATAGGGCATCCCGGCGAGTCAAAAACAGAATAAAAGACTCGAGCAAAAGTAAGGGAAAATAAACAAAAATGTACACCCGCTGAGTTGAAAAGCCCCATCGGACAACTCAGGCAAAAATGGGTATCCCGATGGATTGAAAACCCGAAAGGGCGATTCATGCAAAATAAGGGAATAAGCGAACAACTGCATTCGGAATTCGTCTGTATCACTCACAACTTGGTAAGCTTCGGATGGATCAAGCTTCAATCAGAATCAGCCTTCTTCAGAAAGCAAGACGAGAAGAACGTCAAATGTCATACGAGTCATAGCAAAGGGAAGCTCCTTAAAGCGTCGTCAACATTGTCAGCATTTTGTTTCTCAATTTGTAACAATCTCCTCATTTTAGGAGATATGTTTCCTTGACTGTATCTTGCCAATTCAGGGCATTTGAATTAATAAAATCATATTTTCAGTCATGTTTCGTCTTGTACATTTTTATTTGCAAAAATGTCTGATATTTTAAGAAAAACTGATTGCATAAATACAGATGCTTATTTTCAAAAATAAAAAACAAGTGCTTGCAGGAAATACACTTACTCTCAGAAGTGTCTAACTCCTATGACGGAATCCAGTAAAGGATACCTCGGGATTACTTGTGCGTTTCTCTATCTTTTCAGGATAGCAGGTATCCAAAGCACAACAGGAGGCATGTAAGCTTTGTCCCAGCAAGCTGGCAAATCAACGCTCAATCTCAGCACCCGAGGTGTTTTCCCCCCAGCTGAGTTGCCATTTGTTACTATTCCCCAGCCGAGGTACCAATCATTCTTCCTCAGCCAAGTACAAAAGTCAGGGAACCACTTCCCCACAGAATTTTCAGCCTCTAACCAGAAGAGCGACGCATGAGGGAATCACAACAGAGTGAAGAAGGCTTCTACAAACCCCAGCTGGGTCTCTCATTATCAGGATGGGTCTACCAGTGGCCTATTTCCCCAAGCAAATACGTCTCATCAGATCTACCAATGATCTCATCCCCAGCTGGGATGTCCATTTCAAAACAGATCGACCAAAGATCTTCACAGCATCGGGATCCGAATCCCGAATTGGTATCCTTGCATAATCATAGCATTCGCATCATAATCACCCACAAAGCGTAGCATTCCGTCTAGTACGGAGCATTACGGCAAAAATCACACATATAGCATAATCATAAGCCATGTTCTGAATCAAACACTTGTGAATAATGACAATCCATCAACATACAGAAAACTCCCACTAAATTCCCCAGCGGAGATTCCCCAGCAAAAGCAGTTGCCTCACATTCACAAACATCAGTACATACCCCTTGTGGCACCCGTCCGTGTCGTATCCCCATCAGGAAGCCAAAGACATCCTTTTTGCACTCACATATCCCTGACAGTCGTCCGTGTCTTTCTCCCCAATACAATAACCTAAACACCTTGTGTATCAGATACCCGTTTATACTACACTCTTCTCTTCTTGACACTCGTCCGTGTCACTCTCTCCAGCAGATAAACACTCATCTATACACCACTCACACTTATACAGGTGCTCGTCCGTATCTTGTATACACCATGTATATCCCCACAGATTCGACACTCGTCCGTGTTCTTTGTTAACCAGTTGGTACTAGTCCGTACCATCATCTCAGAACACGCGTCCAGCGTTTGTTTCTACCTGATACTCGTCTGTATCATATTCTTAAGGATGCTCGTCCGCATCTTTAATCCATACACGCGTCAAACACTTTTGTCTTCTCGAATATAGACACTCGTCTGTGTTTACTATTCCCCAGAAGAGTCCTCTCAGATTCAACACTCGTCCGTGTTCTCTGTTAACCCGTTGATACCCGTCCGTATCATCATCTCTGAACACGTGTCAGTATTTGTTTCTACCCGATACTCGTCCGTATCGTAGTCTTGGGGATGCTCGTCCGCATCTTTAATCTATACACAGACATCTAAACACTTATACCTTTTGTTTCTTGGATATAAACACTCGTCCGTGTTTACTATTCCCCAGTAGATCGCTACCAAAGCATTTTTTTCTTTTTTTATCTGACATTCGTCCTGTGTCATGATAAACCTTGAGAGCAGCCGTACCCTGCTAGGTGGTCGTCCTCCACCTCTTGATGGTCTTCCTCCATCATGCTCATCCGATGGCCGTCCCCATCGTTGATATTTAGCAGCCATCCCCTTCTAGGTGGTCGTCCTCCACCTTTTGAAGATCGTCCTTCATCATTTTATCCAATGGCCGTCCCCATTGTTGATTTTGGTTATCTGACATTCGTCCTATGTCAAGACAAACCTTGAGAGCAGCCGTCCCCTGCTAGGTGGTCGTCCTCCACCTCTTGATGGTCGTCCTCCATCATGCTCATCCGATGGCCGTCCCCATCGTTGACCTTTTATCCGGCATTCGTCCTATGTCGCGATATTTTTTCAGCAGCCGTACCCTGCCAGGTGGTCGTCCTCCACCTTAGATGACCGTCCCTTATCTTATACCCAACAGAGCAGCCATCCCCTGCTAGGTGATCGTCCTTCACCTTTGATGACCGTACCTCATCATCTGTTTATTTCATTTATTCTTTAACCCGATGGCCGTCCCCGTCGTGGTCCCTTTTCCTTTTTAGCCCGATGGCCGTCCCCATCGTTGGTTACTTTACTTTATGAACTTGATGGCCGTCCCCGTCATGTTTCATTAATCCCCAGAGAATTTTACAGCTTTACTTGATGTTCGTCCCCATCATAATTCCTTTCATCCTCAGCATGTCGGCCGTCCCCGTCACTGCTTTATTTTCCACACTTTTCAACATGTCGGCCGTCCCCGTCATGACTCTTTACCCAGCAGTCGTCCTCTGCTCGACGGTCGTCCCCCGTCGCCCACACTTTACAATATACTTTACTTTCTTTTACAATCTATAACCCTTTTCTTCTTCATTTCTGTGAGTGCAAATTTTGGACTGTCTTTGGTATTCAACCACAAGTTATCTTGTTGGCCTGTTAAGCCGTTGCCTACATCCTGCACAGCTAACTCATGTTTGAATAGGGGCAGCTGTAAACAACCCAAATTTTCCCTCACACCATGGCTTGTGATCATTTCATATGCATAAACTCAGTCATAGCATCTCATATCACAGTTTTGATTCACTGCATAGATTCAAAGTCATCTGCATCTAGGGTTTGTGATCTGAGCAATCCAAGAACTTCTTGAGCAACTCCAAAGGTCATCAATCACTTAAAAGGGATCCACATGTGTTCAAGAATCATATTATATCCTCTCAAAGCCAAGAATGCCAAATAATCACAAGAACTGGGATTGGTATGGAAGCAGAGCCAGGCTTGACTGCACAGATGACCTGAAATTAGGGTTTTGGTTTCAGAGGCCATAACTTCAAATTTTTTGGTCATTCTTGTTTCCATTGGTCACTATATGGTATAGGGAGTGTGCATATCAATTTTCATGAATAAATTCCATGGGGAAGTCATCTAATCAAGAGTTGACTTTTCAGACAAGTCAATGCAAAATTAGGGCATCTAAGGTCCCCAATGACCCAACCAAGGGGTGATCTTCATCATTTTGAGTGTATATGATCTTTATTTGATCATGGAAGAAGTTTGAAGTTCACCAAAATTCAAGAATTTGAAGTTTTGCAAAGTTGACTTTTTTGGGCAAGGTTGACTTTTAATGAAATGTCATTTTATGCAACTTTTTCAACCCTTACTTTTTGATCCAAGAATGCTCCAAATGGAAAAACTTTGGTCATGAAAGTTGTAGATTAGATCTTTCCCTTTTCAAAAAGTACAAGAACATGACCTAATTCATTTTGGATCAAAAGTTATGGTGCATCAAAGTTGGCTAAAATCACTAAATTTCAAGTTATGCACCAAATGGGAAATTTGAAAAAATCTTGTACCAAAGGCATTTGTGACTTCTAATTGATGTCTAATCCTTATACCAACATAACACAAGTCCTAAAGTTCAGATTGAACCAAAGATGTCACATGCTTTATGGTGTTTTGAACAAGATCTTTCCATGAGAACTAAAAGGAACCAAGTTGCAAAAACCATCATAACACTTCATCCACTTGCTGCCTAGCCTGCTGACCAATCCTAGCCTTTCTCCCTCACCTTGCTGCGCAGCCCACACCCTTTGTACTTGGCTGAAACATGACCCATGCCTCTCTTACAAGAAGTTGACATTTTGGCAAAAGCTACTACACCTATCAAAAAAGGGCAGGTCACATCCTCTGACCAATGACATTTGTTTATACAAAGAAAATGCAAGCCAAACAACATAACACAAGAGCCTGAAACCAGCAAGATCATCACTTCCTCATTTTCACTCTCAAGAGCAAAACCTTTCGAAACTCATCATACAAGCCACAAACATATAAACAAACTTCACAGACCTTCTCAACTCATCATCCTGATCACAAAGAACCCCTCACCATTGCCAGAAACAGCCTGAATCCAAAACACGATTGTAAACACCCCAAATTTGCTCTCACTCATTCACACCATGGCTTGTGATAATTTCATATGCATAAACACAAGCATATCATCTCATATCCCATTTTTTATTCACTGCATAGTTTCTAAGTCATCTGCATCTAGGGTTTGTGACCTGAGCAATCCAAGAGCCTCCTGGGCCACCCCAAAGGCAAACAATCACTTCAAAGGGGTCCATATGTGTTCTTGTATCATATTACATCCTCTCAAAGTCAAAAATTCCAAAGAATCACAAGAACTGGGTTTGGAATGGGTGCAGGGCCAAGTTTGACTGCACAGTTGACCTAAAATTAGGGTTTTGGTTTCAGAGGCCATGACTTCAAATTTTTTGGTCATTCTTGTTTCTATTGGTCTCTATATGGTATAGGGAGTATGCATATCAATTTTCATGAAGAAATTCCATGGGGAAGTCATATGATCAAGGGTTGACTTTCTGAACAAGTCAGTGTAAAATCAGGGCATCTGAGGCCCCCAATGACCCAACCAATGGGTGATCTTCATCATTTTGAGTGTATATGGTCTTTATTTGATCATGGAAGAAGGTTGAAGTTCACAAAAATCAAGAATTTGGAGTTTTTGCAAATGTTGACTTTTTGGGCATAGTTGACTTTTCAAGAATGCTTCATTTTAGGTCATTTTTCAAGCCTTGATTCTTGATCCAAAAATGCTTCAAATGGAAAAACCTTGGTCATGAAAGTTGTAGATTACATCTTTCCCTTTTCAAAAAGTACAAGAACATGATCAAACTCTTCTTGGATCAAAAGTTATGGTGTGACAAAGTTGGCAAAAATCATTGATTTTCAAGATGTGCACCAAATGAGAATTTTGCAAAATCATGAACTAATGCCATTTGTAACTTCTAGTTCACTTCAAACCATTACACAAACACTCCATAGGCCCTAAAAATCAGAATTGGACCAAGGTTCCACATGGTTATGGTTTGTGTAACAAGGCTTTTTCCATGAAATGCCAAAAGGTAACAACTTGCAAAACTCATGATCACTCTTCACCAACTAGTTACCTTGGCTGCTGGACCTTCCCAACATCACACACACATCATGCTGCGCCAGCCCTAGCCTTTGTACCAAGCTAGAACCAAGCCCATGCTTCTCTTACAAAAAAGTTGACTTTTGGCAAAAGCAAACATCCCAATCACCACAGGCCATGTCACATCCTCTGGCCACTTGCAATTGTTTATTCTATCCTTTGGCAAGCTAAACATAACAGGAGGCCAGGCTGAAACACTCCACAACATCACATTCACAAAAACTCACCATTTTGCAAAACCCTTCGAATTGCTCTGCCCAGCACACAAACATCCAAACTATTTCCACACTTCAACTCACCATGCCTCATTGAGCCCAAAGCATCAAGAACACAAGCCTGAATCAAGCCACAACATCACTTCACCATTTTCACCCCAAGCTGCAGTTTCCTTCGAAACACCTTCCACAGCTCACAAACATCCAAACAAACACCACAAACCTTCTTAAAACATCACCCTGATCATAAAGGATCACCTACACTGGCCTGAAACTGCCTGAATCACCATTGCCATTTTCAACTGAGCTTGAGCAGAAGCTGTTCATTCTCTTCACACAGCCAACACAAACTTCCCCAAAGCATTCAAACATCATCAAGAGGTCCTAAGGAGTGGATTGCACAAGGAGAAGGGGTCTGAAAGTTGCTGGAGTGAAAGCTTCGAATCTCAGGTAGCTCAAGAAATATTTTTCCAGAAATCATTTTTTATGTTCTAAATTTGTTCTCCATGCTTCACTGAGTATCCTGATGCTTTTAGTTTTTGAAATGGTGATGAAATGAGAATGTAATGGCTCTCTGAAACTCTGTGACCTAGAAATTAGTTTTGCTCGATTCATGAATTCCAGGAAGAATAAATTTGTTTTGAGTGAGGGTTATGATTCGTGAGTGAGTGGGAAGCATTTCTGTGTTTTTAGATTTTGTTTTAGATACGTTTTAGAGGAGTTTGAGGTTTGGGGTCGCCGGGGAAGATGACCGGAGCTTCCCTCCGGTCATCTGAAAGTTGTTATGCCCTAATCCCTGTAATTAGTGTCATTTGAATATTGGGCGTTGGATGGGGTTGACCTGTTGACTTCGCGCGCAGGTGAAGGGCCCAGATCACTTTGATTAGCCCTAATTCAATTAATTAGATTAATTAATTCGTAATTAGGTTAATTGGCTCAGATGCAACCCCAGCCGTCCAGATGCGCGCTGGTCAACCAATTTAAACCTAGGATTCATCTCATCCCTCCATTCTGATTACTTTCCTTTTATTTTAATTTATTTTCATTTCTTTTTCATTTAACTTGCATAATTTATTAAAAATAGTAAAAAATGTGTAAAAATTATGAAACTTTTTCTCATGGGTTTTAATAATTTTTATGACACAAAAAATATTTTTATTTTATTTTTAGCATTTAAAAACTATTTTTAAATATTTAAAAGATTATTTTTAATTGATTAATGAGAACTAATTTATTAAAAATACTTTTAAGTATCTAAAAATCACCAAAAAATTCATGAAATGTTCTAAGACATTTAGAAACATTGTCCAACCTTCAAAGCAAATTTCTTTTTTGATCTTGATGCATTTTGAGAATTTTTCATTGAATTAAAATCATTTTTGTGCATTATTTTGATCCTAAGTTCAAAAAATCATTTCTGCCTATCTATGAAGAGTTGGACTTTGATTCTTTTTGCATTGCATTGTGTTTAGCATGTAGTTTTTGAGGTAAAATGGCCATGATTTGATTCCTCATTTTCAATTTGTTTGGCATTTCTTTTGTTTAAGAACCCTAAAAACCCTAATATCTTGTAAAATTCATAACTTGAGATTGGTTAAGAGTTGAGACCTCCCCTTTGGACCTTGGTTTAGTATAGGGTTAGGGTTTCTTTGAGTGGTATTTTCCATTTTTTATCCTAGGGTTTGCTTCTGTTCTTGGTTTTTGTTTGTTGTTTGATCCATAAACCCTAATTTGGGCTTCCATATGCATCCATCTTGCATTTGCTTGCATACCTTGACTGGCCATAGCATTTTGTGCATCCATTTGATTCATTTGACATCTTAAGACATATAGAAAGCATGTTTGATCATTGCATATTGCATTTGCCATGTTGTTTGCCATGTATGTTCCATAACTTTTCATGTAAGTTCATGCTCCTTAACTTGCCTCATCTGCATCCATGAACTTGTATGATCATTTCCATGTGCTGCCTCATGTTTGTAGCATCTCATAGCATCATTAGCATCATGTATATGCTTCTGGTTTTGTTTCTCATCATGTCATCTTATCTCATTTGGCTTTGCATTGCATTTCTTTTCTAACATTTCAGGTGGTAAGTTACTTGAGAAGTGAATTTGCCTTCACTTCTCACAATTTCCTTTCATCTCTCTTATGCATCCATGCTGCATTTTATCTTGTGTTTGAGATTGAGCTTGCTCATTCTTTTCCTTCTTACTTTCTTTCCTCAAGTGACTTGACTTCTTGAATGAAGCAAGTTGCTTTGCTTCTCTTTGCTCCATTCATCTGCTTCCTGGTGGTTCCATTGAAGGCTTCTTTTGAAAACCTCACAAACCCTAGGAACAACCAAGCATGACAATGATTAGGGTTTTGATTAGTCTCCCCTCTTAGTTTTACCTTTGTGTCTCTTTTGAGTCTTCTCTTCTCACCTCATAATCAGGGACTAAACCCCTAAGGCTTTAAGGCTTTGTGATTAAGCTTATGCCTGCATCCTTCTATTAGGATGGAGTGTATAACTTTAATCCTAAGTGTTAAACCCTTAATGTGTTTAAATCCTTTAATCAATTCACTTAATAAGTATCAAGACATCATACTTGTAACTTGGGCCTTGCATTAGGGTTCTAATTCTTCCTTAATTGGTTGAGAAAGACTAACCCTAATGTTAATGGACAAGTCCCCCTCAAGTTGTCTTACAAACCATAAAACTCACTTCATCATCATATCATTAAATAAAATCCACTTAATCAAAGGCTTGTTTTGTCATGAGTTTAATCCCTAATCATGGATTAAGTTGAGGAGCTTTCCTCATCTTAAACATTCTCATCTATTATCCTTCTATTAGGATGGTGTAATGAGTCTGTTTAATCCTTGATTATGGCTTAACCTCATTACTTAACACTAAACAAAAACACCAAAAACATCTAAATAATCACAAGTAGGTTAATGATCTTAACCCTACATCAAAGGTGATTAAGTGTGAGAATCTGACTTCACACTTAAGGTATTCTCATTACCCCTAATCAGAGGGAAGATGTGATGAGTTTACTAAATCCATTGGTTTAGGCTTAAGCTCATTAACTTATGACAAACTTTCAAAAGCAATAAAAGACTGAAAACTCAAAAAAACCAACAATAATCGTCTCCTTCGGGATTCTTTTCTCATCACCTTCACTCATAAACGAGAACTTGCTTCTTCCGTCCAATGCAAGACAGTTTGCACCTGAGCCAGACAGGTCATACACTTGAGCATAGGCAAGTAAGCAGTTCACAAGTCAATTCATCTTTCAGTCTCTTTGGGTCGAACTACGGTGTTCTGACTTCCTCATTGCACGAGAGGATACGTAGGCATAACTTAACAGTTATCGAACAAAAGTCTCTGTATATTCCCCCCTCCTTCCAGCTTTATTCTTTTAGCCTCATGATCTTGAGCATACTCTTTTCCTTACACTGACACATCATTTATACACTTCACACTTCCTTTACACTGACACCTGTACATTTTGTTTTCCAGCCCTTTTACACACAAATTGCACTGACACTACCCCTTTAAACGCAAATCTTTTAAGCGTGGATCCCGTCGAGTACGGCGGACAATCTGGGTGCTAATACCTTCCCAGATTGTAACCAACCCCCTTTCTCAGTCTCTCTGGTTCGCAAACCGTCTTATCCACCTTTTTCTAGGTCTATGCAGCATTGCCTTTCCTCCGGGATAAAAATGCCTAGCTGGCGACTCTATTCATCTCCAGTGAGTTCACGGCTGTGTGTTCTCACTGTCCCTCTCGCCGACCGTTCGCGTCTGTACCTTTATCTGGGCCAAATCCCACTTATCGGGAGCGACAGCTTGGCGACTCTGCTGGGGAGACTTATACTGCAACCAGGGCTTCTGGTTCTTTTTGTGGGTTCCTCCTAGCGCTTGTTTGGTTTGTGTTTACTGGGGTGTTATGTGCTTATTTGTGTTTGTATTTTTGTATTTATCTTTGCTTTATGTACAGTTGCTTTACTGCTTTCTTTATTGCTTTTGTATATATCATACTGTCATGCTGCTGGCTGGATCTGGTCTTTGTTTTGGTGGGTGGGTGATTCATTGAGAGTTAAGGTCCTATACCTGGGACCTGAGTGACACCTAGGCTAGAGTGAATCATATTCTTTCCCATTCCATTTCGGTCTGATGCGGGAATATGAAACACGGTTCAGATGTGGGTTTCTTCTTGAGAACTCTGTGTTGCAGATTTCCTGCAATGCTAGGGCTATCTGGGAAGCCTGCTAAGTCTGGATGACCTTTTAGTATTGACCTTCAGAAACTGAGGTGAATTAGAGGAGGAACTGTTATGGTTATTGTAAACACTGTACCTCCGGGTTAGAAGTGTTTACACTTCTCATAACTGATCCAAGTCTGAGGATCCTTGTTCTAGAACACCACCTGTGAGGGGGTTGGGCTGTTTACAGGTTTGCAGGTACCCTGACCTCAGAATACCCTGTTACTTTGATTGTTTAAGAATACTCTAATTTGGGACAGTTCTTGTGATTCTAAAACCCTGGACATGTGGCTCTTTATTTGAGTCCCCCACCTTGGTTACTGGATTTATAGACCTCCATCTGGAATTCTTGAGCACACTTGGACCTATATCAGAGCATTTTGATCAGATCCAGCTCGGTCACAAACCCTTGCATATCATTTGCATACATAATCATTGCATCATATTGACATTTGCTTATTTGTGTTTCAGGGTATCCATCTTCATTTGGTTTTGGTTTTGACCCCATCTTCAGTATTGACCCATCTTCATCAGCACCTGCTTCAGTTATCAGCTATCTACTTCAGCTATCACCTGCACCAGCCAGTCAGTGGCCCTTTTTCTTCAGTGCCATCACCAGCATTTGTCTCAGCATCATGGCTCCTAAAAAGAGCAACATCACCTATCACTTTTTTCAGCCAGAGTTATCAGATATCAGGAGGATTCAGACCCTGATCACTCCGGATCACATACCATTGTTCAGGGAAAGCTATGGAGATATACTAGATATGGTTATGGATCTGGACCCTTCACAGAGAAGCCTGATCCACACCTGCATTCAATTCTATGATCCCCCACTGAGGTGTTTCACTTTCCAAGACTTTCAGTTGGGCCCTCTATTGGAAGAGTACTCATCTTTGGTTGGTATGCCTATCAGGGCTGGAATCCCTTTCAACCCTGAGATGGTATTTCCTAGCAATGGAGAAGTAGCAAAGGCTTTGCATCTGGAACCGGTCCTGGTTGAGCAGCATATGACCTCTAAAGCTGGAATCCCTGGTTTCCATCTGGATTTCTTGATCTCTCAAGCTACCCTGAAAGCTTCTTTAGGAGAGTGGAAGACTGTCTGTGCCTTGCTGGCCTTGAGCACATATGGAATTGTATTGTTTGCAGATGAGCCTCGATTCATTAGCAAGAATGCAATCCATCTGTTCATCCTGAAGAACCCAGTGCCAACTTTATTGGGAGATCTTTACTATTCAGTGCATCAGAGGAATGAAAAGCAGAGGGGAAGATTAGTGAGGTGTTGTGCTCCATTGTTCCACACTTGGCTTCTCAGGCATTTGCCCAGGACAGATGCATTTCTGAACCCTCATCAGCAGAGCAACTGGGCTAAAAGACTCACTGCTCTAACCTCAGTAGATATCAGATGGTGCACTCAAAGCACCAAGGGCAGGGATATCATCACCAGCTGTGGGCATTTTCCCAATGTGCCCCTAATAGGAGTTAAGGGTAGTATCAATTACAATCCTCTGCTGTTCAGAAGGCAACTGGGCTATGCACTGGTCCACACTCCTAGGGCACAGGACTTGGTTGAGACTCTCTATTGTGAGAACAAGATTAATTTGGCTATTGTTAGGCAGGCTGCCTGGGCCTGGGATAATGTTCAAACCAAGGGAGTGACCATCCTAGGAAAGTGCAACAATGTGGAATCAGCACAATATTATGAGTGGTCCCGTGCCAGGGCCCAATTCTCTGGGATGCCCTTTACCATAGAAGACATGCCTGAGTCATCTTCAGCACCACCCCCTGCCACTATCAGTTTGGAGGAGTTTGAGAGCTTGAAGGAAAGAAATGAGAAGCTAACCCAGGCTTTGCAGAAGACCCTCCGGGAGAGGAGTGAAGGTATGAGGGAGATTGAAAGGTTGGAGAAGTTGAGAGTAGATCATCTGACTAAGATTGAGAAGTCTGGGGATTATATCAAGAAGTCTAAGGCCGGAGAACAAATTCTGAAGAATGCTTGCAAGGAAGCCCAGTTCCAGAGAGCAAGGACAGACTCGTATTTGAAGGAGAGTCAAGCCCGGTGGGTCAGGATCACCGAGGCTCGTACCCTGGAAGACAAGAGAGTTCAAGACAGGATGGAGCAACTGGAAGCTAGTACAAAAGAACAACAAGAAGCCCTGGCAGCAGCCCAGAGGGAGATATCAGAACTAAAGATCAAAGCAGGGGTGAAGAGGTCCAAAGACCAAAGTCAGCACAAGAAGCTAGCAGCAGCTGTTACGACCCGGAATCTCCTCATCAGGAATCTCACGGAGCGTCCGGCTGATCCTGTGACCGAAGCACTTCTCAAGGAAGTTCGTGAGGATGAGTTTGGTCTTGGTGTTTGACCATTTGTTTGTAGTTGCTTTCATTCCGTGTATTTTTCATTTTTCTTGTAATGTATTTTGACCCCTCAAAGGGCTTGTAGTTGTAAACAAACTATGTACCATTTTGCTTTTGTAATATATGTGTTAGTTTGTTCCATCTGAGTTCGCTTCGAAAGCAGCATCAACAGCATCTCCAAGGGTCTGGAGGGGTCAAAACTGAAGGCCAAGCCGGATACCTTGAGGACAAATAAGCATACTGCATTGCATGCTAACACTTTTGTTTGTTTTGTAGGTTTTTGTTTTCTTGCCACTAACTCTGTTGTGATGTTCAGGAACTATTGCTAGGCGCCGAGTTTTTCCCCTCAACCGTCCGCACCGTTATCCGACCCGTAGCAACCTTCCGGGCATTCAAATGGATCAGATGCAGCAGGACCTTACTGAGGTCAGAAATCAAATGGCAAATGAAAGGCTAGAGATGAGGAATCAAATGACTCAGTTCATGGAAGTGATGAACAACATGGCTCAGAGCCAGGAAAGACTGAGGGCCATGGTAGAAAGGCGGAATCAAGAAGATCCACATATAGGGACTGCCGGCACCAGCAACAATGAAAGGGTACAACCTCATGTCAACCCTCCGGTATTTGGACCACACCTCCATCCTGAGGTCAATATTCCAGCAAATGTTCAAGGGACTGCCACTGCAGCCAGGGTACTACAAGAAGATCCTCAGGAGGACCAATTCACGGTAATGGGTGCTGGGGAAGAAGCTTATGATAGAAGATTGGATGAGATAGCTGAGAAGTTGAGGTCCTTAGAATCTCAAAACTCTTTGGGCTTCGACGTCATGGATATGGGCTTGGTAGACGGGGTCAGGATTCCCCACAAGTTTAAGCCACCATGCTTTGAAAAGTATAATGGGACTTCCTGTCCCCGAACTCATTTACAATCATTTCTGGGAAGGCTGAAGGCCTATACTATGGATGAGAAGCTCTGGATGTTCTATTTCGAAGACAGCTTGACTGGAGCCTCAAGAGAATGGTACTCTCACCTAACAAGAGCAACTATTAGATGCTGGAAAGATTTGGCAGAAGCCTTCATCAGACAGTATCAGTACAATCTAGACATGGCACCCAACAGGACCCTCCTAATGGGAATGTCACAGTCTTCAAGGGAGAGTTTCCGAGAATATGCCCAGAGATGGAGGCAATTGGCTGCTACTATTCAGCCACCTATGTCTGAAAGGGAAATGGCAGATATGTTCATGAACACCCTTCAGGGGACTTACATTGACAGGCTGGCTGCTTTCTCTTCCACTAGCTTTGCAGATGTTGTCATAGCCGGGGAGAGAATTGAAAGCCTATTGAAGATGGGTAAGATCACAGACAATGGTGCAAGCTCGTCCAGTAGTACAAGAAAGCCTTTTGCAGGCCCGAGAAGAACTGGCGAGACCAATGCCATCCACACCAACAGGGGCAGGCCCCAATATGTTCAAAGGTCAATAGCAGCAGTCACCATTCCTGCTCCAGTTCATTCTCAGCCAGTTTATCAACCTCCGCAGCAAAACTATCAGCAACAACCTCAGTACCACCAACAAAATCAGTATCCTCCAAGAAATTACAACAACAGCAACACCAACAACAACAGTCAGCAAAGGCCATTCCAACAGAGGCCATCTCAAGCTAACAGGGTGATCGATCCGATCCCTATGCCATATGCTACCCTGCTGCCACAACTCCTGAAACTCAACCTAGTTGAGCTAAGGACGCTGGCACCTCCAGATCCCAACAGTCTACCCAGGAACTATGACTCCAATGCTAGGTGTGCTTTTCATTCAAACGCGCCTGGCCACAGTACAGAAAAGTGCAGGGCTCTGCATATGAAGGTGCAAGACCTAGTAGACTCGAAAGCTCTGAATTTCGCACCACCACCCAATGTCAATAAGAATCCTATGCCAAACCACGGTGGTCCTAGAATTAACGCTATTGAAGAAGACAAGCCGTTTTATTTAGTAACCAGTGTGGGACAGATCAGGACACCGTTGGTGGAAATCAAAGCTCAGCTTTTGGAATGTCAAATGTTCCCGGGGTGCGAGTTGGGTTGTGCTTACTGCAATATCTCAGTAAATGGGTGCGATAATTTGAGGAATGGCATAGATGGCCTTATTCAGAGTGGCCAGCTTCAGATCACCACATCATTTCCAACAAATCCAGCAATCTCCTCAGCAACGGTTTCAGAACCTCCTACAACTGCAGCATCCATTGTTCCTGACAATTCTTCACTTTCATCAACAAGTACTTCATCTGTCATTTCAACTGACCAGATGTCAACAAGTGTTCCTTCTACAACTCCAGCACCACTCCATTTCGAAACTCCTACAACAACAACATCCATTCTTCCACCATTGTCTCCTACAACACCAGCAACAAATCATGAAGATGTCTCAACTGTCACCATATTTTATGATCCAGAAAACAACTCTGCCTACAACTCAGAAAGTGCTGCTCCCATCAGAGCACCAGTTACAATTTATTACGATCCACAGACTATCACAGTTCCTTCAACAGCTGCAATTAGTCCAGTCACCATCACGGTGCCTGGACCCATACCTTATGAAAGCAGTAATGCCATTCCCTGGCATTACGGCTCTGACTTGTACTGTGAAGGACAAAGAATCACTTTTGAATCATCAACCCCTGCACTACAAGTAGACAATGTGGGCGGAGGCGGAGGCTTCACTCGAAGCGGACGTCTTTTCGCTCCACAAATTCAGAGACCCACTGCCGAAGCAGAAGCTGCTGCCAAGGCAAAAGGGAAGGGCCCTGTGCAGGAAGATCAAACTGTTAAAGAAGCCTTGAAGACACCCTTCGACCAAGAGGTTGATGAGTTCATGCGAATCATCAAAAAGAGTGATTATAAAATAGTGGATCAGCTTCATCAGACGCCTTCCAAGATCTCAATCCTATCATTGCTTATGTGCTCCGAAGCTCACCGGAATGCACTACTCAAAGTCTTGCACGCAGCTTACGTGCCTGAAGAGATCACTGTCAATCAGCTGGAAGCTGTAGTGGGGAATGTTAATGCTAGTCACGGACTAGGGTTCACCAATACTGATTTGACAACGGAAGGCCGCAACCATAACAAAGCCTTGCACATAACCATGGAATGCAAAGGTGCTGTCCTTTCCCATGTGCTGGTAGACACGGGGTCATCCCTTAATGTCCTACCTAAGAAGGCCCTGGTGAAGCTAGAATATGACGGATTGGCGTTGAGACCCAACAACCTGGTGGTAAGAGCCTTTGATGGTTCAAAGAGATCGGTTCTGGGAGAGATTGAGCTGCCCGTAACGATTGGCCCGCAGACCTTCAAAACTATTTTCTACGTGATGGATATACAGCCTGCCTACAGCTGTTTATTGGGTAGGCCGTGGATTCACGCTGCTGGCGCCGTGACATCTACCCTTCACCAGAAATTAAAATACGAGTGGGAGGGTCAAATCGTTACAATCTGTGGAGAAGAGGATATTTTTGTCAGCCACCTGGCTACCTATAAGTACATTGAGATGGATGGGGAGATCCATGAAACAATGAGCCAGGGGTTTGAAGCCTTGAATGTGAATGAGACATATGCTGTATCTGGTACTCCAATGTCATCATACCAACAAGCCCGGAAGGTTGTTGAGGAAGGAACTGCCCAAGGCTGGGGCAAATTGCTACCGGTGGAGAAGAAAGAGGACAGATTTGGGTTGGGTTACAGACCAACTCAACAAGATCAAGCAGCGGCTGCGAAAGAGCCCAATTTTGTGAGTGGGGGGATGCTTACCCCTGATGCTATCAACTGTCTGGAAGACGAGCTGGAAGAAGAACGCAACCTGGAAAGCTGGATTCGTCCAAAGATCCCGGGGAGCAGTATCTCGAACTGGTCTTCCCAGGAAATTATAAGAGTTACTCATGCAGAGTAATTATTATTTCCTGTATTTTATAGCATGCATCAAAGTCTTGCATCTTGCCCAAGATGACAAGACTCATTTTGTAATCAGGGCCATCTGTACTTTTTGTGCAAACAAGATTATTTAATGAAATATCATACATCTTTTTGCAAACGAGTCTTTTTCTTTTCGTTCACTGTTTTTTCCATTTTTTCTTTTTGTACAAAAAATAAATGGCGGTGTTTTCAAAATGACAACTTCATTTCACTTTTCTAAATAAAGATTAAAATCAAATCACTAAAATGAACAAACTTAACCCTTGCAGAGTGTGCCTTCCAGACAGCACCGACAACAGCACGGCTATGACTTCGTATGACTTTGACAATCCGATCAATCAAGCTGATGAAGGGGTTGAAGAAGAATATGAGCTTCCTGAAGGGCTAGCCAGGTTGTTAAGACAAGAGGAAAAGGTTATTACTCCTCACCAGGAGGAGGTTGAAGTGATCAATCTTGGTACAGATGAAGACGTGAAAGAAGTCAAGATCGGGGCCTGCCTGCAAGACTCAGTGAAAAGACAATTGATTGACCTGCTTCGAGAGTATGTGGATGTGTTTGCTTGGTCTTACCAAGATATGCCAGGGTTGGATACCGATATTGTCGTGCACAAGCTGCCTTTGAGAGAAGAATGCCCGCCAGTTAAGCAGAAACTGCGCCGTACTCGTCCAGACATGGCAATGAAGATCAAGGAAGAGGTACAAAAGCAATGGGACGCCGGGTTCCTTGCTGTGACTAGCTATCCGCCGTGGGTTGCTAACATAGTACCTGTGCCTAAGAAAGACGGCAAAGTAAGAATGTGTGTTGACTACCGGGATCTGAACAGAGCCAACCCGAAGGATGATTTCCCTTTACCTCACATTGATGTATTGGTTGATAATACGGCTCTGTTCTCGGTATTCTCCTTCATGGACGGATTTTCAGGATACAATCAGATCAAAATGTCACCTGAAGACATGGAGAAGACAACATTCATCACACCCTGGGGCACATTCTGCTACAAGGTAATGCCATTTGGGCTCAAAAATGTCGGTGCAACGTATCAACGGGCTATGGTAACATTATTCCACGATATGATCCATAAGGAAATCGAGTGTTACGTGGATGATATGATTGCCAAGTCCCTTACTGAGGAAGATCATCTGGTAAATCTGCTGAAGTTGTTCAAGCGTCTGAGGAAGTATCAACTGAAGTTAAACCCCAACAAATGCACATTCGGGGTGCGATCTGGTAAGCTGCTGGGATTTATTGTAAGCGAGAAAGGGATTGAAGTTGACCCTGATAAAGTCAAAGCCATCCAAGAGATGCCTGCACCGAAAACAGAGAAAGAAGTTCGAGGGTTCTTAGGACGTTTGAACTACATTTCACGGTTCATATCTCACCTTACAGCAACCTGTGAACCCTTGTTCAAGCTGTTGAGAAAAGAACAAACGGTCAGATGGAATGAAGATTGCCAGAAGGCATTTGACAAGATCAAGGAATACCTGCAAGAACCTCCAATCCTTATGCCTCCAGTTGAAGGAAGACCTCTGATCATGTATTTGACAGTATTAGAAGAGTCAATGGGGTGTGTGCTGGGCCAGCATGACGAGTCTGGTCGAAAAGAGTATGCAATATACTACCTAAGCAAAAAGTTTACCGACTGTGAACAACGCTATTCACTGCTCGAGAAAACTTGCTGTGCTTTAGCGTGGGCTGCTCGCCGACTAAGGCAGTATATGTTGACCCACACTACCTTACTGATCTCAAAGATGGACCCAGTCAAGTACATATTTGAGAAGCCAGCGCTTACCGGACGGGTTGCAAGATGGCAAATGATCCTCACAGAATATGACATCCAATACACATCTCAGAAAGCCATCAAGGGCAGTGTATTGTCTGAATATCTTGCTGAGCAACCCATTGATGATTACCAGCCTATGAGATTTGACTTCCCTGATGAAGACATCATGTTCATAAAATCAAAAGATCACGAAGAGCCTATTCACACTGAAGGGCCTGACCCGGAAGAAGAATGGACTATGATGTTTGATGGGGCTGTTAACATGAATGGTCGTGGTGTTGGTGCAGTACTCATTACACCTAAAGGAGTTCACATGCCTTTCTCGGCAAAACTCACTTTCAACTGCACTAACAACGAAGCTGAATACGAGGCTTGCATTATGGGTCTTGAGGAAGCCATTGACCTCAGGATCAAGACATTAACCGTATTTGGAGATTCAGCTTTGGTAGTCAATCAAACCAACGGCAAATGGTACACACACCAGGATCATCTGATACCTTACAGGGATTATACAAGGAGGTTATTGACTTTCTTCACAACAGTCAAGCTTGAGTATATCCCTCGGGACGAGAATCAGTTTGCGGAAGTTGTCAAAGATGATAAGCCTTGGTTCCACGACATTAAATGCTTCTTGGAGGATCAAACATACCCACCTGGGGCATCTTCCAATGATAAGAAGACTCTGAGAAGGCTTGCTGGTAGTTTCTTTCTGAACACTGATGGGTCTTTATACAAAAGGAACTTTGATATGGTACTCCTCAGATGTGTTGACAAGACGGAAGCAGATTTGTTGATGCATGAAGTGCACGAGGGCTCCTTTGGTACTCATGCCGGAGGACATGCAATGGCTAAGAAATTGTTAAGATCAGGCTATTATTGGATCACAATGGATGCCGACTGTTGTGCCTACGCCAGAAAATGCCATAAATGTCAGATCTATGCGGACAAAGTGCATGTGCCTCCAAATCCTTTGAACATAATGTCTTCACCCAGGCCCTTTGCCATGTGGGGCATTGACATGATTGGCAAGATTGAGCCGACTGCTTCAAATGGCCATAGATTCATCTTGGTCGCCATTGACTATTTCACCAAGTGCGTTGAGGCAGCCTCATATGCGAACGTCACCAGGCAAGTGGTAGCCAGATTTCTGAAAAGAGACATCATCTGTCGGTACGGAGTTCCCGAGCGAATCATTACTGATAATGGCTCCAATCTAAACAACAAAATGATGGCAGAACTATGTCGGGACTTCAAGATCCAACATCACAATTCTTCTCCTTACAGGCCAAAGATGAATGGCGCTGTTGAGGCAGCAAATAAGAATATCAAGAAGATTGTGCAGAAGATGGTAGTCACGTACAAAGACTGGCATGAAATGCTACCGTTTGCCTTGCATGGGTACCGCACGTCAATCAGAACGTCCACTGGGGCAACACCGTATCAACTTGTGTATGGTATGGAAGCAGTCCTACCAGTTGAAGTTGAATTACCCTCTTTACGGGTACTGATGGATGTTAAACTGAACGAAGCGGAGTGGGTTAGGTCCCGATACGAACAACTGAGTCTGATCGAAGAGAAGAGATTGGCTGCAATCTGTCATGGGCAGTTGTATCAGAAAAGAATGAAGAAAGCTTTCGATCAGAAAGTCAGGCACCGAGAGTACCAAGTGGGAGATCTTGTGCTGAAAAGAATCCTCCCTCCTCATACAGACCACAGGGGCAAATGGACTCCAAATTACGAAGGACCATTCGTGGTAAAGAAAGTTTTCTCTGGTGGAGCACTGATGCTCAGCACCATGGATGGTGAAGACTTCCCGTCCCCTGTGAATTCGGATGCAGTTAAAAAATACTTCGCATAAAAATGACCCGCTGGACACAAAAACAGAATGTAAGTCCAGGCAAAAATAGGGCATCCCGGCGAGTCAAAAACAGAATAAAAGACTCGGGCAAAAATAAGGGAAAATAAACGAAAAAATGTACACCCGCTGAGTTGAAAAGCCGCATTGGACAGCTCAGGCAAAAATGGGTATCTCGATGGATCGAAAACCCGAAAGGGCGATCCATGCAAAATAAGGGAATAAGCGAACAATTGCATTCTGAATTCGTCTGTATCATCTGCAGCTTGGTAAGCTTCAACAAGATCAAGCTTCAATCAGAATCAACATTCTTCAGAAAGCAAGACGAGAAGAACGTCATTGTCATACGAGTCATAGCAGAAGAGGAAGCTCCTTAAAGCGTCGTCAACATTGCCAGCACTTTATTTCTCAATTTGTAACAATCTCCTCATTTCAGGGGATTTGTTTCTTTGACTGTATCTTGCCAATTTAGGGCATATGAATTAATAAAATCAAATTTTCAGTCATGTCTCATTTTGTACATTTTATTTGCAAAAAATGTCTGATGTCTTAAAAGAAAAAACTGATTGCATAAGAATACAGATGCTTATCTTCAAAGGTAAAAACATGCTTGCAGGAAATATGCTTACTCTCAGAAGTATCCTAACTCCTATGACGGAATCCAGTAAGGGGTACCGCGGGATTATCTTGTGTGTTTCTCTATCTCTTTTCAGGGTTGCGGGTATCCAGAATGCAGCTTGGGGCATGAAGCCTCATCTCAGCAAGCTGGCAAATCAACACTCGATTTTAGCACCCGAAGTGCTCTCTCCCCAGCTGAGTTGCCTCTCATAACTTCCCCAGTGGAGTTGCCATTTACTACTTATCCCCATCAGAATGGGCGGATATCACAGAAGATGCCCATATCCCCGGCTGAGTCAAGAAGTCACCGTAACAGAATTTCTAGGGAGGCCTTTCAGTGATGATCTCTCTTTCTCCCCAGCCGAGTTGCCATCTCTTCCTCCTCAGCCGAGTACAAAAGTCAGGGAACCATCTCCCTACAGAGTCTCAGCCTCTATTCAGAAGGGCAATGCATGAAGATCACAACAGAGTACAGAAGTCTCTTACAACCCCTAGCTGGGTCTCATATTACAAGGATATGTCAATCAGTGACCTGTATCCCCAAGCAGCTACATCTCACCAGGTCTACCAGTGATCTTACCCCCAGCTGGGATGTCCACTTCATATAGATCGATCGAAGATCTTCGCAGCAACGGGACCCGGATCCCGGTTTGGTATCTTTGCATAATCATAGCATTCGCATCATATTCACCCACAAAGCGTAGCATTCCGTTTTAACACGGAGCATTACGGCAAAAATCCAACACATAGCATAATCATAAGCCATGCTTTGAACCAACACTTGTGAATAATGACAGTTCATCAACGTACAGAAAAATCCCCACCAGAGTCCCCAGCAGAAGCAACTGCCTCACAATTCACAAACACCAGTATATACTCATTTTGACACCCGTCCGTGCCATTTTTCCCCAGTAAAGTCGTCTGAACACTCTTACGACAAAATCACCCGTATTACAGATACTTCCTGACACCCGTCCGTGTTATACCACAGCAGAAAGCCAAAGACATCCTCTTTGCACTCACATATACCTATATACACTTTCTTGACACTCGTCCGTGTCATATCCCCAGCGCAGTCGCCTAGACTTTGTATATCAGATATTTGTTCATATTACACTCTTCTCCTTCTGACACTCGTCCGTGTCACTCTCCCCAGCAGCTAAACACTCATCTATACACCACTCGCTCTTATACAGATACTCGTACGTATCTTGTATATACCAGTTACATCCCCGCAGATTCGACTTTGGTTCATGTTCTTTGTTAACCAGTTGGTACTCGTCCGTACCATCATCTCAGAATATGCGTCCAGTGTTTGTTTCTACATGATACTCGTCCGTATCATAGTCTTAAGGATGCTCGTCCGCGTCTTTAATCCATACACCGTGTCAAAACACTCATGTCTTCTTGAATATAGATGCTCGTCCGTGTCTACTATTCCCCCAGAAGAACCTTCAGATTCAACACTCGTTCGTGTTCTTTGTTAACCAGTTGATACCCGTCCGTATCATCATCTTTGAACACGCGTCAGTATTTGTTTCTATCCGATACTCGTCCGTATCGTAGTCTTAGGGATGCTCGTCCGCATCTTTAATCTATACACAAATATCTAAACACTTATACTTTCTTTCTTGGATATAAACACTCATCCGTGTTTACCTACTCCCCAGTAGATCGCCAACAAAACAAATTCTCCTTCTTATCTGACACTCGTCCTGTGTCATGATAAACCTGAGAGCAGCCGTACCCTGCTAGGTGGTCGTCCTCCACCTCTTGATGGTCGTCCTCCATCATGCTCATCCGATGGCCGTCCCCATCGTTGATATTTAGCAGCCGTCCCCTGCTAGGTGGTCGTCCTCCACCCGTTGATGATCGTCCTTCATCATTTTATCCAATGGCCGTCCCCATTGTTGATTCTTGGTTATCTGACACTCGTCCTGTGTCACGATAAACCCTGAGAGCAGCCATCCCCTGCTAGGTGGTCGTCCTCCACCTCTTGATGGTCGTCCTCCATCATGCTCATCCGATGGCCGTCCCCATCGTTGATATTTTCGGCAGCCGTACCCTGCCAGGTGGTCGTCCTCCACCTTTGATGGCCGTCCCCATCATGTTTCCTTTATTCCCCAACAGAGCAGCCGTCCCCTGCTAGGTGATCGTCCTTCACCTTTGATGGCCGTACCCCATCATCTGTTTATTTCATTTATTCTTTAACCCGATGGCCGTCCCCGTCGTGGTCCCTTTTCTTTTTAGCCCGATGGCCGTCCCCATCGTTGGTTGCTTTGCTTTATGAACTTGATGGCCGTCCCCGTCATGTTTCATTAATCCCCAGAGAATTTTACAACTTTACCTTGATGGCCGTCCCCATCATAATATCTTTTTTCCCCCAGCTAGTCGGCCGTCCCCGTCTTGGCTTTACCTGTTATCCCCAGCATGTCGGCCGTCCCCGTCATTGCTTTACTTTCAGCACTTTTCCCAGCATGTCGGCCGTCCCCGTCATTGCTCTTTACCCAGCAGTCGTCCTCCGTCGCCCACACTTTACAACATACTTTATTTTCTTTTACAATCTATATCCCTTTTCTTCTTCATTCTGTGAGTGCAAATTTTGGACTGTCTTTGGTATTCAACCACAAGTTATCTTGTTTGCCTGTTAAGCTGTCGCTTACATCCTGCACAGCTAACTCATGTTTGAATAGGGGCAGCTGTAAACACCCCAAATTTGCTCTCACTCATTCACACCATGGCTTGTGATAATTTCATATGCATAAACACAATCATATCATCTCATATCCCATTTTTGATTCACTGCATAGTTTCTAAGTCATCTGCATCTAGGGTTTGTGACCTGAGCAATCCAAGAGCCTCCTGGGCCACCCCAAAGGCAACCAATCACTTCAAAGGGGTCCATATGTGTTCTTGTATCATATTACATCCTCTCAAAGTCAAAAATTCCAAAGAATCACAAGAACTGGGTTTGGAATGGGTGCAGGGCCAAGTTTGACTGCACAGTTGACCTAAAATTAGGGTTTTGGTTTCAGAGGCCATGACTTCAAATTTTTTGGTCATTCTTGTTTCTATTGGTCTCTATATGGTATAGGGAGTATGCATATCAATTTTCATGAAGAAATTCCATGGGGAAGTCATCTGATCAAGGGTTGACTTTCTGAACAAGTCAGTGTAAAATCAGGGCATCTGAGGCCCCCAATGACCCAACCAATGGGTGATCTTCATCATTTTGAGTGTATATGGTCTTTATTTGATCATGGAAGAAGGTTGAAGTTCACAAAAATCAATAATTTGGAGTTTTTGCAAATGTTGACTTTTTGGGCATAGTTGACTTTTCAAGAATGCTTCATTTTAGGTCATTTTTCAAGCCTTGATTCTTGATCCAAAAATGCTTCAAATGGAAAAACCTTGGTCATGAAAGTTGTAGATTACATCTTTCCCTTTTCAAAAAGTACAAGAACATGATCAAACTCTTCTTGGATCAAAAGTTATGGTGTGACAAAGTTGGCAAAAATCATTGATTTTCAAGATGTGCACCAAATGAGAATTTTGCAAAATCACGAACTAATGCCATTTGTAACTTCTAGTTCACTTCAAACCATTACACAAACACTCCATAGGCCCTAAAAATCAGAATTGGACCAAGGTTTCACATGGTTATGGTTTGTGTAACAAGGCTTTTTCCATGAAATGCCAAAAGGTAACAACTTGCAAAACTCATGATCACTCTTCACCAACTAGTTACCTTGGCTGCTGGACCTTCCCAACATCACACACACATCATGCTGCGCCAGCCCTAGCCTTTGTACCAAGCTAGAACCAAGCCCATGCTTCTCTTACAAAAAAGTTGACTTTTGGCAAAAGCAAACATCCCAATCACCACAGGCCATGTCACATCCTCTGGCCACTTGCAATTGTTTATTCTATCCTTTGGCAAGCTAAACATAACAGGAGGCCAGGCTGAAACACTCCACAACATCACATTCACAAAAACTCACCATTTTGCAAAACCCTTCGAATTGCTCTGCCCAGCACACAAACATCCAAACTATTTCCACACTTCAACTCACCATGCCTCATTGAGCCCAAAGCATCAAGAACACAAGCCTGAATCAAGCCACAACATCACTTCACCATTTTCACCCCAAGTTGCAGTTTCCTTCGAAACACCTTCCACAGCTCACAAACATCCAAACAAACACCACAAACCTTCTTAAAACATCACCCTGATCATAAAGGATCACCTACACTGGCCTGAAACTGCCTGAATCACCATTGCCATTTTCAACTGAGCTTGAGCAGAAGCTGTTCATTCTCTTCACACAGCCAACACAAACTTCCCCAAAGCATTCAAACATCATCAAGAGGTCCTAAGGAGTGGATTGCACAAGGAGAAGGGGTCTGAAAGTTGCTGGAGTGAAAGCTTCGAATCTCAGGTAGCTCAAGAAATATTTTTCCAGAAATCATTTTTTATGTTCTAAATTTGTTCTCCATGCTTCACTGAGTATCCTGATGCTTTTAGTTTTTGAAATGGTGATGAAATGAGAATGTAATGGCTCTCTGAAACTCTGTGACCTAGAAATTAGTTTTGCTCGATTCATGAATTCCAGGAAGAATAAATTTGTTTTGAGTGAGGGTTATGATTCGTGAGTGAGTGGGAAGCATTTCTGTGTTTTTAGATTTTGTTTTAGATACGTTTTAGAGGAGTTTGAGGTTTGGGGTCGCCGGGGAAGATGACCGGAGCTTCCCTCCGGTCACCTGAAAGTTGTTATGCCCTAATCCCTGTAATTAGTGTCATTTGAATATTGGGCGTTGGATGGGGTTGACCTGTTGACTTCGCGCGCAGGTGAAGGGCCCAGATCACTTTGATTAGCCCTAATTCAATTAATTAGATTAATTAATTCGTAATTAGGTTAATTGGCTCAGATGCAACCCCAGCCGTCCAGATGCGCGCTGGTCAACCAATTTAAACCTAGGATTCATCTCATCCCTCCATTCTGATTACTTTCCTTTTATTTTAATTTATTTTCATTTCTTTTTCATTTAACTTGCATAATTTATTAAAAATAGTAAAAAATGTGTAAAAATTATGAAACTTTTTCTCATGGGTTTTAATAATTTTTATGACACAAAAAATATTTTTATTTTATTTTTAGCATTTAAAAACTATTTTTAAATATTTAAAAGATTATTTTTAATTGATTAATGAGAACTAATTTATTAAAAATACTTTTAAGTATCTAAAAATCACCAAAAAATTCATGAAATGTTCTAAGACATTTAGAAACATTGTCCAACCTTCAAAGCAAATTTCTTTTTTGATCTTGATGCATTTTGAGAATTTTTCATTGAATTAAAATCATTTTTGTGCATTATTTTGATCCTAAGTTCAAAAAATCATTTCTGCCTATCTATGAAGAGTTGGACTTTGATTCTTTTTGCATTGCATTGTGTTTAGCATGTAGTTTTTGAGGTAAAATGACCATGATTTGATTCCTCATTTTCAATTTGTTTGGCATTTCTTTTGTTTAAGAACCCTAAAAACCCTAATATCTTGTAAAATTCATAACTTGAGATTGGTTAAGAGTTGAGACCTCCCCTTTGGACCTTGGTTTAGTATAGGGTTAGGGTTTCTTTGAGTGGTATTTTCCATTTTTTATCCTAGGGTTTGCTTCTGTTCTTGGTTTTTGTTTGTTGTTTGATCCATAAACCCTAATTTGGGCTTCCATATGCATCCATCTTGCATTTGCTTGCATACCTTGACTGGCCATAGCATTTTGTGCATCCATTTGATTCATTTGACATCTTAAGACATATAGAAAGCATGTTTGATCATTGCATCTTGCATTTGCCATGTTGTTTGCCATGTATGTTCCATAACTTTTCATGTAAGTTCATGCTCCTTAACTTGCCTCATCTGCATCCATGAACTTGTATGATCATTTCCATGTGCTGCCTCATGTTTGTAGCATCTCATAGCATCATTAGCATCATGTATATGCTTCTGGTTTTGTTTCTCATCATGTCATCTTATCTCATTTGGCTTTGCATTGCATTTCTTTTCTAACATTTCAGGTGGTAAGTAACTTGAGAAGTGAATTTGCCTTCACTTCTCACAATTTCCTTTCATCTCTCTTATGCATCCATGCTGCATTTTATCTTGTGTTTGAGATTGAGCTTGCTCATTCTTTTCCTTCTTACTTTCTTTCCTCAAGTGACTTGACTTCTTGAATGAAGCAAGTTGCTTTGCTTCTCTTTGCTCCATTCATCTGCTTCCTGGTGGTTCCATTGAAGGCTTCTTTTGAAAACCTCACAAACCCTAGGAACAACCAAGCATGACAATGATTAGGGTTTTGATTAGTCTCCCCTCTTAGTTTTACCTTTGTGTCTCTTTTGAGTCTTCTCTTCTCACCTCATAATCAGGGACTAAACCCCTAAGGCTTTAAGGCTTTGTGATTAAGCTTATGCCTGCATCCTTCTATTAGGATGGAGTGTATAACTTTAATCCTAAGTGTTAAACCCTTAATGTGTTTAAATACTTTAATCAATTCACTTAATAAGTATCAAGACATCATACTTGTAACTTGGGCCTTGCATTAGGGTTCTAATTCTTCCTTAATTGGTTGAGAAGGACTAACCCTAGTGTTAATGGACAAGTCCCCCTCAAGTTGTCTTACAAACCATAAAACTCACTTCATCATCATATCATTAAATAAAATCCACTTAATCAAAGGCTTGTTTTGTCATGAGTTTAATCCCTAATCATGGATTAAGTTGAGGAGCTTTCCTCAGCTTAAACATTCTCATCTATTATCCTTCTATTAGGATGGTGTAATGAGTCTGTTTAATCCTTGATTATGGCTTAACCTCATTACTTAACACTAAACAAAAACACCAAAAACATCTAAATAATCACAAGTAGGTTAATGATCTTAACCCTACATCAAAGGTGATTAAGTGTGAGAATCTGACTTCACACTTAAGGTATTCTCATTACCCCTAATCAGAGGGAAGATGTGATGAGTTTACTAAATCCATTGGTTTAGGCTTAAGCTCATTAACTTATGACAAACTTTCAAAAGCAATAAAAGACTGAAAACTCAAAAAAACCAACAATAATCGTCTCCTTCGGGATTCTTTTCTCATCACCTTCACTCATAAACGAGAACTTGCTTCTTCCGTCCAATGCAAGACAGTTTGCACCTGAGCCAGACAGGTCATACACTTGAGCATAGGCAAGTAAGCAGTTCACAAGTCAATTCATCTTTCAGTCTCTTTGGGTCGAACTACGGTGTTCTGACTTCCTCATTGCACGAGAGGATACGTAGGCATAACTTAACAGTTATCGAACAAAAGTCTCTGTATATTCCCCCCTCCTTCCAGCTTTATTCTTTTAGCCTCATGATCTTGAGCATACTCTTTTCCTTACACTGACACATCATTTATACACTTCACACTTCCTTTACACTGACACCTGTACATTTTGTTTTCCAGCCCTTTTACACACAAATTGCACTGACACTACCCCTTTAAACGCAAATCTTTTAAGCGTGGATCCCGTCGAGTACGGCGGACAATCTGGGTGCTAATACCTTCCCAGATTGTAACCAACCCCCTTTCTCAGTCTCTCTGGTTCGCAAACCGTCTTATCCACCTTTTTCTAGGTCTATGCAGCATTGCCTTTCCTCCGGGATAAAAATGCCTAGCTGGCGACTCTATTCATCTCCAGTGAGTTCACGGCTGTGTGTTCTCACTGTCCCTCTCGCCGACCGTTCGCGTCTGTACCTTTATCTGGGCCAAATCCCACTTATCGGGAGCGACAACGATTCCCACCTGAGTTTGAACAGAACTTGTTCAAACTCTCAAACCAGCCAACATAAACTCTTGCTAAGCATTCAGACATCATCAAGGGACCAAAGGGGTTGGTTTGCATCAAAGGAAGATGTCAGAAAGTTACAGAACTGAAAGCTTCAAAACTCAGGTAGCTCAAGAACGTTTTTTCCAGAAATGAATTTTTAAGTTCTCAATAGCTTCTGCATGCTTCCCTGATCATGAATATGTCATTGGTTTTGAAAATGGTGAGGAAATGAGAGTTTAATCATGTTCTGAAATTTTTGCCCTAGAAACTATTTTGATTCGATTCACTCTGATTATGAATGATAAATGATGTTTGAGTGAGGGGTTTGATTCGTTTTAGGGTGGGGATGATTTCTGGATAGTTAGTTTTCATTTTCGTAACGTGTAGAAGGATTTAGCATTTTGATTCGCCGGAGAAGATGACCGGAACCACTGTTCCGGTCATCTGAAAGTAATTAGGGTTTGTTTAATTAGGGCTAAGTGTAATTAAGTCAGTTTGAATGTGAGCCGTCCAAACCCGCGCGCAGTCAACTCCCGCCCTTGCCAGTTTGAATTTCGTCCATTGGATCTGATTACTTTCTATTTTTCAGTTTAAAATTCATTTTATTTTCATATTATTTCATTTGTTTTCCATAATTTATTTAAAATAGCAAAAATCATTTAAAAATTATGAAATTTTTTACCAAGGGTTTCACTAAGTTTTAAAACACAAAAATATTTTTATTTTCATTTTTAGCATTAAAAAAGTATTTTTAAATATTTAAAAGTTGCTTTTTAATTAATTAATGAGAATTAATTAATTAAAAATACTTTTAGGTATTTAAAAATCACCAAAAAATTCATGAAACCTTTAAAAACATTTAGAAACATTTTCCAACCCTCAAACCAAATTTATTTTTTGATCTTGATGCATTTTGAGGATTTTCCATGGAATTAAAATCATTTTTATGCATTATTTTGATTCAAACTTCAAAAAATCATTTCTGCCTAACCCTAAAGAGTTGGACCTTGATTCTTTTTGCATTGCATTGTGTTTAGCATGTAGTTTGTGAGATTAAATGGCCATGATTTGATCTTTCATTTTTAATTTGTTTGGTAATTTTCTTGTTAAGGAACCCTAAAAACCTAGAAAACTTAGGAAAATCATAACTTGAATTAGGTTAAGAGTTGGAACTTCTCCTTTGGGCAGTGGGTTTGTATAGGTTTAGGGATCCTTTGAATGCATTTTCAATTTTTTATCTTGGTGTTTGCTTCTGATTTTGGTTTGTGTTTGATGCATTGATCATGAACCCTAATTTGGGCTTTCATATGCATCCATCTTGCATTTGCATTCATGCCTTGACTTGCCATGATACTTTATGCATTCATGTGATTCATTTAACATCATAAGACATATTGAAAGCATGTTTGATCATTGCATATTGCATTTGCCATGTTGTATGCCATTGGCATTTCATAACTTTTCATGTATGTTCATGCTCTTTAGCTTGTTTCATTTGCATCCATAAGTTTGTATGATCATCCACATGTGTTGTTTCTGGTTTGTAGCATCTCATAGTATCATTAACATCATGTATTTGCTTCTGTTTTGGTTTTTCATCATACCATTTCATCTCATTTTGCATTGCATTGCATTTTCTTTTCTAACTTTTCAGGTGGTAAGTAACTTTGAGAAGTGAATTTGCCTTCACTTCTCATAACTTCTCTTCATCTCTTTTATGCATCCTTGCTGCATTTTTGTATGTGTTTGAGTTTGAGCTTGCTTATTCTTCTTCTTCCCACTTTCTTTCTTCAAGTGACTTGTCTTCTTAAATGAAGCAAGTTACTTTGCTTCTCCTGATCCTTTCATCTGCTTCCTGGTGGTTCCATTGAAGATTTCTCTTGTTAACCTCACAAACCTTAGGAACAACCAAGCATGACAATAATTAGGGTTTTGGTTAGTCCCCCCACTTAGTTTTACCTTTGTGTCTCTTTTGAGTCATCTCTTCTCATCTCATAATCAGGGACTAAACCCTAAAGGCTTTAAGGCTTTGTGATTAAGCTTATGCCTGCATCCTTCTATTAGGATGGAGTGCATAACTTTAATCCTAAGTGTTAAACCCTTAATGTGTTTAAATCCTTTAATCAATTCAATTAATAATCATCAAGACATCAAGCTTGTAACTTGGGCCTTGCATTAGGGTTCTAATTCTTCCTTAATTGGTTAAGAAGGACTAACCCTAGTGTTAATGGACAAGTCCCCCTCAAGTTGTCTTACAAACCATAAAACTCACTTCCTCATCTTACCATTAACTAAAATCCATCTAATAAAGGCTTTGTTTTGTCATGAGTTTAATCCCTAATCATGGATTAAGTTGAGGAGCTTTCCTCAGCTTAAACATTCTCATCTATTATCCTTCTATTAGGATGGTGTAATGAGTCTGTTTAATCCCTGATTATGGCTTAACCTCATTACTTAACACTAAACAAAAACAACAAAAACATCTAAATAATCACAAGTAGGTTAATGATCTTAATCCTATAGCTAAGGTGTTTGAGTGTGAGAAGCTGACTTCACACTTAAGGTATTCTCATTACCCCTAATTAGAGGGAAGATGTGATGAGTTTGCTAACCCATTGATTTAGGATTAAGCTCATTAACTTATGACAAACATCCAAAAGCAATAAAAGACTAAAAACACCAAAAACAAACAATAATCGTCTCCTTCGGGATTCTTTTCTCATCTCATTCACTCACAAACGAGAACTTGCTTCTTCCGTCTAATGCAAGACAGTTTGCACCTGAGCCAGACAAGTCATACACTTGAGCATAGGCAAGTAAGTAGTTCATCAAGTCAATTCATCTTTCAGTCTCTTTGGGTCGAACTACGGTGTTCTGACTTCCTCATTGCACGAGAGGATACGTAGGCATAACTTAACAGTTATCGAACAAAAGTCTCTGTATATTCCCCCTCTTTCCAGCTTTATTCTTTAGCCTCATATTCTTGAGCAATTCATTATCATTCTTGCACTGACACTGTACATCTACACACTTCATTTTCTTGCACTGACACCTGTACATCCTTTTCCAGCTCTCTTATACACAAATTGCACTGACACTACCCCTTTAAAACACAAATCTTGCAAGCGTGGATCCCGTCGAGTACGGCGGACAATCTGGGTGCTAATACCTTCCCAGGTTGTAACCAACCCCCTTTGTCAGTCTCTCTGGTTCGCAACCGTCTTATCCATATCTTTCTAGGTCTATGCAGCATTGCCTTTCCTCCGGGATAAAAATGCCTAGCTGGCGACTCTTTTCATCTCCAGTGAGTTCACGGCTGTGTGTTCTCATTGTCCCTCTCGCCGACCATTCGCTTCTGTACCTTTATTTGGGCCAGTCCCATCTATCGGGAGCGACACGTATGTGTATGTAATAGGTGGTTGTATATGTGGTTGTTGTGTTTGTGGTAGTTGAAGTTGATTTATGTGGTTTTATTCTAAAAATGCATGATGTTGATGATAATTGTGGCGATAATGAATTGTTGTATGTTGATCGGTGTTGTGATGATTAGTCCTATAGGAGTTGTTGTTGATGATGTTGTATAATGAAATCGTTGCATGTATGCATGTGTGTCATTGGTATTGCATGACATATTGTATAGTTGGATAATATACCAAGATGGGGTGTCACTCCTGGGATTTTCATCCTAATACAAACGCAAAAGTGGCGTGGAAAAGGTAGAGTCGCCAGCCAAACATTTTTATCCCGGATGAATGGGAAATGTAATGTTGCACAAACTGGAGAGAAAAGGACAGAACAAGGTTATACGAATCAAATATCTGGGTTCGGAAGTTGGTTACGACCTGGGAAGGTATTAGCACCCCAAATCGTCTGTTGTACCCGACAGGATCCACGCTTGTTAGTCTGTTTCAAAGGGTGAGAAATAAGATGATGCTGAACAAAATAACTGGAATTGGAATGAAAGTGGGAACTGGAAAAGAGATCGAAAAGAAAGAGGGAAAATGTAGGGAAAATAAAGAATATGCTCGAACGAGCCCTACCCTGCTGCCTACGTACCTCATCAGGAAAATGAGGATCAGAGTCGACGTAGTTCGCCTAACTAAGGCAGAAATTGTGTTTGTGTTTTTTAGGATGACGTTGTCATAGCTCTAACTCAGGTGTTACTAGATCGCTAAATCGAGGGTGTTATTGTGTTGTTGTCGAACTGTTGAGACAAGTCATGATCGTCCGCAAAGAGTGAGAGATGAGAAAAAAAGACATGGTGTCTTTGTTTTATTGTCTTTTAGAAGTGGTGTTTTGATTTTGATGTTTACTGTATGTACAACACTAAAGACTATGATACAGGAGCGAATACTTTCCAAGGTTGCCCCCAATGAGACGTTTGTAAAGTATTCTAGAAGAGTGGAGGAGACCTCCACTAATCATTTCCCATATTGGCTTAAGGCTCATGGTGTATTGTACACACTTTCCTTATTAAATGTTTTTGATTTTTTCTTTGAAGGTGAGAAGTGAGAATCAAGTTACAAAAGGAAAAATCTAAGGGAACTAGACTTACCATAAATGATTATGTTCAATGGTGAATCATATGGTTAGTGAAGTTTGAACGGAAAACTACCTAAGAGGATATTAAACCTAAAAAGAGAGTATAAAAAGTAATGAATAATGTCATGGTTGGTGAGAACGTATGATAAGTCGTGAAAGGAAATGGAATGATGGATCAGGTGGGTCGATTGTGCGGTGTTGAGACACACGACTTATGGTTCGTAACATACAAGATTTATGCTTTGGTTTATTGGAGTGGAGCGTAGGTTTAATCGTGGAAGGTCGTAAAATCATATAGAACTTGTTCATTTATTTTTGTGAAATTATTCGACGTTGGATCAAATATTCCTTTTCTTCCTTTTTTTGAACTTTGGTTTTCTACCGCCTCATTTTATCTGTTGTTGATGCTCTATTGTTGATAATTGATTATTGACTTTTTCTGCAGGTTTATTGATGTGTTGTAGAGCGATCGAAGATCTGAAGATGTTGAAGATGGTGATGTAGAGAATTAGGTTGGTGATGGAGAAGATCGTGAATGAAGCTTCTGATTGAAGACGATGATGATGCCGTGAAGATGATGTGTGTGATGATTTACGGTATGAACTTAGCCTCTCTCCCTTCGTTAAGTTGAATCCGTCTTGCCGTGTAATTCTCTTCTTCTTCCTCCTCCTCACTTCTGCTTCTGTGATATTGTGGAATTCGATATTGGTGTGATTTGTGCGAATTCTTGCAATTTGTTGTTGTTGTTGTGATTTGTTCTTGATGATAAGTGTCTGTTATGAGTTAGTTATGAAATCTGTTAGAAATTTTGTGCATTTGTAACTGATTTTCCTTTTCTATTTTAATATTCTTCTGAATTTTTGTTTCATTGATTTCCTCATGAGTTTTCCTTTTGAAGTTTTCTGATAAAAAGAGCTTTTTCTGTCTACCTTTTTGCAGCTAACTACTTGGTAAGCTTTGGTTCTGTTATATGTGTTGGAGATTGATGAAGTTTTAGCCGAAAGAGATATTCGAGAAGATTGGGTGAAGAGTCAGAGAAGGAGTGGAAGCTAAATTCTCCAATTTTCTGTTATGGATTTGTAACTGTATTTTTTGTGTTATGGTGCTTTTTGTAGTCTGAAACCTTTTCCTGCTAAATTTCTTAATTGATATGCCTTAGTTTGTGAATAATCTTCTGGTCTTTTTTCTAGTGTAATAATCTCCACTTTTTGTAACTGAATTCTTTGATATCAATGGAAGAGAATTTTCATTATTTAGAACTTGTAATCGATATTTGTGATATTTTCTGTGCGTTTCCGTATTTCTGTGGTACATACTTTTCTCAGTTTTCCTGTAATGTTATTTTTGCGCTTTTGATTTAAGCTTGCATAATAACACTTCCCTTAGCCATATGGGCCAAGTGACCTCCAAAACCGTTACTCTTAAGAGCAAAAATTGCTCGTGAAACCAAGCTACATTAACTTGAGTCCGGTGACCTTCTTTGAGTATAACCCAATCATCTAGAAACATCCACTGAAAAAATAAATTACACTTAACCTGCCTTGAAATGAGGCTCTTGGCAAAAAGCAAATTTGTAGTTCCACCGTGTGCTTGGCCCATATGCTCAATTGATTTACAACACCCTCTTTGTTTTTAAAGCAAGATTTTGTCCCCCATTTTTTACTTGAAAACCAACACTTGAAAAATTAATGGCCTAGGATCCACCTGAAGCAAGACTTGGAAATGAGCATAAAGAATGCTTGAACTTTACTTGATTGTCATTTAAAAACCCATTGTAGCAATACTCATGGCCTACAATTAAACTCTTAATTAAGGCATAGTACTCAAGGACATCATTTTGCCACCAAATATGAGAAAACAATGACCAAATCCAACTTGATCGAGTGATCAAATGAACTCTGGACAAAAGGATTGCTCTGAAGCACCTTTGAATATGCTCAAACTTTCTCAGGAAAACCTTAATATCTGACCTCGAAGGAGAAGAAAACCTGTAACTTGATATCAAAGGAAAATAATGGGCTGAAAACCTGAGGAGTTTCAATACAAACACCTATGATAAAACTCTAAAATCCACCTCTGAACTTGGGTGAAATAAATCTTAGGGATTCCAGAAGCCACATCCTAGAAGAGAAAAAAAATATGATCCCATGCTTTGAGAAACCCAATGATATGTATGGTTGGGGTCATGACCTAATGCAAGGCGTATGAATGATTATGGACAGTCAGTTAGATGGTTATAAATATGAGGGCAAATTTTGGGGTGTTACATGGGGTATGTTAGTTGTGGTGATGTTGGTGCAGTCAAGAAATAGGGATCATACAAGGGTGTGATCATGAAATAGGGATCATACTGGACCATGAATTAGGGGTCGGTGGGTGTGTTCATGAAATAGGGATCATACTGGACCATGAAAGTGGGGTCGAGATTTCCGACGGGAACTGGATCTTGAAATAGAGATCGGATAAGGTACCACATGCATAGAGTCAAGTAGGGTCTCATTGCATGATTGTTGTTGTTGTATATGATGTTGTTGATGTGTATGTTATTGGCGTGTATGTTGTAGAGGTGTATGGTGTTGTTGTGGATAAAATGTGGTTGTGTAGTGTTTGTTGAGAAGTGGTGTTTTATTTCTGATACTTGCTAATTCTTATTATATTACTCTTTGTGATGTAAGTATCTCACCCCTTATGTTTGAATGTTGCCCCTATGTTGGTAATATGCAGGTGAATAGGATAAGTCGAGTGTTGGTCAGTGAAGTCGGTGTACTTCACGTCATTAGGATGTCGGCTCTGATACGTTTCTTTGGGTGTCGGGCCGACGTTGTTTTGTTTATTTCTTTTGGAATTTTTTTTAATTGAATTATGAATTATGCTCCTTTTAGACTATTTTTCGCTGCATGTTGAACAATTTATTTTGAAAACGTATCATTGAGCTAGGATGGTTTTAGTAGTTGTATTGTGACACTCAAATAGTTTGGTGAAAATTTTACTCTGATTATATTAATAATTTCGTGGGGTAATTTGGGTATTACAAAGTGGTATTAGAGCAGGTCGGTCCGTCCGACCAAGTAGTTGAGTCGTTGAGTTGTCGTGTCATTGTGTTTTTATTGAGTGTTGAGCATTGTTATTGCGCTGTTGTTGTTGTTGATTCTAAATCATTGTCGGATTGTTGTTGTGTTACAAATTTAGAATGGCTGGGAGAAATGATGTTGCACTTGTCGCTGCTATGCAAGCGATGGTGCAGACCGTGCAAAATCTGATGAATGTTGGGGATCACGAAAGTGATGAGTTCAGGAAGAATGATCCACCTACGTTCAAGGGGAAATATGACCTTGATGGAACACATGATTTTCTCAAGGTGATCAAGAGGATCTTCAGAGTGATGGAGTGCTCGGAAGGAAGTAAGGTGAGGTTGGGTGCACACAGACTGGTAGTTGAGGCCGATGATTGGTGGGTTGGCACCCGCCAATGGTTGGATGCATCTGGTGAGGCAGTCACCTGGGTTGTGTTCAAGAAAGAATTTTTGAGGAAGTATTTTCCTGAAGATGTTCGGGGAAAGAAGGAAATCGAGTTTCTAGAGTTGAAGCAGGGCAGTATGTCTATGACTGAGTATGCTATGAAGTTCACCGATTTGGCGAAGTTCTATCCTCATTATAGCGAGGGAATTGCTGAGTTCTCAAAGTGTGTTAAATTCGAGAATGGTTTGAGGCCTGAGATTAAGTAGGAGATTGGTTATCAGAGAATCTAAAGGTTTCCACATCTGGTAGATTGTTGCAGGATCTTTGAAGAGGATAGTAAGGCTCGATCTGAGCATTTCAAAGGTCTGGCTTAGAGAAGAGGTAAACAACAAGTTAATCATGGAAAACCTTATGCAGCTCCTGCTAATAAGGGTAAGCAGAAGCAAAATGAAGGTAAAATGCCAAGTAGGGGAGGTGCTCTTGCTTCACTGAAGTGTTATAGGTGTGTCGCTCCCCCGAAAAGACACCTGGGTCAAATAGGGTACAGACGCGAAGGGTCGGCGAAAGGAGAAAAAGAAATGAAGTGAATAGAGTCGCCAACTAGGCATTTTTATCCTGAAGGAAAGGTAATGCTGCATAAACCTAGAAAGATATGGATAAGACGATTGCGAACCAGAGAAACTGAGAAAGGGGTTTGGTTACAACCTGGGAAGGTATTAGCACCCAGATTGTCCGTCGTACTCGACGGGATCCACGCTTACAAGATTGTGTTTAAATGGGGGTAGTGTCTGTGCTATCTGTGTGCAAAAGCTGGAAAAGAATTTACAAGTGTCAGTGCAAGAAAGTGAAGTGAAGTGCTCAGGAATGAGGCTTTAAAAGAATGCGGAAAGAGGGGGAAAACACAGAGACTTTTGTTCGATAACTGTTAAGTTATGCCTACGTATCCTCTCGTACAATAAGGAAGTCAGAACACCGTAATTCGACTCAAAGAGACTGAAAGAAGAATTGACTGATGAATTTCCTGCTTGTCTATGCTCAAGTGTATGACTCACCTGGATCGAGTGCTAACTGTCTTGCATTAGACGGAAGAAGCAAGTTCTCGTTTGTGAGTGAAGATGATGAGAAAAGAATCCCGAAGGAGATGATTATTGTTTGTTTTTGTGTTTTCAGTCTTTTATTGCTTTTTGGGTTTGTCATAAGTTAATGAGCTTAAGCCTAAACCAAGGGTTAGTAAACTCATCATATCATCCCTTTGATTAGGGATAATGAGAATACCTTAAGTATAAGATAAACATCTCAACTTAATTACCATGATGATGTAGGATTAAGATCATTAACCTACTTGAGATTATTTAGGTGTCTTTGAGTTTTTGTTTAGTGTTAAGTAATGAGGTTAAGCCATAATCAAGGATTAGTGAACTCATTACACCATCCTAAATAGAAGGATAATAGATGAGCACACTTAAGTTGAGGAAGATACCTCAACTTAATCCATGATTAGGGATTAACCTCAAGACAAAACAAACCTTTATTAAAGTGGATTTTAATTAAGGGTGAGATCAAGAAGTGGATTTTATGGTTTATAAGACAACTTGAGAGGGACTTGTCCATTAAACACTAGGGTTAGTCTTTCTTAACCAATAAAGGAAGAATTAGAACCCTAATGCAAGGCCCAAGTTACAAGCTAATGTCTTAGTGATTATTAAGATGGATTGATTAAGAGGTTTAAACAAATTAAGGGTTTAACACTTAGGATTAAAGTTATACACTCCATCCTAAGAGAAGGATGCATGCATAACGTTAATCACAAAGTCTTAAAACCTTAAAGGTTTAGTCTCTAATGATGAGGTGAGAAGAGAGACACAAAGAATACACAAAGGTGAAAATTAAAGGGGGACTAATCACAACCCTAATTATTGTCATGCTTGGATGTTCCTATGGTTTATAAGGCTTAAAAGAGATCTTCAGGGAAGCCACCAATGGAAGAAGCAGAGGAAAGGATTAAAAAACAGATGAATAAGTTACTTACTTCATTGAAGAAGATAAGTAACTTAGAGAAAGAAAGTGAGAGATGAACATGAATGAGCAATCTCAATCTAAGACAATGAAAAATGCAGCAAGAATGCATATTAGGAAGATGAAGAGAAATGAGAAGTGAAGGCAAATTCACTTCTCAAGTTAACTTACCACCTGAAAATGTTAGCATAAGGAAAGAAATGAAGTGAAATGAAGCATATGCAAAGACAAAAGAACAAAACCAGGAGCAATCACATGATGCGAATGATACTATGAGATGATGCAAAGGCATACCAAGTGCAATGAATGATCATACAAGGGAATGAATGCAAATGAAAGCATGCTTTGAAGTATGAAAACACATGTATGTTTATGAAATGAAATAGATGCAAAGCATAGCAAATGTATGAAAATATGACCAAGCAATGTTCAAGCAATGTCTTAAGATGTCTAAGATGGCATACAAGTGCTTAGAATGTCATAGCAAGTTCACATGTTCATGCAATGCCATGTAAGATGTAAGTATGAATGCAAAATTATGGTTACATGAAAGGATGAGATGCAAATGACCAAAACAGAAGCAAATCACATGATAAAAAATTGCAAATGAACTCAAAGGAACCCTAACCCCATATGATATCACACCCCAAAGGATAAGGTCCAACTCTTAACCTAAAAGAAGTTATGATTTTTCTAAGTTAACTAGGGTTTTTGGGTACCTTAAGAGAAAAAATGCAAATCAATTTGAAAATGAAAGATTAATTCATGACAAAAATATCTTAGAAACTAAATGCTATATGGAAAACAATGCAAAAAAAATCATTGTAAAACCATTCATGGTTAGGCAGAAAAGAATTTTCAAAATTAGGGTTCCAAAAAGGCAATTTTATGAACCCTAAATTCAAGAAAAATGTCAAAATTGGATCAAAACCAAAAAGAAATTTGTATGAATGGTTTGACAATGTTTCTAAATGTCCTAAGATGCAATGTGAATTTTCTTGGAATTTTTAGAAACATAAATGGTATTTTAATTAATTAATTTCCATTAATTAATTAAAATAAACATTTAAATATTTTTAAAATGATTTTTTAATGCAAAAAATAAAAATAAAAAAGTTTTTGGGTGAAGAAAAATATTTGAAATTAAAATGCAGGAGGAAATAATTTTATGATTTTTTTAGGTATTTTAAATAAAATGACAAAGAAAATGGGATTTAAATGAAATAAAAATTAAAATAAAGGGAAGGTCAACGCATCCAATGGTCTGGATTTGAACTGGGGTTGGAGGGAAAGACTGCGCGCCAGATCCTATGGTTCAAATTCAAACTGGCTAAACCTAATTAATTAATTTAATTAATTCGAATTAACCCTAAATGAACTAATCCTGGCCACTCATTTTAAATTAATCCTGATCCAAAGGCCCAGAATGCGTCTGACACACTAAACCCTAAATTAGCCCTAATCACTTTCAGATGACCGGAACAGTGCTCCGGTCATCTTCTCCGGCGAGACCTCAACATCAACTTCTTCCCTAGGCCATTTCCAGAGCCCTAAAGCTCCAGATCACTCCCTCACACCTTCCTAAACCTGAATCCAACCTCAAAACACATTTCCAATGGCTCATGAACAAGATACGAATCAAAACTCAAAAATGGCAAAACTTTCAGAAACACGATACAGGCTTAATACTCAATCATTTTCAAAACCAACAAGTGCAGTGTGATCAGTGAAGCATATAGATCATTTCTATAACATAAAAAACAAGTTCTGGAAAAAAGTTTGAAGGTGGCTACCTGAGCTGAAGCTTTCACCTCTGAAGCTTTTAGACCTCTTCTCCTGTGCAAATCCACTTCACTTGACCCCCTGATGATGTTGCAATGCCTTGAAAGAGTTTAGAATGGCTGGATTGAGTGGTTGTACCCCAACTGGTCTGAAATCATGTTTTGTGTTTGTGGGGTTTCAGGCTTGTTTGATTGTTGGGAAAGGTTCTATTGATGATGGTGAGTTGAATGGTGAAGTTTGTTTGAAGATTGAGTGGTTGGACAAAGTGTTTTGAAAGTTTGAAGCTTGAGGTGATTTTGTGAAACTTGGTGTATCTGATATTTCAGGCTTGTGTGATGGTTGTTATGGCTTGCTTTTGGTCCACATAACATAACCCTATTGGCCAGAGAGTGGTTGTGGCTGCAGCTGATTGGTATGGGGTGATTTGCAAAAAGTCAACAAATGATGTACTTGAGGTATGGGCAAATGGAAGGCTTGGATTTGGGCATGTCTTGGTTCAGCAGAGATCAAGGAAGGCTCATAGATCATATTTGATGAGCTGTAACAAGTGTATGAGAGGTTTGGTATCATTTTGCAATTTTGAGGAACTTTGGCCCTTTTGGAATTTCTTGAAGTTCAAGGCATGAAATTGAATGATTCTTTGGGCAATTCTGGTCACAATGCAATGTATTATGATTGTATGATGCTTAGAGAGTGATTAAATGTCACAAAATGACTTGGTATGTGAAATTGCAAAAAATCCTCTTTGGTGTGAAAGTGAAAATTATAGGATTTTTGCCAACTTTGCAAAGCCATAACTTGAGTTCCATAATGAATTAGAACTTATTATTTTACTTTTTGAAAAGGGAATGATCCAATCTAAAACTTTCATGACCAATAATTTTTCATTTGAAGCATTTTTGGTAGAGAAAGATGAGGTTGAAAAACTTTCCCAAAATGGAATGTTTCCATTACAAGTCATTTCCATTTTTGGCAACTTTTGGTTTAGCTCAATTTTCTTCAATTTTGTGAACTTCCAAGCACTTCAATGATCAAATAAAGATCATATAACTTCAATTTGATGAAAATATCACTTTGGTTCCATTGTTGGGGGCCTCAAATGCACTGATTTTGCTCTGACTTGCTCAAGAAGTTACCTAATGAACATATGACTTCCACAATTAATTTCTTCATCAAACTTGGTACATGTGATACTTATAACATATTGAGACTATTAGAAACAAGAATGACCAAAAAATTTGGAGTTATGGCCTCTGAAACCAAAACCCTAATTTCAGGTCATCTGTGTAGTGAAACCCTAGCTCTGCTTCCATGCTTTCCAAGTTTTTTGAGATTTCTTGACTTCCTTGATCTTTTAGGGATGTAATATGATGATAGAACACACATGGACCCTCTTGGAATTATTGGAGACCTTTGGAGTGGCTCAGATGGATCCTTGGATTGCTCAGATCACAAACCCTAGATGCAGATGAACTTGAACTGATGCAGTGAAACAAAAATGCAATATGAGATGATATGTTTGAACTTATGCAAAGATGAAAAGATCACAAGCCATGGTGTGAAATTAGTGAGGGCAAATTTTGGGTGTTTACAGCTGCCCCAATTCAAACATTAGTTAGCTGTGCAGGATATAAGCGCCTGGCTTATCAGACAAACAAGATAACTTGTGGTTGAATACCAAAGACAGTCAAGAATTTACACTCACTGGGGAGAAGAAGAAAAGGGATATAAATTGTAAAAATAAAGTATAGTATGATTATCAAAATGCGGGCGATGGAGGACAACCATCGAGCAGAGGACGATTGTTGTGGATAAAGCAATGACGGGGACGACCGACATGCTGGGGAAATAAAGAGATCATGATTGGGACGGCCATCGGGTAAAGAAACAAGATTCTCTGGAGATTAAAGCAAGGGCAATGATGGGGACGACCATCAGGCTTGGAAAGTAAAATAAAAAACGACGGGGACGCCCATCAGTTTAATAAATGAAATAAATAATGAGGGACGGTCATCAAAGGTGAAGGACGATCACCTAGCAGGGGACGGCTGCTCTTTATCACGACATAGGACGAATGTTGGATAGAAAAATGTCGACGATGGGGACGGCCATCAGATAAGCATGATGAAGGACGATCATCAAGAGGTGAAGGACGATCACCTAGCAGGGTACGGCTGCTCTCTGGGTTTATCATGACATAGGACAAATGTCAGATAACAAGATCAACAATGGGGACGACCATCGGATAAAATGATGAAGGACGATCATCAAAAGGTGAAGGACGATCACCTAGTAGGGGACGGCTGCTAAATATCACGACATAGGACGAATTCCGGATAGAAAAGGGTTCCAATAATGGAGACTCCGCTGGGAAAGGATGAGGGACGGTCATCTAAAGGTGAAGGATGATCACCTGGCAGGGTATGGTTGCCGAAAGTATCACGACATAGGACGAATGTCGGATAGGAGAAAAGTTGTTCTTCTGGGGAATGGTAAACACGGACGGGTGCTTACGCTTTCCGACGTAAGAGGTATAATTGTTTGACGCTGTGTATAGATTAAAGATGCGGACGATCATCCTTAAGACCGTGATACGGACGAGTATCGGTAGAAACAAACACTGACGCGTGTTTGTAAACACCCCAAATTTGCCCTCACCCATTCACACCATGGCTTGTGATCATTTCATATGCATAAACTCAATCATAGCATCTCATATCACATTTTTGATTCATTGCATTGGTTCAAAGTCATCTGCACCTAGGGTTTGTGATCTGAGCAATCCAAGAGCTTCTTGAGCCACTCCAAAGGTCATCAATCACTTCAAAGGGGTCCATGTATGTTCAAGCATCATATTATATCCTCTCAAAGTCAATAATGTCAAAGAATCACAAGAACTGAAAATGGCATGGGAGCAGAGCCAGGTTTGACTGCACAGATGACCTAGAATTAGGGTTTTGGTTTCAGAGGCCATAACTCCAAATTTTTTGGTCATTCTTGTTTCTATTGGTCTCTATATGGTATAGGAAGTATGCATATCAATTTTCATGAAGAAATTCCATGGGGAAGTCATCTGATCAAGAGTTGACTTTTCAAGCAAGTCAGTGCAAAATCAGGGCATCTGAGGCCCCCAATGACCCAACCAAGGGGTGTTCTTCATCATGTTGATTGTATATGATCTTTATTTGATCATATAAGAAGTTGGAACTTCACAAATTTGAAGAATTTCAAGTCATTTGCAAAGTTGACTTTTTGGGGAAGTTTGACTTTTAATGAAATTGCCATTTTGGGAAACTTTTTCAACCCTTGCTTTTTGATTCAAAAATGCTTCAAATGGAAAAACTTTGGTCATGAAAGTTGTAGAATAGATCATTCCCTTTTCAAAAAGTACAAGAACATGACCTAATTCATTTTGAATCAAAAGTTATGGCTTGTCAAAGTTGGCTAAAATCACAAAATTTCAAAGTTTCTACCAAAGAGGCAAAGTTGCAAATTCACTTGCCAAGGCAAATTGAGTTATCAAATACACTTCTAATCTTCATACAAGCATGTACCAAGACCTAAAAGTCAGATTTCACCCAAGGATCATACATTTTTATGGCTTATGGAGCAAGAAATCTCAAAGGAAGCAAAAGTAAGGCAAGTTGCAAAAACTCACTCAAGTGAGAATCCACTTGCTTGCTGACTTCATGATCAATCCTAGGGTTCTCCCCACATCTTGCTGCGCAGGACACACCTTTTGTCCTTGGCTAGCTATTAGCCCATGCCTCTCTTACACAACTTTGACATTTTGGCAACTTGAGCCATACCTATCACAAAAGCACACATCAACTCATCTGACCTATCACAATAGTTTATGCAAACAAAAAGCAAGCCAAGGCACATAACAACAGACTCTGATCTTGCCCATAGCCATAGTTCTCAAAATCTCTCCCATTTGCAAGAGCCTTCGAAACACTCAGTACAAGCTACTTACATGCAAACCAACTTCACAAACATACTCATCACACTTCACTGATCACAAAGCACCCCTCACCATAGCCTTAAACTCCCTGAATCAAGAATACGACTTTCACCCCACCTTGAGCAGAACTTCTGCCATCTCAAAAACCAGCCATCATAAACTTTCTCCAAGCATCAGGACTTCATCAGGGGCCTAAAAGGAGTGGTTTGCACGAACAGAGAGGGTCAGAAAGTTGCAAACTAAGAAAGCTCAAAGCTCAGGTATATCAAGAACTTTTTTTCCATAAATGAATTTTTAAGTTTCTAAGTTGTTCCTCATACTTTGTTGATCACTCTGATGCTTTTACTTTTTGAAATGGTTGAGAAATAAGCATTTAATCATGTTCTGAAAAATGATTAATGATTAATGAATGAAAAATGAGTTTTGTTTAGGGGTTTTGATTCAATGTTGTGTGGGGATGATTTCTGGGCTTTTAGTTTTCATTTTCATGAAGTTTTAAGGATTTTAGCAACTTTTAGGTGAGGGTCTTGCCGGAGAAGACGACCGGAAGTCTTCTCCGGCCACCTGAAAGTGATTAGGGCTAATCCCTGTAATTAATGCAAGTTTGAATTTGGTGCGTTGAATGGGCTGACTTAGTCAACTCCCGCGCGTGCTCAATGGCCCAGATCTTCTCACTTAACCCTAATCCACGTCATTATCCATTTAATTAGGTTTTATAATTTAATCTGGCCAGTTTAAATCTCCACCCTTGGATATGGCGCCAGTCAACGCGCGCGTTCCCAGTTTGAACCTCAGCCTTAGGATCAACATACTTTCATTTAAATTCATTTTATTTTCTTTTTATTTCATTTGTTTTCTTCATTTAATTTAAAATAGCAAAACATTTTCAAAAATTCTGAAAATTTTTATACAAACTTTTATTAATTTTCAGAAACCAAAAATATTTTTATTTTTATTTTTGGCATTAAAAAATATTTTTAAATCATTTAAAAGATTATTTTTAATTAATTAATGATAATTAATTAATTAAAAATACTTTTAGGTATTTAAAAATCATAAAAAAATTCATGAGACATTTAAAATCATTTAGAAACATTGTTCAACCTTCAAACCAAATTTATTTTTTGATCTTGATGACTTTTGACAATTTTCCATGAAATTAATTTCATTTCAAGGCATTATTTTGATCCAAACTTTGAAAATTCATTTCTGCCTAACCATTGAGAGTTGTACAATGATTCTTTTTGCATTGCATCTTGCATATCATGTAGTTTATAGGATTAAATTGGCATGAATTGATCTTGCATTTTCAATTTGTTTGGCATTTTTCTTGACAAGGTACCTTGAAACCCTAGCAATCTTAGGAAATTCATAACCCTAATTAGGTTAAGAGTTAGAACCCCTCCTTTGGACAATGAGTTTGTGTAGGGTTAGGGTTCCTTGGAATGCATTTTCAATTTTTTATCATGATGTTTGCTTCTGGTTTTGATTTTTGTTTGTTGCATTGATCATAAACCCTAATTTGGGCTTTCTTTTGCATTCATCTTACATTTGCTTGCATACCATGACTTGCCATGACATTTTATGCATTCATTTGATTCATGATACATATTAAGACATATTAGAATCATTGTTGATCATTGCATCTTTCATTTGCCATGTTGTATGTCATTTGCATTTCATAACTTTTCATGTATATTCATGGTTCTAAGCATGCTTCTTTTGCATCAATATGCTTGTATGATCATCTCCATGCTTTGTTTCATGTTTGCATCATCTCATAACATCATTATCATCACACATATGCTTCTGGTTTTGGTATGCATCATGCCATTTCATCTCATTTTGCATTGCATTGCATTCCTTTCACTAACTTTGCAGGTGGTAAGTCACTTTGAGAGGTGAATTTGCCTTCACTTCTCACAACTTCTTTTCATCTCTCTTATGCATCCTTGCTGCATTTTGTTATGTGTTTGAGATTGAGCTTGCTCTTTCTTCTTCATCTTACTTTCTTTCTTCAAGTGACTTGTCTTCTTAAATGAAGCAAGTTACTTTGCTTCCCTTTGCTCCTTTCATCTGCTTCCTGTTGGTTTCATTGAAGATCTTTCTTGTAAATCCCACAAACCTTAGGAACAACCAAGCATGACAATAATTAGGGTTTTGATTAGTCCCCCATTTAGATTTTACCTTTGTGTCTCATTGAGTCTTCTCTTCTCACCTCATAATCAGGGACTAAACCCTAAAGGCTTTAAGGCTTTGTGATTAAGCTTATGCCTGCATCCTTCTATTAGGATGGAGTGTATAACTTTAATCCTAAGTGTTAAACCCTTAATGTGTTTAAATCCTTTAATCAATCCACTTAATAATCATCAAGACATCAAGCTTGTAACTTGGGCCTTGCATTAGGGTTCTAATTCTTCCTTAATTGGTTAAGAAGGACTAACCCTAGTGTTAATGGACAAGTCCCCCTCAAGTTGTCTTACATATCATAAAAAATCACTTCTTCACCATATCATTAACTAAAATCCACTTAATAAAGGCTTTGTTTTGTCATGGGTTTAATCCCTAATCATGGATTAAGTTGAGGAGTTTTCCTCAGCTTAAACATTCTCATCTATTATCCTTCTATTGGGATAGTGTAATGAGTCTGTTTAATCCCTGATTATGGCTTAATCTCATTACTTAACACTAAACAAAAACAACAAAAACATCTAAATAATCACAAGTAGGTTAATGATCTTAATCCTACATCAAAGGTGATTAAGTGTGAGATGCTGACTTCACACTTAAAGTATTCTCATTACCCCTAATCAGAGGGAAGATGTGATGAGTTTACTAACCCATTGATTCAGGCTTAAGCTCATTAATTTATGACAAACTTCAAAAAGCAATAAAAGACTGAAAACATCAAAAACAAACAATAATCGTCTCCTCCGGGATTCTTTTCTCATCTCATTCACTCATAAACGGGAACTTGCTTCTTCCGTCTAATGCAAGACAGTTTGCACCTGAGCCAGACAGGTCATACACTTGAGCATAGGCAAGTATGCAGTTCACAAGTCATTTCATCTTTCAGTCTCTTTGGGTCGAACTACGGTGTTCTGACTTCCTCATTGCACGAGAGGATACGTAGGCATAACTTAACAGTTATCGAACAAAAGTCTCTGTATATTCCCCCCTCCTTCTAGCATTATTCTTATATTCTCATGATCTTGAGCATCTTATTCATTTTCTTACACTGACACTGTACATTTATACACTTCACACTTCCTTTACACTGACACCTGTACATTTTGTTTTCCAGCCCTTTTACACACAAATTGCACTGACACTACCCCTTTAAAACACAAATCTTTTAAGCGTGGATCCCGTCGAGTACGGTGGACAATCTGGGTGCTAATACCTTCCCAGGTTGTAACCAACCCCCTTTGTCAGTCTCTCTGGTTCGCAACCGTCTTATCCATATCTTTCTAGGTCTATGCAGCATTGCCTTTCCTCCGGGATAAAAATGCCTAGCTGGCGACTCTTTCATTCCCTGTGAGTTCACTCCTGTGTGTCCTCACACCCTCCTCTCGCCGACCGTTCGCGTCTGTACCATATTTGAGCCCGGTCTCATCTTTTGGGAGCGACAGCTTGGCGACTCTGCTGGGGATCCTTATACTGTAACCAGGGCTTCTGGTTCTTTTTGTGGGTTCCTCCTAGCGCTTGATTGATTTGTGTTTACTGGGGTGTTATGTGCTATTTGTGTTTGTATATTTATTTTGTTTATTGCTTTATGTGCAGTTGTTTTATTGCTTTCTTTATAGCTTTATATACAACATATTGTCATACTGTATCTGGCTGGATCTGGTTTTGTTTTGGTGGGTGGGGTTCTGTTGAGAGTTGAGGTGCTATACCTGGGACCTGAGTGACACCTAGGCTAGAGTGGTTCATATTCTTTCCCATTCCATTTCGGTCTGGTGCGGGAATATGAAACACGGTTCAGATATGGGTTTCTTCTTGAGAACTCTGTGCTACAGATTTCCTGTAGTGCTAGGGCTATTTGGGAAGCCTGCTAAGTCTGGATGACCTTTAGTATTGACCTTCAGAAACTGAGGTGAATTAGAGGAGGATCCTTTATGGTTGTTGTAAACACTGTACCTCCGGGTTGGAAGTGTTTACACTTCTCATAATTGATCCAAGTCTGAGGATCCTTGTTTTAGAACACCACCTGTGAGGGGGTTGGGCTGTTTACAGGTTTGCAGGTACCCGTGACCTCAGCATACCCTGTTGCTTTGTTTTGATTAAGAGTACTCCATTTTGGGACAGTTCTTGTGATTTTGAACCCTGGACATGTGACTCTTTATTTGAGTCCCCCACCTTGGTTACTGGACTTTTGAACCTCCATCTGGATTTCTTGAACATACATGGACCTATACCAAAGCAGTAATCAGATCCAACTTGATCACAAACCCTTGCATATCATTTGCATACATCATCATTGCATCATTTAACATGTGTTTATTTATTTTTCAGGGTATCCATACTATATTTTGGCTTGGTTTTGACCCCTTCATCTGCATAGACCTATCTGCTTCAGCTATCCTCATCCGTGTAAACACCCCAAATTTGCCCTCACCCATTTCACCATGGCTTGTGATCATCTCATATGCATAAACACAATCATATCATCTCATATCTCATTTTGATTCCCTGCATAGATTCTAAGTCATCTGCACCTAGGGTTTGTGATCTGAGCAATCCAAGAGCTACTTGAGCCACCCCAAATGCTACCAATCACTTCAAAGGGATCCATGTGTGTTCAAGTATCATATTACATCCTCACAAAGCCAAGAATTCAAAAGAATCACAAGAACTAGGGTTTGAGTGGATGCAGAGCCAAGTTTGACTGCACAGTTGACCTAGAATTAGGGTTTTGGTTTCAGAGGCCATAACCCCAAATTTTTTGGTCATTCTTGTTTCCATTGGTCTCTATATGGTATAGGGAGTATGCATATCAATTTTCATGAAGAAATTCCATGGGGAAGTCATCTGATCAAGGGTTGACTTTTCAGACAAGTCAGTGTAAAATCAGGGCATCTGAGGCCCCCAATGACCCAACCAATGGTTGATCTTCATCATTTTGAGTGTATTTGATCTTTATTTGATTATGGAAGAAGGTTGAAGTTCATAAAAATCAAGAATTTAGGGTTTTTGCAAATGTTGACTTTTTGGGCATAGTTGACTTTTCAAGAATGGTTCATTTTAGGTCATTTTTCAAACCTTGATTCTTGATCCAAAAAGGCTTCAAATGGAAAAACTTTGGTCATGAAAGTTGTAGATCTCATCTTTCCCTTTCCAAAAAGTACAATAACATGATCAAACTCTTCTTGGATCAAAAGTTATGGTGTGACAAAGTTGGCTAAAATCATTGATTTTCAAGGCATGCCTCAAATGGAAATTTTGCAAAATCATGGACCAAGGCCAATTGCAACCTCTAATTCATTCCAAACCAATATGCAAACATTCTCTAAGTCATAAAATTCAGATTTGAACCAAGAATGCCCATGGTTATGGTTCATGTAACAAGACTTTTCACATGTGAACCAAAAAGGCAACAACTTGCAAAACACTCATGACACTTCCCTCAACTGGCTGCCTTGGCCTTTGAACTTTGCTAGCTCTCTCACCACACCATGCTGCGCCAGCCCTAGCCTTTGTACCAAGCTAGTATCAATCCCATGCCTCTCTTACAAGAAATTTGACTTTTGGCAAAAGCAAACATCCCAATCACCACAGGCCATGTCACATCCTCTGGCCACTTGCATTTGTTTATTGTATCCTTTGGCAAGCCATAACACTAGGCAGGCAAGGCTGAAACAACACACAACAACACATTCACAAAAACACACCAAACTGCATAAGCTTTCGAATCTCTCTGCCCAGCCTTCAAACACTCAAACCATTTTCACCATTCAACTCATCACACTTCATAGACCTCAAACCACCAAGAGTCTGGCCTGAAACAAGCAAGAACATCCCACTGCCATTCTTCACCTCATTTTGCAGTTTCCTTCGAAACTCTCACCATAGCTCACAAACATACCAACAAACACCATAGACCTTCTCCACTCACCCTCAGGATCACAAACAACCCCTCACCATGACCTGAAAGTGCCAGAATCACCATTGCCATTTCTGACTGAGTTGAAGCAGGAGCTTTCGAAACTCACTATCCAGCCAACATAAACTCTTCTTGAGCATTCAAACATCATCTGGGGATCAAGTGGAGTGGATTGCACAAGGAGAAGTGGCCAGAAAGTCATCAGAGTGAAAGCTTCGAATCTCAGGTAACTTGAAATTTATTTTTCCAGAAATCATTTTTCATGTTATAAACTTGTTCTATGTGCTCCACTGATCATCCTGTTGTCATTGGTTTCGAAAATGGCTTTGAAATGAGCATTTAATTTCTCTCTGAAACCTGCGTGCCCTAGTTTTCATTTTCTTCGATTCAGCTTATTTAGGAAGAAGAAATTTGTTTTGAGAGAGGGGTTTAATTCGTGAGTGTGTAAGGAGCATTTCCCTGTTTTTAGTTTTCATTTTTGATACGATTTGAGGAGGTTTGGGGATTTCTCAGGGGGGATGCTGGCCGGAGAAGACGACCGGAAGTCTTCTCCGGCCGCCTGAGAGTGATTAAGCCCTAATCACGTGATTAATGACCATTTGAATCTGGACCGTGAGATGCCTCTGACCCGTTGACTTCGCGCGTGAGTGTGTTGCCTGGATCTTCCTGATTATGCCCTAATCCACGTGTTTATATTAATTAATCCATAATTAATTTAATCTGATCAGAAGTCATCTGGACCCTTCGTTTGCGCGCTGGTCAACAAATTTGAATCCAGACCCAATCCTGGCCCTTCATCCTGATTACTTTCATTTTATTTTATTTTAATTCATTTTCTTTTCAATTAATTTGCATATTTATTTTAAAATAGTAAAAAATTCTTAAAAATTATGAAACTTTTTCCTAAAGGTTTTATTAATTTTTAAGACCCAAAAATATTTTTATTTTATTTTTTATCATTAAAAAATATTTTTAAATATTTAAAAGATCATTTTTAATTGATTAATGGAAATTAATTAATTAAAAATACTTTTAGGTATTTAAAAATTACAAAAAAATTCATGAAATGTTCTAAGACATTTAGAAACATTGTCCAACCTTCAAACCAAATTTCTTTTTTGATCTTGATGCATTTTAAGAATTTTTCATTGAATTAAATCATTTTTTATGCATTAATTTGATCCTAAGTTCAAAAATTCATTTCTGCCTATTTGAGAAGAGTTGGACATTGATTCTTCTTGCATTGTTTTGTGTTTGGCATGTAGTTTCTAGGATAAAATGGCCTTGATTTGATCCTTCAATTTCAAATTGTTTGGTATTTCTTTTGTCAAGAACCCTAAAAAACCCTAATAACTTAGAAAAAATCATATCTTGAGATTGGTTAGGAGTTGAGACCTCCCCTTTGAACCTTGGTTTAGTATAGGGTTAGGGTTTCTTAGGATGGCATTTTCCATTTTTTATCTTAGGGTTTGCTTCTGTTTTGGGTTTTTTGTTTGATGCATTGTCCATAAACCCTAATTTGAGCTTTCATATGCATCCCTCTTGCATTCTCTTGCATAACATGACTTGTCTTTGCATTTTATGCATGCTTGTGTTTCATTTGACATCTTAAGACATGTATAAAGCATCTTTGAACATTGCATCTCATATTTTCCATGTCATTTGCCTTGTGTGTTTCATAACTTTTCATGCTCATTCATGCTCCTTAGCTTGCATCATTTGCATCCATGATCTTGTATGAACATCTCCATGTCTTGCCTCATGTTTGCAACACCTCATAACATCATAATCATCATCAACATGCTTCTGGTTTTGCTTAACATCATGCCATTTCATCCCATCTTGCATTGCATTGCATTTCTTTCTAACATTTCAGGTGGTAAGTAACTTTGAGAAGTGAATTTGCCTTCACTTCTCATAACTTTTCTTCTCATCTCTCTTGCATCCATTGCTGCATTTCTATATGTGTTTGAGATTGAGCTTGCTCATTCTTTCTCCTCCCACTTTCTTTCTTCAAGTGACTTGACTTCTTAAATGAAGCAAGTTGCTTTGCTTCTCTTGATCTTGTTCATCTGCTTCCTGGTGGCTCCTTTGAAGATCTTCTTTTGCAAACCTCACAAACCTTAGGAACAACCATGTATGACAATGATTAGGGTTTTGATTAGTCTCCCTTCATAGTTTTACCTTTGTGTCTCTTTGAGTCCTCTCTTCTCACCTCATAATCAAGGACTAAACCCTAAAGGCTTTAAGGCTTTGTGATTAAGCTTATGCCTGCATCCTTCTCTTAGGATGGAGTGTATAACTTTAACCCTAAGTGTTAAACCCTTAATGTGTTTAAACCTCTTAATCAATCCACTTAATAAGTATCAAGACATCACACTTGTAACTTGGGCCTTGCATCAGGGTTCTAATTCTTCCTTAAATGGTTAAGAAGGACTAACCCTAGTGTTAATGGACAAGTCCCCCTCAAGTTGTCTTACAAATCATAAAATTCACTTCATCATCATATCATTAAGTAAAATCCACTTAATCAAAGGCTTGTTTTGTCATGGGTTTAATCCCTGATCATGGATTAAGTTGAGGAGTTTTCCTCAGCTTAAACACCCTCATCTATTATCCTTCTATTAGGATGGTGTAATGAGTCTGTTTAATCTTTGATTATGGCTTAATCTCATTACTCAACACTAAACAAAAACACCAAAAACATCTAAATAATCACAAATAGGTTAATGATCTTAATCCTACATCAAAGGTGTTTAAGTGTGAGAATCTGACTTCACACTTAAGGTACTCTTATTACCCCTAATCAGAGGGAAGATGTGATGAGTTTACTAACCCATTGGTTCAGGCTTAGGCTCATTAACTTATGACAAACTTCAAAAGCAATAAAAAGACTGAAAACACAAAAACAAACAATAATCGTCTCCTCCGGGATTCTTTTCTCATCTCATTCACTCACAATCGAGAACTTGCTTCTTCCGTCTAATGCAAGACAGTTTGCATCTGTGCCAGACAGATCATACACTTGAGCATAGGCAAGTAAGCAGTTCACAATTCAATTCATCTTTCATTCTCTTTGGGTCGAACTACGGTGTTCTGACTTCCTCATTGCACGAGAGGATACGTAGGCATAACTTAACAGTTATCGAACAAAAGTCTCTGTATATTCCCCCTCTTTCCAGCATCTTTCCCTTAGCCTCATGATCATGAGCATACTCTTTCCTTACACTGACACTTCACTTATATACTTCACATTTCTCTACACTGACACCTGTACATTCTTTTTCCAGTTATTTTATACACAAATTGCACTGACACTACCCCTTTAAAACACAAATCTTTTAAGCGTGGATCTCGTCGAGTACGACGGACAATCTGGGTGCTAATACCTTCCCAGGTTGTAACCAACCCCCTTTCTCAGTCTCTCTGGTTCGCAAACCGTCTTATCCATCTTTTTCTAGGCCTATGCAGCATTGCCTTTCCTCCGGGATAAAAATGCCTAGCTGGCGACTCTTTTCATCTCTAGTGAGTTCACGGCTGTGTGTTCTCATTGTTCCTTTCGCCGACCGTTCGCGCTTGTACCTGGATGCTAATCTTTGGGAGCGACAGCTTGGCGACTCTGCTGGGGAACCCCTATATTGCAACCAGGGCTTCTGGTTCTTTTTGTGGGTTCCTCCTAGCGCTTGATTGATTTGTGTTTACTGGGGTGTTATGTGCTTATTTGTGCTTGTATTTATTTTGCTTTATGTACAGTTTGCTTCCTGCTTTTCTTTATTGCACTTTGTATATATCATACTGTCATGCTGCTGGCTGGATTTGGTTTTCCTTTGGTGGGTGGGGTTCTATTGAGAGTTAAGGTCCTATACCTGGGACCTGAGTGACACCTAGGCTAGAGTGAATCATATTCTTTCCCATTCCATTTCGGTCTGGTGCGGGAATATGAAACACGGTTCAGATATGGGTTTCTTCTTGAGAACTCTGTGTTGCAGATTTCCTGCAATGCTAGGGCTATCTGGGAAGCCTGCTAAGTCTGGATGACCTTTAGTTTTGACCTTCAGAAACTGAGGTGAATTAGAGGAGGAATTGTTATGGTTATTGTAAACACTGTGCCTCCGGGTTAGAAGTGTTCACACTTCTCATAACTGATCCAAGTCTGAGGATCCTTGTTTTAGAACACCACCTGTGAGGGGGTTGGGCTGTTTACAGGTTTGCAGGTACCTTGACCTCAGAATACCCTGTTACTTTGATTTGTTAAGAATACTCCATGTTGGACAGTTCTTGTAATTCTAAACCCTGGACATGTGGCTCTTTATTTGAGTCCCCCACCCTGGTTACTGGATTTATAGACCTCCAACTGGAATTCTTGAACACACTTGGACCTATATCAGGGCATTTTGATCAGACCCAGCTCAGTCACAAACCCTTGCATATCATTTGCATACATAATCATTGCATCATATTGACATTTGCTTATTTGTTTCAGGGTATCCATCTTCATTTGGTTTTGGTTTTGACCCCATCTTCAGTTTTTGACCTGCCATCATCAGCACTTGCTACCAGCTATCTATTCCAGCCAATCAGTGGCCCTTCTCTTCAGTATCTTCATCAACATTTGTCATCATGGCTCCAAAGAAAAGCAACATCACCTATCACTTCTTCCAGCCAGACTTATCAGACATCAGGAGGATCCAAACCCTGATCACTCCAGATCACATACCCTTGTTCAGGGAGAGTTATGGAGATATACTGGACGTGGTTATGGATCTGGACCCTTCACAGAGGAGCCTCATCCACACCTGCATTCAGTTTTATGATCCTCCACTGAGATGTTTTACTTTTCAAGACTTTCAGTTGGGCCCCTTATTGGAAGAGTACTCCTCATTAGTTGGTATGCCTACCAGGAGAGAAATTCCTTTCAACCCTGAGATGGTCTTTCCTGCTAATGGAGAAGTAGCAAAAGCTTTGCATCTGGAACCTGTTTTGGTTGAGCAGCATATGACCTCTAAAGCTGGAATCCCTGGTTTTCATCTGGACTTCTTAATTTCTCAAGCTAGTCTGAAGGCCTCCTTGGGGGATTGGAAAGCTGTTTGTGCTTTGTTGGCCTTGAGTATATATGGGATTGTGTTGTTTGCAGATGAGCCTCGATTCATTAGCAAAAATGCAATCCATCTGTTCATCCTGAAGAACCCAGTGCCAACTTTATTGGGGGATCTTTATTATTCAGTGCATCAGAGGAATGAAAAGCAGAGGGGGAGATTAGTAAGGTGTTGTGCTCCATTGTTCCACACTTGGCTTCTCAGGCATCTACCCAGGACAGATGCATTTTTAAACCCTCATCAGCAAAGCAACTGGGCTAAGAGACTCACTGTTCTAACTTCAGCTGACATCAGATGGTGCACTCAAAGCACCAAGGGCAGGGATATCATCACCAGCTGTGGGCATTTTCCTAATGTGCCTTTGATAGGTGTTAAGGGAAGTATTAATTACAATCCTCTGCTGTTCAGAAGGCAACTGGGCTATGCACTGGTCCATGCTCCTAGGGCACAGGACTTGGCTGAGACTCTCTATTGTGAGAACAAGATTAGTTTGGCTGTTGTTAGGCAGGCTGCCTGGGCCTGGGATAATGTTCAAACCAAGGGAGTCACCATTCTGGGGAAGTGTAATAATGTGGCATCAGCACAATATTATGAGTGGTCCCGTGCCAGGGCCCAATTCTCTGGAATGCCCTTTACCATAGAAGACCTGCCTGAGTCATCTTCAGCACCACCCCCTGCCACCATCAGTTTGGAGGAGTTTGAGAGCTTGAAGGAAAGAAATGAGAAGCTAACCCAGGCTTTGCAGAAGACCCTCCGGGAGAGGAGTGAAGGTATGAGGGAAATTGAAAGGTTGGAGAAAATGAGAGTAGATCATCTGACTAAGATTGAGAAGTCTGGGGACTACATTAAAAAGTCAAAGGCTGGAGAACAAATCCTAAAGAATGCTTGCAAAGAAGCCCAGTTCCAAAGAGCAAGGACAGACTTGTATCTGAAGGAGAGTCAAGCCCGGTGGGTCAGGATCACCGAGGCTCGTACCTTGGAGGATAAGAGAGTTCAAGACAAGATGGAGCAACTTGAAGCTAGTGCAAGAGAACAGCAAGAAGCCCTGGCAGCAGCCCAGAGGGAAATATCAGAATTAAAGATCAAAGCAGGGGTGAAGAGGTCCAAGGACCAAACTCAGCACAAAAAGCTAACAGCAGCTGTTACGACCCGGAATCTCCTCATCAGGAATCTCACGGAGCGTCCGGCTGATCCTGTGACCGAAGCACTTCTCAAGGAAGTTAGTGAGGATGAGTTTGGTCTTGGTGTTTGACCATTTGTTTGTTGTTGCTTTCTTTCCATGTACTTTTATTTCTGTACTGTATTTTGACCCCTTAGTGGGCTTGCGTTGTAAAACGAACAAATTGTATTATTTCACCTTATGTAATATATTCATGTTAGTTTACTTCGAAAGCAACTTCAACAGCAGCATCTTCAAGGGTCTGGAAGGGTCAAAACTGAAGGCCAAACCGGATACCTTGAGAGCAAATAAGCATAACTGCATTGCATACTAACCCTTTTGTTTGTTTTATAGGTTTTTGTTTTGTTGTTACTAACCTCTGTTGTGAATCTCAGGAATTATTGCTCGCCGCCGGGTATTTCCCCTCAACAGGCCACACAGGTACCCAACTAGAAACAACCTTCCGGGAATTCAGATGGATCAGATGCAGCAGGACCTTACGGAGGTCAGAAACCAGATGGCCAACGAAATGTTGGAGATGAGAACGCAGATAACACAGTTCATGGAAGTAATGAACAATTTAGCTCAAAGCCAGGAGAGGCTCAGAGCTTTGGTAGAAGGGAGGAATCAAGAGGAGCCCCATGTGGGAACTGCTGGCACAAGTAACAACGAGAGGGTCCAACCTCATGTCAATCCCCCAGTTTTTGGACCCCATCTCCATCCAGAGGCCAACATCCCTGTCAATATACAAGGGACTGCCACAGCAGGGAGGGTACTACAGGAAGACCCTCAAGAAGACCAGTTCACAGTAATGGGTGCTGGAGAAGAGGCTTATGATAGAAGATTGGATGAAATAGCTGAGAAGTTGAGGTCCTTAGAATCTCAAAACTCTTTGGGATTCGACGTCATGGATATGGGTTTGGTAGACGGGGTCAGGATCCCCCATAAGTTCAAGCCTCCTTGTTTCGAAAAGTATAATGGGACTTCATGCCCCCGGACTCATCTACAATCATTTCTGGGAAGGCTGAAGGCCTATACAATGGATGAGAAATTGTGGATGTTCTATTTTGAGGATAGCTTGACTGGAGCTTCGAGGGAGTGGTATTCCCATCTGACAAGAGCAACAATTAGATGCTGGAAGGACCTGGCAGAGGCCTTCATCAGACAGTATCAGTATAATCTAGACATGGCACCCAACAGGACTCTCCTGATGGGAATGTCACAGTCTTCGAGGGAGAGTTTCCGAGAATATGCCCAAAGGTGGAGGCAGCTGGCTGCTGCTGTTCAACCACCTATGTCTGAGCGGGAAATGGCAGATATGTTCATGAACACCCTTCAGGGAACATATATTGACAGGTTGGCTGCTTTCTCTTCTACTAGCTTTGCAGATGTTGTCATAGCTGGGGAGAGAATTGAAAGTTTGTTAAAAATGGGAAAGATCTCAGACAATGGTGCAAGCTCGTCCAGTAGTACAAGAAAGCCTTTTGCAGGCCCGAGAAGAACTGGCGAGACCAATGCCATCCACACCAACAGGGGCAGGCCCCAATATGCTCAAAGGTCAATAGCAGCAGTCACCATCCCTGCTCCAGCTCATCCACAGCCAGTCTATCAACCTCCTCAGCAAAATTATCAACAACAACCTCAGTACCCTCAGCAAAATCAGTATCCTCCAAGGAATTACAACAACAGCAACACCAACAACAACAGTCAACAGAGGCCATTCCAACAGAGGCCATCTCAAGCTAACAGAGTGATCGATCCGATCCCAATGCCATATGCTACTTTGCTGCCACAACTTCTGAAACTCAACCTGGTTGAGCTAAGAACGTTGGCACCTCCGGATCCCAACAGTCTACCAAGGAATTATGACTCCAATGCTAGGTGTGCCTTTCATTCAAACGCACCTGGCCACAACACAGAAAAATGCAGGGCTCTGCATATGAAGGTACAAGACCTGGTAGACTCAAAGGCTCTGAATTTCGCACCACCACCCAATGTCAATAAAAACCCGATGCCAAACCATGGTGGTCCCCGGATTAACGCTATTGAAGAAGACAAGCCGTCTTATTTAATAACCAGTGTGGGACAGATCAGGACATCATTGGTAGAAATCAAAGCTCAGCTCTTGGAATGTCAAATGTTCCCGGGGTGCGAGTTAGGTTGTGCTTACTGCAATATCTCGGTAAATGGGTGCGATAATTTGCGGAATGGCATAGATGGCCTTATTCAGAGTGGCCAACTTCAGATCACCACATCATTTCCAACAAATCCAGCAATATCATCAGCAACGATTTCAGAACCTCCTACAACTGCAGCAACTATTGTTCCTGACAATTCTTCGGTTTCATCAACAAGTACTCCATCAATCGTCTCAACTGATCAGTTTTCAACAATTTCTCCTGCTACAACTTCAGCTTCATTCCATCTTGAATCTCCTACAACAACAACACCCGCACTTCCAACAATGGCTCCTACAACTCCAGCAATCAATCATGAAGATGTCTCTACTGTCACCATATTTTATGATCCTGAGAACAACTCTGCCTACCATTCAGAAGGTGCTGCTCCCACCAGAGCACCAGTTACAATCTTTTATGATCCACAAACAATTACAATCCCTTCGGCAGCAACAATCAGTCCAGTCACTGTCACGATGCCTGGACCAGTACCATATGAAAGCAATAGGGCCATCCCTTGGCACTATGGCTCTGACGTATATTGCGAAGGAAAAAGAATTACTCTTGAAACATCAACACCTGCACCACAAGTAGATAATGTGGGGGGAGGCGGAGGCTTCACTCGAAGCGGACGTCTCTTTGCTCCACCAGTTCAAAGACCTACAGCCGAAGCAGAAGCTGCTGCCAAGGCGAAAGGAAAGAGCCCGGTGCAGGAAGATCAAGCTGTTAAAGAAGCCTTGAAGACACCGTTCGATCAAGAAGTTGATGAGTTTATGCGAATCATCAAAAAGAGTGATTACAAAATTGTGGATCAGCTTCACCAAACGCCATCCAAAATCTCTATCCTCTCACTGCTTATGTGCTCCGAAGCCCATCGGAATGCACTACTTAAAGTCCTGCACGCAGCTTACGTGCCTGAAGAGATTACTGTCAACCAGTTGGAAACCGTGGTTGGAAATGTTACTGCTAGCAATGGGCTAGGATTCACCAATACTGACTTGACAGCGGATGGCCGCAACCACAACAAAGCCTTGCACATAACCATGGAATGCAAAGGAGCTGTCCTTTCTCATGTGCTGGTAGATACGGGGTCATCCCTGAATGTCTTACCAAAGAAGGCTCTGGTGAAGTTAGAATATGATGGTTTGGCATTGAGACCCAGCAACCTGGTGGTAAGAGCCTTTGATGGTTCTAAGAGATCGGTTCTGGGAGAGATTGAGCTACCTGTGACAATTGGCCCACAGACCTTTAAAACTATCTTTTATGTGATGGACATTCAGCCCGCCTACAGCTGTTTGTTGGGTAGACCTTGGATTCACGCCGCCGGCGCAATAACGTCTACCCTTCACCAAAAGTTAAAATTTGAGTGGGAAGGCCAAGTTGTCACAATCTGTGGAGAGGAGGACATTTTTGTCAGCCACCTGGCAACCTATAAGTACATTGAAATGGATGGGGAGATCCATGAAACAATGAGCCAGGGGTTTGAAGCTTTGAATGTGAATGAGGCATCTGCTGTATCTGGTACTCCAATGTCATCATACCAACAAGCCCGGAAGGTTGTTGAGGAAGGGACTGCCCAGGGCTGGGGCAAACTGCTATCGGTGGAAAAAAAAGAAGACAAGTTTGGGTTGGGTTACAGACCAACTCAACATCAAGCAAAGGCTGCTGAGAAGCCCGGTTTTGTTAGTGGGGGGATGCTTACCCCTGATGCTATCAACTGTCTGGAAGACGAGCTGGAAGAGGAGCGCAATCTGGAGAATTGGATTCGTCCAAAGATCCCGGGGAGCAGTGTCTCGAACTGGTCTTCCCAGGAAATTATAAGAGTTACTCGATCAGAGTAATTATTATTTCCTGTATTTTTATAAGCATGCATCAAAGTCTTGCATCTTGCCTAAGATGACAAGACTCATTTTGTAATCGGGCCATCTGTACTTTTTTGTGCAAACAAGATCAATTAATGAAATATCAGACATCTTTTTGCAAACGCGTCTTTTTTCTTTTTGTTCACTGTTTTTCCATTTTTTCTTTTTTGTACAAAAAATAAATGGCAGTGTTTTCAAAATGACAACTTCATTTCACTTTTCTAAATAAGACTAAAATCAGATCACTAAAATGAACAACTTAACCCTTGCAGAGAGTGCCTTCCTGACAGCACCGACAACAGCACGGCTATGACATCGTATGACTTTGACAATCCGATCAATCAGGCTGATGAAGGGGTTGAAGAAGAATATGAGCTTCCTGAAGAGCTAGCCAGGTTGTTAAGACAAGAGGAAAAGGTTATTACCCCTCACCAGGAGGAGGTTGAAGTGATTAATCTTGGTACGGAGGAAGACGTGAAAGAGGTTAAAATCGGGGCCTGCCTGCAAGACTCAGTGAAGAGGCAACTGGTTGATCTACTTCAAGAGTATGTGGATGTGTTTGCTTGGTCGTATCAAGACATGCCAGGGTTGGATACCGACATTGTGGTGCACAAGCTGCCTTTGAGAGAAGAATGCCCACCGGTCAAACAGAAACTGCGCCGAACTCGTCCAGACATGGCAATAAAAATCAAGGAAGAGGTACAAAAGCAATGGGACGCCGGGTTCCTTGCTGTAACTAGCTACCCGCCGTGGGTTGCTAATATAGTACCTGTGCCTAAGAAGGACGGCAAAGTAAGAATGTGTGTTGATTACCGGGATCTGAACAGAGCCAGCCCGAAAGATGATTTTCCATTACCTCACATTGACGTATTGGTAGATAATACGGCTCAGTTCTCGGTATTCTCCTTCATGGACGGATTTTCAGGATACAATCAGATCAAAATGTCACCTGAAGACATGGAGAAGACAACTTTCATCACACCCTGGGGCACGTTCTGCTACAAGGTAATGCCATTTGGGCTCAAGAATGCTGGTGCAACGTATCAACGGGCTATGGTAACATTATTCCACGATATGATCCATAAAGAAATAGAGTGTTATGTGGATGACATGATTGCCAAGTCCCTTACTGAAGAAGATCATCTGGTGAATCTGCTCAAGTTGTTCAAGCGTCTGAGGAAGTACCAGCTGAAGTTGAACCCCAATAAATGCACATTCGGGGTGCGGTCTGGTAAGCTGTTGGGTTTTATTGTAAGCGAGAAAGGGATTGAAGTGGACCCTGATAAAGTCAAAGCTATTCAAGAGATGCCTGCACCGAAAACTGAGAAAGAAGTTCGAGGGTTCTTAGGTCGATTGAACTACATTTCAAGGTTCATATCTCACCTTACAGCAACCTGTGAACCCTTGTTCAAGCTGTTAAGAAAAGAACAAACGGTCAGATGGAACGAAGATTGCCAGAAGGCTTTTGACAAGATCAAGGAGTATCTGCAAGAACCTCCAATCCTTATGCCGCCAGTTGAAGGAAGACCTCTGATAATGTACTTGACAGTATTAGAAGAATCAATGGGGTGTGTGCTGGGCCAGCATGACGAGTCTGGTCGAAAAGAGTATGCAATATACTACCTAAGCAAAAAGTTTACCGACTGTGAACAACGTTATTCACTGCTCGAGAAAACTTGTTGTGCTTTAGCGTGGGCTGCTCGCCGACTGAGACAGTATATGTTGACTCACACTACTTTATTGATCTCGAAGATGGACCCAGTCAAGTACATATTTGAGAAGCCAGCGCTTACCGGACGGGTTGCAAGATGGCAAATGATCCTTACAGAGTATGACATCCAATACACATCTCAGAAAGCCATCAAAGGCAGTGTATTGTCTGAATATCTTGCTGAGCAACCCATCGATGATTACCAGCCTATGAGGTTTGACTTCCCTGATGAAGACATCATGTTCATTAAATCAAAAGATCATGAAGAGCCTATTCACACTGAAGGGCCTGACCCGGAGGAAGAATGGATTATGATGTTCGATGGGGCTGTTAACATGAATGGTCGTGGTGTTGGTGCAGTACTCATTACACCCAAAGGAGTTCACATGCCTTTCTCGGCAAAACTCACTTTCAACTGCACTAACAATGAAGCTGAATACGAGGCTTGCATTATGGGTCTTGAGGAAGCCATTGACCTCAGGATCAAGACATTGACCGTATTCGGAGATTCAGCTTTGGTAGTCAATCAGACCAATGGGAAATGGTATACACACCAGGATCATCTGATACCTTACAGGGATTATACAAGAAGGTTATTGACATTCTTCACAACAGTCAAGCTTGAGTATATCCCTCGGGACGAGAATCAGTTTGCAGATGCCTTGGCTACCATTTCGTCCATGATCAAAGTTCAAGCTGCTAACGTTGTACCTCAGATTTCAGTATCGAGACTTGACAGGCCAGCATATGTATTTGCAGCAGATGTAGTCAAAGATGATAAGCCTTGGTTCCATGACATTAAGTGCTTCTTGGAGGATCAAACATACCCACCTGGGGCATCTTCCAATGATAAGAAGACCTTGAGAAGGCTTGCTGGAAGTTTCTTTCTGAACACTGATGGTTCCCTGTACAAAAGAAACTTTGATATGGTACTCCTCCGATGCGTTGATAGAACAGAAGCAGACTTGTTGATGCATGAAGTGCACGAAGGCTCCTTTGGTACCCATGCTGGAGGACATGCAATGGCTAAGAAGTTGTTAAGATCAGGCTATTATTGGATCACAATGGATGCCGACTGTTGTGCCTATGCTAGAAAATGTCACAAATGCCAGATCTATGCGGACAAAGTGCATGTGCCTCCAAATCCTTTGAACATAATGTCTTCACCCTGGCCCTTTGCTATGTGGGGCATTGACATGATTGGTAAGATTGAGCCAACTGCTTCAAATGGCCACAGATTCATCCTGGTCGCCATTGATTATTTCACCAAGTGGGTTGAAGCAGCCTCATATGCAAACGTCACCAGGCAAGTGGTAGCCAGATTTCTGAAAAGAGATATCATCTGTCGATATGGAGTGCCCGAGCGAATCATTACTGATAATGGTTCTAACTTAAATAACAAAATGATGGCAGAGCTGTGCCGAGACTTCAAGATTCAACATCACAATTCTTCTCCTTACAGGCCAAAGATGAATGGCGCTGTTGAGGCGGCAAATAAGAATATCAAGAAGATTGTGCAGAAGATGGTAGTCACCTACAAAGACTGGCATGAAATGCTACCGTTCGCCTTGCATGGGTACCGCACGTCAATCAGAACATCCACTGGGGCAACACCGTATCAACTCGTGTATGGTATGGAAGCAGTCCTACCAGTTGAAGTTGAATTACCCTCGTTACGGGTATTAATGGATGTCAAACTGAGTGAAGCAGAATGGGTTAGGTCCCGATACGAGCAGCTGAGTCTGATTGAAGAGAAGAGATTGGCCGCAATCTGTTATGGGCAGTTATATCAGAAGAGAATGAAGAGAGCCTTCGATCAGAAAGTCAGGCATCGAGAGTACCAAGTGGGAGATCTTGTGCTGAAAAGAATCCTCCCTCCTCATACAGACCACAGGGGCAAATGGACTCCCAATTATGAAGGACCATTCGTGGTAAAGAAAGTTTTCTCTGGTGGAGCGCTGATGCTCAGCACCATGGATGGTGAAGATTTCCCGTCCCCTGTGAATTCAGATGCAGTTAAAAAATACTTCGCATAAAATGACCCGCTGGACATAAAAACAGAATGTAAGTCCAGGCAAAAATAGGGCATCCCGGCGAGTCAAAAACAGAATAAAGGACTCGGGCAAAAATAAGGGAAATAAATGAAAAATGTACACCCGCTGAGTTGAAAAGCCGCATTGGACAACTCAGGCAAAAATGGGTATCCCGATGGATTAAAAACCCGAAAAGGCGATCCATGCAAAATAAGGGAATAAGCGAACAACTGCACTCTGAGTTCGTCTGTATCACTTACAACTTGGAAAGCTCCGACGGAATCAAGCTTCAATCAGAATCAACTTTCTTCAGAAAATAAGACGAGAAGAACGTCATTGTCATACGAGTCATAGCAGGAGAGGAAGCTCCTCAAAGCGTCGCCAACACTGCCAGCACTTTTGTTTCTCAATTTGTGACAGTCTCCTCATTTCAGGAGATATGTTTCTTTGACTGTATCTTGCCAATTCAGGGCACATGAATTAATAAAATCAGATTTTTCAGTCATGTTTCGTTTCGTATATTTTATCTGCAAAGGATGTCTGATGTCTCTAAAAAAATCAATTGCATAAGTACAGATGCTTTTCTCCCAAAAATAATAATAATAAAACACATGCTTGCAGGGAATATACTTACTCGTGAGAATGCTTGACTCCTATGACGGAATCCAGTAAAGGATACCTCGGGACCTTTTGTGCGTCTCCTTATCTTTGCAGGATTGTAGGTATCCAGAACGCAACCTGGGGCATGCAAGTTACGTCTCAGCAAGCTGGCGAATCATTATCAACTCGGTCTATCTTCCACGTGGCACTGAAAGGTGCCCATTTCCCCAGCGAAGTTTCCAAATCAACATACACTCAATCTCAGCATCTGAAATGCTATATCCCCAGCTGAGTTGCCTCTTGTTGCTCTCCCCAGCTGAGTTGCCTCTCACAATTCCCCAGCCGAGTTGCCATTTCATCCTCGGTTGAGTACAGGAGTCAGGGAACCATCTCCCCACAGAGTTCCAGCCTCTATCCAGAAGAGCAACGCAGGAAAGGATCACAACAAAGTGAAGAAAGCTTCTACAAACCCCAGCTGGGTCCTATTGCGAAGATATGTCAATCGGTGACCTATATCTCCAGACAAATATCATCTTATTGGATCTACCAATGATCTCATCCCCGGCTGGGAGGTCCATTTCAAACAGATTAACCAGAGATCTTCACGGCAACGGGATCCGAATCCCGGTTTGATATTTTTGCATAATCATAGCATTCGCATCATACTATCCCCTCAGAGCGTAGCATTCCGTCTAATACGGAGCATTACGGCAAAAAAAATCAAACGCATAGCATAATCATAAGCCATGTTCTGAATTAACACTTGTAAATAATAACCGTTCATTATCATTGTATAAAAATCCCTAGAGTCCCAGCAAAAGCAGTGGCCTCATAATCACCAACACCAGTACATATTTCCTTTTGACACCCGTCCGTATCATCACTCCCAGTAAAGTCGCCTGAACACTCTTTACAAACAAGATCTCCCGTATTACAGATACTTTCTGGCACCCGTCCGTGTCATAACTCCCAGCAGAAAGCCAAAGACATCCCCTTTGCACTCACATATACTTGTATATACACTCTCCTGACACCCGTCCGTGTCACATCCCCGACGCAGTCGCCTAGACTTTGTATAGCAGATACTTGTTCATATTACACTTTTCTCTCTTGGCGCCCGTCCGTGTCATTCTCCCCAGCGGTTAAAACGCTCATCTATATATATACTCACTACTCGCGATGCACTTATACAGATACTCGTCTGTATCTTGTATACACCATCACTTATCTCCTCACAGATTCGACAGTAGTCCTTGTTCTTTGTTAACCAGATGGTACTCGTCCGTATCATCATCTCTGAACATGTGTCAGTGTCTGTTTCTACATGATACTCGTCCGTATCATAGTCTTAAGGTTGCTCGTCCGCATCTTTAATCCATACACTGTGTCTTCTTGAATATAGACACTCGTCCGTGTCTACTATTCCCCAGAAGAGTCCCTTCAGATGCAACACTCGTCCGTGTTCTTTGTTAACCAGATGGTACTCGTCCGTATCATCATCTCTGAACATGTGTCAGTATTTGTTTCTACATGATACTCGTCCGTATCATAGTCTAAGGATGCTCGTCCGCATCTTTAATCTATACACAATACCAAACACTTATACTTTCCTTTCTTGGTTGTGAACGCTCGTCCGTGTTCACTATATCCCCAGTAGATCGCCAACAAAGCATTTTCTTTTATCTGACACTCATCCTGTGTCATGATAACCTTGAGAGCAGCCGTACCCTGCTGAGTGGTCATCCTCCACTTCTTGATGGTCGTCCTCCATCATGCTCATCCGATGGCCGTCCCCATCGTTGTCTTTTAGCAGCCGTCCCCTGCTAGGTGGTCGTCCTCCACCTTTTTGATGATCGTCCTTCATCACTTTATCCGATGGCCGTCCCCATCGTTGATTTTGGTTATCCGGCACTCGTCCTGTGTTATGATATACCTTGAGAGCAGCCGTACCCTGCTGAGTGGTCGTCCTCCACTTCTTGATGGTCGTCCTCCATCATGCTCGTCCGATGGCCGTCCCCATCGTTGACCTTTTCTATCCGATGGCCGTCCCCATCGTTGATATTTTCGGCAGCCGTACCCTGCCAGGTGGTCGTCCTCCACCTTTGATGGCCGTCCCCATCATAATCCCTTTATTACCCAACAGAGCAGCCGTCCCCTGCTAGGTGATCGTCCTTCACCTTTGATGGCCGTACCCCATCATCTGTTTATTTCGTTCATTTTTTAACCCGATGGCCGTCCCCGTCGTGGTCCCTTTTTCTTTTCAACCCGATGGCCGTCCCCATCGTCGGTTACCTTGATTTATGAACTTGATGGTCGTCCCCGTCATGTTTCATTAACCCCAGAGAATTTTACAGCTTTATCCTGATGGCCGTCCCCATCATAATTTGATTTTCCCCAGCTAGTCGGCCGTCCCCGTCTTGGCTTTACCTTTTATCCCCAGCATGTCGGTCGTCCCCGTCATTGCTTTATTTCCCACACTTTGCAATATACTTTATTTTCTTTTTACAATCTATATCCCTTTTCTTCTTCATTCTGTGAGTGCAAATTTTGGACTGTCTTTGGTATTCAACCACAAGTTATCTTGTTTGCCTGTTAAGCCGTTGCTTACATCCTGCACAGCTAACTCATGTTTGAATAGGGGCAGCTGTAAACACCCCAAATTTTCCCTCACCCATTTCACCATGGCTTGTGATCATCTCATATGCATAAACACAATCATATCATCTCATATCTCATTTTGATTCCCTGCATAGATTCTAAGTCATCTGCACCTAGGGTTTGTGATCTGAGCAATCCAAGAGCTACTTGAGCCACCCCAAATGCTACCAATCACTTCAAAGGGATCCATGTGTGTTCAAGTATCATATTACATCCTCACAAAGCCAAGAATTCAAAAGAATCACAAGAACTAGGGTTTGAGTGGATGCAGAGCCAAGTTTGACTGCACAGTTGACCTAGAATTAGGGTTTTGGTTTCAGAGGCCATAACCCCAAATTTTTTGGTCATTCTTGTTTCCATTGGTCTCTATATGGTATAGGGAGTATGCATATCAATTTTCATGAAGAAATTCCATGGGGAAGTCATCTGATCAAGGGTTGACTTTTCAGACAAGTCAGTGTAAAATCAGGGCATCTGAGGCCCCCAATGACCCAACCAATGGTTGATCTTCATCATTTTGAGTGTATTTGATCTTTATTTGATCATGGAAGAAGGTTGAAGTTCATAAAAATCAAGAATTTAGGGTTTTTGCAAATGTTGACTTTTTGGGCATAGTTGACTTTTCAAGAATGGTTCATTTTAGGTCATTTTTCAAACCTTGATTCTTGATCCAAAAAGGCTTCAAATGGAAAAACTTTGGTCATGAAAGTTGTAGATCTCATCTTTCCCTTTCCAAAAAGTACAATAACATGATCAAACTCTTCTTGGATCAAAAGTTATGGTGTGACAAAGTTGGCTAAAATCATTGATTTTCAAGGCATGCCTCAAATGGAAATTTTGCAAAATCATGGACCAAGGCCAATTGCAACCTCTAATTCATTCCAAACCAATATGCAAACATTCTCTAAGTCATAAAATTCAGATTTGAACCAAGAATGCCCATGGTTATGGTTCATGTAACAAGACTTTTCACATGTGAACCAAAAAGGCAACAACTTGCAAAACACTCATGACACTTCCCTCAACTGGCTGCCTTGGCCTTTGAACTTTGCTAGCTCTCTCACCACACCATGCTGCGCCAGCCCTAGCCTTTGTACCAAGCTAGTATCAAGCCCATGCCTCTCTTACAAGAAATTTGACTTTTGGCAAAAGCAAACATCCCAATCACCACAGGCCATGTCACATCCTCTGGCCACTTGCATTTGTTTATTGTATCCTTTGGCAAGCCATAACACTAGGCAGGCAAGGCTGAAACAACACACAACAACACATTCACAAAAACACACCAAACTGCATAAGCTTTCGAATCTCTCTGCCCAGCCTTCAAACACTCAAACCATTTTCACCATTCAACTCATCACACTTCATAGACCTCAAACCACCAAGAGTCTGGCCTGAAACAAGCAAGAACATCCCACTGCCATTCTTCACCTCATTTTGCAGTTTCCTTCGAAACTCTCACCATAGCTCACAAACATACCAACAAACACCATAGACCTTCTCCACTCACCCTCAGGATCACAAACAACCCCTCACCATGACCTGAAAGTGCCAGAATCACCATTGCCATTTCTGACTGAGTTGAAGCAGGAGCTTTCGAAACTCACTATCCAGCCAACATAAACTCTTCTTGAGCATTCAAACATCATCTGGGGATCAAGTGGAGTGGATTGCACAAGGAGAAGTGGCCAGAAAGTCATCAGAGTGAAAGCTTCGAACCTCAGGTAGCTTGAAATTTATTTTTCCAGAAATCATTTTTCATGTTATAAACTTGTTCTATGTGCTCCACTGATCATCCTGTTGTCATTGGTTTCGAAAATGGCTTTGAAATGAGCATTTAATTTCTCTCTGAAACCTGCGTGCCCTAGTTTTCATTTTCTTCGATTCAGCTTATTTAGGAAGAAGAAATTTGTTTTGAGAGAGGGGTTTAATTCGTGAGTGTGTAAGGAGCATTTCCCTGTTTTTAGTTTTCATTTTTGATACGATTTGAGGAGGTTTGGGGATTTCTCAGGGGGGATGCTGGCCGGAGAAGACGACCGGAAGTCTTCTCCGGCCGCCTGAGAGTGATTAAGCCCTAATCACGTGATTAATGACCATTTGAATCTGGACCGTGAGATGCCTCTGACCCGTTGACTTCGCGCGTGAGTGTGTGGCCTGGATCTTCCTGATTATGCCCTAATCCACGTGTTTATATTAATTAATCCATAATTAATTTAATCTGATCAGAAGTCATCTGGACCCTTCGTTTGCGCGCTGGTCAACAAATTTGAATCCAGACCCAATCCTGGCCCTTCATCCTGATTACTTTCATTTTATTTTATTTTAATTCATTTTCTTTTCAATTAATTTGCATATTTATTTTAAAATAGTAAAAAATTCTTAAAAATTATGAAACTTTTTCCTAAAGGTTTTATTAATTTTTAAGACCCAAAAATATTTTTATTTTATTTTTTATCATTAAAAAATATTTTTAAATATTTAAAAGATCATTTTTAATTGATTAATGGAAATTAATTAATTAAAAATACTTTTAGGTATTTAAAAATTACAAAAAAATTCATGAAATGTTCTAAGACATTTAGAAACATTGTCCAACCTTCAAACCAAATTTCTTTTTTGATCTTGATGCATTTTAAGAATTTTTCATTGAATTAAATCATTTTTTATGCATTAATTTGATCCTAAGTTCAAAAATTCATTTCTGCCTATTTGAGAAGAGTTGGACATTGATTCTTCTTGCATTGTTTTGTGTTTGGCATGTAGTTTCTAGGATAAAATGGCCTTGATTTGATCCTTCAATTTCAAATTGTTTGGTATTTCTTTTGTCAAGAACCCTAAAAAACCCTAATAACTTAGAAAAAATCATATCTTGAGATTGGTTAGGAGTTGAGACCTCCCCTTTGAACCTTGGTTTAGTATAGGGTTAGGGTTTCTTAGGATGGCATTTTCCATTTTTTATCTTAGGGTTTGCTTCTGTTTTGGGTTTTTTGTTTGATGCATTGTCCATAAACCCTAATTTGAGCTTTCATATGCATCCCTCTTGCATTCTCTTGCATAACATGACTTGTCTTTGCATTTTATGCATGCTTGTGTTTCATTTGACATCTTAAGACATGTATAAAGCATCTTTGAACATTGCATCTCATATTTGCCATGTCATTTGCCTTGTGTGTTTCATAACTTTTCATGCTCATTCATGCTCCTTAGCTTGCATCATTTGCATCCATGATCTTGTATGAACATCTCCATGTCTTGCCTCATGTTTGCAACACCTCATAACATCATAATCATCATCAACATGCTTCTGGTTTTGCTTAACATCATGCCATTTCATCCCATCTTGCATTGCATTGCATTTCTTTCTAACATTTCAGGTGGTAAGTAACTTTGAGAAGTGAATTTGCCTTCACTTCTCATAACTTTTCTTCTCATCTCTCTTGCATCCATTGCTGCATTTCTATATGTGTTTGAGATTGAGCTTGCTCATTCTTTCTCCTCCCACTTTCTTTCTTCAAGTGACTTGACTTCTTAAATGAAGCAAGTTGCTTTGCTTCTCTTGATCTTGTTCATCTGCTTCCTGGTGGCTCCTTTGAAGATCTTCTTTTGCAAACCTCACAAACCTTAGGAACAACCATGTATGACAATGATTAGGGTTTTGATTAGTCTCCCTTCATAGTTTTACCTTTGTGTCTCTTTGAGTCCTCTCTTCTCACCTCATAATCAGGGACTAAACCCTAAAGGCTTTAAGGCTTTGTGATTAAGCTTATGCCTGCATCCTTCTCTTAGGATGGAGTGTATAACTTTAACCCTAAGTGTTAAACCCTTAATGTGTTTAAACCTCTTAATCAATCCACTTAATAAGTATCAAGACATCACACTTGTAACTTGGGCCTTGCATCAGGGTTCTAATTCTTCCTTAAATGGTTAAGAAGGACTAACCCTAGTGTTAATGGACAAGTCCCCCTCAAGTTGTCTTACAAATCATAAAATTCACTTCATCATCATATCATTAAGTAAAATCCACTTAATCAAAGGCTTGTTTTGTCATGGGTTTAATCCCTGATCATGGATTAAGTTGAGGAGTTTTCCTCAGCTTAAACACCCTCATCTATTATCCTTCTATTAGGATGGTGTAATGAGTCTGTTTAATATTTGATTATGGCTTAATCTCATTACTCAACACTAAACAAAAACACCAAAAACATCTAAATAATCACAAATAGGTTAATGATCTTAATCCTACATCAAAGGTGTTTAAGTGTGAGAATCTGACTTCACACTTAAGGTACTCTTATTACCCCTAATCAGAGGGAAGATGTGATGAGTTTACTAACCCATTGGTTCAGGCTTAGGCTCATTAACTTATGACAAACTTCAAAAGCAATAAAAAGACTGAAAACACAAAAACAAACAATAATCGTCTCCTCCGGGATTCTTTTCTCATCTCATTCACTCACAATCGAGAACTTGCTTCTTCCGTCTAATGCAAGACAGTTTGCATCTGTGCCAGACAGATCATACACTTGAGCATAGGCAAGTAAGCAGTTCACAATTCAATTCATCTTTCATTCTCTTTGGGTCGAACTACGGTGTTCTGACTTCCTCATTGCACGAGAGGATACGTAGGCATAACTTAACAGTTATCGAACAAAAGTCTCTGTATATTCCCCCTCTTTCCAGCATCTTTCCCTTAGCCTCATGATCATGAGCATACTCTTTCCTTACACTGACACTTCACTTATATACTTCACATTTCTCTACACTGACACCTGTACATTCTTTTTCCAGTTATTTTATACACAAATTGCACTGACACTACCCCTTTAAAACACAAATCTTTTAAGCGTGGATCCCGTCGAGTACGACGGACAATCTGGGTGCTAATACCTTCCCAGGTTGTAACCAACCCCCTTTCTCAGTCTCTCTGGTTCGCAAACCGTCTTATCCATCTTTTTCTAGGCCTATGCAGCATTGCCTTTCCTCCGGGATAAAAATGCCTAGCTGGCGACTCTTTTCATCTCCAGTGAGTTCACGGCTGTGTGTTCTCATTGTTCCTTTCGCCGACCGTTCGCGCTTGTACCTGGATGCTAATCTTTGGGAGCGACAATCCGCTACCTACTTCAGCTACTGTTATCACCAGCATCAGCCTGTCAGTGGCCCATCTTCAGTATTATTCCCCATCATCAGCATCTGTCTCAGCTCTTCTTCAGCAACATGGCACCCAAGAAAAGCAATATCTCCTACCATTTCTTTGAGCCTGAGTTAGCTGGCATCAGGAAGATCCAGACCCTGATTACTCCAGACCATATACCACTATTCAAAGAACATTATGGAGGCATCCTTGATGTGGTTATGGATTTGGACCCTTCCCAGAGGAGCTTGATTCATACTTGCCTGCAGTTCTATGATCCCCCTCTGAGGTGCTTCACCTTTCAGGATTTTCAGTTGGGGCCTTTATTAGAGGAGTATTCATCACTGATTAGTGTACCTGTCAGGGGTGGTGTCCCCTTCAACCCTAAGATGGTTTTTCCCAGCAATGAAGAGTTGGCAAGAGCATTGTATCTGGAACCCTCTCTGATTGGACAGAACATGACTACTAAGGCTGGAGTCTCTGGTCTACATTTGGATTTCTTGACTTCTCAGGCCATCCTGAAGGCCTCCTTGGGAGAGTGGAAGGCAGTCTGTGCTTTGTTAGCCCTCAGCATATATGGGGTTATACTTTTTGCAGATGAGCCTAAGTTTGTTAGCAAGAGTGCCATTCATCTTTTCATTCTGAGGAACCCAGTGCCTAACTTACTGGGAGATTTCTACTACTCTGTTCACCAAAGGAATGAAAAGCAAAGAGGAAGATTGGTGAGGTGCTGTGCTCCCCTGTTCCATACCTGGATGCTCAAGCACTTGCCCAAGACTGATGCATTCTTGAATCCTCACCAGCAAAAGAATTGGGCTAGAAGACTCATTGCCTTGACCTCAACTGACATCAGGTGGTGCACTCAGAGCACCAAGGGCAGGGACATCATTACTAGTTGCGGGCAGTTCCCCAATGTACCCCTGATAGGAGTGAAGGGTTGCATCAACTACAACCCTCTGCTATTCAAAAGACAATTGGGCTATGCATTGGTCCACCCTCCCAGAACACAAGACTTGGCTGAAACCCTTTATTGTGAGAGTAAGCCTAATTTGGCCATTGTCAGGCAAGCATCCTGGGCTTGGGACAATGTCCAGACCAAAGGGATAACCATTCTTGGGAGGTGCAACAATTTGGCTTCAGCTCAGTACTATGAGTGGTCTCATGCCAGGGCACAAATTTCTGGGATGCCCTTCACTGTTGAGGATACACCTGGACCCTCCACAGCACCACCTCCAGCCACTGTCAGCTTAGAGGAGTTTGAGAAACTGAAAGAGAGGAATGAGAATCTGACTCAGGCTCTACAGAAGACCCTCTGGGAGAGGAGTGATGGTCGTTTGGACATTGAAAAATTAGAAAAGCTAAAGGTGGAGCATCTAGCCAGAATTGAGAAGTCAGAGGATTACATCAAGAAGTCAAGGGCTGGAGAACAGATTTTGAAAAATGCCTGTAAGGAAGCTCAGTTTCAGAAGGCCAGGACTGATTTATATCTGAAAGAGAGTCAAGCTAGGTGGGTCCGAATCACTGAAGCTCGTACTCAGGAAGATAAGAGGACTCAGGACAAGATTGAGCAGTTGGAAGCTAATGCAAAAGAGCAACAGGAAGCCCTGCTAGCAGCCCAGAGGGAGATCTCAGAGCTGAAGATTAGAGCTGGTGTGAAGAGGACAAAGGACCAGAGTCGACACAAGAAGTTAACTGTAGCTGTTGCTACCAGGAATCTTCTCATCAGGAACCTCACAGAGCGTCCAGCTGATCCTGTGACTGAAGCACTTCTAAAAGAAGTTCATGAGGATGAGTTTGGTCTTGGTGTCTGACTTTTGCTTGTTGTTGCTTTCATTTCATTGTACTTTTCCTTTTTATGTTGTATTTTGACCCCTCAGAGGGCATGTATTGTAAAAAGAAACAAACTATGTATCATTTACTTTTTGTAATATATGTGTTGGTTTGTTTTATCTGAGTTCTTCAAGCAACATCAAAAGCATCTTCCTCAGGGGTCTGGAAAGGTCAAAACTAAGTGCCAAGCCGGATACCTTGGAAACAAATAAGCATACTTCATTGCATACTAACCTTTTTGTTTTATTTTGTAGGTTTTTGTTTTGTTTGTTACTAACTCTGTTGTGGTTCAGGAACTATTGCTCGACGTCGGGTGTTCCCACTCAACCGTCCACACAGATATCCTACCCGCAATAACCTTCCGGGTATACAGATGGACCAGGTACAACAGGACCTTACAGAGGTCAGGGCTCAAATGGCCAATGAGAGACTGGAAATGAGGAATCAGATGACCCAGTTTATGGAGGTGATGAATGGTTTAGCTCAGAGCCAAGAGAGATTAAGGGCTTTAGTAGAGAGGCAGACTCAGGAAGACCCCCATCTAGGGACTGGTGGGACAAGCAACAATGAGAGGGTTCAGCCTCATATCAACCCACCTGTATTTGGACCCCACCTTCATCCAGAGATCAACATCCCTGCTAATGTACAAGGGAATGCTACTACAGGCAGAGTGCTACAAGAAGACCCCCAGGAAGATCAGTTCACAGTGATGGGAGCTGGGGATGAAGCCTATGACAGAAGGCTAGATGAAATTGCTGAAAAATTAAGGTCCTTGGAGTCTCAAAACTCCTTGGGTTTTGATGTTGTGGACATGGGCTTAGTGGACGGGGTCAGGATTCCCCACAAGTTTAAACCTCCGTGCTTTGAGAAGTACAACGGGACTTCCTGTCCACGAACCCACTTGCAATCCTTTCTGGGGAGGTTGAAGGCATACACCATGGATGAAAAACTGTGGATGTTTTATTTCGAGGACAGTTTAACGGGAGCTTCAAGGGAATGGTACTCTCATTTGACTAGAGCAACCATCAGATGTTGGAAAGACTTGGCTGAGGCCTTCATTAGACAATACCAGTACAACTTGGATATGGCTCCCAACAGGACCCTCCTGATGGGAATGTCACAATCATCCAGAGAAAGCTTCCGGGAATACGCCCAGAGGTGGAGACAACTTGCTGCTGCTGTCCAGCCACCCATGTCGGAGAGGGAGATGGCCGACATGTTTATGAACACCCTCCAAGGGACATACATTGACAGGTTAGCTGCCTTTTCTTCTACCAGCTTTGCGGATGTAGTTGTAGCTGGAGAAAGAATTGAGAGCCTATTGAAGATGGGCAAAATTTCTGACAACGGTGCAAGCTCTTCCAACAACCCAAGAAAGCCTTTTGTGGGCCCAAGAAGAACTGGTGAGACTAATGTTATCCATACCAGCAGGGGCAGACCCCAATATGTTCATAAGTCTGTGGCAGCTGTCACCATTCCCGCTCCAATTCATCCACAACCGGCATACCAACCACAGCAACAATCCCACTACCAGCAACAAGCTCAATATCCACCTCAGAGAAGTTATAACAACAACACCAGCAACAACAATCAGCAAAGACCGTTTCAACAGAGACCATCTCAGGCCAATAGGGTGATTGATCCGATCCCTATGCCCTATGCCACATTATTGCCACAACTCCTAAAACTTAACCTGGTTGAGCTAAGGACTTTGGCACCTCCAAATCCTGCTAGTCTACCCAGAAATTATGACGCCAGCGCCAGATGTGCTTTTCACTCAAATGCACCCGGCCACAGTACAGAGAAGTGTAGAGCTTTGCACATGAAAGTACAGGATCTAGTGGATTCCAAAGCTCTAAACTTCGCACCCCCGCCCAATGTCAGCAAAAATCCTATGTCAAACCATGGAGGACCCAGAATCAATGCTATTGAAGAAGATAAGCCGTCTTACTTAATAAACAGTGTGGGGCAGATTCGGACACCCTTGGTAGAGATTAAAGCTCAACTCCTTGAATGTCAAATGTTCCCTGGATGTGAGCTAGGATGTGCTTATTGCAACATTTCAGTAAATGGGTGCGATAACTTGAGAAATGGCATAGATGGTCTCATTCAGAGTGGCCTGCTTCAAATCACAACATCAACACCTCCAAATCCAGCAATCTCCTTAACAACAATTCCCGAGTCTTCTACAACTGCAACAACAATTGTTCCAAACAACTCTTCAATCTCATCAACAAATGCTTCATCTGTTACTTCAACGGACCAAATATCAACAAACATCTCTTCTACAAATTCAGCACCCCTTCATTCAGAATCTTCTACAACTTCAACATCCATCCAGTCAACGGTGTCTCCTACAACATCAACAGCAAATAATGAAAGTGTCTCAACGGTTACAATATATTATGATCCTGCAAATGATTCTGCCTACAACTCACAAAATGCCACTCCTATCAGAGCACCGGTTACAATATATTATGATCCACATACTATCATGGTCCCTTCTGCAACTGCTATCAGTCCAGTCACTATCACAGTACCTGGGCCAGTACCTTATGAAAGCAGTAATGCCATCCCTTGGCATTACGGCTCCGATCTATACTGCGAAGGATAGAAAATCACTTTGGAATCATCAACTTCTTCACCACAAATAGACAATGTGGGGGGATGCGGAGGCTTCACTCGGAGCGGACGTCTCTTTGCCCCGCAAAATCCAAGACCCAATGCCGAAGCAGAAGCTGCTGCCAAGGCAAAAGGGAAGAGTATGGTGCAAGAAGAACAAGTTGCTAAAGAAGCTTTGAAAACCCCTTTCAATCAAGAGGTTGATGAATTCATGAGAATCATCAAGAAAAGTGATTACAAAATAGTGGACCAGCTTCACCAAACACCTTCCAAGATCTCCATTTTATCATTGTTAATGTGCTCCGAGGCTCATCGGAACGCACTACTAAAAGTCTTGCACGCAGCTTATGTGCCAGAGGAGATTACCGTCAATCAGTTAGAGGCTGTGGTTGGAAATGTTAACGCTAGTCATGGACTAAGATTTACCAACACTGATTTGACTAAGGAAGGTCGCAATCACAACAAGGCTTTGCACATTACCATGGAGTGTAAGGGTGCAGTTCTTTCCCATGTACTGGTAGACACAGGGTCATCCCTCAATGTCTTACCTAAAAAAGCCCTTGTGAAGCTGGAGTATGAAGGATTGGCATTACGTCCCAGCAACTTGGTAGTGAGAGCCTTTGACGGTTCTAAGAGATCAGTTCTGGGAGAAATTGAGTTGCCTATAACGATTGGCCCACAAACTTTCAAAACGACCTTCTACGTGATGGACATTCAGCCGGCCTACAGCTGTTTGTTGGGTAGACCTTGGATTCATGCCGCTGGCGCAGTTACGTCTACCCTTCACCAGAAGTTAAAATTCGAGTGGGAGGGCCAAGTTGTTACCATTTGTGGAGAGGAAGATATCTTTGTTAGCCATCTGGCTACATACAAATACATTGAGATAGATGGGGAGATCCACGAAACTATGAGCCAAGGGTTTGAGGCCTTAAACATAAATGAAGCATCCGCTGTACCTGGAACCTTAATGACATCTTATCAGCAAGCCCGGAAGGTTGTTGAAGAAGGGACTGCCCAAGGCTGGGGCAAGTTGCTGCCCGTAGAGAAGAAGGAGGATAGATTTGGGTTGGGTTACAAACCAACTCAACAAGATCAAGCAGAGGCTGCTAAGAAGCCCAATTTTGTCAGTGGGGGGATGCTCACCCCCGATGCCGTGAACAACTTGGAAGACGAGGATGAAAGCGACCGCAACCTGGAGAGTTGGATACGTCCAAAGATCCCGGGGAGCAGTATCTCAAACTGGTCTTCCCAGGAAATTATAAGAGTTACTCCTGCAGAGTAATTATTATTTCCTGTATTTTTAAGCATGCATCAAGTCTTGCATCTTGCCCAAGATGACAAGACTCATTTTGTAATCGGGCCATCTGTAATTTTGTGCAACAAGATTAATCAATATCAGACATCTTTTGCAAATGAGTCTTTTTCTTTTCCGTTCACTATTTTTCCATTTTTCTTTTTGTACAAAAATAAATGGCAATGTTTTCAAAATGTTAACTTCATTTCACTCTTTTTAAACAAGATTAAAATCAATCACTAAAATGAACAAACTGAACCCTTGCAGCGAGTGCCTTCCAGACCGCACCGACAACAGCACGGCTATGACTTCGTATGACTTTGACAATCCAATCAATCAAGCTGATGAAGGGGTTGAAGAAGAGTATGAGCTTCCTGAAGAGCTAGCCAGGTTGTTGAAACAAGAGGAAAAGGTTATCACTCCTCATCAGGAGGAGGTCGAAACGATTAATCTTGGTACAGATGAAGACGTGAAAGAGGTTAAGATCGGGGCCTGTTTACAAGACTCAGTGAAGAGACAACTGATTGACCTGCTTCAAGAATATGTGGACGTGTTTGCTTGGTCTTATAGAGATATGCCAGGGTTGGACACCGATATTGTTACGCACAAGCTGCCTTTAAGAGAAGATTGCCCGCCGGTTAAACAGAAACTGCACCGTACTCGCCCAGACATGGCAATGAAAATCAAAGAAGAGGTACAAAAGCAGTGGGACGCCGGGTTCCTTGCTGTAACTAGCTATCCACCGTGGGTTGCTAACATACTACCTGTGCCTAAGAAGGACGACAAAGTAAGAATGTGTGTTGACTACCGGGACCTGAACAGAGCCAGCCCGAAAGATGATTTCCCATTACCTCACATCGATGTATTGGTGGATAACACGGCTCAATTCTCGGTGTTCTCCTTCATGGACGGATTCTCAGGATACAATCAGATCAAAATGTCACCTGAAGACATGGAGAAGACTACTTTCATCACACCCTGGGGCACGTTCTGTTACAAGGTGATGCCATTCGGATTGAAGAATGCTGGTGCAACATATCAACGGGCTATGGTGACATTATTCCACGATATGATCCATAAAGAAATCAAATGTTATGTGGCTGACATGATTGCCAAGTCCCTCACTGAAGAAGATCACCTGGTGAATCTGCTGAAGTTGTTCAAACGCCTGAGGAAGTACCAACTGAAGTTGAATCCCAACAAATGCACATTCGGGGTGCGATCTGGTAAGTTGCTGGGATTTATTGTAAGCGAGAAGGGGATCGAAGTTGACCCTGATAAAGTCAAAGCCATTCAAGAAATGCCTGCACCGAAGACAGAAAAATAAGTTCGAGGGTTCTTGGGACGATTGAACTACATTTCACGGTTCATATCTCACCTTACAGCAACCTGTGAACCCTTGTTCAAACTGCTGAGGAAAGAACAAACGGTCAGGTGGAACGAAGACTGCCAGAAGGCTTTTGACAAGATCAAAGAATACTTGCAAGAACCTCCAATCCTTATGCCTCCAGTTGAAGGGAGACCTCTAATCATGTATTTGACAGTTTTAGAAGAGTCGATGGGGTGTGTGCTGGGCCAGCATGACGAGTCTGGTCGAAAAGAGTACGCAATATACTACCTAAGCAAAAAGTTTACCGACTGTGAACAACGTTATTCACTGCTCGAGAAAACTTGCTGTGCTTTAGCGTGGGCTGCTCACCGACTGAGACAGTATATGTTGACCCACACTACCTTTTTGATCTCAAAGATGGATCCAGTTAAGTACATTTTTGAGAAGCCAGCACTTACCGGACGGGTTGCAAGATGGCAAATGATCCTCACGGAATATGACATCCAGTACACATCTCAGAAAGCCATCAAGGGCAGTGTATTGTCCGAATATCTTGCTGAGCAACCTATTGATGATTACCAGCCTATGAGATTTGACTTCCCTGATGAAGACATCATGTTCATAAAAGCAAAAGATCATGAAGAGCCTGTTCACACTGAAGGACCTGACCCGGAGGAAGAATGGACTATGATGTTTGATGGGGCTGTTAACATGAATGGTCGTGGTGTTGGTGCAGTACTCATTACACCTAAAGGAGTTCACATGCCCTTCTCGGCAAAAATCACCTTTAACTGCACTAACAACGAAGCTGAATATGAAGCTTGTATTATGGGTCTTGAGGAAGCCATTGACCTCAGGATCAAGACATTGACTGTATTCGGAGATTCAGCTCTGGTAGTTAATCAAACCAACGGCAAATGGTACACGCACCAGGATCATCTGATACCTTACAGGGATTATACAAAGAGGTTATTAACTTCCTTTACAACAGTCAAGCTTGAGTATATCCCTCGGGACGAGAATCAGTTTGCAGATGCTCTGGCTACCATTTCATCCATGATCAAAGTTCAAGCTGCCAACTTTGTACCTCAAATTTCAGTGTCCAGACTTGATAGACCAGCATATGTGTTCGCAGCAGATGTTGTTAAAGATGATAAGCCTTGGTTCCATGATATTAAGTGCTTCTTGGAGGATCAGATATACCCACCTGGGGCATCTTCCAATGATAAGAAGACATTAAGAAGGCTTGCTGGCAGTTTCTTCCTGAATACTGATGGTTCCCTGTACAAAAGAAACTTTGATATGGTACTCCTCAGATGCGTTGATAGAACAGAAGCAGACTTGTTGATGCACGAGGTGCACGAAGGATCCTTTGGTACCCATGCAGGAGGGCATGCCATGGCTAAGAAATTGTTAAGATCAGGTTATTACTGGATCACAATGGATGCCGACTGTTGTGCCTACGCCAGAAAATGCCATAAATGCCAGATTTATGAGGATAAGGTGCATGTGCCTCCCAATCCTTTAAATGTGATGTCTTCACCTTGGCCCTTTGCTGGTGCACGAAGGATCCTTTGGTACCCATGCAGGAGGGCATGCCATGGCTAAGAAATTGTTAAGATTAGGTTATTATTGGATCACAATGGATGCCGACTGTTGTGCCTACGCCAGAAAATGCCATAAATGCCAGATTTATGCGGATAAGGTGCATGTGCCTCCCAATCCTTTGAATGTGATGTCTTCACCTTGGCCCTTTGCTATGTGGGGCATTGATATGATTGGCAAGATCGAACCGACTGCTTCAAATGGCCACAGATTCATCCTGGTTGCCATTGACTATTTCACCAAGTGGGTCGAAGCAGCTTCCTATGCAAACGTTACAAGACAAGTGGTAGCCAGATTTCTGAAAAGAGATATCATCTGTCGATACGGAGTTCCCGAGCGAATCATTACTGACAATGGTTCCAACTTGAACAACAAAATGATGGCAGAGCTATGCCGGGACTTCAAGATCCAACACCACAATTCTTCTCCTTACAGGCCAGAGATGAATGGCGCTGTTGAGGCAGCTAATAAGAATATCAAGAAGATTGTGCAGAAGATGGTAGTCACCTATAAAGACTGGCATGAGATGCTACCATTTGCCTTGCATGGGTACCGCACGTCAATCAGAACATCCACTGGGACGACACCGTATCAGCTTGTGTATGGTATGGAGGCAGTCATACCTGTTGAAGTTGAGTTACCCTCCCTACGGGTACTAATGGATGTTAAGCTGAACGAAGCAGAATGGGTCCGATCCTGATACGAACAACTAAGTCTGATCGAAGAGAAAATATTGGCTGCAGTCTGTCATGGGCAGTTGTATCAGAAAAGAATGAAGAGAGCCTTCGATCAGAAAGTCAGGCACCGAGAGTACCAAGTAGGAGATCTTGTGCTGAAGAGAATCCTCCCTCCTTATACAGACCACAGGGGCAAGTGGACTCCAAACTATGAAGGACCATTTGTAGTAAAGAAAGTTTTCTCTGGTGGAGCACTGATGCTCGGCACTATGGATGGCGAAGACTTCCCGTCCCCTGTGAATTCAGATGCAGTTAAAAAATACTTCGCATAAAATGACCCGCTGGACATAAAAACAGAATGTAAGTCCAGGCAAAAATAGGGCATCCCGGCGAGTCAAAAACAGAATAAAAGACTCGGGAAAAAATAAAAAATGTGTACACCCGCTGAGTTGAAAAGCCGCATTGGACAACTCAGGCAAAAATGGGTATCCCGATAGATTGAAAACCCGAAAGGGCGGTCCATGCAAAATAAGGGAATAAGCGAACAACTGCATTCTGAATTCGTCTGTATCACCTACGACTTGGTAAATCTCGAAAGGATCAAGCTCCACTCAGAATCAGCCTTCTTCAGAAAGCAAGACGAGAAGGACGTCAAATGTCATACGAGTCATAGCAAAAGGAAGCTCCTTGAAGCGTCGTCAACATTGCCAGCATTTTGTTTCTCAATTTGTAACAATCTCCTCATTTTAGGGGATATGTTTCTTTGACTGTATCTTGCCAATTCAGGGCACATGAATTAATAAAATCAGATTTTTAGTCACACGTTGTCTCGTACTCTTTTATTTGCAAAAATGTCTGATGTCATTAATATATCGATTGCATAAATACAGATGCGTCTTTCTGAAACTACGTGCTTGCAGGAAATATACTTATTCCCAGGAGTGTCTGAACTCTCATGATGGGATCCAGTAAAGGATACCTCGGGATTACTTGTGCGTCACTCTGTCTTTGCAGGATTGAAGGTATTCAAAGCGCAACATGGGGCATGTAAGCTTCATCCCAGCAAGCTGGCAAGTCAGCATTCACTCAGTCTTAGCACCCAAAGTGTTTTCTCCCCAGCTGAGTTGTCACTTGCTATTTCTCCCCAGCCAAGGTGCCAATCATCCTTTCTCCTCAGCTAAGTACAAAAGCCAGGGAACCATCTTCCCCACAGAGTTTCAGCCTCTATCCAGAAGAGCAACGCGTGAAGGAATCACAACAGAGTGACGAAAGCTTCTACAAACCCCAGCTGGGTCCTTCATTTACTGGAATAGGTCTATCATTGACCCATTTCCCCAAGCAGAATCATATGCGTTAGATCTACCAATGATCTCATCCCCAGCTGGGATATCCATTTCAAACAAATTGACCAGAAATCTTCGCAGCAACGGGATCTGAATCCCGGATTGGTATCTTTGCATAATCATAAGCATTCGCATCATATTCTCTCCCACAAAGCGTAGTATTCCGTCTCAAACGGAGCATTACGGCAAAAATCAAACATATTGCATAATCATAAGCCATGTTCTAAATCAAACACTTGTGAATAATGACAATCCATCAACAATATACAAATACTCCCCAGATTCCCCAGCGGAGAACTAAAGCTAAAACAGTTGCCTAACATTCACAAACATCAGTATATACTCCTTTTGACACCCGTCCGTGTCATCATTCCCCAGTAAAGTCGCCCGCGCAATCTTTACAAACAGACCACCCGTATTATAGATACTTCTTGACACCCGTACGTATCATACCCCTAGCATAAAGCCAAAGCATCCCCTTTGCACTCGCAGATACCTATATAACTTTCTTGACACTCGTCTGTGTCACCTTCCCCAGCACAGTAACCTAAACACTTTGTATATCAGATACTTGTTTATACTATACTTTCCTCTTCTTGACACTCGTCTGTGTCATTCTCCCCAGCAGGTTAAACGCACATCTATACACCGCTCATACTTACTCTCATATAGATACTCGTCTGTATCTTGTATATACCATTTATACTATCTCAGATTCGACACTAGTCCGTGTTCCTTATTAACCAGTTGATACGCGTCCGTATCATCATCTCTGAACACGTGTCAGTATTTGTTTCTACCCGATGCTCGTACGTATCGTAGTCTTAGGGATGCTCATCCGCATCTTTAATCTATACACAGCGTCAAAACACTTATACCCTTTATTTCTTGGATATAAACACTCGTCCGTGTTTACTATTCCCCAGTAGATCGCCAGCAAAGCAAAATTCTTTTCTATCTGACATTCGTCCTATGTCATGATAAACCTTGAGAGCAGCCGTCCCCTGCTAGGTGATCGTCCTTCACCTCTTAATGATCGTCCTTCATCATGCTCATCCGATGGCCGTCCCCATCGTTGACCTTTTCTATCCGACATTCGTCCTATGTCGTGATTTTTAGCAGCCATACCCTGCTAGGTGATCGTCCTTCACCTTTTTGATGATCGTCCTTCATCATTTTATCCGATGGCCGTCCCCATCGTTGATCTTGTTATCTGACATTCGTCCTATGTCATGATAAACCTTGAGAGCAGCCGTCCCCTGCTAGGTGATCGTCCTTCACCTCTTGATGGTCGTCCTCCATCATGCTCATCCGATGGCCGTCCCCATCGTTGACCTTTTATCCGGCATTTGTCCTATGTCGCGATATTTTCGGCAGCCGTACCCTGCCAGGTGATCGTCCTTCACCTCTTGATGGTCGTCCTCCATCATGCTCATCTGATGGCCGTCCCCATCGTTGATCCTTTTATCCGGCATTCGTCCTATGCCGTGATCTTTAGCAGCCGTACCCTGCCAGGTGATCGTCCTTCACCTTAGATGACCGTCCCTCAACAGAGCAGCTGTCCCCTGCCAGGTGATCGTCCTTCACCTTTTGATGACCGTCCCTCATCATTATTTCATTTATTCTTTAACCCGATGGTCGTCCCCGTCGTGGTCCCTTTTCCTTTTCCTAATGATCGTCCTTCATCAGTTTAGCCCGATGGCCGCCCCCATCGTTGTTTACATTACCTTATGAACTTGATGGCCGTCCCCATCATTTTCATTAATCCCCAGAGAATCTTATAGCTTTACTTGATGGCCGTTCCCATCATAATCCCTTTTATCCCCAGCATGTCGGCCGTCCCCGTCATTGCTTTATTTCCCACATTTTTCAGCATGTCGGCCGTCCCCGTCATTGCTCTTTCCCCAGTAGTCGTCCTCTGCTCGACGGTCGTCCTCCGTCGCCCATACTTTACAATATACTTTATTTTCCTTTACAATCTATATCCCTTTACTTCTTCATTCTGTGAGTGCAAATTTTGGACTGTCTTTGGTATTCAACCACAAGTTATCTTGTTTGCCTGTTAAGCCGTTGCTTACATCCTGCACAGCTAACTCATGTTTGAATAGGGGCAGCTGTAAACACCCCAAATTTTCCCTCACCCATTCACACCATGGCTTGTGATCATTTCATATGCATAAACTCAATCATAGCATCTCATATCACAGTTTTGATTCATTGCATTGGTTCAAAGTCATCTGCACCTAGGGTTTGTGATCTGAGCAATCCAAGAGCTTCTTGAGCCACTCCAAAGGTCATCAATCACTTCAAAGGGGTCCATGTATGTTCAAGCATCATATTCTATCCTCTCAAAGTCAAGAATGTCAAAGAATCACAAGAACTGAAAATGGCATGGGACCAGAGCCAGGTTTGACTGCACAGATGACCTAGAATTAGGGTTTTGGTTTCAGAGGCCATAACTCCAAATTTTTTGGTCATTCTTGTTTCTATTGGTCTCTATATGGTATAGGGAGTATTCATATCAATTTTCATGAAGAAATTCCATGGGGAAGTCATCTGATCAAGAGTTGACTTTTCAAGCAAGTCAGTGCAAAATCAGGGCATCTGAGGCCCCCAATGACCCAACCAAGGGGTGTTCTTCATCATGTTGATTGTATATGATCTTTATTTGATCATAGAAGAAGTTGGAACTTCACAAATTTGAAGAATTTCAAGTCATTTGCAAAGTTGACTTTTTGGGGAAGTTTGACTTTTAATGAAATTGCCATTTTGGGAAACTTTTTCAACCCTTGCTTTTTGATTCAAAAATGCTTCAAATGGAAAAACTTTGGTCATGAAAGTTGTAGAACAGATCATTCCCTTTTCAAAAAGTACAAGAACATGACCTAATTCATTTTGAATCAAAAGTTATGGCTTGTCAAAGTTGGCTAAAATCACAAAATTTCAAAGTTTCTACCAAAGAGGCAAAGTTGCAAATTCACTTGCCAAGGCAAATTGAGTTATCAAATACACTTCTAATCTTCATACAAGCATGTACCAAGACCTAAAAGTCAGATTGCACCCAAGGATCATACATTTTTATGGCTTATGGAGCAAGAAATCTCAAAGGAAGCAAAAGTAAGGCAAGTTGCAAAAACTCACTCAAGTGAGAATCCACTTGCTTGCTGACTTCATGATCAATCCTAGGGTTCTCCCCACATCTTGCTGCGCAGGACACACCTTTTTTCCTTGGCTAGCTAGTAGCCCATGCCTCTCTTACACAACTTTGACATTTTGGCAACGTGAGCCATACCTATCACAAAAGCACACATCAACTCATCTGACCTATCACAATAGTTTATGCAAACAAAAAGCAAGCCAAGGCACATAACAAAAGACTCTGATCTTGCCCATAGCCATAGTTCTCAAAATCTCTCCCATTTGCAAGAGCCTTCGAAACACTCAGTACAAGCTACAAACATACAAACCAACTTCACAAACATACTCAGCACACTTCACTGATCACAAAGCACCCCTCACCATAGCCTAAAACTCCCTGAATCAAGAATACGACTTTCACCCCACCTTGAGCAGAACTTCTGCCATCTCAAAAACCAGCCATCATAAACTTTCTCCAAGCATCAGGACTTCATCAGGGGCCTAAAAGGAGTGGTTTGCACGAAGAGAGGGGGTCAGAAAGTTGCAAACTAAGAAAGCTCAAAGCTCAGGTATATCAAGAACTTTTTTTCCAGAAATGAATTTTTAAGTTTCTAAGTTGTTCCTCATACTTTGCTGATCACTCTGATGCTTTTACTTTTTGAAATGGTTGAGAAATAAGCATTTAATCATGTTCTGAAACTTTTCTGACCTAAAAATGTTTGGCTTCGATTCGCATGATTAATGAATGAAAAATGATTTTTGTTTTGGGGTTTTGATTCAATGTTGTGTGGGGATGATTTCTGGGCTTTTAGTTTTCATTTTCATGAAGTTTTAAGGATTTTAGCAACTTTCAGGTGAGGGTCTTGCTGGAGAAGACGACCGGAAGTCTTCTCCGGCCACCTGAAAGTGATTAGGGCTAATCCCTGTAATTAATGCAAGTTTGAATTTGGTGCGTTGAATGGGCTGACTTAGTCAACTCCCGCGCGTGCTCAATGGCCCAGATCTTCTCACTTAACCCTAATCCACGTCATTATCCATTTAATTAGGTTTTATAATTTAATCTGGCCAGTTTAAATCTCCACCCTTGGATATGGCGCCAGTCAACGCGTGCGTTCCCAGTTTGAACCTCAGCGTTAGGATCAACATACTTTCATTTAAATTCATTTTATTTTCTTTTTATTTCATTTGTTTTCTTCATTTAATTTAAAATAGCAAAACATTTTCAAAAATTCTGAAAATTTTTATACAAACTTTTATTAATTTTCAGAAACCAAAAATATTTTTATTTTTATTTTTGGCATTAAAAAATATTTTTAAATCATTTAAAAGATTATTTTTAATTAATTAATGATAATTAATTAATTAAAAATACTTTTAGGTATTTAAAAATCATAAAAAAATTCATGAGACATTTAAAATCATTTAGAAACATTGTCCAACCTTCAAACCAAATTTATTTTTTGATCTTGATGACTTTTGACAATTTTCCATGAAATTAATTTCATTTCAAGGCATTATTTTGATCCAAACTTTGAAAATTCATTTCTGCCTAACCATTGAGAGTTGGACAATGATTCTTTTTGCATTGCATCTTTCATATCATGTAGTTTATAGGATTAAATTGGCATGAATTGATCTTGCATTTTCAATTTGTTTAGCATTTTTCTTGACAAGGTACCTTGAAACCCTAGCAATCTTAGGAAATTCATAACCCTAATTAGGTTAAGAGTTAGAACCCCTCCTTTGGACAGTGAGTTTGTGTAGGGTTAGGGTTCCTTTGAATGCATTTTCAATTTTTTATCATGATGTTTGCTTCTGGTTTTGATTTTTGTTTGTTGCATCGATCATAAACCCTAATTTGGGCTTTCTTTTGCATTCATCTTACATTTGCTTGCATACCATGACTTGCCATGACATTTTATGCATTCATTTGATTCATGATACATCTTAAGACATATTATAATCATTGTTGATCATTGCATCTTTCATTTGCCATGTTGTATGTCATTTGCATTTCATAACTTTTCATGTATATTCATGGTTCTAAGCATGCTTCTTTTGCATCAATATGCTTGTATGATCATCTCCATGCTTTGTTTCATGTTTACATCATCTCATAACATCATTATCATCACACATATGCTTCTGGTTTTTGTATGCATCATGCCATTTCATCTCATTTTGCATTGCATTGCATTCCTTTCACTAACTTTGCAGGTGGTAAGTCACTTTGAGAGGTGAATTTGCCTTCATTTCTCACAACTTCTTTTCATCTCTCTTATGCATCCTTGCTGCATTTTGTTATGTGTTTGAGATTGAGCTTTCTCTTTCTTCTTCATCTTACTTTCTTTCTTCAAGTGACTTGTCTTCTTAAATGAAGCAAGTTACTTTGCTTCCCTTTGCTCCTTTCATCTGCTTCCTGTTGGTTTCATTGAAGATCTTTCTTGTAAATCCCACAAACCTTAGGAACAACCAAGCATGACAATAATTAGGCTTTTGATTAGTCCCCCATTTAGATTTTACCTTTGTGTCTCATTGAGTCTTCTCTTCTCACCTCATAATCAGGGACTAAACCCTAAAGGCTTTAAGGCTTTGTGATTAAGCTTATGCCTGCATCCTTCTATTAGGATGGAGTGTATAACTTTAATCCTAAGTGTTAAACCCTTAATGTGTTTAAATTCTTTAATCAATCCACTTAATAATCATCAAGACATCAAGCTTGTAACTTGGGCCTTGCATTAGGGTTCTAATTCTTCCTTAATTGGTTAAGAAGGACTAACCCTAGTGTTAATGGACAAGTCCCCCTCAAGTTGTCTTACAAATCATAAAAATTCACTTCTTCACCATATCATTAACTAAAATCCACTTAATAAAGGCTTTGTTTTGTCATGGGTTTAATCCCTAAGCATGGATTAAGTTGAGGAGTTTTCCTCAGCTTAAACATTCTCATCTATTATCCTTCTATTGGGATAGTGTAATGAGTCTGTTTAATCCCTGATTATGGCTTAATCTCATTACTTAACACTAAACAAAAACAACAAAAACATCTAAATAATCACAAGTAGGTTAATGATCTTAATCCTACATCAAAGGTGATTAAGTGTGAGATGCTGACTTCACACTTAAAGTATTCTCATTACCCCTAATCAGAGGGAAGATGTGATGAGTTTACTAACCCATTGATTCAGGCTTAAGCTCATTAATTTATGACAAACTTCAAAAAGCAATAAAAGACTGAAAACATCAAAAACAAACAATAATCGTCTCCTCCGGGATTCTTTTCTCATCTCATTCACTCATAAACGGGAACTTGCTTCTTCCGTCTAATGCAAGACAGTTTGCACCTGAGCCAGACAGGTCATACACTTGAGCATAGGCAAGTATGCAGTTCATAAGTCATTTCATCTTTCAGTCTCTTTGGGTCGAACTACGGTGTTCTGACTTCCTCATTGCACGAGAGGATACGTAGGCATAACTTAACAGTTATCGAACAAAAGTATCTGTATATTCCCCCCTCCTTCTAGCATTATTCTTATAGCCTCATGATCTTGAGCATCTTATTCATTTTCTTACACTGACACTGTACATTTATACACTTCACACTTCCTTTACACTGACACCTGTACATTTTGTTTTCCAGCCCTTTTACACACAAATTGCACTGACACTACCCCTTTAAAACACAAATCTTTTAAGCGTGGATCCCGTCGAGTACGGCGGACAATCTGGGTGCTAATACCTTCCCAGGTTGTAACCAACCCCCTTTCTCAGTCTCTCTGGTTCGCAACCGTCTTATCCATATCTTTCTAGGTCTATGCAGCATTGCCTTTCCTCCGGGATAAAAATGCCTAGCTGGAGACTCTTTCATTCCCTGTGAGTTCACTCCTGTGTGTCCTCACACCCTCCTCTCGCCGACCGTTCGCGTCTGTACCATATTTGAGCCCGGTCTCATCTTTTGGGAGCGACAGTGTTCAAAGATGATGCTACGGACGAGTACCAACTGGTTAAAAAAGAACACGGACGAGTGTCGAATCTGTGGGGAATGAGTATATATACAAAATACTTGACGAGTATCTGTATAAGTATAAACAAGTATTATGAAGTATGAGCAAGACACGGACGAGTGTTCAACTTGCTGGGGAAAGGTGACACGGACGAGTGCCCAAAAGGTATATATAAACATCCATTCATGTTGGTGAGTGCAAAGAGGACACTTTGGCTTTTATCTGCAAGGGATGTGAGTCTTTATATACATTGCTGATGAAATACTGAGGGTATTTGCAGGTGACTGGCTCAAACCCGGCTTGTGATCATGCAAATGTTTCATTTTTTCCGTAATGCTCCGTATTAGACGGAATGCTACGCTCTGTAGGGAAAATGATGCGAATGCTATGATTATGCAAAAGAAACCGATCCGGGATCCGGATCCCGCTGTTGTGAAGATCTCTGGCTGATCTGCTTGGAGGAGCATCCCAGCTGGGGATGAGATCATTGGTAGATCTAATAGGTTATATAGCTTTTCTTGGGGAAAGAGATCATTAATAGACCTATCCTGTAAGGAGAAACCCAACTGGGGGGAAGGAAGCTTCCGTCACTTTGTTGTGTGAGAATTTCAGGTATTGCTCTTCTGGGAGAGGCTGGAACTCTGTGGGGAGATGGTTCTTTTGTCTTTGAGAGACCTGGCACTCTGTTTGAGGAAGGAAAGATCACTGAACGATCTTCCTAGTGATAACTGTGGGGATCCCGGCTGAGGGTGCTCTTGTTGAATAAACTTATGCTAGGGATGAGGAGGCTTTGACAACTCCATTAGGGAAAGCATTCTAGCTACTGCTTGGAGGAGGTGTGCTAGGGAAGTGATGCTTGGCATGCCCCATGCTGCGTATTTGAATACCTACAATCCTGTTAAGACAAAGAACGCACAAGCATCCTGAGGTATCCCTTACCGGATTCTGTCATAGGAGTTAGATATTCCTGAGAGCAAATACATTTCCTGCAAGCATTTATTAAGAATGGCTCATTTGTTTTATGTAAATATTATATCATGGATATTGGACATTTCCCAAACGAAACAAAAATGTACGAAACGAGGTGTGACTGAAAATCTGATTTTATTAATCTGAGTGCCCTGAATTGGCAAATACAGTCAGAGAAACAAATCCCCTGGAATGAGGAGATTGTTACAAATTGAAAAAGTAAAAGTGCTAGCAATGTTGACGACGCTTCGGGTGAGCTTCCTTTGCTATGACATGTATGACCTTGACGTTCTTCTTATCTTGCTTTCTGAAGAAGGTTGATTCAGACTGATGCTTTATCCTTTCGAAGCCTACCGTGTTGTAAGTGATACAGACGAATTCAGAATGCAGTTGTTCGCTCATTCCCTTATTTTGTGTGGATCGCCCTTTCGGGTTTTCAATCCATCGGGATACCCATTTTTGCCTGAGTTGTCCAATGCGGCTTTTCAACTCAACGGGTGTACATTTTTTCCCTTATTTTTGCCCGAGTCTTTTATTCTGTTCTTGACGCGCCGGGATGCCCTGTTTTTGCCTGGACTTTCATTCTGTTTTTATGTCCAGCGGGTCTTTTTATGCGAAGTATTTTTTAACTGCATCTGAATTCACTGGGGATAAGAAATCTTCATCATCCATAGTAGTGAGCATCAGTGCTCCACCAGAGAAAACTTTCTTTACTATGAATAGGTCATCGTAATTCGGAGTCCACTTGCCCCTGTGGTCTGTATGAGGAGGAAGGAGTCTTTTCAGCACAAGATCTCCCACTTGGTATTCCCGAAGCCTGACTTTCTGATTGAAGGCTTTCTTCATTCTTTTCTGATATAACTGCCCATGACAGATTGCAGCTAATCTCTTTTCTTCGATCAGATCCAGCTGATTGTATCGAGACCGGACCCATTCTGCTTCATTTAGCTTGACATCCATCAGTACCCGTAAGGAGGGTAGCTCAACTTCAACAGGTAAGACTGCCTCCATACAATACACAAGCTGATATGGTGTTGCCCCAATATACATTCTGATTGAGGTACGGTACCCATGTAAGGCAAATGGTAGCATTTCATGCCAGTCTTTGTAAGTAACCACCATCTTTTGCACAATCTTCTTGATATTTTTGTTAGTTGCCTCAACAACGCCATTCATCTTTGGCCTGTAAGGAGAAGAGTTGTGATGTTGGATTTTGAAGTCCCGGCACAGTTCTGCCATCATTTTGTTGTTCAAGTTGGAACCATTATCAGTAATGATTCTCTCGGGTACTCCATATCGACAGATGATATCTCTTTTCAGAAATCTGGCTACCACTTGTCTGGTGACGTTTGCATACAAAGCTGCTTCAACCCATTTGGTGAAGTAATCAATGGCTACCAGGAAGAATCTGTGGCCATTTGAAGCAGTCGGTTCAATCTTTCCGATCATGTCAATGCCCCACATGGCAAAGGGCCATGGTGAAGACATCACGTCCAAAGGATTTGGAGGCACATGCACTTTATTTGCCTAAATCTGGCATTTATGACACTTCCTGGCATAGGCACAACAGTCTTCATCTATTGTGATCCACTAGTAACCTGATCTTAATAATTTCTTAGCCATTGCATGCCCTCCAGCATGGGTACCGAAAGATCCTTCATGCACCTCATGCATTAGCTAGTCTTCTTCTTTCTTGTCAACACATCTGAGCAGAACCATGTCAAAGTTTCTCTTGTATAATGAACCATCGGCATTAAGGAAGAAACTACCATCCAGCCTTCTTAATGTCTTCTTATCATTGGATGATGCCCTAAGTGGGTATGTCTGGTCCTCTAAGAAGCTTTTGATGTCATGGAACCAAGGCTTGTCATCTTTAGCAATGTCCACAGAGAATACGTATGCTGGTCGGTCTAGTCTGGATACAGAAATTCGAGGCACATAATTGGCAGTTTGAACCTTGATCATGGAGGAAATGGTAGCTAAAGCATCTGCGAACTGATTTTCGTCTCGAGGGATATACTCAAGTTTGACTGTTGCGAAGAAAGTCAATAATCTTCTTGTATAGTCACGGTATGGAATCAGATGCTCTTGGTGAGTGTACCATTTCCCGTTAGTTTGATTGATTACCAAAGCTGAATCTCCGAATACAGTTAAAGTCTTGATCATGAGGTCAATGGCTTCCTCAAGACCCATGATACAGGCTTCGTATTCTGCTTCGTTGTTAGTGCAGGCAAAGGTGAGTTTTGTCGAGAAAGGCATATGAACTCCCTTAGGTGTAATGAGAACTGCACCAACTCCCCGACCATTCATGTTGATAGCCCCATCAAACATCATTGTCCATTCTTCTTCTGGGTCAGGCCCTTCAGTGTGAACAGGCTCTTCATGATCTTTTTCTTTTAGGAACATGATGTCTTCATCAGGGAAGTCAAATATCATTGGTTGGTAATCATCAATGGGTTGCTCAGCTAGATAGTCAGGCAATACACTGCCTTTGATGGCCTTTTGAGATGTGTATTGAATGTCATACTCTGTCAGAATCATTTGCCATCTTGCAACCCTTCCGGTAAGCGCTGGCTTCTCAAATATGTACTTGACTGGATCCATTTTTGAGATCAATAAAGTAGTGTGAGTCAACATATACTGTCTTAGTCGGCGAGCAGCCCACGCTAAAGCACAACAAGTTTTCTCGAGCAGTGAATAACGTTGTTCATAGTCGATAAACTTTTTGCTTAGGTAGTATATTGCATACTCTTTTCGACCAGACTCGTCATGCTGGCCTAACACACACCCCATTGATCCTTCTAATAATGTCAGGTACATTATTAGAGGTCTTCCTTCAATCGGAGGCATGGGAGTTGGAGGTTCTTGTAAGTACTCCTTGATTTTATCAAAAGCCTTCTGACACTCTTCGTTCCACCTGACCGTTTGTTCCTTTCTTAACAATTTGAACAAGGGCTCACAGGTTGCTGTAAGGTGAGATATGAACCTTGATATGTAGTTCAATCTACCTAAGAACCCCCGAACTTCCTTTTCAGTCCTAGGCGCAGGCATCTCTTTGATGGCTTTGACTTTGTCAGGATCAACTTCAATTCCCTTCTCACTTACAATGAATCCCAACAGCTTACCGGAACGTTCCCCGAATGTGCATTTGTTGGGGTTTAGCTTCAGCTGATATTTTCTCAGGCGCTTGAACAACTTCAGTAGATTTACCAGATGATCTTCTTCGGTGAGGGACTTGGCAATTATGTCATCCACATAGCATTCAATTTCTTTGTGGATCATGTCATGGAATAACGTCACCATAACCCGTTGATAAGTAGCACCGGCATTCTTCAGCCCGAATGGCATTACCTTATAATAAAATGTTCCCCAAGGTGTAATGAAGGTTGTCTTCTCGATGTCTTCGGGTGACATTCTGATCTGATTATACCCTGAAAAACCATCCATGAAGGAAAACACCGAGAATTGAGCTGTGTTGTCAACCAATACATCAATGTGAGGTAATGGGAAATCATCCTTCGGGATAGCTCTGTTCAGATCCCGGTAATCCACACACATCCTTACTTTGCCATCCTTCTTAGGCACTGGTACAATATTAGCGACCCACGGCGGGTAACTAGTTACAGCAAGGAAACCGGCATCCCACTGTTTCTGTACTTCTTCCTTAATTTTCATGGCCATATCCGGGCGGGTACGACGTAGCTTTTGTTTTACTGGAGGGCAATCTTCCTTCAAAGGCAGCTTGTGCATAACAATATTCGTATCTAGACCTGGCATGTCTTGATAGGACCAAGCAAAGATGTCGAAGGATTCTCGAAGCATATCAATGAGTTGTTCTTTTACTGAAACCTGCAGACTGGCTCCAATCTTCACTTCTTTCAAATCCTCTTCGGTACAAAGATTAACCGTCTCAACCTCCTCCTGATGAGGGGTGATCACTTTCTCTTTTTGCCTCAACAACCTGGCTAACTCTTCAGGTAACTCATAGTCTTCTTCAACGCCTTCATCAGCTTGATTAATTGGATTGTCGAAGTCATACAAGGTCATAGCAGTGTTGTTGTCGGTGCAATCTGGAGGATAATGTCTGCAAGGGTTGAGATTGGTTCGTTTCAGTGATCAGTTTTAATCTTGTTTAGAAAAAGTGAAAATGAAATTGTTTATTTTGAAAACATTGCCATTTTATTGTTTTGTACAAAAGTGAAAAATGAAAAGACAGTGAGAGAAAAAGAGACTCGTTTGCAAAAGATGTCTGATATTCATTGATTAATCATTTGCACAAAATTACAATATGACCCTATTACAAAATGAGTCCTGACACCTTGGACAAGATGCGGGACTTGATGCATGTTAAAAAGACAGGAAATAATAATTACTCTGCAGGAGTAACCCTTATAATTTCCTGGGAAGACCAGTTAAGGACTTGGTTCCTCGGGCTCCTTGGACGTATCCAGCTCTCCAGGTTGCGGTTACTTTCCGCCTCGTCTTCCAGATTGTTAATAGCATCTGGGGTGAGCATCCCCCCACTGATGAACTTGGGCTCTTTAGCAGCCTCTGATTGATCTTGTCAGAATAGTCTGTAACCCAAACCAAATCTATCTTCCTTCTTTTCCACTGGCAGCAACTTGCCCCAGCCTTGAGCATTACCTTCTTCAACAACCTTCCGGGCTTGCTGATAAGAAACAATTGAAGTACCCATCATGTCTTCCTGGGATGCAGCAAATACTTCAGTAGCCTCATTGACATTCAGGGCCTCGAACCCTTGGCTCATTGTCTCATGGATTTCACCATCCATCTCAATATACATGTATGTAGCCAGATGGCTAACAAATATGTCATCCTCACCACAAATGGTGATAATCTGTCCTTCCCACTCATACTTCAGTTTCTGGTGAAGGGTCGACGTTACTGCGCCTGCGGCGTGAATCCATGGTCGACCTAACAAATAGATGTAAGCAGGCTGAATGTCCATCACATAGAAAATGGTCTTAAAGACTTGTGGACCGATTATCACTGGCAGCTCCACCTCTCCAAGAACAGATCTTTTGGAGCCATCAAAAGCCCTAACCACAAGGTTACTTGGCCGGAGAGCTATCCCATCATATTAGAGCTTGACAAGGGCTTTCTTGGGTAAGACATTGAGTGAGGACCCAGTGTCTACAAGAACATGAGATAGTACAGCTCCTTTGCACTCCAAGGTTATATGCAAAGTTTTGTTGTGATGACGTCCTTCTGTGGTCAAATCAGCATTAGTGAAACCTAGCCCATGGCTAGTGTTGACATTTGACACCACTATTTCCAGCTGATTTACTGTGATCTCTTCTGGCACGTAAGCAGCATGCAGAACTTTGAGTAGTGCGTCCCGATGGGCTTCGGAACACAACAATAAAGATAAGATTGAGATCTTTGAAGGAGTCTGGTTGAGCTGGTCCACAACTTTATAGTCACTTCTTTTAATTATCCTCATAAATTCATCCACATCCTGATCAAAGGATGATTTATGAGTTTCTTTTGGTGCAGATTCTTCCGGTATCACACTCTTCCCTTTGGCTTTGGCAGCAGCCTCTGCCTCAGTGTTAGTTCTAGGGACTTGTGATGTGAAGAGACGTCCGCTTCGGGTGAAGCCTCCGCCTCCCCCGACATTGTCCACTTGGGGAGTGAGAACTGGAGAATCAAGAAGGACTTTCTCTCTGTTACAGTAAAGGTCAGCACCATAATGCCATGGTATAGCACTGTCTTTATCATATGGAATTGGCCTGGGCACCGTGATGGTGATTGGGCTCACTGCAGTAGATGTTGGAACCGTAATAGTCTATGGATCATAGAAAATAGTAACAGTACCTCTGGTGGACGTTGGTGGAGGTGAATTGAAGCTTTGTTGAGACTATTGTTGAGGTTGTTGAAAGTTGTTGGAATTCGGGACCGTTGTTGGGTCATAATAAATTATGACAGTGGAAACATCGTTATTGGTGGTTGCTGAAGTTATAGTAGCCGGTGCAAATGAATTGTTGTGTGTTGAAGTGACAAATGAAATGATTGCTGAAGTTGTGGCTGAATCAGTTGGAATGATGGTTGTTGCAGTTGTAGAAGAACCAGTAGGAAATATGGTTGTTGCATTTGTAGAAGATTCGCTTGTTGTTGACAAAAGAGTTGTTGGTGTTGTAGAAGTGGTTGTTGTAATTTGCAGAATGCCTTCTCTGATCAGGCCATTAATTCCACTCCTCAAGCTAGCACACCCTTTCTCAGAAAGTTTGCATAATTCACAACAGGCCTCACAACCTGGAAACACTTGGCATCTTAAAAGCTGGGCTTTAACCTCTGCCAGAGGTGTCTGAATACATGCAATATCTTCAATCAAACTCAAGGGTGAGCCTTCCTCTATAGCATTAATCCTTGGCCCATTGTGGCTTGGCATAGGATTTTTCATTACATTGGGAGGAAGTGAAAAGTTCAAGAGCTTTGAATATACCAGATCCTGAACCTTCATATGCAGAGCCCTGCATTTTTCCGTAGAGTGACCAGGCGCGTTAGAGTGAAAAGCACACCTAGCGTTGACATCGTAGTTTCTCGGAAGGTTTTGAGGATCAGGTAGAGCCAATGTACTCAACTCAACAAGATTGAGCTTTAGGAGTTGTGGCAGCAGTGTAGCATATGGCATTGGAATGGGGTCAATTACCCGGTTGACCTGAGATGGCCGCTGTTGAAAAGGGCGTTGTTGTTGATTGTTGTTGTTGTTGAATGATCTCTATTGTGGAAACTGTTGTTGTTGTGGAAAGTGTTGTGGTTGTTGAGCATACTGAGGAGGTGGAGCAGGGATAGTAATAGCAGCAACTGTTCTGGGCAAGTATTTGGGTCTCCCTCTTCCCATGTGCACAGAGTTTGTCTCACCAGATCTACGGGGCCCAACAAATGGTTTCCTTGTACTGCTTGAATTGGCACCGTTATCGGAGATCTTTCCCATCTTCAGTAGGCTCTCTATTCTTTCCCCAGCTATCACCACATCTGCAAAGCTGGTAGAAGAAAATGCAGCTAATCTGTCAATGTAGGTTCCTTGGAGAGTATTCATGAACATGTCTGCCATTTCTCTTTCAGGCATGGGGGATTAAACTGCAGCAGCCAGTTGCCTCCACCTTTGGGCATATTCCCTGAAGCTCTCACGGGAAGATTGAGACATTCCCATTAGAAGAGTCCTGTTTGGAGCCATGTACAGGTTATACTGATACTGACGGATAAAATCTTCAGCCAAGTCTTTCCAGTTCCTCAAGTCAAATGGGAATACCATTCTCGGGATGCCCTTGTTAAACTATCCTCGAAGTAAAACATCCACAGTTTCTCGTCCATGGTGTATGCTTTTAATCTTCCCAAGAACGACTGAAGGTGGGTACGAGGGCAGGATGTGCCATTATATCTTTCAAAACACGGGGGTTTGAACTTGTGAGGAATTCTCACCCCTTCCACCAATCCCATGTCCATTACATCAAAACCTAGGGAATTTTGGGATTTAAGAGACCTCAGCTTCTCTGCAATTTCATCCAGCCTACAGTCATAAACTTCGTCTCCAGCCCCAACAACTGTAAACTTCTCTTCTTGAGGATCCTCTTGCAAGACCCTTCCTCTAGTAGTGTTACCCTGAGTATTCCTTATGGCGTTGATTTCTGGGTTTAAATGAGGCCCAAACTCTGGTGGATCAGTGCGAGGCTGCACGTGATCGTTGTTACTGGTACCTCCTGTACCTAGATGGTGCTCATCCGGAGTTTGTCGCTCAACTAACTACCTCAGTCTTTCCTGGCTCTCAGCTAGACCAATCATTACAGTCATGAATTGGGTCATCTGATTCCTCATCTCAATCCTCTCATTGGCCATCTGGGCCCTTACTTCATTCAAGTCTTGCTGAACTTGATCCATCTGGAGTCCCGGAAGGTTGTTTCTTGTCGGGTACCTGTGTATTCTGTTGACAGGGAACACTCTTCTGCGAGCAATGTTTCCTGAAACCACAACAAAGTGAGAAACAACAATAAAACAAAACCTATAAAACAAAGAGAATGTTAGCATGCAATGCAGGATGCATATTTGTCTTCCAAGGGTATCTGGTTTGGCTCTTTGGTTTTGACCTTTCCAGACCTCGAGGAAATGCTGATGATGAAGAGAGATTAAGCCCACCAAAAATGATACAAACTGATATATTACAAATAGTGAAAATACATAGTTTGATTACAATACATCCCCATGGTGGGTCAAAGTACAACAACAAAAAGAAAAGTACAACAAAAGAAAAGTACAACCAAAAGAGTTAAACATCTAATCCAAAGTCATCCTCTCTGACCTCCTTCAGGAGGGCCTCAGTCACTGGACTTACTGGGTGCTCTTTGATAGTCCTGATGAGGAGGTTCCTGGTAGCAATGGCATTTGTCAACTTTTTATGTTTGTCCTGATCCTTTGACATCTTCAACCCCGCCCGGAGTTTCAATTCAGATATCTTCTTCTGAGCTACTAGCAAGGCTACATGATTCTTCTTCTCACTAGCCTCCAGTTGTTCTATCTTAGCTTGAGTTCTCTGATCTTCTTGTGCACGAACTTCAGTGATCCTGATCCACCTAGTCTGGCTTTCCTCTAAGTAGTGCTCTGCCCTAGCCTTCTGAGTCTTTGCTTCCTTGCAAGCATTCTTCAGTACAAGCTCTCCTGCTCTGGCCTTTCTGATGTAGTCATCCGTCTTCTCAATCTTGGTCAAGTGCTCAATCGTGAGCCTCTCTAGCCTCTCATTATCTAGACGGCTGTCATTTCTCTCCCAGAGAGTCTTCTTTAAGGCTTCAAAGAGTTGAGTATTCCTTTCCTTCAGCTTTTCAAACTCTTCCAAGCTGATAGTAGCTGCAGGTTGCACTGTGGAAGATCCAGGTACATCTTCTAAAGTGAATGGCATCCGAGTGATGTGTGCTCTGGTACGAGACCAATCAGAATACTGTGCTGAAGCAATGTTGTTGCACTTGCCAAGGATGGTTGTTCCCTTAGTCTGAATGTTATCCCAAGTCCAGGCAGCTTGTCTGACAACAGCAGAGTTGGGCTGGATTTCACAGTAGAGGGTCTCAGTCAGATCTTTCCCTCTAGGAGGATGAACCAAAGCATACCCTAATTGTCTCTTAAACAGTAAAGGGTTGTAGTTGATGCAACATTTTACTCCTATCAAAGACACATTAGGATATTGCCCACAACTAGTAATGATGTCCTTGCCCTTGGTGCTCTGAGTGCACCATCTGATGTTTTCTGATGTCAAGGCAATAAATCTCTTAACCCAATTCTTTTGTTGATGGGGGTTCAGGAAAGTATCTGACTTTGGCAAGTGTCTCAGCAACCAGAAGTAATAAAGGGGAGCACAACATCTGACCAGTCTTCCTCTTTGCTTCTCATTCCTCTGGTGTACTAAGTAGTAGAAGTCTCCAAGCAAGGTAGGAACTGGGTTCCTCAGCAAGAACATGTGAATTCCATTCTTACTCACAAATTTTGGCTCATCTACAAACAGGATAATCCCATATATACTGAGGGCTAGAAGTGCACAGACAACATTCCATTCCCCTACTGCAGCATGCAGGGTGACCTGGGAGATCAAGAAGTCTAGGTGAAGGCCTGGAATCCCAGCCTTGGTGGTCATGCTCTGATCAATGAGGGCAGGCTCCAAATGCAATGCCCTAGCTATGTTTTCATTCTTGGGAGCAACCATCTCAGGGTTGAAAGGAATCCCTCTCCTGATAGGAACTCCTAACAACATGGAAAATTCTTCTAGCAAAGGTCCCAACTAGAAATCAGGAAAAGTGAAGCATCTGAGTGGAGGATCATAAAACTGCAAGAAAGTATGGATCATGCTCATATAAGATGCATCCAAGTCCATGACCATGTCCAATATGCCTCCATAATGTTCTTTGAATAGTGGGACATGATCAGGGGTAATGAGGGACTGGATCTGCCTGATGCCAGTCAGGGTGGGCTCAAAGAAGTGCTAAGTGATGTTGCTCTTTCTTGAAGTGTCCATACTGATAATGGATGCTGGTGAAGAAGCTGAGATAAACCCTGATGAAGATAACTGCTGAAGACTGAAGAAGGTAACTGGAGGAGAGTCTCTGACAAACTGATGAAGGTGCTGGAGAAGATATATGGAGAAGTCTGAGTAGAAGAAGGGGTCAAAACAAAACCAAAGACAAAATGGTGGATACCCTGTAAAACAAATAAGCAAATGTTAAATGATGCAAGAATGATGTATGCAAAATGATATGCAAAGGGTTTGTGATCAAGTGTTGGATCAGTTTATCTGCCTTGGTAAAAATCCATGTGTGTTCATAAGTCCGGATGGAGGCTTAGAAATCCAGTAACCAGGTGGGGGGACTCAAATAAAGAGTCACAAGTCCAGAGTAATCACAAGAACTGTCCAAATAATACAACCTTAACAAATCTAGTAACAAGGTATGATGAGGCCAAAGGTTCCTGCAAACCTGTAAACATCCCAACCCCCTCACATGTTATGTTCTAGAACAAAGATCCTCAGACTTGGATCAGTTGTGAGAAGTGTAAACACTTCTAACCCAGAGGTACAATGTTTACAATAATCATAAAAGATCCTCCTCTAATTCACCTCAAATGCTGAAGGTCATAAAAGGTCATCCAGACTTAGCAGGCTTCCCAGATAGCCCTAGTACTACAGGGAATCCGTAGCACATAGTTCTCAAGAAGAAACCCATGTCTGAATCGTTTTTCATATTCCCGCACCAGACCGAAATGGAATAGGAAAGAATATGAAGCCACTCTAGCCTATGTGTCACTCAGGTCCTAGGTATAAGACCTTACTCACTCAATGATCCCCACCCACCAAAGAAATAGCAGATCCATCACATGATAATGACAGTATGAAATGCATAAAAACTGTAAATGAAAGCAGTAAATAAAGTTGTACATAAAGCAATAAATAAAGCAAATGAATAAGCACAAGTAGCACATAACACCCCCATAAACACAAATTAAACAAGCACTAGGAGGAACCCACAAAAAGAACCAGAAGCCCTGGTTGCAATATAAGGATCCCCAGCAGAGTCGCCAAGCTGTCGCTCCCCCGAAAAGACACCTGGGTCAAATAGGGTACAGACGCGAACGGTCGAAAAAAGGAGAAAAAGAAATGAAGTGAATAGAGTCGCCAGCTAGGCATTTTTATCCCGAAGGAAAGGTAATGCTACATAAACCTAGAAAGATATGGATAAGACAGTTGCGAACCAGAGAAACTGAGAAAGGGTGTTGGTTACAACCTGGGAAGGTATTAGCACCCAGATTGTCCGTCTTACTCGACAGGATCCACGCTTACAAGATTGTGTTTAAAGGGGGTAGTGTCTGTGTTATCTGTGTGCAAAAGATGGAAAAGAATGTATAAGTGTCAGTGTAAGAAAGTGAAGTGAAGTGCTCAGGAATGAGGCTTTAAAAGAATGCTGAAAGAGGGGGAAAACACATAGACTTTTGTTTGATAACCGTTAAGTTATGCCTATGTATCCTCTCGTGCAATGAGGAAGTCAGAACGTCATAGTTCGACTCAAAGAGACTGAAAGAAGAATTGACTAATGAACTGCCTGCTTGTCTATGCTCAAGTGTATGACTCGTCTAGCTCGAGTGCTAACTGTCTTGCATTAGACGGAAGAAGAAAGTTCTCGTTTGTGAGTGAAGATGATGAGAAAAGAATCCCGAAGGAGACGATTATTGTTTGTTTTTGTGTTTTCAGTCTTTTATTTCTTTTTGGGTTTGTCATAAGTTAATGAGCTTAAGCCTAAACCAAGGGTTAGTAAACTCATCATATCCTCCCTTTGATTAGGGATAATGAGAATACCTTAAGTATAAGATAAACATCTCAAATTAATTACCATGATGATGTAGGATTAAGATCATTAACCTACTTGAGATTATTTAGGTGTCTTTGAATTTTTGTTTAGTGTTAAGTAATGAGTTTAAGCCATAATCAAGAATTAGTGAACTCATTACACCATCCTAATAGAAGGATAATAGATGAGCACACTTAAGCTGAGGAAGATACCTCAACTTAATCCATGATTAGGGATTAACCTCATGACAAAACAAACCTTTATTAAAGTGGATTTTAATTAAGGGTGAGATTAAGAAGTGGATTTTATGGTTTATAAGACAACTTGAGAGGGACTTGTCCATTAAACACTAGGGTTAGTCCTTCTTAACCAATAAAGGAAGAATTAGAACCCTAATGCAAGGCCCAAGTTATAAGCTAATTTCTTAGTGATTATTAAGATGGATTGATTAAGAGGTTTAAACAAATTAAGGATTTAACACTTAGGATTAAAGTTATACACTCCATCCTAAGAGAAGGATGCAAGCATAACCTTAATCACAAAGTCTTAAAACCTTAAAGGTTTAGTCTCTAATGATGAGGTGAGAAGAGAGACACAAAGAAGACACAAAGGTGAAAATTAAAGGGGGAATAATCACAAACCTAATTATTTTCATACTTGGATGTTCCTATGGTTTGTAAGGCTTAAAAGAGATCTTCAGGGAAGCCACCAATGGAAGAAGCAGAGGAAAGGAGGAAAAAGCATATGAATAAGTTACTTACTTCATTGAAGAAGATAAGTAACTTAGAGAAATAAAGTGAGAGATGAACATGAATGAATAAAGCTCACTCTAAGACAATGAAAAATGCAGCAAGAATGCATATGAGGAAGATGAAGAGAAATGAGAAGTGAAGGCAAATTCACTTCTCAAGTTAACTTACCACCTGAAAATGTTAGCATAAGGAAAGAAATGAAGTGAAATGAAGCATATGCAAAGACAAAAGAACAAAACCAGGAGCAATCACATGATGCGAATGATACTATGAGATGATGCAAAGGCATACCAAGTGCAATGAATGATCATACAAGGGAATGAATGCAAATGAAAGCATGCTTTGAAGTATGAAAACACATGTATGTTTATGAAATGAAATAGATGCAAAGCATAGTAAATGTATGAAAATATGACCAAGCAATGTTCAAGCAATGTCTTAAGATGTCTAAGATGGCATACAAGTGCTTAGAATGTCATAGCAAGTTCACATGTTCATGCAATGCCATGTAAGATGCAAGTATGAATGCAAAATTAGGGTTACATGAAAGGATGAGATGCAAATGACCAAAACAGAAGCAAATCACATGATAAAACATTGCAAATGAACTCAAAGGAACCCTAACCCCATATGATATCACACCCCAAAGGAGAAGGTCCAACTCTTAACCTAAAAGAAGTTATGATTTTTCTAAGTTAACTAGGGTTTTTGGGTACCTTAAGAGGAAAAATGCAAATCAATTTGAAAATGAAAGATGCATTCATGACAAAAATATCTTAGAAACTACAGGCTATATGGAAAACAATGCAAAAAGAATCATTGTCAAACCCTTCATGGTTAGGCAGAAAAGAATTTTCAAAGTTAGGGTTCCAAAGAGGGAATTTTATGAACCCTAAATTCAAGAAAAATGTCAAAATTGGATCAAAACCAAAAAGAAATTTTTATGAATGGTTTTACAATGTTTCTAAATGTCCTAAGATGCAATGTGATTGTTTTTGGAATTTTTAGAAACCTAAATGGTATTTTAATTAATTAATTTCCATTAATTAATTAAAATAAACATTTAAATATTTTTATAATGATTTTTTAATGCAAAAAATAAAAATAAAAATGTTTTTGGGTGAAGAAAATTATTTGAAATTAAAATGCAGGAGGAAATAATTTTATGATTTTTTTAGGTATTTTAAATAAAATGACAAAGAAAATTGGATTTAAATGAAATAAAAATTAAAATAAAGGGAAGGTCAACGCATCCAATGGTCTGGATTTGAACTGGGGTTGGAGGGAAAGACTGCGCGCCTGATCCTATGGTTCAAATTCAAACTGGCTAAACCTAATTAATTAATTTAATTAATTCGAATTAACCCTAAATGAACTAATCTTGGCCACTCATTTTAAATTAATCCTGATCCAAAGGCCCATAATGCGTCTGGCACACTAAACCCTAAATTAGCCCTAATCACTTTCAGATGATCGGAACAGTGCTCTGATCATCTTCTTCGGCGAGACCTCAACATCAACTTCTTCCCTAGGCCATTTCCAGAGCCCTAAAGCTCCAGATCACTCCCCCACACCTCCCTAAACCTGAATCCAACCTCAAAACACATTTCCAATGGCTCATGAACAAGATACGAATCAAAACTCAAAAATGGAAAAACTTTCAGAAACACGATACAGGCTTAATACTCAATCATTTTCAAAACCAACAAGTGCAGTGTGACCAGTGAAGCATATAGATCATTTCTATAACATAAAAAACAAGTTTTGGAAAAAAGTTTGAAGGTGGCTACCTGAGCTGAAGCTTTCACCTCTGAAGCTTTTGGACCTCTTCTCCTGTGCAAATCCACTTCACTTGACCCCCTGATGATGTTGCAATGCCTTGAAAGAGTTTAGAATGGCTGGATTGAGTGGTTGCACCCCAACTAGTCTGAAATCGTGTTTTTTGTTTGTGGGGTTTCAGGCTTATTTGATGGTTGGGAAAGGTTCTATTGATGATGGTGAGTTGAATGGTGAAGTTTGTTTGAAGTTTGAGTGGCTGGACAGAGTTTTTCGAAAGTTTGAAGCTTGAAGGTGATTTTGTGAAACTTGGTGTATCTGATGATTCAGGCTCGTGTGATGGTTGTTATGGCTTGCTTTTGGTCCAAATAACATAACCCTATTGGCCAGAGAGTGGTTGTGGCTGCAGCTGATTGGTATGGGGTGATTTGAAAAAAGTCAACAAATGGTGTACTTGAGGTATGGGCAAATGGCAGGCTAGGATTTGGGCATGTCTTGGTTCAGCAAAGATCAAGAAAGGATCATAGATCAGATTTGATGAGTTGTAACAAGTGTATGAGAGGTTTTGTATCATTTTGCAATTTTGAGGAACTTTGGCCCTTTTGGAATTTCTTGAAGTTCAAGGCATGAAATTGAATGATTCTTTGGGAAATTCTGGTCACAATGCAATGTATTATGTTTGTATGATGCTTAGAGAGTGATTAGAGGTCACAAAATGACTTGGTATGTGAAATTGCAAAAAATCCTCTTTGGTGTGAAAGTTAAAATTATAGGATTTTTGCCAACTTTGCAAGGCCATAACTTGAGTTCCATAATGAATTAGAACTTGTTCTTGTACTTTTTGAAAAGGGAATGATCCAATCTACAACTTTCATGACCAATAATTTTTCATTTGAAGCATTTTTGGTTGAGAAAGAGGAGGTTGAAAAAATTTCCCAAAATGGAAAGTTTCCATTACAAGTCATTTCCATTTTTGGCAACTTTTGGTTTAGCTCAATTTTCTTCAATTTTGTGAACTTCCAAGCACTTCAATGATCAAATAAAGATCATATAACTTCAATTTGATGAAAATATCACTTTGGTTCCATTGTTGGGGGCCTCAGATGCCCTGATTTTGCTCTGACTTACTCAAGAAGTTACCTAATGAAAAAATGACTTCCACAATGAATTTCTTCATCAAACTTGGTAAATGTGATCCTTATAACATATTGAGACTATTAGAAACAAGAATGACCAAAAAATTTGGAGTTATGGCCTTTGAAACCAAAACCCTAATTTCAGGTCATCTGTGCAGTGAAACCCTAGCTCTGCTTCAATGCTTTCCAAGTTTTTTGTGATTTCTTGACTTCCTTGATCTTTGAGGGATGTAATATGATGATAGAACACACATGGACCCTCTTGGAATGATTTGAGACCTTTGGAGTGGCTCAGATGGATCCTTGGATTGCTCAGATCACAAACCCTAGATGCAGATGAACTTGAACTGATGCAGTGAAACAAAAATGCAATATGAGATGATATGTTTGAACTTATGCAAAGATGAAAAGATCACAAGCCATGGTGTGAAATTATTGAGGGAAAATTTGGGGTGTTTACAAGGTGTGGTGAGATGGGTCATCGTGTCAGTGAGTGCACGAGTGATGTGAAGAAATATTTCAAGTGTGGTCAGCCTAGACACTTGATTACTGAATGTAAGGCAAATATGGTTACTTGCTACAATTGTGGGGAGCAAGGTCATATCAGTACGCGTTGTCATAATCTTAAGAAAGATGCAATTGGAGGAAAGGTGTTCGCTTTGACATGACACAGACTTCCAGCGAGGATCATTTGATTAGAGGTATTTGTCACATTAATAGTATTCTATTGATTGCTATGATTGACACAAGTGCGACACACTATTTTATTTATCTTGATTGTGTGAGGAAATTAGGACTTATCGTGTCTCCGATGCAAGGAGAGATGGTTATTGAGACTCCTGCTGATGGGTCGTTAACTACTTCTCTAGTGTGTCTGAATTGTCCATTATCGATTTATGGTAAGGACTTTGGTGTGGATTTGATTTGTTTGTCATTGTGAGGTATGGATATAATTCTAGATATGAATAAGTTGGAGTACAACCATGTTCATATTAATTGCTTCAGTAAGTCGGTTTGGTTTCTTACTCCTGGTGAAGAGGAAGAAGAAGCTGGGTATTTTTCTGATCGAGAGTTGAGAGAGCTTATGAATGAAGAAGCACAGGTTTTGGTGCTATTTGCATTGTTGTCGGTGGAGAGTGATATGGAAATTAGTGAATTAAAGGTGGTGAGAGATTTCCCGGAAGTGTTTCCAGATGATGTTATGGATGTGCCTCCAGAGAGAGAGGTGGAGTTTAGTATTGATCTTGTGCCAGGAATGAGACCTATTTCGATGACATTGTATCGTATGTCGACTTTCGAGTTACCCGAGTTGAAGAAACAGTTAGAAGAACTGTTAGAGAAGAAATTTGTGAGACCGATTGTATCACCATGGGGAGTGGTCGCGACTCCCTGAGTCTAATGGTTACTAACTGCAGGTGCACAATCTATCACATAGTAATAAAAGATATTGAGCCCACAGAGACTCGATAATCAACCTAGTGTAGTCGGGTGTTGCTATGTTTAGCTAAGGCGAGCGATGTTTTGGGTTTTAAAGGGTTAAAAATTAACTAAATTAAATTAATGATATAAATTATCGGTACATAATTGATTTCTCCTTCGCGAATTCAATAGAAGGCCGACTTGTTAAGGTTTATTAAGTTATCTCTCTGTAGAAACTCTCGGTCTAAAAGTCCTCAACTCACACTCTCATGGTCTTTCCTAATACTATACTCCTAAGTTCAATTAAGCGCTTTCGCGGTGTAAATTCAAGTTAGAAATACTTTTTGGAAACCTAAAGGTTCTAATTAGTTTTAAAGCGCTCTCCATGTGTTTAAAACTAATGCCCGATTTCAGCCATCTGACTAGAATCTCACACTCCCGTGGCCTTAATCCTAATATTTTAGACTCTCGTACTCTCGTAACGAAAGTTTATTAAAACAAGAAATCGAAACTAGATTATAACTTAATTTTAGGTTTTAGCCTAATTATATCGAATTTGTTCTGGTTTATACAATTACATACCGATTAGCGGTTTAGGATGACATATTAAATAAACAAAGGTAGAAGGAGAAAAATTGCATAATAGAAATAAATACGATAATAAATAAATAAAATAACATTAAAATCAGAAACCTGGTTGCAATATCCTTGATCAACCAAACTTTGAAACTTGAAACAAAAACGAAAATGCAGTGGCTAGAAACAATATAAATGGCGATAGTTTCCTAATGGCGGAAACTATCACTAAGGTTTGGTAAAAGAAATAAGAATAAATGAAATACGGAAAATTAAAGGCGAACTTCCCAGAACAAAAATGACAGAAATTGGACGTCAAACGAAGCTCCTCTACTCAAATGGCTGAGAGCTCTATTTATAGGCCCCATGTTAGGGTTTGTTGAGGAATAAAAGGCTTGGACTCCGATTGGGCTTAATACCGGGTTGCTTGGACTGAGTGAACTAGGGTGAGTTGAATTCTCTACGTGGCCGAAAAAATCTCTTTGAATATTGACTTCTGTTACTTGTTGTTACGACTTTTGTGTTGCTTAAATGTTTAGTTGAAACGAACGTCTTATATTTGAAACGACCAACTTAAGGATGAGACAACCAACTCAACTCCAAGTTGAGCGTCTGGAGAGTGAGACGATCGTTTGACAGCAAAAGTGCAGAAATTCATTTTTCTGTCATTTTCCTTCCGTTTCCCTTTTTTCTTGTCTTAAATGCTTCCTTTTTGTATTCTTGCCTCCAAATGACGTGACCGATCGAATGTCTGCAAAATAAACACAATTTATGCATAATTTCGTCCAAAAAAGATAAATAAACATGTTAAATAATCGGAAATCGCATTAAATAACCAATATGAATTTGAGTTATCAAATTCTTCTAGACTTGAATCTTTGCTTGTCCTCAAGCAAACAATCAATCATGGTTTTAAATAGAATACACCTACACGCAGGCATGAAACAAAGCACCTATCCGTACGTGGTCGTGCAACTTTATGTTAAAACAACCAATCTTAACTCGAACACTAAAAATACACGAATGACACTAAAAACGAATAACGTTCTTAAACCCCCCTTACAAACCAATTCGAATCATGCTCTTATATCTATTTCACCCGGTTTCATTCCGACGCAATCACATTAAGCCCTTTACCCTTGCACGCGCATAGTGAAATAGCCTGTTAGTGAATTTGATCCTTCTTTTCAAACGAGGTCTAGTACACAAGTGCGGTAACCCTTTATCGAACCGAATGTATGTCGTGGGGGATCGAACAGTAATTCTCCCTACCGAGTTCAGAACCAGATTCCTCTGAACCGACTGACATCAGTCTTTTTGCTTTGTCTTTTGTGTAGCTTGATTGTTTTACCAATGGCTTGCATAATCTCGATATTTTTCTTTTTCTTCTTTGTTTGGAATTTTTGTGATCAATCCCTTATTTGCATCAGCTTTCCACGTAGCTTGTACTTCAGGCGGTGCTGACTGCTAATATAAACTACTCTGGGGCTAATTTAGACTTAAAGCTTAGACTTTGGTATAATAGGTATCCAAATCGATATCGCTTCTAAGGGTTCAAGGTGTCAAGACTGTATAAATTTTGTTAAGTCTCTCTCAGTTTCTCTAACAGTTCCTATTAACCTATATACTTGAAGGGTATGTTAAATGAAAACATTGCAAAGGAATAATTTTTTGTGTGTAATGCTAAAAATACTGGAGAGCATATTGAAACTGAATACTTTGATTAATTTAATTTGGTTTCGTACAATTGAATTGGGAAATCTAATACCTTCTCCCACACTATCTCAGACATTGTCCTCAATGTTGTGAGATATAGGTACACTTCTAAGAATTACAATAAAAACATTACAAAAACTAAAAACTAATAAAATTGATAACTAAAAAGAAACTAATCATGCGGTGGTGATAGTATTTGGCCTCTGCCTCTGGCTAGGTGTTCCGGTACACCAATATGATAAATGAAATCGTGCATACCATGCACTTCTCTAGTTAGGTCACCCAGTGCTTTAGTGTTGGAAGCTATTCGTCTTCCATGAGCTTTTTGAGTGACTTCCACTCTTCCCATTCTCGCGGACAAATCTTCGTAATGCTTCTGTTGCACATCCTGGTTCTGCATTATGGCTGCCATAATGTCACCCATAGACACGGGTTGTTGATTCCTTCTTCGACATCTAGTGGATGTGCTGGTGCTTGCGAACTCCACGGCTCTCTCCTCATCATCCAAACATGTTGGACTTCATCTACTCTGGCGTCTTGTTGAGCTTCCTGTGAAGCCGCACCTGGTGAAGGAGGTCAGAGCTCGAAGTGCCAGTTGGCTCGGACTCTCACATCCGTCCTCGTATGACAGGGTAGGATGATGCTTCTGATGATTTTCCCGTTGACAACGAGGTTGTGCCTACCATCCTTCCTTGCTTTGATCAGATGACTGGATTTGCAGAGCTCCATGTCAAGGTATATGGCAGGTGCTTCATACAGTTGGTTCAGGTTTTCCTCTAAACCCATCTTAAGCGCAATATCGGTAATCATACTGCCAAAGTAGAAGGGAGATTTCCCTCTGTTATAGATATATTTGACGTTGTCGAAGATGAAGGCGATGGAGTTTACCCGCATATCGAAGAATGCACAATAAATCAAGAATATATCTCTTTGATTTACTTTGTGGATGTTGGCTCTCCCGAAGATGACACTAGACAAAACCCTTTGAAAGTATCAGATGGCGGGGTTATGAATGTGCGTTGCGTACAACTCCTCCCATCCATCCTCTCTCTTTCTCTCTCTCTCTCTCTCTCTTGATAATTCCTCCCACAGATCAAAAGCTCTGATATGCCAATCTCCTCCCTTCGGAATGGTTAGGTGAACACCTTCACCATGTGGGAACCCAAACCACTTGCTGAATTGTTCTTGAGTCTCGGAGAATTCCTTTGCGAACATATGGAAGGTAATGTTCCCCGTCAAGAATTTTGTTTCTCCTCTAGGTGTGTGGTACTCGAATGAGCTAAGGAACTCCAGCACGAGCGGGGCGTAAGTAGGCAGGTTGCTTCGACAGAGCACTGTGAGATGAGTCTTATCCATCATATAGTTAACACTATCGAGGAGACCCAAACGAGTTAGGCACTCCTCGTCGGCATAACAGGTGGTGTTGACTCGCCTCTCACGGAACTCCTGAAAGCGAGCTAGTTGGAAAACTCTGACGTCTCCTTCTCTTGAAACAAGTGTTGTTGCTCTATGCTCGACCATATTTAGAAAGGTGTAGGATAATAGAGATGAATAATGGTGGCTGGTGTTGATGGAATTATGAGAAAGTGGCTAGTGTTGATGGAAATGTTGCTACTGATAACAAAATTATGAAACAAAATCGGAAAGAATGAGAAAATTGGTTGTAGAAAAGTGTTTGAGTGAGAATGAAGTAGGAATGAGGGGTATAAATAAGGGGAAATCATAGTCATTGGGAGTGGGATTGCAACGGTCCTAATGACCGTTGCAATCTGAACATTATACTGGTTTGGATTTGAGACGGTTGTCTGGACGTTGTGACGATCGTCTGAAGCTTGAGACGGTCGTCTGGCTAGAAAATTCTAGTTTCTAATTAAAGTATACCTACTCTTCTACTTTGTACTGGATCACACGTATTGTAACTGCAACTTATTTCATGCAAGTGGGATATATAGCAGGTATCAAAATAAATTAAATGACAATCATGCTATATATATCAATACTGAAAATGAAAACTTTTCTCTAGTAGTAGGCAAATAATATTCAGCATTATATCAACTAGCAGTGCAATATAAACGTATCAAACTGATATACTTTTAACACACATAACACATGATCTTTTTTTATACTGAGTTTAGAATATTTCTCAACTTCAATAGCAATCAAAATTCAAAACACTAACAGATCAAGAGTAAACCAAAGTACTTTATTAAAACTTAGCAAAACGCAAGAGTAATAATTCAAAATAAGCTGAAAATTTAAAATTGACTTAAAATTAAAAATTGACTAAACTCAAAATACTAAAATTTAATAAAAAATGCGAGAAAATTCTGATTAAAGTGTCGATGAAATTCAGCCACGATCTTTGCGGATTGAATCAACTGTATCCCTCAAATACTCAAACCGATCCATTGTCATACCTCTTAAAGTAATAATATTGACGCGCAAGTCGCGGATGTCGTATTTCATGGTTTGAATCTCAGTTTGTAGACTTTCTAAAGTAAGCTCAGGATTTGTTGGAATTGGTGTAAGTGTCTTAGAGTGTGTTTGGATGGGGTAATTGAGAATTTTTAAGGAATTCAAAATTCTAAGCATTTTAAATGATTCAATTGAAATCCATTCATTTTTAAATTATTTTGTTTGGATGGAGTATTAAAGTGATTCATTGTTAAATTTTTCGGGTCATTTTCATAAATTTTAAATTTTTTTGGCAAAATTAAAAATAAGAAAAGTAGGGACTAATTTGCAATTTTTAAAGTTTTGAAGGACTAATTTGTAAATTTTGAAAAATTTTAGGGACTTATTTGCAATTTAAAAAAATAGGAGTCAATTTGAATTTTTTATAAAATATGAGGACCATTTTGCAAAATTTGAAAAATTAATAATAAACAATTTAACATTTGAATTATAAAGAGTAAAGAAGCAATTTGAAATTCTTTACTTTTTGGTGTCATTTGAAATTCCATAAATTTAACTTAAACAAAATACTTTTTAAATTACATCATTTTAACAATTTTCTGTATTTTTTATGCAAACAATGGATTTTGGACAAATCATTTTAAATTCCCTCAAAAAATTACTTTCCCTCATTAAAATGCTTCATCCAAACACACCCTTAGGTTTAAGTTCTTCTTCCAATTTAGGCTTCGCTATTTCTTCAATCATATCCTCTGAGTCATAATAATTTGATGGAGTCTTAGGATCTATATCAGCATCAGACCAAGCATCATTTGGTTCATAAATTGGTTCATCCAAATCAAATAGCCATTTTCCCTCTTATGCACACTAGTGCGCTCATGATCAGGTAATACTAAATGTGGCACAACTTCGCCATTGATTAGGAGTGTGAAATGGCCAGGTCCGCGGTCATACAACATTGCTCTCTCAAAACAAAAGGTGATATTCATAGGCATAAACTCTCTAAGTGGGGTAATCTTAGCAAGACGGGGTCTAAATCTCATTGCTTCAGCAATCTTAGTAACTAATCCACCTATCATAATTTGACGGTGATCACTCTGAGTAATTTTGCAAAAGTTGGCAAACATAAAGGTGACTGCATTAACCTCCCTGGAAGTGAAAACACAATACATGATAAACAATTCATCTCTTGAAACGGTGTTATCACTTTCAGCTTTTCCGAACAGTGTGTAAGCTAGGATCATATGAAAATACCTAATAGTTGGGTAATGTATTTCAGTGGACATCCTAGGGTGTTGGTCATGATCAGGTATTCCTGGGATACTACTCCAAAAATTATCTAACTCACCATATGCAAACAAATATTCCTGTGCTTCTGAGAAAACAGTAGGGCCATCTGGAAAGCCTAAAAGGTCAGCCATCTCATGGATGTTAAACTTGCAGGGGTATCCAAATAGTCTAAATGTTATATTTCCTCTGGCCAAGCCTTTTCTGTAGTTAGGGTGGTAAACCAATTAACTCAGGAATTCTAAAGTTAGCTCATAGTAGGTTTTATGCTTCCTAAGCGCAAATTCGTGCCAATCTATCTGGCTAAACAGGTAATCAATGCTAGCACCTATGCCTAAAGCTTTCATGGTAGGTCCATGGGAAAATTTTGTCAGGGCCATAGGTCGTAGGGCTAAAGCTTCATAACAGCGCCTCTGGACGCCATCTCTAAATTCCACAATCAGCTTGGAAGTCATGATCAAAGTCAGTGAAAAATAGAGAAAGATGAGTAAAAGGTAGAAAACTTTAAAATCCTGGAATCACACAGTAAAACATATCACACAAAAATCAGTGAATTTAAAACATTGAAAAACCAAAATTTTGATGTCGGGGCTCGACAGAGCTTAAGGGAAACTAATCTAAGGTTTCTGATGGCAATTCTTCCAGTTTCAGACCCATTGAATATTCTTTGTCCTCTTAGCAATTGTAATGTTTAAGGCGTTGTCCATTTACTATAAACGGTGCACTAGACCTACCCCTAATTTCAATAGCACCACTACTTAAAACTTTAGTTATTTCGAAAGGTCCGGACCATCTAGATTGTAATTTTCCTAGGAACAACCTAAGTCTAGAATTGAATAACAGAATGAAATCTCCCACACTGAATTCTTTTCTAGAAATTCGCTTGTCATGCCATTTCTTGGTTCTCTCCTTGAAAATGTGGGCGTTCTCGTAAGCGTGTTGCACCCCAAAATTTTCCCTCCACTAGTCAAGGCATTGTGTACCAAGGTGTCCTAAGAGGTTCACAAGGTATCCCAATAGGTTCACAAGGTTCACAATTAGTCAGAAAGCTTGGAAGTTCCCTCAGACAAAGTATCCTCCTTAACAATGCACCCTAAACTAGGGTTTTGAATTTCATCAGGCTAAATGGACTTTCAAGGCTTCAAGTGAGCTTCATAACATCCTACATGTCTTCAAGAATCCCTATGTCAAGTTTCAAGGCTTTCCCAAAAGGTTTGCTCAGTCAGATGATCAGATATGCAAAAATCAGTCAAAGTGGTTAAAAAGTCAAACTGAGATCAACTGTGGTCAAATCAAAGTCAAACTTCAAGATTTTTTGCCAACGTCAATTTTATGAAGTAAAATTCATCATTTTATCAAGGGTTGATCATGATTCATCAAGGAGATTTCAGATCATCAAGAATCAGGAGTTTCTAAATTAGGGTTTTCTTAGGAAAAGTCAACTGAACTTTAACCAGCCATAACTTTCACATGTTTCATCAAACATTTCCCATCCAAAGCTACTTTTGAATGAAATTGAATTCTCTACAACTTTGTGTCTCACAAGCTAAGCCTAAAAATGCTTCATTTGAAAGGTATGAGCCAAAACATTACAGGTCATTTTAAAAGTCAACAAAAAGTCAACATCTTCCAAAGGGCATAAGTTGAAAATGGTAAAGGATATGGACATGAGACCAAAGAGGTTGGTTATAGGACCCTCTAAGCTTTCAAAAATGTACAATAAAACCTTCATAGCCTTAAAATTGAGGGAGATGTGCCTTGTCAAAGTTGGGAAATTTTTGGGAGGTATATGAAGCAAATGAAGTCTTAAAACCAAATTTTGCCAAATGGGCCTACCAAATTGCCACCCAATCTTCATGATAGCCTCAAGCACGACCCAAACCAAGCATTATCTGATTTTTTATTTTTTATTTAGTATTTATTTGAATTTTATTCATTAAAATGAAAATTAAATCAAAATCAAATATAAAAATCAAATATTTGGACATAATTTTGATTCTAGAAGATCATAAACACCATTTAACTTGATTGGATACTCTCCAAATTCGTGCAAAGCCTTAAGAGTATGAAAATATTTGATTTTTCTTTCATTTAAGACCATGGCTTTCTTCACACTCAAGATATCACATAAGCCCAAAAATCCATCAACTTTATGACCTAATTATGCTCACCATATATACACAAACCTATTGCATAAAAGGACACGAATTTTTTTGCAGGCCAAACACCTTGTTCTAAGTTTTAAAAAAAAAGCTTCAAAAGTGGGATTCAGTTTTGAAGTTAAGAGCAATATCCAGACATTCTAATGGTTGTAATACCTTCTATGACCATCATTGAATCTATCCCAACCCTCATAAGCGTTTAAATCATGCTCATATGCCATAACCAAACACGTTTTCTTCTTCATGTTATATGTTTTTGTTTTTATATATTTAAGTGTTATAACTTGAAATTAACCGTCGATTTGTGTTTATTGTGAAGCATTGAAGCTTTCTGGGTGGCTTGCTTTGAGTTTCATGACTGTAATCCTATTTCACTATTGTTAGGGTTTAACCTTCAAATTTGGGGCTCTATGATATAGGCCATATAAATGATTTTAATAGACATGTTTATACTGTATGAGCTGCAAGGATTGTATTGGTACGATCAATTTAATGAAATTGCAGATATCCTATGAGATATGGCATTCGCAGGTTAAAAAGCGCAGGAAATTTCGCAGGAAACTTTATATAAAAATTCGTAGGTTATTTGGAGAAGAAGGTGAAGTTTGGCGCAGAAATAATATTTGAATTGTGTGCAGGGCTTAAAAGGATTCGGTCTCACATATATATCACAACGAGCGCGCAACTCAGTTGGTTTTGTGAAGCATCCTAGAGGTAAAAGGACCTGGGTTCGATTCCCAGGTCCTATTTTATTTTTAGCGATTTTCTTTTGCTTTTCACATTTTCTTATTTCTTTTGTTTTTAATAAACTTTATTTTAATATATTAATTAACCTAATCAATTTAAATTAATAATAAAATAAATCTTTCTTAATTAAAGTTTTATTAATCTTTAAAAGAAAAGAAACATGTTTTTATTTATTTATTTGTAAATAATAATAACTTTACTTTAATTATTTTCTTTTTTTCTTATAATAATAAGTTTGTAGATAAATCTTTATATGTTTTTTTAAATAAAAATTTAATTAATAACTCTTATTATAATTAAAAATTATAAATTTTGATATTATGTATAATTGATCTTTTACATTTTAATTAATAAATACTTTTAATTTCTTAATAAATTTATCATTTTTTTATCCTTAACCTAATTTTATTCTAAAACCCTAATTATGATTAAGTAACCCTAATTTTTTCTATTAATCCTAAAAAACTTAATTTATTTTTCTAAACCCTAATTAATATATTAACCCTTATTTCTTTTATTATTATGTAAATAATTTAATGTTTTTTTTATTATTAAATTGTTTAAATTCTTATACTTTCTTAATTAACTTCTAAAAAATTTATAATTTTTGTCTAACCTAAAATAACTTCTCTTTTAAATTATAATCTTAATTTCTTTTTATTATTACTATTATCATTATTATTATTGCTATCATTTTATTATTATTGTTTATTTATTATTTTATTATATCTATTATTATTATAATTCATTTTTTATTCGATTATTATGTATCTGCTAAAGCCATGTAATACTTATAGATTTATTTTCCATCTTTATTTTATTGTGTGGTTAGTAATTTTAGGGTGTGTATAACCAAAATGTAATTAAAATTAACTTAGAAAATTAATAATCAAGATAAATAATCAAAACACTCACACACGTAAGTCGATCTTTAATCGCCATCTTACACTTCCTAGGGTATTCCTCTTGGTTGCCTTAAAATAAAATGGTCAAGTCCCTCGAATATAGGGATGTCTTAAGCAAAGTCCCTTCAAAGTATGAATCATCATAGTCCCTACAGTTTAAAAGATCAAGTCCCTTCGAGGTTGCCTACGAAATAAAGGTTTTGTCCCTTCGAATAAATGATGATAAGTCCCTACGAATTGCTAAAGACATTCCTTAAGTTGCCTTCATTGACCATACGATGACCCTACGCTTGTCCCTTAAACACATCCAAGGTAATGACTACCTATTCCTTAATAATAGGGATAGTCTTACCATTGAAAGAACATACGAGAATATGAAAGACTTAATCTAGGGTAGGTACCTCTTAGTTTCTTGCTCACATTTCAAAATTACTTTTGACACCTCACTTTCTTAAACATTTTTAAAAACAAGGCTTTGTATACATCCATACGAGGATCATTACAAAAGTACTTAGAAAAATTTCTAATCACACACTACACTTTTTTCAAAAAAACATTTAAGTGAGCTAATTAACTAAGAGCCCATGGATAACCATGGATATAAAGGGTGATAACACCTTCCCTTTATATAACCTACCCCCCGAACCCAAGTCTTTTAAAAATAGGTCTTTCCTATTCTTTTATGTCCTTTCCACTTGGATAAAATAAAAGTCGGTGGCGACTCTTGCTATCCGCAACATGACTAAAAGTCAGTTCTCCCACTGTGTTACAGAACTGGCGACTCTGTTGGGGATGTACTAAATAAAAGAGGGGTACCCTTAGGAATTAGATCACTTAAATTGTTTGCCTTGTTTGCTTTATATTACTTGTTGGGCTTTATGTGTGAAAGATCTTAACCCGAATCTAGTGTACCTTAGGTAAATGGCAATAGACCAAGGAAAATGTACGGCGTATACCGATATGGTAGATCTGGTGGCCATAGTTAGTGTGACTTCTTGGTTGGTGCTTATGTTCCTTAAGTAAGTTGAGGATAATATGAGGCTGCCATATGTTGTCAATACACTAACTGGCTTTTAGAACCCTAGTCATCCCATCTTGGCCTTTAGAAAGTAGTGAGATAGTCGACTTTGGTGAAAACTAAAGTTGGTTGATACTCGATGCTACACTCATTGAGATCCTAAACTTGGAGGGTTTTGGTTGGCAAGTAAGTTTCCTACTGAACAACCACCCTTGGGAAGGATCAGTGATATTGAGATCCCTTAGAACCCGATTACTTTTGTAGGACATGATGAACCAACTAACTTCAGGGGAAGGTACTTACCTTTAAACCTCATGCAAGCCTCTAAACCTGGGGCTATGGTGTGACTTGTTTGTGTGTGCCACATGTTTGTGATTAAGCATAACATCATAACATCATGACATCATAAGCATATAATTTTCACTAACCATTTCAAGGACCAAAGGATTTATCTTTGTTCTTTGTTGCAGGTCATGGATTCTACTCGTCGGAATACTATCCGGATCAACTTTGTAGGGATACCTCCTAAGCTTAAGGAATTAGTCTCTCAAGTTTCTGAAAGATCCCAGTTCATCAAGAAGCATGGTCACCTACTTGACTTGGTTACTTCAGGATTTGATGAAGACATGATGAGTGTCATGTTTCAGTTCTTTGACCCTAAACATCATTGCTTCACATTCCCCGACTATCAGCTAGTTCCTACAATGGAGGAGTTCTCTAAACTACTGTGTATGCCTATCCTTGATCAAAGACTTTTCACAGGCTTAGAAAAAAGAGCCTAAACCTGAGGTTATTGCTGTCATACCCCAAATTTGTCCTACCCGCTCTATTTTATTTTCTGTCTAAGTCATTGTTTCAAAAAATCCAAAATATGTACCATTTCTTTCATCTGTCTAATTACATTAAAAAGTCCAAAATCTTATGTTAATATTAGTTTTATCTAAGTTTATTGATTTGCACATCTTTTTTTTCAAAAATACAAAAAATATATACATAGTTTTTCAGTTTATTCAAAATTACGTATCTGTCAGTTTTTTATCTAAATTCGCATGTCTATGTCCCTTTTATCAAAATGTATCAAAAAATAATGTTTATATCACTTTTAAAAAAAAATAAAATATTAATTTCTTGGTGTCATCTCCTTTTTATTATTATTATATCTTTCTCCATTATTATTATTATCTCTATTATTATTATTATTATTATTATTATTATTATTATTATTATTATTATTATTATTATTATTATTGCAATTGTTATTATAGTAGTATTAATATTTTCATTATTCTTTATTGTTGGTTTTGTTGCAAATTCACTCAAGATGCTTTTAACTTTACACAAATTCTTCCACCAAAAATCAGTACAAGCAAATATCTCACTCTCCCATTAAGAGGTCGTACAAAGCGCATTCCCAAATGCGCACAACAACGTTTTGCAGCCTCTTCCAAAGTCTTGTTGCACCACTAACAAATTCACAGCAGAGCAGCATATTCCTTCAATTCAGTTTTCCTGATATACCCTTGAACTGCTCTTTAAATAAAAATTCTCCTTCATTCAAAGAAAAAGCCTCTGTCAAAATCGCAGTCCCTATCCAAGCTTTTCATAAGTTCATAAAAACAAACTTGTTAAAAAAAAAAACCCAGAAATAATCCACCACCACCTCACCGTCGCCAAAACACTATGAACCAACATCATCAACACAAAACTCTTTACCGCAAATCGATCTCATACAACCTTCAAACTGAAATCCTTTCATTTCACCAATAACAATACCCTTCCATTTTTCTAAGCCTTCAAATAACAACAACTTCATAAGAACCGCACCTTCAATATCAACCATAAAACTCCTTCATATTTTCAATTTTCAACTGTGTTCAACACCCTCACAAAAGAAAAAACAAGTCAGAACTGAGATGGAACGAAACTGAGTCATCATCAACAACCGCAAACACTCTTACCATCACGAAACCGAAACCTTCAACCCGCTCCAAAAACCAGAAACCTTAAACGTATCTGAACCGAAATCGAAAAACCTTCATAGATCCAAAAACGAGATCCCAAAAAAGCCAACCGCAAAGCCCCAAATCGGAGCTACACCCTCCGCGACCACATCAACCCCTTGCCGAAACTAACACCATCGAAATCCCCACCTGAAACGGCCGACGTGAGCAGAAGGGTTGCCGCGGGCACCAACGAACCACCAGAACGCAAACCTTCGCCAGCCGCCGGAAACCGCCGTGACTTCAAACCAGCGCAAACAACCATGAGCAAATCGGCACCGCAGAGAGAACCTGAGATCGAGGGTTGCGAGATGGGATGAGACGGAGAGACGACGCGAATTCAAAGAGGAGAAAGGAAACAGGGGTAGGTTATCTTTTTTCGCTGGTTTTGGTTTTTGTAGCTGAATGATCAAATCAATGCTTTCATTTTTACTTTATTATTGCAGTTTCCTATATTTGATTTTTTCTTATTACTTTATTTTTATATTATGTTATTATTTTATTTTTTAGATTATGTTATGATTTATTATTTTATTATGTTTTTTTATGTATAAGACAACACTAAACTCATATGTTTACAGCAGCCCCTTTTTGTTTGTTACAGGTTTTTTATATATATACATTTTTTTATTTGTTTAAAACTTCCAAAAAGTATATATATATATATATATATATATATATATATATATATATATATATATATATATATATATATATAGAGAGAGAGAGAGAGAGAGAGAGAGAGAGAGAGTATATTTTATTGGTTTAATAAGAGTATCTAAAAAAAGTTCTGTTAATTAAAATTGTTATTGAGTTTTTACTATCTATTTATTTTAGATGCCATCTTAGGTATTAAAGAAAAAAATAAAAAAAAACCAATTTATAAAATTCAAAATATTAGAATAGGTTTTGATGTCTTCACCTCATGTCTTTTTATTATTTAGAACTCTTTCTATTATTTAAACAAAAAAATTAAAAAATACATTTATTTTAAATAGTTGTTTTCATTATTTGTTAGATTTATTTTTTAGATTAATATTATGGGCCAATGATATAGCAAAAGGCCGTTTTTCGCCCGATTACATTTAATCGGTGATGAGCGGTCAATATGAGGCCCTCCTTGTAATTAATTTTTCATTATTTCATTATTTCGATAAATAAATATCAATGTAATTTATTTCATACTCTTAAATTGTTTATTTCATTTATTTAATTCACTATTCATTATTTTATTTTAATTCAAGCAAATTCAATATTTATTCATTTATTTTCGCATAAAAAATTACGATTCGACTCCTTATAGAATGGTTCCCATTTTGAACCGATTCTAAGGCAGTTCACGAACAAAATTTCGTCGCGTCCCAAAAGGTCCAACGCCTTCGAATAGTTGTGCTCGAAAAAGGTCCAACGCCTTCAAATAGTTGCGTCCCGAATAAACAGGCTGAACGCCTTCGAATAGTTCAAACACACTGCACACACGCTTTCTCTTGGGCTAATTACAACGAGACCTCTTTATTTCTCGCAATCCCCTGTATTTATTTTGTATCCCTCTCCCATTAATTTGTACGCATGTTATTTCCCGTATTTTATTTTATTTCCGAATCCTTGGTCCAACGCCAAGCGATCTCACTTGCACACTTGCACTTTATTTTCCAGTTATTATTTCGTTTAGGATCCACCTTACCTTGCGAGCCGAGCGCTTCGTGCTTCGCTAAAAAACCACAAAAATAACCTCCAACTTGCATTTACCCTCTAAACCTCAAAAAACCAAAATATTCCGATTAGATCCAAACCCTTGATCCAACGTCAAGCGGCTTTAGGAAATAAAACACTTTAATAATACGAGAAGATTTGTACGCCACGAGCCTTAAGCGGTAGAAAGGGGGATAACGAGCTTTCGTTACTCGCTCCGATTATTTCGACGCAAGACGCTCGTCTTGTTGGGCGAGATAAACTATCCAGAGTCTTTAGTACATTCAACTCCTAAACCCTTTCATCGACGAAAGGTAATAAAATCAACAACCATTACCCTTAGTAGGCCGAACTACGAGGCTCTGACTTTCCCATTGCACACGGGAGTACGTAGGCACGAGGATCTCCATCCTTGCCGAGCACCTAGGTTCAATCTAACTTATAATTCAACTCATTTCCCTCTAGCAAGCAATTCGTTTAAGCATAGACATCCTTTCTCGCGCGTTAACTTAGATGGTTCCCATCGAGTACGATGGATGTAGGGGGTGCTAATACCTTCCCCCTGCATAACCGACTCCCGAACCCAGGCAATGGTTCCGTTGACCTTTGTCCTATCCTTTTCCTCCCGGGTTGTATCTATATCTCCCCTTTCCCTCTTCGGGAATAAATAGAATTAGGTGGCGACTCTTCAGTCAGTCTGGCGCGCGGCTACCGTTCATTCGGATCGCGTAAGGTCCTATTTTTCGGGGTACGACAGCTGGCGACTCTGCTGGGGACTGGTTCACCCCTATGCGAGTCAAGCCTAGTCTAGGCTCTCGCGTTTGTTTGGTTATTTGCTTTTATGCCTTGCTTGTTTATTTTATCGCTTTCTTTATCGCATTCCATTTTATATATCTTGTGGCTCCTTGGTACTATAATTTGGATCGATACTTTGCAAAAGAAACTTGAGGGAAAAGCTCTATACCCGGGCTTTCGAGTACAAACTTAAGTTAGCGAGGTTGTGTAGTATGGGCTCCCGAGAGAACCTCTCTCGTGGGTTGTCGATACGAAAACCTCAATCGGAGTAGATTTTAATGGAAATACTGACAACCGTCAAGCTCTTGGCGTGTGTGCTCAGTTGTTTTCATTAAAGTCATCGACTCTGAGGACCTTTAGAACCTTTTGGGTTAAAACATCGGTTGATGGTTGCGTAGTATTGGGCACCAGGGTTCGCCCTCGCGTGGCTCGGTACGAAAACCTCACTTGGAATAGACTTACTCAATGGAGTTGATTGACTGTCAAGAATGTATGAAATTGACACGTGCATCAAACAGTTGAGAAAGTTCCATAACTCCAGGACTTTGTTTTAAACCTTGTGTCGATGATCACGTAGTATGGACTCCCGAGAAAAACTTGCTCTCGCGGGTTGTCGATACGAAGATCTCACCCAAAATAGATTCATATGGCGGAGTCAGTCAACCGTCATGCTTATGGCGCGTGTGATGAACAGCCATATGAGTTGATAACTTTGGGGTCCCTAAACTTTAGAGTCTACTCAGTGAATTCTTGATCGGAGTATCCTCCATCTGTACTTTGGACTCGTGAGACCTTGATCTTGTGATCCTGGATTCTAACATTGCATATCATTTCATTTGCATCATTTATTCATACTGCATTTCATTCCAAAGCCATAAACTTATTTCATGTTCCTCCAATCTTCAGTAAATCAAGTTGGTTTCCCGACGCCCGTATCGAGCTAGACGACCGTATTTAACTAGAGCCAACACTAGAAGACTGATGGACGTGATTCAAGAAGAACAAGCTTCCATGAGGGAAGAGATTGACTCGGTCAAGAGCAAGATTGACCAGATTTATGAGACTTTACAATCTTTGGCAAGAATGGAAGAACGTCGCGAAGCTGCTGCCGCAATGAACAATGCTCAAGTGCAAGGATCTACCTCACGAGCAATGCCTTCAGTTCCAGTTCCAAATCCTTTGGTCTATGGTTTGCCTCCAGGTTTCACTCCTGCTGTTGAAGAGGTCACTTCCCAACCAATACCTGCTTCTGGTGTTACTGTTGGTGCTATTCCTCAAGCTCAACCTATTCCAAATCAAGTCCAGTTTCCTCAAACTGAAGAGAATCATCAAGTTGAGTATGAGATGCATACTGCCGTTCCAATCACCAATCCTCATGCTGTTCAAGAATCTGAAGCTATGAAGATGTGCCGCGAGTTAGCTGAAAAACTCCGAATCATGGAAGGACACAACTCAACTTCTCTGAGTGCCTCAAACATGTGCTTAGTTCCGGATGTTGTGATCCCTGCTAAGTTCAAACTGCCAGAATTCGAGAAGTACAAAGGCCTCAGCTGTCCTGAACTCCATTTGAGGATGTACTGCAGGAAAATGGCCGCTCATGCTAAAGACGACAAGCTTATGATCCATTGCTTCCAAGACAGCCTGTTTGGAGCGTCTCTAGAATGGTACATGCAGCTCGAACGCAACAATGTTCGTACTTGGCTTGATCTATCTGATGCATTCAAAAAGCAGTACAAGTACAACACTGACTTAGCTCCTAACCGTACTCAACTTCAGAGTATGTCTCAAAAGGAAAGAGAATCCTTTAAGGAGTACGCCCAACGCTGGAGAGAGCTAGCCGCCAGAGTGCATCCTCCTTTGGTTGACCGTGAACTAATCGATATCTTCATGGGTACCCTACAGGGGCAATACTACGAGAAGCTGATCAGCAGCGTATCTTCTGGATTTTCGGACATGGTAATGGTCGGAGAAAGAATCGAAGAAGGTTTGAAGAGTGGAAAGATCCAAGGAGGCTCCAGCAGCCAGAACAATGCCATGAAACCTTTCAATGGGCACAAAAAGGGTGAAACAAATGCCATTTCTGCTGCAAGTGGGAATTTTCAACAGAGTGCACCTGCACCAGTTCCCTACTATTAGTACCCCTATGTTGCTGCTGCGCAATATGCTCCTATGCCATATCAGCCAGCTCCTCCAATGCCTTATCAGCAGGCCTTTCAAGCTTTATTTCCACCTCAGATGGCTCATCAACCACGTCCACCTCCAATGGTTGCGAATGCACAATATGCACCTGGACCATACCAGCAACCGGCTTATCCACCACGGCCTGGTCAATAGCAACAGCGTGCTCCTCAACAGCGTCCACCATATCAGCAAAGAAGGCCTGAAAGAACCTTTGATCCCTTGCCTATGACACATTCTGAAATCTTTAATCAGATGATGGCAAAGGGAACTCTTGTTTTAAAAGACTTGCCACCACAAACTGGTACTGCCCGAGACTATGATGCCAATGCCCGCTGTGAGTATCACAAGGGTGCTCCAGGTCACACGCTCGAGAACTGCAAATCGTTCAAGCACAAGATTCAAGATCTGATCGACTCTAAGGATCTCACCTTCACTCCGAGAAATCCAAATGTCCAGAACGATCCAATGCCGTCACACGGTGCCAACAAGTGAAGACATTTGAAGGGGTTGTTGAAGACCAAGCTGAATAGTCTCCAACTTTGAAGCATTCAATCAAGAGAAGTCTAATTCCTCAAATCAAGGCAGCCATCGCCATTTATTACTTCCGCATTCTTGTTGTTTTGTAATGTTTGTTTAAGTACTATTTGCTCTGAATATTGTTATCATTTGTACTTGATTTTGTTAATGTTATGTTTATGCATGTTTTGAATCAGTTTATTTGCATTCGCTCATATTTATCATTTATCACAAAAATCACAAAAATATTCTCTCACTTCACTTTAGCAAATATTTGAGGGAGGATGATGAAAACGAAATACCCATAACTGTTGCGGTATGCTTTCGGATAAAACCTCGTCAATGATGTACAGGCATTCTTTCAAATCCCCAAACACTGGAGATATAAGGAGTTAATCCCTAGTCAACCACTTTGATCCTAGAAGTAGGAGTTTCTTTCGGATACAAACCCTTACATTTAACCCGGGGCAGGGTAGTTATTTCAGTTAACATGACTACACTTTCAAATCGCAAGATGAGACGTCCCGTCGGAGGACCATCAACAAATGACTTGGCAGTCACAACATTCAAACAAAAAGAAAAGAAAAGAAAAACCACTAAGTTGAGCACCCAAAGGGAGACTTAGTCGGGAAAAAAACATCAAAAGAGGATCTCGAATCCTCAGCAAAAGCAAAACAAATATCATTGACCACCAAATCAAGAATCAAAGGGTCACCAGCAAAATAAGATGACTGTCACTTCCAAAGCGAACATCAAAGCTTAATTTTCACTCTTGCAACGTCAAAACAAATGCACGTGCAGAGTTAACTGAACGTAGGACTGGAGAACGTTACGAAGAAGGGATGGGTACAAATCAAACTTTGAGCCTTATATCTTTTGTTTCTCAAACCATTAACCAGACCACGTTACAACCCTTAAAAGACCTAATTGAGGCACGGTTTATTCTGAAAGCATGCTACCAACAAGGTTGCGTAAATTGACTCCCATATATTTGCTAATCTTCGATCTCGATTGCACATTATTCTTGCTGCATCTTTTACGCACTTTCTAAATCAGCACTTCGTTTGGACCAACAGTCCATTCGTCACACTATCACAGCATTCAAATAAATTGACTTTTTCAAAACTTACATGAACTTTACATTAACATTACCATTTGTGTATGAATAATTTAACTGCAAATCAGTGCTTGACATCAGTACAATCCCAACAAGGGGCAATCAAAAGAGGAATTTGACTCAATACTTCTTCAAAACCAACCCAATCAGAGGCAGATCACCTTCAAAGGCTCAATCAGGGGCAACATCCTTCTTAACGGCTCAATCAGGGGCAAGATCACCTTCAAAGGCTCAATCAGGAGCAAACACCTACCAAATCCAGACATTGGGGCAAATAATGTCTTGGTCATTGCCAAAGCTTCCCCGTCAGAACTCTTTCTGATACCCTACAGACGGGGGCAAGCAAACAAGGAGCAAATTTTCCTCTCTTTTCCCCAGCTAAACAAGCAGATCTTGCCAAGTGTTAGCAACCATTCGAAGCAAAATCAGTCTTCATGTGTCAATTAAGTCGCTTCGCTCATCAGTAGATAATCGCACTTGGGGCATACAGATCCATCTTCTGATCATACACCGTCGAAGATCGAATGTCGGGGAATCAATCCCTCCACCCACCCAAAGTCCAATCATTATTGGCAACTACCAAACCAAAAGTCCACCAAGCTGGCACCTCTCATTCCAATCGCTCATATGCATCATTATGCATCATCAACGTCATAAGCATCATTTACATCAATCATTTACAACATGTGCATCATGTGCATATCTAGATAAATCAGCTTTTCATATCCCCAACATTTTCAATTTACATCTCAGTGCATAAAACATTTTCATTGTATCTCCATCATTATGGGATACCATTTCAAACCAGTCAAGCATAGTCGCATAACTCAGGATCCAGGATCAATCCAAGATTCCAGGCCTTTCCCCAGCAGAAGTTAGCATCCAGGGTCGACCGAAGATTCCAAAGATTCGCCTATGTGTTATTCAGTGGACGTCCTGGTGGATATTTCTCTTCCAGATTATTTAATTTTCTGTCGCTCGTCATCCTTTTGATGTCGAGGTCGCTTTATCATCCTTTTGGTGATAGCGATTATTTAATTTTCTGATTACTCAGCATCCTTTTGGTGTTGGGATTGCCTTATCATCCTTTTGGTGATAACGATTGTTTAATTTTCTGTACCCGTCATCCTTTTGATGTCGAGGTCGCTTATCATCCTTTTGTTGATAGCGATTATTTAATCCTTGTTACTCAGCATCCTTTTGGTGTCGGGGTCGCCTTATCATCCTTTTGGTGATAACGATTATTTAATTCTTGTTACTCAACATCCTTTTGGTGTCGGGATCGCTTTATCATCCTTTTGGTGATAGCAATTATTGTAATTTTCAGTTACTCGTCATCCTTTTGGTGCCGGATATCTTTATCATCCTTTTGGTGATAACGATTTTATTTTCAGTCAGTTGCTTTATCATCCTTTTGGTGATAGCGATTTTATTTTCAGTTATTTGCCTTATCATCCTCTGGTGATAAGTGATTTATTTTGTCAATTATTTCTTGCTGTGTCACCCGTCACTTCCAGTCATTTCATTTGTCGGACAAATTTGGAGTCTGTTAATATCTAATTATCTTATACCTTGAAAGATTGAATGCGAGCCAGTTCATCTTACTCGGTCTAAGCCAATTCGATAGGGGCATCTGTCATACCCCAAATTTGTCCTACCCGCTCTATTTTATTTTCTGTCTAAGTCATTGTTTCAAAAAATCCAAAATATGTACCATTTCTTTCATCTGTCTAATTACATTAAAAAGTCCAAAATCTTATGTTAATATTAGTTTTATCTAAGTTTATTGATTTGCACATCTTTTTTTTCAAAAATACAAAAAATATATACATAGTTTTTCAGTTTATTCAAAATTACGTATCTGTCAGTTTTTTATCTAAATTCGCATGTCTATGTCCCTTTTATCAAAATGTATCAAAAAATAATGTTTATATCACTTTTAAAAAAAAATAAAATATTAATTTCTTGGTGTCATCTCCTTTTTATTATTATTATATCTTTCTCCATTATTATTATTATCTCTATTATTATTATTATTATTATTATTATTATTATTATTATTATTATTATTATTATTATTATTGCAATTGTTATTATAGTAGTATTAATATTTTCATTATTCTTTATTGTTGGTTTTGTTGCAAATTCACTCAAGATGCTTTTAACTTTACACAAATTCTTCCACCAAAAATCAGTACAAGCAAATATCTCACTCTCCCATTAAGAGGTCGTACAAAGCGCATTCCCAAATGCGCACAACAACGTTTTGCAGCCTCTTCCAAAGTCTTGTTGCACCACTAACAAATTCACAGCAGAGCAGCATATTCCTTCAATTCAGTTTTCCTGATATACCCTTGAACTGCTCTTTAAATAAAAATTCTCCTTCATTCAAAGAAAAAGCCTCTGTCAAAATCGCAGTCCCTATCCAAGCTTTTCATAAGTTCATAAAAACAAACTTGTTAAAAAAAAAACCCAGAAATAATCCACCACCACCTCACCGTCGCCAAAACACTATGAACCAACATCATCAACACAAAACTCTTTACCGCAAATCGATCTCATACAACCTTCAAACTGAAATCCTTTCATTTCACCAATAACAATACCCTTCCATTTTTCTAAGCCTTCAAATAACAACAACTTCATAAGAACCGCACCTTCAATATCAACCATAAAACTCCTTCATATTTTCAATTTTCAACTGTGTTCAACACCCTCACAAAAGAAAAAACAAGTCAGAACTGAGATGGAACGAAACTGAGTCATCATCAACAACCGCAAACACTCTTACCATCACGAAACCGAAACCTTCAACCCGCTCCAAAAACCAGAAACCTTAAACGTATCTGAACCGAAATCGAAAAACCTTCATAGATCCAAAAACGAGATCCCAAAAAAGCCAACCGCAAAGCCCCAAATCGGAGCTACACCCTCCGCGACCACATCAACCCCTTTCCGAAACTAACACCATCGAAATCCCCACCTGAAACGGCCGACGTGAGCAGAAGGGTTGCCGCGGGCACCAACGAACCACCAGAACGCAAACCTTCGCCAGCCGCCGGAAACCGCCGTGACTTCAAACCAGCGCAAACAACCATGAGCAAACCGGCACCGCAGAGAGAACCTGAGATCGAGGGTTGCGAGATGGGATGAGACGGAGAGACGACGCGAATTCAAAGAGGAGAAAGGAAACAGGGGTAGGTTATCTTTTTTCGCTGGTTTTGGTTTTTGTAGCTGAATGATCAAATCAATGCTTTCATTTTTACTTTATTATTGCAGTTTCCTATATTTGATTTTTTCTTATTACTTTATTTTTATATTATGTTATTATTTTATTTTTTAGATTATGTTATGATTTATTATTTTATTATGTTTTTTTATGTATAAGACAACACTAAACTCATATGTTTACAGCAGCCCCTTTTTGTTTGTTACAGGTTTTTTATATATATACATTTTTTTATTTGTTTAAAACTTCCAAAAAGTATATATATATATATATATATATATATATATATATATATATATATATATATATATATATAGTATATTTTATTGGTTTAATAAGAGTCTCTAAAAAAAGTTCTGTTAATTAAAATTGTTATTGAGTTTTTACTATCTATTTATTTTAGATGCCATCTTAGGTATTAAAGAAAAAAATAAAAAAAAAACAATTTATAAAATTCAAAATATTAGAATAGGTTTTGATGTCTTCACCTCATGTCTTTTTATTATTTAGAACTCTTTCTATTATTTAAACAAAAAAATTAAAAAATACTTTTATTTTAAATAGTTGTTTTCATTATTTGTTAGATTTATTTTTTAGATTAATATTATGGGCCAATGATATAGCAAAAGGCCGTTTTTCGCCCGATTACATTTAATCGGTGATGAGCGGTCAATATGAGGCCCTCCTTGTAATTAATTTTTCATTATTTCATTATTTCGATAAATAAATATCAATGTAATTTATTTCATACTCTTAAATTGTTTATTTCATTTATTTAATTCACTATTCATTATTTTATTTTAATTCAAGCAAATTCAATATTTATTCATTTATTTTCGCATAAAAAATTACGATTCGACTACTTATAGAATGGTTCCCATTTTGAACCGATTCTAAGGCAGTTCACGAACAAAATTTCGTCGCGTCCCAAAAGGTCCAACGCCTTCGAATAGTTGTGCTCGAAAAAGGTCCAACGCCTTCAAATAGTTGCGTCCCGAATAAACAGGCTGAACGCCTTCGAATAGTTCAAACACACTGCACACACGCTTTCTCTTGGGCTAATTACAACGAGACCTCTTTATTTCTCGCAATCCCCTGTATTTATTTTGTATCCCTCTCCCATTAATTTGTACGCATGTTATTTCCCGTATTTTATTTTATTTCCGAATCCTTGGTCCAACGCCAAGCGATCTCACTTGCACACTTGCACTTTATTTTCCAGTTATTATTTCGTTTAGGATCCACCTTACCTTGCGAGCCGAGCGCTTCGTGCTTCGCTAAAAAACCACAAAAATAACCTCCAACTTGCATTTACCCTCTAAACCTCAAAAAACAAAAATATTCCGATTAGATCCAAACCCTTGATCCAACGTCAAGCAGCTTTAGGAAATAAAACACTTTAATAATACGAGAAGATTTGTACGCCACGAGCCTTAAGCGGTAGAAAGGGGGATAACGAGCTTTCGTTACTCGCTCCGATTATTTCGACGCAAGACGCTCGTCTTGTTGGGCGAGATAATCTATCCAGAGTCTTTAGTACATTCAACTCCTAAACCCTTTCATCGACGAAAGGTAATAAAATCAACAACCATTACCCTTAGTAGGCCGAACTACGAGGCTCTGACTTTCCCATTGCACACGGGAGTACGTAGGCACGAGGATCTCCATCCTTGCCGAGCACCTAGGTTCAATCTAACTTATAATTCAACTCATTTCCCTCTAGCAAGCAATTCGTTTAAGCATAGACATCCTTTCTCGCGCGTTAACTTAGATGGTTCCCATTGAGTACGATGGATGTAGGGGGTGCTAATACCTTCCCCCTGCATAACCGACTCCCGAACCCAGGTAATGGTTCCGTTGACCTTTGTCCTATCCTTTTCCTCCCGGGTTGTATCTATATCTCCCCTTTCCCTCTTCGGGAATAAATAGAATTAGGTGGCGACTCTTCATTCAGTCTGGCGTGCGGCTACCGTTCATTCGGATCGCGTAAGGTCGTATTTTTCGGGGTACGACAATTGCTGCAGCCTTACATTTGAAGAAATCAGACATTGTCCTAGAAACGAGAAGCGGAGTTAAGGGTATTCTTGCTAAGGTATTGATGGAGAAAGCTCAAGTGTTTCGGAAGGCTATGCGTTATGATGCTTTTGAGGAGATCTTGGCCTTATTGATCTATGTCTTAGTGTTGTTCCCTAATCCGGGCCAGCTCATAGACGTACACGCCATCAACGTATTTCTGACTCATAATTCAGTGCCTACATTACTTGGAGATATCTTACACTCTCTCCATACCCGTACTACAAAGGCACGAGGAACTCTGATGTGCTGCATACCTCTATTGTCTAGGTGGTTTATTTCTCACCTTCCTCGATCAGTGATGAAGAATGAACAAGGGTTAAGGTGGTCCAAGAGGATCATGTCAGTTTCTCATTCATACATTCATTGGTGCTCTAGATTCATGGAGAATGTTACTATCATTGACCGTTGTGGGGAGTTCCCTAATGTGCCACTCCTTGGCATAAGATGAGAAATTACCTACAACCCTTCTTTAGCACTACGTCAGTTTGGTTATGCTCAGAGTAATGGTCCTTATGACATGCTTATTCAGGGTATTATGTTCGACTATGACAACGATCTTCAGGGTTACCATCAAAGGTTTATATGAGCTTGGAACAAGGTGAACATGATTGACAGCAACACTTTGGAGCCAAAGTATTCCATTCCTATGGGACCTTATCTCAGATGGGTACGAGCACGTGCTCTGACTCTTATGATGCCATATCCTGCTATCCTGCCAGTCACCATGGAGCTTGTTGCTGAGGGAGATACTCCTTATATCATCCTTCATCTAGACATGCCCACTGACATGGAAGAGTTGCAGAGGTCCTGGATCCAGTTGAAGGAACAAAAGGATACTTTTGAGACTCATTTCAAAGCTAGTCAAGAAAGAATCCTGGAGCTGACAAGACAACTTCACGAGGAGCGGAATCTCAACACATACCTCCATACAAAGAGGAGACGTCCATGGGAGACTTAAAACCCCATCTTTGTATTTATTTCATTTTATTGTAAGCCCAAGAGGCAAACAAGTTTATTGCTTACTAATAAAAGTTTCATTTCTGGTTGTTCACACAAATTTAAATCCTGCGGTCCTTGAAAACATTGCATATGCATCTACATACCATATCATTGCATCACAGGTTTCTTATGAACATGTATCTTATCTTCTCGCTGTTTATTTCAGAAGAAATAGCTCTCGAACAAACTGTTAAGGATCTCTAGGCTCATAATGCACAATTTCAAGAACTGATCCTGAACTTGTCCAAGGGACAAGATGAGCTGAAGGCACTTCTGACTAAGAATAAGAAGAAGACTAGAAAATCAGGGGGCCTCATCAACCTGGGTAGAAGATTCAGAGGTCCTGTCAAGACAAAAGAAGAGGTTGAGAATTTTGAGTCTGAAAATTCTGAGAAAGAAGGGTGTAGTCTCCATGATACTGTGGAAGATTCTGATTCTGAGGAGAACTATTATCATGATCCTGCTAGTGAGGAGAAGTATAAGATGTTGGTAGACAGAATGAACGCTATGGAACTACAAAAATCTTATGGGCTTGATTTTTAAGATTTGAGTTTAGTTTCTGGAGTGGTTATACCTATTGGCTTCAAGGTTCCTGTTTTTGTGGTGTATGATGGTGTTTCATGTCCTAAACTGCACTTGAGGTCCTATGTTTGGAGGATTCAACCACATACTGCTGACAAGAAACTGTGGATTCATTTCTTCCAAGAGAGTTTATCTGGAGTTCAATTGGAATGGTATTATCAACTTGAAAGTGTTAATATTCGTGATTGGAATGATCTTGCTGAGGCCTTCTATAGGCAATACCAATATAATGCTGATTTAGCACCAACTCGCATGCAGCTCCAAAGCATGTCTATGGGTTCTAAGGAGAGTTTCAAAGAGTATGCCCAGAAATGGAGAGATCTGGCTGGCAGAGTTCAACCTCCTCTGACTGACAGGGAGCTGGTGGATATGTTTATGAGTACGCTGAATGGTCCTTTTTATAGTCACCTCATTGGAAGCTCATCATCTGGTTTCACTGAGATGATAATGACTGGAGAACGTGTGGAAAGTGGGATAAGAAGTGGTAAGATACAGGTGGGTGCCTCTTCATCAAGCACTGCTAAGAAGCCCCCTAGTGGAAAGAAGGAGTCTAATGTTGTGTATGGTCAACATAATCGTAACAGGAGTCACCAATCTGTGGGAGCAGTTCACATCTCCAATCCTGCCCCTACAGCACCAGATCAACAACAAAACAATCAACAGAAGCCTAGAAGACAGTTCACCAAGATCAACATGTCACTAGCCCAAGTCTTGCAACACATGTTGAAAGGGGAGTTAATTACTTTAAGGGATCCTCCTCAGAATCCTAATACATCCTCCCCTCAGTACAATCCTAATGCAAGATGTGCATATCATTCTAATAGTCCGGGACATGACACCAACAACTGCTGGGTGTTGAAAAACAAGATTCAAGATATGATCGAAGCTGGGGAAATTGAATTTGACCCTCCTGGGACCCCAAATGTGATCACTGCTCCTATGCCCAATCATGAGAAGACTGTTAATGTTATTGATGAAAATTCTTATGTAACCTCAGTAACAGATTTGACTACTCCTCTATCCATTATCAAGAAGAAGCTGGTGCAGGCTGGGTTCTTTCTAGGTTGCAAGGAAGACTATTTTTACTGTGCCTATAAAACTGATAGTTGCTGGAAGTTGAAGGATGGTATTCAACGCCTCATGGACAATTACACTATATTGTTTGAGAGGACTCCTTCTGTGGAAAGTATGTGTGAACATCTGACTCAAAACACGAAGCTCGAAGATGTAGCTATGGTTGATAAAGTACCAGTGAAGATCACCTCTAATGGTCCTGTCAGGATTACATCCAAAGGACCAGTGAAGATTAATGTTGAAGGCCCTGTGAAGACTGTTGCTGAAGCTAGAGTGGCTCCCATGATCATTACCACTCCTGGCCATGTTCCTTATACTTCTGATAAAGCTATACCCTGGAATTATGGTTCTGATGTTTATATCCATGGTGTCAAACAAGAACCTCTGATTGATGTACCTGTTACTGATGTTAATCTTGATGTGGACAACATTGCTAGATCTAGTAAGGTCACCAGAAGTGGAAGAATCTTCTCCCCTCAAGATACCTCTACACCAGCTCATACCTCTAATTCTGGTCCAAGTACTGATGCCCATGGCAAAGGTCCTGTGATTGAACTTGTACAAGTTGAGGCACGAACTGCTGAAAATCTTTCTAAACAGATGGAAGAAGTACTGAAGATCATTCGCAAGAGTGATTACGATATTGTTGACCAGTTGGGGCATACTCCCTCCAAAATCTCCATGTTATCTTTGCTGCTGTGTTTTGAGGCCCATGCTAAAGCCTTAATCAAATTCTTAAGGGCTGCTCATGTGCCAGATGAAATTTCTGTGGATCAGTTTGAGAATTGTGTTGCACATCTGACTAGTGATAATGGTGTGAGTTTTTCTGATGCTGATCTGACTCCTGCCAAGAGAAACCATAACAGAGCTCTGCATATCTCCATTGAATGTAGGGGCACTACTTTGTCTCGTGTACTGGTGGACAATGGTTCTTCATTAAATGTGCTCCCTAAAGAGGTTCTGGACAAGCTCAGTCCTGAAGATGTTGTGTTAAGGCCAAGTAATGTGGTGGTAAGGGCCTTTGATGGTTCAAGAAGAATGGTACATGGAGAAGTATACCTCCCAATCAAAGTAGGCTCTCAAGTCTTCAATTATACTTTCTATGTGATGGATATTCGTCCTGCGTATTCTTGTTTTCTTGGGCGCCCCTGGATCCATGGGGCAGGTGCTGTGACTTCCACCTTACATTAGAAGTTGAAATATCCAGTGAAAAACAAAATTGTCACTGTCTATGGTGAAGAAGAGTACATGGTTAGAGATATGAATACTTTCAAATATGTAGAAATGGAGGGTGAAATGGTTGAAAATTCGTGTCAAACATTTGAAGTTGTTCCTTGCTCTACTCCTGTTCCTCAGTCTGTCCCTGTTTCTGAAAGAGCTCTTGTGGTTTCTAGAATACATCCTGCAATGGCCTCCCTCAAAAATGCTAAGGTTGTGGTTGAAAAAGGTGGTTGTGCTATTTGGGGTCAGCTTCCCAACATCCCTTACAAGTCTGACAAGTTTGGTTTGGGTTTCACTGCAGAATCTCAGAGGGTTGTTCGTCGTGCTCGTGATGTTCGTATCACTAATCAAGGGGGTCATAAGAGATCAAATCAATGTTGTGGGTGACCATGATGAAGACTACAACCTGGATGATTGGATCTTTCCTACCATGGGTGATGGGCTCAACAATTGGAAGATTGAAGACGTTATTCCTATCTCCTTTAGTCAGGAGTAAATACTATTACTGTGTTTTGTTTTAAGTTTGTAATTTCGAACAATAAAACTTTTTAAGCCTTGTGTCTTACCCAGGGCACAATGGTATGCTTGTTTCGGGATGTCATTTCATTTGCATACTTCATTCAATAAAATCAATGGACGTTTCGTTTTCGTAAATATTGTGCTCCTTGTCTTTCTTTTATTATTATTTCTATTTTATCAGCTATGTGTTCTTACACACACCCACATCACTAAAATGCAGATCCTCATCCACTCTGGATCATGTTCATAACAATTTTACTATTGCCAATTATGATTTCGAGAATCCGGTCTATCAAGCTGAAGATGGGAAGGAGGAAGATTGTGAGGTACCTGTAGAGCTTGCTAGGTTGTTGCAACAAGAAGAGAAAGCTATACAGCCACATGAAGAGCCAATCGAAGTTGTGAATCTAGGAACTGAGGAAAACAGGAAAAAGGTCAAGATAGGGGCTGAATTAGAAGATGGTGTTAAGAACAGACTAATCCAGATGTTACGTGACTATGTGGAGATCTTTGCTTGGTCATATGAAGATATGCCAGGGTTGGATACTGACATTGTGGTTCACCGTCTACCGGTAAAAGAAGACAATCGTCCAAAGAAGCAAAAGGTGCGTCGCATGCGTCCTGAAATGTCAGAAAAGATTAAAGTAGAGGTGATGAAACAATTTGATGCAGGGTTCTTAGCGGTGACTTCTTATCCTCAATGGGTTGCAAACGTGGTACCGGTACCTAAGAAGGATGGTAAGGTACGCATGTGTGTGGATTACAGGGATTTGAATAAGGCTAGTCCTAAAGATGACTTTCCACTTCCACATATTGATGTTTTGGTAGATAACACTGCTCAGCATAAGGTATTCTCTTTCATGGATGGTTTATCTAGTTATAATCAGATTAAGATGGCACCATAAGATATGGAGAAAACTACATTTGTTACACAATGGGGCACTTTTTGTTATAAGGTGATGCCATTTTATTTGAAGAACGTTGAGGCAACATACCAGTGTGTTATGGTGGCTTTGTTTCATGATATGATTCACCATGAGATAGAGGTATATGTGGATGATATGATAGCCAGGTCCCAGAATAAGGAACAACACCTTGATCATCTGTACAAGTTGTTTGAGAGGTTGAAGAAATATAAACTGAGATAGAACCCAAACAAGTGTACTTTTGGAGTTAGGTCTGGTAAGCTCCTGGGTTTCATTGTCAGTGGAAAAGGTATTGAAGTGGATCCTGCAAAAGTAAAAGCTATACAAGAGATGTCTGCTCCCCGTAATGAGAAGGAAGTCAGAGGTTTCTTGGGACGACTGAATTACATTGCAAGATTTATTTTCCAGCTAACTGCTACCTATGAGCCAATCTTCAAGTTGTTGAAGAAAGATCAGGTAATGGAATGGAATGACGAGTGCCAGGTAGCTTTTGATGAAATCAAGAGATACCTCCAGGAACCTCCTATATTTATGCCACAAGTTGAAGGAAGACCCTTGATTATGTACTTAACAATATTAGACAACTCAATAGGGTGTGTGTTGGGGCAACATGACGAGTCTGGTCGAAAAGATCAGGCAATATACTACCTTAGCAAAAAGTTTACCGACTGTGAAACAAGATACTCACTGCTCGAGAAAACTTGCTGCGCTTTGGCATGTTGGTCGCCGACTAAGACAATATATGTTGACTCATACCACTTTATTGATTTCAAAGATGGATCCAATCAAGTACGTATTCGAGAAACCTGCTCTCTTCGGACGAATAGCGAGATGGCAAATGATTTTAACAGAATATGATATACAATACACCACTCAGAAGGCAATCAAAGGCAGTGTTGTAGCTGATCATTTGGCTCATCAGGAAGTGGATGATTATCAGTCTATGAATTTTGAGTTCCCAGATGAAGACATTATGATTGTTACTAAAGAACCTAGAAAATATGACGGACCTGAACAGGGATCCCGATGGACTATGCTTTTTGATGGAGCTTATAATGCGTTTGGTAATGGTATTGGTGTTGTAATCATTTCCCCTAAATGTTGTCATACCCCCAATTACTGCTAGACTTTGTTTCTATTGTACCAATAACATGGCTGAATATGAAGCATGTATCATGGGTATCAAAGCCGCCATTGAGATGAAGATTCAGTTTCTGGACGTATATGGAGATTCAGCCCTGATAGTTAGTCAGATTAAAGGAGATTTGGATACCAAGCACCCAAATATCATTCCTTACAGAGAGCATGTGTTGTCCTTGATCCCATATTTTGAAGATCTTACCTTTGAACATATTCCACGAGAAAAGAATCAGTTGGCAGACGCATTAGCCACCATGGCATATATGTTTGAGATTAGTTGGGATGATGAAGCTCCCAGAATCACTATTGATAGATTTGAGAAGCCTGCATATTGTAATGAGATTGATAATGAAGGAGTAGAGGGAAAGCCTTGGTTCTATGAGGTGAAGAGGTATCTTGAAACTCAGGAGTTCCCTGAAGGGGCATCTGTCAATGATAAGAAGTTTCCGAGGAGGTTTTCTTCTAAGTTCTTCTTGAGTAATATAATTTTGTACAAGCGCAATCATAATTCGACTTTGCTTCATTGTGTGGATAAGAAGGAAGCAACAAAGATTATGGAAGACATGCATGATGGGATCCTTGGAACTCATTCTAGTGGACATACCATGGCAAAGAAGATATTGAGAGTAGGTTACTATTGGTCGACCATGGAAGCTGACTGCTATCAACATTCCAAAACATGTCACAAGTGTCAGATTTATGCTGATAAGGTGCATGTACCTCCAGTTCCGTTGAATGTGTTGACTGCTCCTTGGCCTTTTGCCATGTGGGGCATTGATATGATTGGTGAGATCAAGCCTACTGCTTCCAATGGGAATCGTTTCATCCTTTTTGCCATTGATTACTTTACAAAGTGGGTGGAGGCAGCCTCATTTGCATCTGTTACTAAGTTTGTTGTGGCTCGATTCATTAAGAATAATCTCATATGTAGGTATGGCATCCCTGAAAGGATTATCATAGATAATGGCTCTAATCTGAATAACACTATGATTACTGACCTTTGCATGCATTTCAAGATTAAGCATCATAATTCTTCTCTGTATCGTCCAAAGATGAATGGTGCAGTAGAAGCTGGCAATAAGAACATCAAGAAGATTCTACAGAAGATGACTGTTACGTATAAGGATTGGCATGAGATGTTACCATTTTCTCTTCATGGTTATCATACTACAATACGTACTTCAATAGGGGCAACCCCATTCTCCTTAGTCTATGGTATGGAAGCAGTTCTACCCATTGAGGTTCAGATCCCTTCCTTGAGAATCATGAAGATGCAGGCTTGGATGAAAATGAGTGGATTCAGACTCGACTTGACTAGATAAATTTGATTGATGAAAAAAGACTGGCAGCTGTTTGTCACGGTCAAATGTACCAGAAACGGATGATCAAAGCTTTTAATAAGAAGGTTAAGCAAAAGGTATATTAGACTGGAGACTTGGTAATCAAGCGTATCGTATTACCACAGGGTGATCTTAGGGGCAAGTGGACTCCTACATATGAAGGACCATTTGTAGTCAAAAGGGTATTTTTAGGAGGTGCCATGATTTTTACTACTATGGATAGTGAAGATTTCCCACAGCCCGTAAATGCAGACATAGTTAAAAAATACTACGCATAAAAAGAGACCCACTAGGTTGACTGGCCTAGGCAAAAATAAGGGCATCCCGGCGAACCAAAAGGGTTCGGGCAAAAATTAGGGATATATATAAAAGATTGTACACCCGACAAGTCGAAAATCCGAAAGGGAGGCTTGGGCAAAAAAGGGTATCCCGGTGGATTGAAAACCTGAAAAGGCAATCCAGGCAAAATTTAGGGATTAAAGCGTATGACTATGTCTCGTTGGATCACTCATGTAACCTCAACCAGTTGTGCTACCTGAATCAAGTTCAAATAGATAAAGATCAATCCAATCATTTCTATCTCGACAACAAAGGATGAGATACTCGAAGATAATGGAAATAGTAGAATTGGAACTCAATAGGATTATTTTTCACATAGTTGCTTTTCTTTGTTTTTGTAAAACTTTTACGATGAATTACTCTTACTAGGATTTTTGTCTCCTTGTACAAACTTACCTGTTTATAGGCCATTTTCTAAAATAAATAAAGTCTCATTTTTTGAATTCAAGTTTGATGTTCCCTTGTTTACTTAAGCGAAAACGTCCATTGGTTATATTTGAATGTGTGTATGCTTTTGAATATGATTGATGTTTACCAGAAATGCATAAAATGCAGTGATAATATGTACTTAGGACGAACGAGGGTAGGAATTCAACGAAGCTTCGTCGGTTCATCCCCACAGGGTAATCTTTACGGATATACATACAGAACCTTTCAAGTAATATCTTATACTTCCCACTCGACGAAGTCTTCAAGCAGTTTCATATCCTCCGAAGAATTAAGTCTCCCGGATCTATGTCCATCTCTTTTATCCTCAGTCGGGATATTCAGGAACTTATTCCTTCAATAAGAATTACGACGAATGAAGATGGGAGGTTTTAAGTACCATATTATTAAACAAGACGGGAACGAAGTCCCCATGTTCCTAAGCAATGAGCCGGGATTTATTTTCCCCAACCAGTAGTTGTTATACAGAGATACCCAAACACTTCAGGCTACATGATTCATACATACATCATTTACATTATATCATGGCATACACATCCATAACCCATATGACATTCTTACTTAAAAGCATCATGCCATACATGCATACATCAAATAATCTTGCATAAACTAACTTTTTCTTTTCAGGATAGTTGCAGGCAGATAAACACTATCAAACAATTCAGAGATAATCGCTACGAAGATTCATTTCTGATAATTAATACAAATTATCCTTGGGATGGCACATAAATGGTCTACACGAAGACCTAGTGTTTAGTCCAGGATATTACCAGAAGCAATTCAGGAGTAATCGCCACGAAGATTTAATCCTGATGCTCAATTTGTCCTTGGAAGGGTACGTAAATGATCTATACGAAGATATAGTGCTTAATCCAGGATATTTCCAGAGGAGATAATCGTTACGAAGATTTATTTCTGATGGTCAACTATCTTGGGGATAGTGTGAAATGATCTATACAAAGATCTAGCACTTAATCTAAGAGATTCTTTCAGAAGAAGTTCAGGGATAATTGCCACGAAGATTTAATCCTGATATTCTTTTTGTCCTTGGGAAGGTATGTAAATGGTCTATACGAAGATCTATTACCTAATCCGGGATATTTCCAGAAGAGATAATCTCTACGAAGATTTATTTCTAATGGTCTATGAAACAGTTTATCTGTGGGATGGTACATAAATGATCGATACGAAGATCTTGTACTTAGCCCAAGATATTACCAAAAGCAATTCAGAAAAGCTCACCACGAAGATTTGATTCTGATACTTAAATTAAAGTATGTTCCTAAAGATGGTTCAGAGCTGGTCTATACGAAGATCTAAGTACTGACACCTAATGAAGGATATTATTTTCCCTCAGAGATAATGCAGAGACGTCTATGCGAAGATCTAGTGCTGACATTCAACTCAAACCATGTTACAGGAATGATTCAGAGACGGCCTATACGAAGACCTAGTACTGATATCCAGTGACAACCTTTTGATATTATCACCTCCTAATATTATGGATGGAATCTATGAGCCCATCACCATCTCCTCTGAGTGGCATCTTTAAGCCCATTCAAGCATATACAACCAATCAGTAGTGTTACTTTACGCACCGGCGAGTGCAAATTTTTGGGCTTTTGTGTTCAATCCCCTTCAAACTTCCAAGTCACGAATGGCACACAAGCCAATCTAACTCCTCAGGTTTCAGAAAATTGAACAGGGGCAGCTGTTGCACCCCAAAATTTGCCCTCCCCTAGTCAAGGCATTGTGTAACAAGGTGTCCTAAGAGGTTCACAAGGTTCACAAGGTTCACAAGGTATCCCAAGAGGTTCACAAGGTTCACAATTAGTCAGAAAGCTTGGAAGTTCCCTTAGACAAAGTATCCTCCTCAGCAATGCACCCTAAACTAGGGTTTTGAATTTCATCAGGCTAAATGGACTTTCAAGGCTTCAAGTGAGCTTCATAACATCCTACATGTCTTCAAGAATCCCTATGTCAAGTTTCAAGTGAGCTTCCCAAAAGGTTTGCTCAGTCAGATGATCAGATATGCAAAAATCAGTCAAAAGGTTCCCAAACCAAGCATTATCTGATTTTTTATTTTTTATTTAGTATTTATTTGAATTTTATTCATTAAAATGAAAATTAAATCAAAATCAAATATAAAAATCAAATATTTGGACATAATTTTGATTCTAGAAGATCATAAACACCATTTAACTTGATTGGATACTCTCCAAATTCGTGCAAAGCCTTAAGAGTATGAAAATATTTTATTTTTCTTACATTTAAGACCATGGCTTTCTTCACACTCAAGATATCACATAAGCCCAAAAATCCATCAACTTTATGACCTAATTATGCTCACCATATATACACAAACCTATTGCATACAAGGACACAAATTTTTTGCAGGCCAAACACCTTGTTCTAAGTTATAAAAAAAGCTTCAAAAGTGGGATTCAGTTTTGAAGTTAAGAGCAATATCCAGACATTCTAAAGGTTGTAATACCTTCTATGACTATCATTGAATCTATCCCAACCCTCATAAGCGTTTGTATCATGCTCATATGCCATAACCAAACACGTTTTCATCTTCATGTTATATGTTTTTGTTTTTATATATTTAAGTGTTATAACTTGAAATTAACCGTCGATTTGTGTTTATTGTGAAGCATTAAAGCTTTCTGGGTGGCTTGCTTTGAGTTTCATGACCGTAATCCTATTTCACCATTGTTAGGGTTTTACCTTCAAATTTGGGGCTCTATGATATAGGCCATATAAATGATTTAAATAGACATGTTTATAATGTATGAGCTGCAAGGATTGTATTGGTACGATCAATTTAATGAAATTGCAGGTATCCTATGAGATATGGCATTCGCAGGTTAAAAAGCGCAGGAAATTTCGCAGGAAACTTTATATAAAAATTCGTAGGTAATTTGGAGAAGAAGGTGAAGTTTGGCGCGGAAATAATATTTGAATTGTGTGCAGGGCTTAAAAGGATTCGGTCTCGCATATATATCACAACGAGCGCGCAGCTCAGTTGGTTTTGTGAAGCATCCTAGAGGTAAAAGGACCTAGGTTCGATTCCCAGATCTTATTTTTTGAGAGATTTTCTTTTGCTTTTCACATTTTCTTATTTCTTTTGTTTTTAATAAACTTTATTTTAATATATTAATTAACCTAATCAATTTAAATTAATAATAAAATAAATCTTTCTTAATTAAAGTTTTATTAATCTATAAAAGAAAAGAAACATGTGTTTTTTTATTTATTTGTAAATAATAATAACTTTACTTTAATTATTTTCTTTTTTTCTTATAATAATAAGTTTGTAGATAAATCTTTATATGTTTTTTTAAATAAAAATTTAATTAATAACTCTTATTATAATTAAAAATTCTAAATTTTGATATTATGTATAATTGATCTTTTACATTTTAATTAATAATTACTTTTAATTTCTTAATAAATTTATCATTTTTTTTATCCTTAACCTAATTTTATTCTAAAACCCTAATTATGATTAACTAACCCTAATTTTTTCTATTAATCCTAAAAAACTTAATTTATTTTTCTAAACCCTAATTAATATATTAACCCTTATTTCTTTTATTATTATGTAAATAATTTAATGTTTTTTTATTATTAAATTGTTTAAATTCTTATAATTTCTTAATTAACTTCTAAAAAATTTATAATTTTTGTCTAACCTAAAATAACTTCTCTTTTAAATTCTAATCTTAATTTCTTTTTATTATTACTATTATCATTGTTATTATTGCTATCATTTTATTATTATTGTTTATTTATTATTTTATTATATCTATTATTATTATAATTCATTTTTTATTCGATTATTATGTATCTGCTAAAGCCATGTAATACTTATAGATTTATTTTCCATCTTTATTTTATTATAAATATTTTATTGTGTGGTTAGTAATTTTAGGGTGTGTATAACCAAAATATAATTAAAATTAACTTAGAAAAGTAATAATCAAGATAAATAATCAAAACACTCACACACGTAAGTTGATCTTTAATCGCCATCTTACACTTCCTAGGGTATTCCTCTTGGTTGCCTTAAAATAAAATGGTCAAGTCCCTTGAATATAGGGATGTCTTAAGCAAAGTCCCTTCAAAGTATGAATCATCATAGTCCCTAAAGTTTAAAAGATCAAGTCCCTTCGAGGTTGCCTACGAAATAAAGGTTTTGTCCCTTCGAATAAATGATGATAAGTCCCTACGAATTGCTAAAGACATCCCTTAAGTTGCCTTCATTGACCATACGATGACCCTACGCTTGTCCCTTAAACACATACAAGGTAATAACTACCTATTCCTTAATAATAGGGATAGTCTTACCATTGAAAGAACATACGAGAATATGAAAGACTTAATCTAGGGTAGGTACCTCTTAGTTGCTTGCTCACATTTCAAAATTACTTTTGACACCTCACTTTCTTAAACATTTTTCAAAACAAGGCTTTGTATACATCCATATGAGGATCATTACAAAAGTACTTAGAAAAATTTATAAGCACACACTGCACTTTTTTCAAAAAACATTTAAGTGAGCTAAGTAACTAAGAGCCCATGTATAACCATGGATATAAAGGGTGCTAACACCTTCCTTTTATATAACCTACCCCCCGAACCCAAGTCTTTTAAAAATAGGTCTTTCCCGTTCTTTTATGTCCTTTCCACTTGGATAAAATAAAAGTCGGTGGCGACTCTTGCTATCCGCAACATGACTAAAAGTCAGTTCTCCCACCGTGTTACAAAGCGTATACTCTTAATTCCTCTAATTCATGTAAGTCTCGAATACATTTCTCACCTACGTTAATGTAGTTAAAGTTAAGGGTTTTAATTGCCCAATAGGCTTTATTCTCTAATTCTACCGGCAAGTGGCAAGGTTTTCCGTAGACTAATTTGAAAGGTGTGGTTCTGATGGGTGTATTAAAATCTGTTCTATATGCCCATAAAGCTTCAGGTAATTTAATAGACCAATCTTTCCTCGATGTAGCTACAGTCTTTTCTAGAATTTATTTTATTTCTCTATTTAAAACTTCTAATTGTCCACTAGTTTGTGGATGGTAAGGTGTAGCTATTCGGTCTCTTACTCCATATGTTAATAAGAGTTTATCAAATATTCTAGATATGAAATGAGAGCCTCCTTCACTTATGACGGGTCTTGGTACACCGAATCTTGGGAAGATAATGTTCTTAAAAAGCTTTATGACTACTCGATTGTCATTTGTTAGAGAAGTTCTAGCTTTTATCTATTTTGAAACGTAATCGATAACTACGAATATGGATTTATTTCCAAAAGAAGATGAAAATGGTCCCATAAAATCAATTCCCCAAACATCGAAAACATCTACTTCAAGAATGTATTTTTGGGCATCTCATCGCGCCTCGAGATGTTACCAGTGCATTGGCATTGATTGCAATTCAGAATGGCGAGGTGAACATCTTTCCAAAGAGTGGGCCAAAATAGGCCTGATTGAAGGGTCTTCGTACAAGTCTTAGAAGTACTTGCATGTCCATCATAAGGATCAGAGTGACAATGGGAAATTATGTTTTCTAGTTCTTCATCAGGAACGCATCGACGGTAAATACTATCGGATCCTCGCGTGAAAAGCAATGGTTCGTCCCAATAATACTATTTTAAATAATGAAAGAATTTCTTCTTTTGCTGGTAAGTATGATCTGGCGGAAGTACTTTGACAGCTAAATAGTTGACTATGTCAGCATACCATGGCAAAGTGTTTTGCACATAAACTTCTTCCATTGTTTCTTCTTTGTTTTGTTCGTCTAGAGAAGATATCTCATGTTCTAGTTTGACTATAAGACGTTCATCAGGGAAATCATCATTTATTGGTATTGGGTCAGGTTTTATTCCTTCCATACGTGATAAGTGGTTTGCTACTACATTGTCAGTTCCTTTCTTATCCTTGATTTCTAAGTCAAACTCTTGTAGTAATAAGATCCATCTTAATAATATGGGTTTTGCATCCTTTTTACTTAGAAGGTATCTAACGGCTGCGTGATCGGTATAAATGACGATTTTGGTTCCTACTAGGTAAGAACGAAATTTATCAAGAGCGAATACTACGACTAAGAGTTCTTTTTCTATTGTGGCGTAATTCATCTGAGTAGGGTCTAATGTTCTACTTGCGTATATATTGCATGGAGTTTCTTATCTTTTCTTTGGACTAAGACTGCGCCTACATTGTAATCACTTGCATCACACATAATCTCGAACGGTAGCGTCCAATATGGTGGTTGCATGACGGGTGCAGTAATAAGAGCTGTTTTGAGTGTTTCAAAAGCTTTTAAACAGTCTTCGTCAAAGATAAACTCAGTGCCTTTCATTAATAAACTTGTCAATGGCTTAGTGATTTTAGAGAAGTCCTTAATGAATCGTTGGTAAAAACCAGCGTGTCCTAGGAAACTTCTTATATCTTTCACGATTTTAGGCGGTTGAAGGTCTTTTATCACTTTTATCTTAGCTTTATCTACCTCGATGCCTCTGTTGGATATCACGTGTCTTAAAATAATTCCTTGTCTGACCATAAAGTGGCACTTTTCCCAATTTAGTACAAGGTTTACTTTTGTGCATATTTCGAGTACCATTTCCAGGTTAGATAAACATCCTTCAAAACTTTGTCCGCATAAGAAAAAATCATTCATGAACACTTCCATGATGGCATCTATGAAATCTGCAAAGATTGCGATCATACATATTTGAAATGTCGCTGGGTGACATAAACTAAACAACATACGTCGATAAGCAAATGTTCCGTAGGGGCATGCGAATGTTGTCTTTTTTTTTGTCATCATGGTGAATATGTATTTGGAAAAATCCTGAGTAACCATCCAGGTAGCAAAAATAAGAATGTTGGCTAATCTTTCTAACATTTGATCGATGAAGGGAAAAGGAAAATGGTCTTTCTGGATGGCTTTGTTCAGTTTTCGGTAATCGATACACATTCGGTTATCGGCTACTACTCTTTGTGTTATAGGCTCGTCTCTGGCGTTTTTAGTGACTGTAATGTCTCCCTTCTTTGGTACGACGTGCACTGGGATGACCCACTGACTGTCGGATATTGGATATATAATCCCGACGTCTGACAACTTCTTTACTTCATCCTTGACTACAATACTTAGTATATGATTAATCATTCTCTAGGGTTTCCTAGAGGTTTTACAATCTTCCTCTAGTATAATGCGGTGCATACATATCGAAGGGCTTATTCCTTTTAGATCAGATATATTATAACCTAACACGGTTGGGTATTTTCTCAGGACGTCTAAAAGTTTTTCTGGGTTTCGGGTTATCCTAAGTTTGTGTTTACTATAACTGGCCTTTTAAGCTCCGAATCGAGAAATTCGTATCTAAGATTGTTAGGTAATGTTTTTAGTTCAAGATCGGGTTTCTTTGGGGATGCATTATGGTCATGTGTAAGAGCTAAGCTTTCATCTTTATAAGGTTCTTTCCAATTATCGTCTTCGAATATTAAAGGAAATGGGATCTTCACTATGTCAGAATAGGTAATCTCCTCCTTTTCCATTTCTCGTCTGCATTCGTCAATGAAATAACAGGTATCGTCTATGGTTGGATCTTGGAGAAATTGGGTTATAATGAATTCGACTTTTTCTTCTCCTTCTTCGAATGTGAGTCTGCCTTTCTTTACATCTATAATTGCTCCAGCTGTGGCTAAGAACGATCTTCCTAGTATGATAGGAGTCGTAGCATCTTCTTTGATGTCCATAATTATGAAATCAATTGGAATGTAGAACTGGCCTATTCTTACAGGAACGTTTTCTAGAATACCAACTGAAAGCTTGACTGAGCGATCAACTAGCTGAATTGACATCTTGGTCGGTCTAAGTTGTCCCATATCGAGTTTCTTACAAATTGATAATGGCATAAAGCTTATGCTGGCTCCTAGGTCGCATAGAGCTTTGTCTATGACAAACTTTCCTATTACACAAGGAATAGAGAAACTTCCTGGATCCTTCAGTTTAGGTGGCATATTATTTTGAATAATAGCACTACACTCAGCAGTAAGTGTAAGTGTTTCGTTTTCTTCGATTTTATTCTTGTTAGATAAGATCTACTTCAAAAATTTAGCATATGAAGGCATCTGAGTAATAGCTTTTGTAAAGGGTATGGTAATGTTTAATTGATTCAGAAGCTCTACAAATTTCTTGAATTGTCCCATTGTTTTAGAATTTGTTAACCGTTGGGGGTACGAAATTGGCTGTTTATATGGTGGTGGAGGTACATAAGGTTTTTACTTTTCCTCAGCCTCATGTTCGTTGGTTTCCTTTTCATGTGGTCTATCGTTATTCTCTGTTGATTTCTTAGTTTTTTGATACAGGGCTGGGTTTTCGGTTCTACGATCAGCAGGTCCGTCCAGCTCTTTTCCACTTCTTAGTATAACTGCATTTGCGTGACCCTTGGGATTTGGTTGTAGTTGTCCTGGAAAAGTTCCAGCTGGAGCAGCAATTGATGCCCGTTGTTGAGCTACTTGAGAAATTTGGGTTTCTAGCATCTTATTATGAGTAGCTAAAGCATCCACCTTGGTTACCAATTTCTTTATCTGTTCGCTAGTATGGATGTTCTGATTTAGGAAATCCTTTTTCGTTTGAGCTTGGGTAGCAATGACGTTTTTTATCATCAGTTCAAGGTTTAACTTTCTAGGAACATTAGGATTGGGTGTTGCAACTTTCCGATATCCTGGTGGTGCAGTTGGTGCTTGATTCGGTGCATACTGTCATACCCCAAATTTGTCCTACCCACACCATTTTACTATTTAATCATTGTTTAAAAAAAAACAAAAATATGCACCACTTTATTCTTCTGTCTGATATTCGGAAAAAAATCAAAAAATGTGTTTTTCTTTTCTTCAAAGTTTTGGGTGTATGCAATGCTGTCTAAAATTATTGTTTTATGTGGAGGCTTGTTATTCGATTCTATGATCCATATCTTTTTTCCTCTTTTATTTCATTTTATTTTTAAGACCATTTTTTATTTTATTTTATTCGATTTTATTTTTTTTCTTAGGCCCATTATCATTTTCTTCATGCTTATCTTTAAACCAATTTTATTTACCACCATTATTGTCTTTGTTTTCCGTTTATCATTTTATACCAAAATTATTTTTATTTTTCCACTTTTCCATTATTCACAAAAATTCCAAATTCCGATCACACGTCCACGGTTCAATTTTCCATTTTTTATATCCAATTACCATTTTCATTCCATTATCTTTAAGCCCATTATTTAAAAAATAATTATAAAAAGTTTTTCTTTAATTATTATGATTCTTTTATTTTTATGTTCTAATACTTTTTCTATTCTCAGTTTATTTTAGTTACTTTTATTATTATTGTTATTTCTATTATTATTATTATTATTATTTATTGTTATTACTTCTTCAATTAATATCCTTATTACTTTCTTTTCTAATCATCATTATAATTAGTTTTTATTATAATAATCAATAGTACTGTTATGGTACTCAACAACAACAATTAAAAGCCTCATTCCTCAGCCAAAATGGCAAAAGCTACAAAAGTAATAAGTTGGCCACGTCCTGCACAATTTCATCCCACTAGCCTCACACACAGCCTGTCATTGGAATCTTCAAAAATCTGCTCATAACAGAAGAATGTACCAACGCACAACCACCTTCAAAATCGTACACAATGCATATCCATTTTTCCTACTGAATATCCTCAAATACCCTCACAATTTTCCAGTATAAAAACAACCCTGCATCTCTCAAACAAAGGGGGTCCGAACATCCTCCATTACCAATTTTAAACAATTTCTCTTCACCTGCAAATACCATAAACATAATTATAAACCAATCCAAAATTAACTCCAAATCTGCAACCACAAATATCTTTTGTTCCTATCCCACAACTCAAATAAAACATATAAATTTTTTTTTTGAATCAGTAAGAGAACAGGGAGAGGTGAAACCTGAAACTGAGAATGAGGATTGAGAAAATCTTTGTTTTTGAACCAATCACCCAAACGCTATAACAACTAGCACAAATCGAAAAAATCCACTGCAAGCAATACCTTCTGAAACCACCATCGAAACCCCCAGCCGAAACCGATACACCAAACCTCCATCTCAGCCGCGCCACAAACCCTCTTACCACCTGTAAACACCCCAAATTTGCCCTCACCCATTCACACCATGGCTTGTGATCATCTCATATCCATATACACAAAACATATCATCTCACATCTCATTTTGATTCACTGCATAGCTTCTAAGGCATCTGCACCTAGGGTTTGTGATCTGAGCAATCCCAAAGCATCTTGAGCCATTCCAAAGGCCACCAATCAATTCAAAGGGGTCCATGTGTGTTCTTATATCATGTTACATCCCCACAAAGTCAAAATTGCAGAGGGATCACAAGAACTAGGGTTTGAGTGGATGCAGAGCCAGGATGAACCGCACAGTTGACTGAAAATTAGGGTTTTGGTTTCAGAGGCCATAACCCCAATTTTTTTGGTCATTCTTGTTTCCATTGGTCTCTATATGGTATAGGGAGTATGCATATCAATTTTCATGAAGAAATTCCATGGGGAATTCATCTGATCAAGAGTTGACTTTTCAGACAAGTCAGTGTAAAATCAGGGCATCTGAGGCCCCCAATGACCCAACCAATGGGTGATCTTCATCATTTTGAGTGTATATGATCTTTATTTGATCATGGAAGAGGTTTGAAGTTCACAAAATTCAAGAATTTAGGGTTTTTGCAAGAGTTGACTTTTTGGGTTTTGTTGACTTTTCAAGAATGCATCCTTTTAGGTCAATTTTCAAGCTTTGATTTATGATCCAAAAAGGCTTCAAATGGAAAAACTTTGGTCATGAAAGTTGTAGATCTCATCTTTCCCTTTTCAAAAAGTACAAGAACATGATCTAACTCTTCTTGAATCAAAAGTTATGGTGTGTTAAAGTTACCAAAAATCATTGTTTTTCATGTCATGCACTAAGTGGAAATTTTGCAAAGTCTTGAATCAAGTCAAAATGCAGCCTCTAATTCATGTCAAACCAGCATGTAAACATCCTCTAAGTTCTAAAAATCAGATTTGAACTAAGTTTGCCCTTGGTTTCATGTTTGGTTATGCAAAGATCACATGTGAAACATAAACTAGCCAAGTTGCAAAAACTCATGATTCACTTCCTACAAGTTGCAGCATTGGAAGCTGACTTTGGGCTAGCCTCTCCCTCACCTTTTGCTGCACCAGCACCCAACTTGTACTTGCCTAGCATCACACCATGCCCTATCTTACACAAAAGTGGATTTTATGCAAAAGCAAACTCACCTATCACAGCTGCACAAGTCACATCAAGAGACCAATCAGAATATTTTATTCATTCAATTTGCAAACCATATCACATGAGAACCAAGGCAAAAAGATAGAGATTCACCACTCATAACTTTCACAAAAACCTTCCATCTTGCAAGTTCATTCGAATTTCATTACACAGCCTGAAAACACCCAAACTTTTGCCTCCCTTCATCTCACCTTGATCTATAGAACACAAAGCATCAAGAAACAAAGCCAAAAACAGCCAGAAACCCTCACTGCCATTGCTCACCTTCCTGCTGCAGATTCTATTGAATCTCTCTCCACAAGCCACAAACACATCAACCAACACCATAAACCTTCTCAACACACCTCATAGGTCACAAACAACCCCTCTTCACAGCCTGAAAGTGCCAAGAACTCATCTGCCATTGTTGACTGAGCAGAAACAGTTCTCTTCGAAACTCATCATCCAACAAATATAAGTTCCATTTGAGCATTCAAGCAGCTTTGGGGAACCAAGAGGAGCAGATTGAGCAAGGAGAAGAGGCCTGAAAGTTCCAGAATCAAAGTTTGCAAATCTCAGGTAGCTCCAAATTAATTTTTTCCAGAAATCAATTTGATTGTTACAAACTTGCTCTACATGTCTTGCTGATCATTCTGGTACCATTGGTTTTGAAAATGGTTGCGTTTTGAGAGTTTAATTTCAGTTTGAAGCTTACGAACCCTAGAACTTAGTTGCTTCGATTCAGCTTGTTTAGGTTAGATAAATTTGTTTTAGGCTAGGGGTTTGATTCGTGGGAGTGTTAGGATCATTTCCCTGGTCTTAGTTTTCATTTATTTTACGTTTTTAGGGAGTTGGGTGATTTTCAGGTGACCCTCTGGCCGGAGAAGACGACCGGAGGTCTTCTCCGGCCACCTGAGATTAATTAGGGTTTAATCCCATAATTAATGTCAGTTTGAATGCTGGCCGTGGATATGCGTTGACCCATTGACTTCCCTCCCTTTCCAACGCTCCAGATCATTTCATTTGCCCTAATCCACGTGGTTAATTTTAATTAATTGTGATTAATTCAGTTTGAATCCTGGCCACAAGATTGCGCGCCAGTCAACACTTTTGAACCCAGACGCAATCCTGGCCATCCACCTTGTTTACTTTTCATTTTATTTAAATTTAATTCATTTTTCTTTCATTTTATTTGCATAATTTATTTAAAATAGTTAAAAAATCATAAAAATTATGAAACTTTTTCTTTAAGGTTTTATTAATTTTTATGACACAAAAACATTTTTATTTTATTTTTTTATCATTAAAAAAGTATTTTTAAATATTTAAAAGATTATTTTTAATTGATTAATGAGAATTAATTAATTAAAAATACTTTTAGGTATTTAAAAATTACAAAAAAATTCATGAAGTGTTCTAAGACATTTAGAAACATTGTCCAACCTTCAAATCAAATTTCTTTTTTGATCTTGATGCATTATAAGAATTTTTCATTGAATTAAATCATTTTTGATGCATTATTTTGTTCATAAGTTTGAAAATTCATTTCTGCCTATTGGTGAAGGTTGAGACATTGATTCTTCTTGCATTGTTTTCCATTTAGCATGAACTTTCAAGGATAAAAAGGCCATGATTTGATATTGCATTTTCTAATTGATTGGCATTTCTTTTGTTGCAAACCCTAAAAAACCCTAATAACTTGTAAAATTCATAACTTGGGTTTGGTTGAGAGTTGAGAGCTCCCCTTTGGGCAGTGGTTCATTATAGGTCTAGGGTTTCTTTGAGTGCCATTTTCCATTTTTCATATTAGGGTTTGCTTCTGTTTTTGGTTTGTGTTTGATGTTTGATCCATGAACCCTAATTTGGGCTTTCATTTACATCCCTCTTGCATTCTCTTGCATAACATGACTTGCCATTGCATTTTGTGCATTCTTATGATTCATTTGACATCTTAAGACATGTATGAAGCATCATTGATCATTGCATTACATATTTGCCATGCCATTTGTCTTGTATGTTTCATAACATTTCATGCTTGTTCATGTTCCTTAGCTTGCATCATTTGCACCCTTGACTTTGTATGAGCATTTCCATGTCTTGCCTCATGTTTGCAGCACTTCATAACATCATAATCATCATGTGTATGCTCCTGGTTTTGCTTTGTATCATGTCATTACATCTCATCTTGCATTGCATTGCATTTCTTTCTAACATTTCAGGTGGTAAGTAAACTTGAGAAGTGAATTTGCCTTCACTTCTCATATCCTTTCCTTTCATCTCTTTTGCATACCTTGCTGCATTCTTATATGTGTTTGAGTTTGAGCTTGCTCATTCTTCCTCCTCCCACTTTCTTTCTTTAAGTGACTTGACTTCTTGAATGAAGCAAGTCACTTTGCTTCTCTTGATCTTGTTCATTTGCTTCCTGGTGGTTCATCTGAAGATTGTTTCTTGAAACCTCACAAACCTTAGGATCAACCAAGCATGATAATGAATTAGGGTTTTGATTAGTCTCCCCCATAGTTTTTTTTACCTTTGTGTCTCTCTTTGAGTCATCTCTTCTCACCTCATAATCAGGGACTAAACCCTCAAGGCTTTAAGACTTTGTGATTAAGATCATGCCTGCATCCTTCTTTTAGGATGGAGTGTATAACTTTAATCCTAAGTCTTGGACCCTTAAGGTGTTGAAATCTTTTAATCAATTCACTTAATAAATATCAAGGCATTACACTTGTAACTTGGGCCTTGCATTAGGGTTCTAATTCTTCCTTAATTGGTTAAGAAGGACTAACCCTAGTGTTAATGGACAAGTCCCCCTCAAGTTGTCTTACAAATCATAAAATTCACTTCATCATCATACCATTAAATAAAATCCACTTAATCAAAGACTTGTTTTGTCATGGGTTTAATCCCTAATCATGGATTAAGTTGAGGAGTTTTTCTCAACTTAAACATTCTCATCTATTATCCTTCTTTTAGGATGGTGTAATGAGTCTGTTTAATCCCTGATTATGGCTTAACCTCATTACTCAACACTAAACAAAATCACAAAAAACATCTAAATAATCAACAAGTAGGTTAATGATCTTAATCCTACACCAAAGGTGATTAAGTGTGAGAATCTGACTTCACACTTAAGGTAATTCTCATTACCCCTAATCAGAGGGATGATGTGATGAGTTTACCAAATCCATTGATTTAGGTTTAAGCTCATTATCTTATGACAAACTTTCAAAAAACAATAAAAGACTGAAAACACAAAAACAAACAATAATCGTCTCCTCCGGGATTCTTTTCTCACCATCTTCACTCACAATCGGGAACCTGCTTCTTCCGTCTAATGCAAGACAGTTTGCACCTGAGCCAGACAGGTCATACACTTGAGCATTGACAAGCAAGCAGTTCACAAGTCAAATCATCTTTCAGTCTCTTTGGGTCGAACTACGGTGTTCTGACTTCCTCATTGCACGAGAGGATACGTAGGCATAACTTAACAGTTATCGAACAAAAGTCTCTGTATATTCCCCCTCTTTCCAGCATCATTCTTTTAGCCTCATGATCATGAGCAGTTCTTTTTCATCCTCACACTGACACTTTCATACTTCATATCACTTATACACTTTACACTGACACTTGTACATCTTTTCCAGCTCTTTTATGCACAAATAGCACCGACACTACCCCTTTAAAACACAAATCTTTTAAGCGTGGATCCCGTCGAGTACGGCGGACAATCTGGGTGCTAATACCTTCCCAGGTTGTAACCAACCCCCTTTCTCAGTCTCTCTGGTTCGCAAACCGTCTTATCCGCATCTTTCTAGGCTTATGCAGCATTGCCTTTCCTCCGGGATAAAAATGCCTAGCTGGCGACTCTTTTCATTCTCCAGTGAGTTCACGGCTGTGTGTTCTCACTGTTCCCTTCGCCGACCGTTCGCGTCTGTACCTTCATCTGATCAGTTTCATTTGTCGGGAGCGACAGCTTGGCGACTCTGCTGGGGAAACTTCTGCAACCAGGGCTTCTGGTTCCTTTTTGTGGGTTCCTCCTAGCGCTTGTTTGATTTGTGTTTACTGGGGTGTTAGGTGTTATTTGTGTTTGTATATTTGCTTTATTTACTGCTTTCTGTACAGCTTTATTTATTGCTTTCTTTACAGTTTTCATATATATCATACTGTCATGCTGTCTGTGTTGGATCTGGATTGTTTTGGTGGGATGGGGTTCCATTGAGAGTTTAGGTCCTATACCTGGGACCTGAGTGACACCTAGGCTAGAGTGAATCATATTCTTTCCCAGTCAATTTTCAGTCTGGTGCGGGAATATGAAACACGGTTCAGATATGGGTTTCTTCTTGAGAACTCTGTGTTGCAGATTTCCTGCAATGCTAGGGGGATCTGGGAAGCTTGCTAAGTCTGGATGACCTTTTAGTATTGACCTTCAGAAATTGAGGTGAATTAGAGGAGGAATTGTTATGGTAATTGTAAACACTGTACCTCCGGGTTAGAAGTGCTTACACTTCTCATAACAGATCCAAGTCTGAGGATCCTTGTTCTAGATCACTACCTGTGAGGGGGTTGGGCTGTTTACAGGTTTGCAGGTACCCTGACCTCAGAATACCCTGTTACTTTGTTAAGAATGCTTCATGTTGGATAGTTCTTGTGATTCTAAAACCCTGGACATGTGGCTCTTTATTTGAGTCCCCTACCTTGGTTACTGGATTTCTTAGACCTCCATCTGGAATTCTTAGACACACATGGATCTATACCAAGGCATTTATTCAGATCCAGCTCTGTCACAGACCCTTGCATTTCATTTGCATGCATACTCATTGCATCATATTAACATGTGCTTATTTGTGTTTCAGGGTATCCATATTCCTCTGGTTTTTGGTTTTGACCCCATCTGCAGTTTTGACCTGTCTCCACCAGCATCTTGCTTCAGCTTGTCAGCCGTATACTTCAGTTACTTGCACTAGCCAGTCAGTGGCTCAACACCTTCATCAGCACTTACTCTACCCAGTCTTCAGCATCATGGCTCCAAAGAAAAGCAATATCACCTATCATTTCTTCCAACCAGACTTGTCAGACATCAGGAGGGTCCAAACCCTGATGACCCCAGATCACATCCCTTTGTTCAGGGAACATTATGGGGACATACTTGACCTAGTTATGGACATGGACCCGTCTCAGAGGAGCCTGATTCATACCTGCATTCAGTTCTATGACCCCCCATTGAGATGCTTTACATTTCAAGACTTCCAGTTGGGTCCTCTTTTGGAAGAATACTCATCTTTGACTGGTTTGCCTATCAAGAGGGAGATCCCATTCAATCCTGAAATGGATTTTCCCAGCAGTGGAGAGATAGCCAAAGCTTTGCACCTGGAACCTGCTTTGATTGAACAACACATGACCTCTAAATCTAGTGTCCCTGGATTACAGCTGGACTTCCTAATCTCTCAAGCTAGTCTGAAGGCCTCCCTGGGGGAGTGGAAAGCTGTTTGTGCTCTGTTGGCTTTAAGTGTGTATGGAATTGTGTTATTTGCAGATGAGCCCAGATTCATCAGCAAGAGTGCAATCCATTTGTTCATCTTGAAGAACCCAGTGCCTACCTTGTTGGGTGATCTCTATTACTCAGTACATCAGAGGAATGAGAAACAGAGAGGGAAGTTAGTGAGGATTTGTGCTCCACTATTCCATGCCTGGCTTCTCAAGCATCTACCTAAGACAGATGCATTCCTAAACCCTCACCAGCAAAGCAACTGGGCAAGGAGACTTTCTGTCCTAACTACAGCAGATATCAGGTGGTGCAATCAAAGTACCAAGGGCAGAGACATAATCACTAGCTGTGGGCATTTTCCTAATGTGCCTTTGGTAGGAGTCAAGGGAAGTATCAATTACAACCCCCTGCTGTTCAAGAGGCAATTGGGTTATGCACTGGTTCATGCTCCTAGGGAAAAGGACTTGGCTGAGACCCTCTACTGTGAGAACAAGGTTAGTCTGGCAACTGTTAGACAGGCTGCCTGGGCCTGGGGATCATGTTCAAACCAAGGGAATCACCATTCTGGGGAAGTGCAATAATGTGGCATCAGCCCAATATCATGAGTGGTCCTATGCTAGGGCCCAAATCTCAGGTTTGCCCTTCACCATCAAAGACATGCCTGAGTCATCTTCAGCACCACCTCCAGCAACAGTCAGCCTGGAAGAGTTTGAAAGCTTGAAGGACAGAAATGAGAAGTTATCCCAAGCCTTGCAGAAGACCCTCAGGGAGAGGAGTGAAGGTGTGAGGGAGATTGAAAGATTGGAAAAGTTGAGAGTGGAGCATTTGACCAAGATTGAGAAGTCTGGGGATTATATCAACAAGTCTAAAGCTGGTGAGCAGATTCTGAAGATTGCTTGTAAAGAAGCCCAGTTCCAAAGAGCAAGAACAGACTTGTACTTGAAGGAAAGTCAGGCCAGGTGGGTCCGGATCACTGAGGCCCGTACTCTAGAAGACAAGAGAGTTCAAGATAAGATGGAGCAGATGGAAAAAGCCCTGGCAGCAGCCCAAGAGGAAAATTCAGAGCTAAGAATCAAAGCTGGAGTGAAGAAATCCAAAGATCAAAGTCAGAACAAGAGATTGACTGCAGCTGTTGCAACAAGAAACCTTCTCATCAGGAATCTTACGGAGCATCCGGCTGATCCTGTGACCGAAGCACTTCTTAAGGAAGTTCGCGAGGATGAGTTTGGCCTTGGAGTCTGATTATTTGCTTGTTGTTGTTCCTTTTCCATGTACTTTTGCTTTTGGTGATGTATTTTTGACCCCTTGGAGGGCTAGTGTTGTAAAAAATGAACAATTTGTATTATTTTACCTTTGTAATATATTTGTGTTCGTTTCCATCTGGGTTCACTTCAAAAGCAACTTCAACAGCATCATCTTCAAGGGTCTGGACGGGTCAAAACTGAAGACCAAACCGGATACCCTTGATAGCAAATAAGCACAACTGCATTGCATACTAACCCTTTTGTTTGTTTTGTAGGTTTTGATTTATTGTTACTAACCTCTGTTGTGAATCTCAGGCAGTATTGCTCGTCGCCGGGTGTTTCCTCTCAACAGGCCACACAGGTACCCTACAAGAAACAACCTTCCGGGCATCCAGATGGACCAATTGCAGCAAGACCTCAATGAGGCCAGAACCCAGATGGCTAACGAAAGGGTGGAGATGAGAACCCAGATCACTCAATTCATGGAAGTGATGAATAACTTAGCTCAGAGTCAGGAGAGGCTTAGAGTTTTGGTAGAGGGAAGAACTCAAGAGGACCCCCATGTAGGAACTGCTGGCACAAGCAACAACGAAAGGGTGCAACCACATGTTAATCCCCCAGTGTTTGGCCCACATTTACATCCTGAGATCCACATCCCCGCAAACGTTCAGGGAACGGCTACTGCAGCCAGAGTGCTTCAAGAGGATCCTCAGGAGGACCAATTCACAGTCATGGGTGCTGGAGAAGAGGCCTATGATAGGCGATTGGATGAAATAGCTGAAAAGTTGAGGTCACTGGAGTCTCAAAATTCTTTGGGCTTCGACGTCATGGACATGGGGCTGGTAGACGGGGTCAGGATCCCCCACAAGTTCAAGCCTCCATGTTTCGAGAAGTATAATGGGACTTCGTGCCCCCGGACTCATCTGCAATCATTTCTGGGAAGGCTGAAGGCCTATACAATGGACGAGAAGCTCTGGATGTTCTACTTTGAGGACAGCTTGACTGGAGCATCAAGGGAATGGTATTCCCATTTGACAAGGGCAACTGTGAGATGCTGGAAGGACCTGGCAGAAGCCTTCATCCGACAGTATCAATACAACTTAGACATGGCACCCAACAGGACTCTCCTAATGGGAATGTCACAGTCGTCAAGGGAAAGTTTCCGTGAATATGCCCAAAGATGGAGGCAATTGGCTGCTGCCGTTCAACCACCAATGTCTGAGAGAGAAATGGCAGACATGTTTATGAACACTCTCCAGGGAACGTATATTGACAGGTTGGCTGCTTTCTCTTCCACTAGCTTCGCTGATGTTGTTATAGCAGGGGAGAGAATTGAGAGCCTGTTAAAAATGGGTAAAATTTCCGATAATGGTGCTAGTTCGTCCAGTGGTACAAGAAAGCCTTTTGCAGGCCCGAGAAGAACTGGCGAGACCAATGCCATTCACTCCAACAGGGGTAGGCCCCAATATGTTCCAAGAACAATAGCAGCAGTCACTATCCCTGCTCCAGCACATCCTCTGCCAGTCTATCAACCTCCTCAACAAAACTTCCAACAACGACCTCAGTATCAGCAGAATCAATATCCTCCAAGAAACAACTACAACAACAACTCCAACAACAACAATCAACAGAGGCCATTCCAACAGAGGCCCTCTCAAGCTAACAGGGTGATAGACCCGATTCCAATGCCATATGCTGCCTTATTGCCACAACTTCTGAAACTCAACCTAGTTGAGCTAAGAACGTTGGCACCTCCGGATCCAAACAGTCTACCAAGAAACTATGATTCCAATGCTAGGTGTGCTTTTCATTCCAACGCACCTGGTCACAGTACAGAAAAGTGCAGGGCCCTGCATATGAAGGTACAAGACTTGGTAGACTCCAAGGCTCTGAACTTTGCACCTCCGCCCAATGTCAACAAAAACCCCATGCCACACCATGGTGGTCCCCGAATTAATGCCATTGAAGAAGACCAACAGTCTTATTTGATAACTAGTGTGGATCAGATCAGGACACCATTGGTGGAAATCAAAGCTCAACTCCGTGAAAACAATATATTTCCGGGGTGTGAACTAGGGTGCCCCTACTGCAATATCTCTTGGAATGGGTGTGAAGACTTGAGGAATGGCATTGACAGCCTTATTCGGAGTGGCTTACTGCAGATCACTACATCATTCCCGGCAAACCCGACAGCTTCATCAACAACGGTTTCAGACCCTCCTACAAATGCAACAACTATTGTTCCCAATAATTCAACAACCACATCAGCAAGTACTTCATCTGTCCTTCCAAATGACCAGTTTTCAACAGTTTCTCCTGCTACAACATCAGCCTCATTCCGTTTCGACTCTCCATCTACAACAACAACAGTCCTTCCATCAGGACCTCCTACAACTCCAGCAAACGATCATGAAGATGTCTCTACTGTTACTATCTTCTATGATCCAGAAAATAACTCCGCCTACCATTCAGAGGGTGCTGCTCCCACTAGAGCACCAGTTACTATCTTTTATGATCCACAAACAATTGCAGTCCCTTCAGCAGCATCAATCAGTCCGGTTACCGTCACAGTACCTGGACCTGTACCGTATGAGAGCAATAGGGCCATCCCTTGGCACTATGGCTCTGACGTGTACCGTGAAGGGAAAAGAATCACTCTGGAAACATCAGCACCTGCACCACAAATTGATAATGTGGGCGGAGGCGGAGGCTTCACCCGAAGCGGACGTCTCTTTGCTTCACAAGTCCAAAGACCTAATGCCGAAGCAGAAGCTGCTGCCAAGGCAAAGGGGAAAGGCCCGGTGCAGGAAGATCCAGCTGTCAAAGAAGCCCTGAAGACTCCGTTTGATCAGGAAGTTGATGAGTTTATGCGGATCATCAAAAAGAGTGATTATAAAGTTGTGGATCAGCTTCATCAGACTCCATCCAAAATCTCCATCCTCTCACTGCTCATGTGCTCCGAAGCTCATCGGAATGCACTACTGAAAGTACTGCACGCAGCTTACGTGCCCGAGGAGATTACTGTCAACCAATTGGAGACCGTTGTTGGAAATGTCACTGCTAGCAATGGGCTAGGGTTTACCAATTCTGACCTGACAGTGGATGGCCGCAATCACAACAAAGCCTTGCACATAACTATGGAATGCAAAGGAGCTGTCCTTTCACATGTGCTGGTGGACACAGGATCATCCCTGAATGTCCTACCAAAGAAGGCTCTGGTGAAGCTTGAATATGATGGACTGGCATTGAGACCCAGCAACTTGGTGGTTAGAGCTTTTGATGGCTCGAAGAGATCGGTTCTGGGAGAAGTTGAGCTGCCTGTGACAATTGGCCCGCAGACCTTCAAAACTATCTTTTATGTGATGGACATTCAGCCCGCCTACAGCTGTTTGTTGGGTAGACCCTGGATTCACGCCGCTGGCGCAATAACGTCTACCCTTCACCAAAAGTTAAAATATGAGTGGGAAGGCCAAGTTGTCACAATCTGCGGGGAGGAGGATATATTTGTTAGCCATCTGGCTACTTACAAGTATATTGAAATGGATGGAGAGATCGTTGAAACCATGAGCCAAGGTTTTGAGGCCTTGAATGTGAATGAAGCATCTGCTGTTTCAGGGATCTCCATGTCGTCATACCAACAAGCCCGGAAGGTTGTTGAGGAAGGAACTGCCCTAGGCTGGGGCAAGGTCTTAGCTGTGGAGGAAAAGAAGGACAAGTTTGGGTTGGGTTACAGACCAACTCAACAACAGGCAAAGGCTGCTGCAGAGCCAGGATTTGTCAGTGGGGGAATGCTAACCCCCGATGCTATCAACTGTCTGGAAGACGAGCTGGAAGAAGAACGCAACCTGGAGAATTGGATTCGTCCAAAGGTCCCAGGGAGCAGTGTCTCGAACTGGTCTTCCCAGGGAATTATAAGTGTTACTCGAGCAGAGTAATTATTATTTCCTGTATCTTTCATAGCATGCATCAAAGTCTTGCATCTTGCCCAAGATGACAAGACTCATTTTGTAATCAGGGCCATCTGTACTTTTGTGCAAACAAGATTAAATTAATGAAATATCAGACAATCTTTTTGCAAACGAGTCTTTTTCTTTTATGCTCACTGTTTTTCCATTTTTCTTTTTGTACAAAAATAAATGGCAGTGTTTTTCAAAATGACAACTTCATTTCGCCTTTCTAAATAAAACTAAAATCAGATCACTAAAATGAACCAATTAAACCCTTGCAGAGAGTGCCATCCTGACCGCACCGACAACAGCACGGCTATGACATCGTATGACTTTGACAATCCGATCAATCAAGCTGACGAAGGGGTTGAAGAAGAATACGAGCTTCCTGAAGAGCTAGCCAGGTTGTTAAGACAAGAGGAAAAGGTTATTACCCCTCATCAGGAGGAGGTTGAAGTGATTAATCTTGGTACAGAGGAAAATGTGAAAGAAGTCAAGATCGGGGCCTGCCTGCAAGACTCAGTGAAGAAGCAACTGATAGATCTGCTTCAAGAGTATGTCGATGTGTTTGCTTGGTCCTACCAAGACATGCCGGGGTTGGATACCGATATAGTTGTGCACAAGCTGCCTTTGAGGGAAGAATGCCCACCAGTCAAACAGAAGCTGCGCCGTACTCGTCCAGACATGGCTATGAAGATCAAGGAGGAGGTACAAAAGCAATGGGACGCCGGGTTCCTTGCTGTGACTAGTTACCCGCCGTGGGTTGCTAACATAGTACCTGTGCCTAAGAAGGACGGTAAGGTAAGGATGTGTGTTGATTACCGGGATCTGAATAGAGCTAGCCCGAAAGATGATTTCCCATTACCTCACATTGACGTATTGGTAGATAATACGGCTCAGTTCTCGGTATTCTCCTTCATGGATGGATTTTCGGGATACAACCAGATCAAAATGTCACCTGAAGACATGGAGAAGACAACATTCATCACACCTTGGGGCACGTTCTGCTATAAGGTAATGCCATTTGGGCTCAAGAACGCCGGTGCAACATATCAACGGGCTATGGTAACATTATTCCACGATATGATTCATAAGGAAATAGAATGCTATGTGGATGATATGATTGCCAAGTCCCTTACAGAGGAAGACCATCTGGTGAATCTGCTCAAATTATTCAAGCGTCTGAGGAAGTATCAGCTGAAGCTAAACCCCAACAAATGCACATTTGGGGTGCGATCCGGTAAGCTGCTGGGCTTTATTGTAAGCGAGAAAGGGATCGAGGTTGACCCTGATAAAGTCAAAGCCATCCAAGAGATGCCTGCACCGAAAACTGAGAAAGAGGTTCGAGGTTTCTTAGGTAGATTGAACTACATTTCAAGGTTCATATCTCACCTCACAGCAACCTGTGAACCCTTGTTCAAGCTGTTAAGAAAGGAACAAACAGTCAGGTGGAACGAAGATTGCCAAAGGGCTTTTGACAAGATCAAAGAGTATCTGCAAGAACCTCCAATCCTTATGCCGCCAGTTGAAGGAAGACCTCTGATTATGTATTTGACAGTATTGGAAGAATCAATGGGGTGTGTGCTGGGCCAGCATGACGAGTCTGGTCGAAAAGAGTATGCAATTTACTACCTAAGCAAAAAGTTTACCGACTGTGAACAACGTTATTCACTGCTCGAGAAGACTTGCTGTGCTTTAGCGTGGGCTGCTCGCCGACTAAGGCAGTATATGTTGACCCACACTACCTTATTAATCTCAAAAATGGACCCAGTCAAATACATTTTCGAGAAGCCAGCTCTTACCGGACGGGTTGCAAGATGGCAGATGATTCTTACAGAATACGACATACAGTACACATCTCAGAAAGCCATCAAGGGCAGTGTACTATCTGAATATCTTGCCGAGCAACCCATTGATGATTACCAGCCAATGAGGTTTGACTTCCCTGATGAAGACATCATGTTCATTAAAGCAAAAGATCGCGAAGAGCCTATTCACACTGAAGGGCCTGACCCAGAAGAAGAATGGACTATGATGTTCGACGGGGCTGTTAACATGAATGGTCGTGGCGTTGGTGCAGTACTTATTACACCCAAAGGAGTTCACATGCCTTTCTCGGCAAAACTCACTTTCAACTGCACTAACAACGAAGCTGAATACGAAGCTTGCATTATGGGTCTTGAGGAAGCCATTGACCTCAGGATCAAGACATTAACCGTATTCGGAGATTCAGCTTTGGTAATCAATCAGACCAACGGAAAATGGTACACTCACCAAGATCATCTGATACCTTACAGGGATTATACAAGAAGGTTACTGACTTTCTTCACAACAGTCAAACTTGAGTATATCCCTCGGGACGAGAATCAGTTTGCGGATGCCTTGGCTACCATTTCATCCATGATCAAAGTTCAAGCAGCAAACTCTGTACCTCAGATTTCAGTATCGAGACTTGATAGACCAGCATATGTATTTGCAGCAGATGTTGTCGAAGATGATAAGCCTTGGTTCCATGACATCAAGTGCTTCTTGGAGGATCAAACGTACCCACCTGGGGCATCTTCCAATGATAAGAAGACTTTGAGGAGGCTCGCTGGAAGTTTCTTTCTGAACACTGATGGTTCTCTATACAAGAGGAACTTTGACATGGTACTCCTCAGATGTGTCGACAAGACGGAAGCAGACCTACTAATGCATGAAGTGCACGAAGGATCCTTTGGTACCCATGCTGGAGGACATGCGATGGCTAAGAAATTGCTAAGATCAGGATATTACTGGATCACAATGGATGCCGACTGTTGTGCTTACGCCAGAAAGTGTCATAAATGCCAGATTTACGCAGATAAAGTGCATGTGCCTCCCAACCCTTTGAACATCATGTCTTCACCATGGCCCTTTGCTATGTGGGGCATTGATATGATTGGCAAGATCGAGCCAACTGCTTCGAACGGCCACAGATTCATCCTGGTCGCCATCGACTATTTTACAAAGTGGGTTGAAGCAGCCTCATATGCAAATGTCACAAGGCAAGTGGTAGCGCGATTTTTGAAAAGAGATATCATCTGTAGATATGGAGTGCCCGAGCGAATCATTACTGATAATGGTTCCAACTTGAACAACAAAATGATGGCAGAGCTGTGCCGGGACTTCAAGATCCAACATCACAATTCTTCTCCTTACAGGCCAAAGATGAACGGCGCTGTTGAGGCAGCAAATAAGAATATCAAGAAGATTGTGCAGAAGATGGTAGTCACTTACAAAGATTGGCATGAAATGCTACCGTTTGCCTTGCATGGGTACCGCACATCAATCAGGACATCCACTGGGGCAACGCCATATCAGCTTGTGTATGGTATGGAAGCAGTCCTACCGGTTGAAGTTGAACTACCCTCCTTACGGGTATTAATGGATGTTAAACTGAGTGAAGCAGAATGGGTTCGGACCCGATACGAACAACTGAGTCTGATCGAAGAGAAGAGATTGGCTGCAATCTGCCACGGGCAGTTATATCAGAAAAGGATGAAGAGAGCCTTCGATCAGAAAGTCAGGCACCGAGAGTACCGGGTGGGAGATCTTGTGTTGAAGAGAATCCTCCCCCCTCATACAGACCACAGGGGCAAGTGGACTCCCAATTACGAAGGACCATTTGTTGTGAAGAAAGTCTTCTCTGGTGGAGCACTGATGCTCAGCACCATGGATGGTGAAGATTTCCCGTCCCCTGTGAATTCAGATGCGGTTAAAAAATACTTCGCATAAAATGACCCGCTGGACATAAAAACAGAATGTAAGTCCAGGCAAAAATAGGGCATCCCGGCGAGTCAAAAACAGAATAAAAGACTCGGGCAAAAATAAGGGAAAATAAATAAAAAAAATTGTACACCCGCTGAGTTGAAAAGCCGCGTTGGACAGCTCAGGCAAAAATGGGTATCCCGATGGATTGAAAACCCGAAAGGGCGATCCATGCAAGATAAGGGAATAAGCGAACGACTGCATTCTGAATTCGTCTGTATCACCTACAACTGGGTAAGCTCCAAGGGATCAAGCTGCAATCAGAATCAACTCTCTCCAGAAAGCAAGACGAGAAGAACGTCATTGTCATACGAGTCATAGCAGGAGAGGAAGCTCCTCAAAGCGTCATCAACACTGCCAACACTTTATTTCTCAATTCGTAACAATCTCCTCATTTCAGGAGATATGTTTCTCTGACTGTATTTTGCCAATTCAGGGCACACGAATTAATATAATCAGATTTTCAGTCATGTCTCGTTTTTTACATTTAAGTTTTGCAAAAGAGTTGTCTGATATCTCTAAAAACACAACTGCATAAGTACAGATGCCTGTCTTTAAAAAATAAAACACATGCTTACAGGGAATGTGATTACTCTTGAGAGTACTTAGCTCCTATGACGGAATCCGGTAAAGGATACCTCGGGACCTTTTGTACGTTTCCTTATCTTTGCAGGATTGCAGGTATCCAGAACGCGACCTGGGGCATGCAAGTTACGTCTCAAGCAACTGGAAAATCATTATCAACTCACCTGGCACTGGGAGGTGCCCACTTCCCCAGCAAAGTTGCCAAATCAACGTACAGCATCGGAGACACTCTATCCCCAGCTGAGTTTGTTTCTTGTTGCTACCCCCAGTTGAGTTGCCTCTCATAATTCCCCAGCCGAGTAGCCATTATTCCTCAGCAGGATGCGAGAATCGAGGAATCATCTCCCCACAGAGCTTCAGGCCTCTATTCAGAAGAGCAGCGCACGAAGAAGTCACAACAGAGAGAGAGAAAGCTTCTACAAACCCCCAGCTGGGTCCCGTATTATAAGAATATGTCAATCGGTGACGTATATCCCCAAGCAGATACAACTACAGATCTATCAATGATCTCATCCCCAGCTGGGATGTTCACTTCAAGCAGATCGATCAGAGATCTTTGCGGCAACGGGATCCGAATCCCGGATCGGTGCCTCTTTGCATAATCATAGCATTCGCATCATATTCACCCCCAGAGCGTAGCATTCCGTCTAATACGGAGCATTACGGCAAAAAAATCAAATGCATAGCATAATCATAAGTCATGTTGTGACTTGAACACTTGTAAATATTGACAATCTGTCGGCATACAGAATACATCCCCATCAGAGTCCCAGCAAAAGCAGTTGCCCCATATCACAAACACCAGTGCATATCTCCTTTTTGATACCCGTCCGTATCATCATTTCCCAGCAGAAAGCCAAAGACACCCTCTTTGCACTTACATATACCTATACACTTTCTTGACACCCGTCCGTGTCATATCCCCAGCGTGGTCGCCTATACTTGTATATACACTTTCCTGACACCCGTCCGTGTCATATCCCCAGCAGATAAACACTCACCTATACATTATATACTCACTACTCATTGGTACACCTACTCAGATACTCGTCCGTATCTTGTATACACCATGTATATCCCCGCAGATTCGACAGTAGTCCTTGTTCTTTGTTAACCAGTTGGTACTCGTCCGTACCATCATCCCAGAACATTGCGTCTAGTGTTTGTTTCTACATGATACTCGTCCGTATCATGGTCCTAAGGATGCTCGTCCGCATCTTTAATCCATACACCGTGTCAAACACTTTTGTCCTCTTGAATATAGATACTCGTCCGTGTCTACTATTTCCCCCGAAGAGTCCCTTCAGATACAACACTCGTTCGTGTTCTTTGTTAACCAGTTGATACTCGTCCGTATCATCATCTCTGAACACGTGTCAGTTTTTGTTTCCACCCGATACTCGTCCGTATCGTGGTCCTATGGATGCTCGTCCGCATCTTTAGTCTATACACAAACATCTAAACACTTATACTTTCCTTTCTTGGTTGTGAACGCTCGTCCGTGTTCACTATATCCCCAGTAGATCGCCAACAAAGCAAATCTTTTCCTTTTTATCTGACACTCGTCCTGTGTTATGATAAACCCTGAGAGCAGCCGTCCCCTGCTGAGTGGTCGTCCTCCACTTCTTGATGGTCGTCCTCCATCATGCTCATCCGATGGCCGTCCCCATCGTTGATTTTAGCAGCCGTCCCCTGCTAGGTGGTCGTCCTCCACCTTTTGATGATCGTCCTTCATCACTTTATCCAATGGCCGTCCCCATTGTTGATTTTAGTTGTCTAACACTCATCCTGTGTTATGATAAACTTTGAGAGCAGCCGTCCCCTGCTGAGTGGTCGTCCTCCACTTCTTGATGGTCGTCCTCCATCATGCTCGTCCGATGGCCGTCCCCATCGTTGACCTTTTCTATCCGATGGCCGTCCCCATCGTTGATATTTTCGGCAGCCGTACCCTGCCAGGTGGTCGTCCTCCACCTTTGATGGCCGTCCCCATCATATTTCTTTTATACCCAACAGAGCAGCCGTCCCCTGCTAGGTGATCGTCCTTCACCTTTGATGGCCGTCCCCCATCATCTGTTTATTTCATTTATTCTTTAACTCGATGGCCGTCCCCGTCGTGGTCCCTTTTCTTTTTTAACCCGATGGCCGTCCCCATCGTTGGTTACTTTACCTTTGTGAACTTGATGGCCGTCCCCGTCATGCTTCACCAATCCCCAGAGAATGTTACTACTTTATCTTGATGGCCGTCCCCATCATATTATCTTAGTTTTCCCAGCTAGTCGGCCGTCCCCGTCCTAGCTTTATCTTTTATCCCCAGCATGTCGGCCGTCCCCGTCATCGCTTTGCTTCACATACCATCTTACCCAGCAGTCGTCCTCTGCTCGACGGTCGTCCTCCGTCGCCCATACTTTACGATATACTTTGTTTTGCTCTTACAATCTATATCCCTTTTCTTCTTCATTACTGTGAGTGCAAATTTTGGACTGTCTTTGGTATTCAACCACAAGTTATCTTGTTTGCCTGTTAAGCCGTCGCTTACATCCTGCACAGCTAACTCATGTTTGAATAGGGGCAGCTGTAAACACCCCAAATTTGCCCTCACCCATTCACACCATGGCTTGTGATCATCTCATATCCATATACACAAAACATATCATCTCACATCTCATTTTGATTCACTGCATAGCTTCTAAGGCATCTGCACCTAGGGTTTGTGATCTGAGCAATCCCAAAGCATCTTGAGCCATTCCAAAGGCCACCAATCAATTCAAAGGGGTCCATGTGTGTTCTTATATCATGTTACATCCCCACAAAGTCAAAATTGCAGAGGGATCACAAGAACTAGGGTTTGAGTGGATGCAGAGCCAGGATGAACCGCACAGTTGACTGAAAATTAGGGTTTTGGTTTCAGAGGCCATAACCCCAATTTTTTTGGTCATTCTTGTTTCCATTGGTCTCTATATGGTATAGGGAGTATGCATATCAATTTTCATGAAGAAATTCCATGGGGAATTCATCTGATCAAGAGTTGACTTTTCAGACAAGTCAGTGTAAAATCAGGGCATCTGAGGCCCCCAATGACCCAACCAATGGGTGATCTTCATCATTTTGAGTGTATATGATCTTTATTTGATCATGGAAGAGGTTTGAAGTTCACAAAATTCAAGAATTTAGGGTTTTTGCAAGAGTTGACTTTTTGGGTTTTGTTGACTTTTCAAGAATGCATCCTTTTAGGTCAATTTTCAAGCTTTGATTTATGATCCAAAAAGGCTTCAAATGGAAAAACTTTGGTCATGAAAGTTGTAGATCTCATCTTTCCCTTTTCAAAAAGTACAAGAACATGATCTAACTCTTCTTGAATCAAAAGTTATGGTGTGTTAAAGTTACCAAAAATCATTGTTTTTCATGTCATGCACTAAGTGGAAATTTTGCAAAGTCTTGAATCAAGTCAAAATGCAGCCTCTAATTCATGTCAAACCAGCATGTAAACATCCTCTAAGTTCTAAAAATCAGATTTGAACTAAGTTTGCCCTTGGTTTCATGTTTGGTTATGCAAAGATCACATGTGAAACATAAACTAGCCAAGTTGCAAAAACTCATGATTCACTTCCTACAAGTTGCAGCATTGGAAGCTGACTTTGGGCTAGCCTCTCCCTCACCTTTTGCTGCACCAGCACCCAACTTGTACTTGCCTAGCATCACACCATGCCCTATCTTACACAAAAGTGGATTTTATGCAAAAGCAAACTCACCTATCACAGCTGCACAAGTCACATCAAGAGACCAATCAGAATATTTTATTCATTCAATTTGCAAACCATATCACATGAGAACCAAGGCAAAAAGATAGAGATTCACCACTCATAACTTTCACAAAAACCTTCCATCTTGCAAGTTCATTCGAATTTCATTACACAGCCTGAAAACACCCAAACTTTTGCCTCCCTTCATCTCACCTTGATCTATAGAACACAAAGCATCAAGAAACAAAGCCAAAAACAGCCAGAAACCCTCACTGCCATTGCTCACCTTCCTGCTGCAGATTCTATTGAATCTCTCTCCACAAGCCACAAACACATCAACCAACACCATAAACCTTCTCAACACACCTCATAGGTCACAAACAACCCCTCTTCACAGCCTGAAAGTGCCAAGAACTCATCTGCCATTGTTGACTGAGCAGAAACAGTTCTCTTCGAAACTCATCATCCAACAAATATAAGTTCCATTTGAGCATTCAAGCAGCTTTGGGGAACCAAGAGGAGCAGATTGAGCAAGGAGAAGAGGCCTGAAAGTTCCAGAATCAAAGTTTGCAAATCTCAGGTAGCTCCAAATTAATTTTTTCCAGAAATCAATTTGATTGTTACAAACTTGCTCTACATGTCTTGCTGATCATTCTGGTACCATTGGTTTTGAAAATGGTTGCGTTTTGAGAGTTTAATTTCAGTTTGAAGCTTACGAACCCTAGAACTTAGTTGCTTCGATTCAGCTTGTTTAGGTTAGATAAATTTGTTTTAGGCTAGGGGTTTGATTCGTGGGAGTGTTAGGATCATTTCCCTGGTCTTAGTTTTCATTTATTTTACGTTTTTAGGGAGTTGGGTGATTTTCAGGTGACCCTCTGGCCGGAGAAGACGACCGGAGGTCTTCTCCGGCCACCTGAGATTAATTAGGGTTTAATCCCATAATTAATGTCAGTTTGAATGCTGGCCGTGGATATGCGTTGACCCATTGACTTCCCTCCCTTTCCAACGCTCCAGATCATTTCATTTGCCCTAATCCACGTGGTTAATTTTAATTAATTGTGATTAATTCAGTTTGAATCCTGGCCACAAGATTGCGCGCCAGTCAACACTTTTGAACCCAGACGCAATCCTGGCCATCCACCTTGTTTACTTTTCATTTTATTTAAATTTAATTCATTTTTCTTTCATTTTATTTGCATAATTTATTTAAAATAGTTAAAAAATCATAAAAATTATGAAACTTTTTCTTTAAGGTTTTATTAATTTTTATGACACAAAAACATTTTTATTTTATTTTTTTATCATTAAAAAAGTATTTTTAAATATTTAAAAGATTATTTTTAATTGATTAATGAGAATTAATTAATTAAAAATACTTTTAGGTATTTAAAAATTACAAAAAAATTCATGAAGTGTTCTAAGACATTTAGAAACATTGTCCAACCTTCAAATCAAATTTCTTTTTTGATCTTGATGCATTATAAGAATTTTTCATTGAATTAAATCATTTTTGATGCATTATTTTGTTCATAAGTTTGAAAATTCATTTCTGCCTATTGGTGAAGGTTGAGACATTGATTCTTCTTGCATTGTTTTCCATTTAGCATGAACTTTCAAGGATAAAAAGGCCATGATTTGATATTGCATTTTCTAATTGATTGGCATTTCTTTTGTTGCAAACCCTAAAAAACCCTAATAACTTGTAAAATTCATAACTTGGGTTTGGTTGAGAGTTGAGAGCTCCCCTTTGGGCAGTGGTTCATTATAGGTCTAGGGTTTCTTTGAGTGCCATTTTCCATTTTTCATATTAGGGTTTGCTTCTGTTTTTGGTTTGTGTTTGATGTTTTATCCATGAACCCTAATTTGGGCTTTCATTTACATCCCTCTTGCATTCTCTTGCATAACATGACTTGCCATTGCATTTTGTGCATTCTTATGATTCATTTGACATCTTAAGACATGTATGAAGCATCATTGATCATTGCATTACATATTTGCCATGCCATTTGTCTTGTATGTTTCATAACATTTCATGCTTGTTCATGTTCCTTAGCTTGCATCATTTGCACCCTTGACTTTGTATGAGCATTTCCATGTCTTGCCTCATGTTTGCAGCACTTCATAACATCATAATCATCATGTGTATGCTCCTGGTTTTGCTTTGTATCATGTCATTACATCTCATCTTGCATTGCATTGCATTTCTTTCTAACATTTCAGGTGGTAAGTAAACTTGAGAAGTGAATTTGCCTTCACTTCTCATATCCTTTCCTTTCATCTCTTTTGCATACCTTGCTGCATTCTTATATGTGTTTGAGTTTGAGCTTGCTCATTCTTCCTCCTCCCACTTTCTTTCTTTAAGTGACTTGACTTCTTGAATGAAGCAAGTCACTTTGCTTCTCTTGATCTTGTTCATTTGCTTCCTGGTGGTTCATCTGAAGATTGTTTCTTGAAACCTCACAAACCTTAGGATCAACCAAGCATGATAATGAATTAGGGTTTTGATTAGTCTCCCCCATAGTTTTTTTTACCTTTGTGTCTCTCTTTGAGTCATCTCTTCTCACCTCATAATCAGGGACTAAACCCTCAAGGCTTTAAGACTTTGTGATTAAGATCATGCCTGCATCCTTCTTTTAGGATGGAGTGTATAACTTTAATCCTAAGTCTTGGACCCTTAAGGTGTTGAAATCTTTTAATCAATTCACTTAATAAATATCAAGGCATTACACTTGTAACTTGGGCCTTGCATTAGGGTTCTAATTCTTCCTTAATTGGTTAAGAAGGACTAACCCTAGTGTTAATGGACAAGTCCCCCTCAAGTTGTCTTACAAATCATAAAATTCACTTCATCATCATACCATTAAATAAAATCCACTTAATCAAAGACTTGTTTTGTCATGGGTTTAATCCCTAATCATGGATTAAGTTGAGGAGTTTTTCTCAACTTAAACATTCTCATCTATTATCCTTCTTTTAGGATGGTGTAATGAGTCTGTTTAATCCCTGATTATGGCTTAACCTCATTACTCAACACTAAACAAAATCACAAAAAACATCTAAATAATCAACAAGTAGGTTAATGATCTTAATCCTACACCAAAGGTGATTAAGTGTGAGAATCTGACTTCACACTTAAGGTAATTCTCATTACCCCTAATCAGAGGGATGATGTGATGAGTTTACCAAATCCATTGATTTAGGTTTAAGCTCATTATCTTATGACAAACTTTCAAAAAACAATAAAAGACTGAAAACACAAAAACAAACAATAATCGTCTCCTCCGGGATTCTTTTCTCACCATCTTCACTCACAATCGGGAACCTGCTTCTTCCGTCTAATGCAAGACAGTTTGCACCTGAGCCAGACAGGTCATACACTTGAGCATTGACAAGCAAGCAGTTCACAAGTCAAATCATCTTTCAGTCTCTTTGGGTCGAACTACGGTGTTCTGACTTCCTCATTGCACGAGAGGATACGTAGGCATAACTTAACAGTTATCGAACAAAAGTCTCTGTATATTCCCCCTCTTTCCAGCATCATTCTTTTAGCCTCATGATCATGAGCAGTTCTTTTTCATCCTCACACTGACACTTTCATACTTCATATCACTTATACACTTTACACTGACACTTGTACATCTTTTCCAGCTCTTTTATGCACAAATAGCACCGACACTACCCCTTTAAAACACAAATCTTTTAAGCGTGGATCCCGTCGAGTACGGCGGACAATCTGGGTGCTAATACCTTCCCAGGTTGTAACCAACCCCCTTTCTCAGTCTCTCTGGTTCGCAAACCGTCTTATCCGCATCTTTCTAGGCTTATGCAGCATTGCCTTTCCTCCGGGATAAAAATGCCTAGCTGGCGACTCTTTTCATTCTCCAGTGAGTTCACGGCTGTGTGTTCTCACTGTTCCCTTCGCCGACCGTTCGCGTCTGTACCTTCATCTGATCAGTTTCATTTGTCGGGAGCGACACCACCATCCAACGCTGCAAACAAACAAAAACAGAAACCGAAGCCTCCAAAAACCAGAGCAAGCCGCAACCTTCCGTCAACCCATCAAACCTTTCCGCCGCGAACTTAGCCGTGAACAACCAGAAACCGTAGCGAAAATCTTACCACAACCGAACATAAATCGAAGCCTCCACCACTGTGAGAAAACTCAAACCGCATCTAAATCCACCTTTTCCCTTCAAACAATCCGCCAAACCATCGCCAAATTAGATTCGAACAAAAACCGCGCGGAACCCACCGCTCACCATCCATGAACTTCACCCAAACACGCCAGACTGAACTACCCGCCGCCGAAGCGTAGACTGAAGCAAATCGCAAATGTTTCCCAACCGCAATGACTGTGAAAGCTTCGAAGCAGGAACCACGATCTGAGGGACGTGGAACTATCGGCGGCCGTTTGTTCCTCTTGAGGGTGGGTCTGTGTTTTGACTTTTTCATGCTTATGTTTGTTTCGTTTATAGCATTTGTTTTTTGTTAAATGAGGGGAAAACTCGATGAATACTTTGCATACCTTTTTTATTTATTTTATTATTATTTATGTAAACATGTCCCATGTCTGGTTTGGGCTCAGCCCACAAACTCGATTTCCACACCAAATTCGTCAAACAGTACACCCCTGGTTTATTTTATTTTTTATTTAAATTTTGTTGGTTATTTTAGGCTAAAGTCTACCTGTTTACTATTGGCAAACACCACAAATCCAGCTTATACCCTCTCATTTATATTTTTTCTTTGTTTTTTAACGATTTGCCTTGTTTCCATCCTGATAGGCCAAGCCCACGCTCGTTTTTTTTTCCTGTTCACACTACCAAATCGCATTTCACACCCTCTCAGTATCTTTTATTTTGTACTTATGATTAGATGAATGGTTTCTCTTATGTGACTACTATAGTATTTTATATTTCATTTTAATTTCATTTTATTATTTGGGCCAATGATATTAACACATTAATTTTTCCAATATTTTAATTGGAAAGTTTTATTAATATGAGGCCATATTTTTTTTATTATTTGCTTAATTTATTCAATTATAACAAAACAAGTTTAATTTATTTTTTATTTTTTATCATATCATTACAATTATTAAATGTATTATTAAGTTTATTGTCAAGTTAATTCAATTATTTGTATCTTGCAACCTTATTATAATTTAATTTATTTTTGCATTGCAATTTAATTTACTTATTTATGATTCTTATAATTTGTTAATTTAATCGAATCACGAATTAACGTAAGCCGAGCATCGTGCCTCGCCTTCTCTTTTTTCCGAATTCGACAATCCAAATATTTTTTCATAATCAAAATAACGGATAAACTGAATTTTGGAGTCTCGCATTCCTCGAATTCTTGAATGAACACTCCCGAGGCTCGCCCCGCGGGACGTTGTTCATTCGACTTTCCGTAATTAATTTTTTAAATCCACATATTAAATAATGAAAGAATTGAATTATGGAGTCTCACATTCCTCGAATTCTCGAATAAATTCTCCTGAGGCCCGCCCCTCAGGACGCAGTTTATTTATCCTTTCATTCTTAAAAAAAAAACCTAATCGAATCAAACATTTTTCTTAAGCGAACTTTATTTAAATTCCTTCTATCTCAAACAAGTCAGCGCTGCAGCCTCCTATCGCGAGCAGAGAAGCCAATGCTTAGCAGTAGAATGCGTTTTAAATAACTGTTCATCAAAAACAAACCGATCAACCTTAGTACCACGAACTACGAGGCTCTAACTTTCCCATTGCACATGGGAATACGTAGGCACACGGATCTTACTCCTTGCCGAGCACCCTAGGAACAAAATAACCCATTTCTCTTGTTAACCTTATATTAGAATCTTTCGCATATACTTTTTATTATTCGAAGAAAACAGAAAGCATAAGTCAACATTAGATCGCAAGTTAAACTAAGAGGTTCCCGTTGAGTACAACAGACGTAAGGGGTGCTAATACCTTCCCCTTACGGAATCGACTCCCGAACCTGGAATCTAGTTTGAAAGACCTTGTTCTATCCATTTTTCTAAAAAGTGTTTCTCGATATTTTCCCTTTCCTTAATTGGAATAAAATAAGTTCGGTGGCGACTCTGTTGTTTTAATTTTTATCCGCGGTATTATTTTTATCGCGGGGTCGTATTTTTCGAGGTGCGACAGCTGGCGACTCTGCTGGGGAATTATAGAGATTCAAACCTAACTTAGTTTACTTTGCAATCAATGTTTACATTGCTTATCTGTTTTCTTCATGCTTTTTATTTATGCTTATTTATTTTCTCTCTCTCTTTATCATGATTATTATCATACTTGCTTGTTGGATCCTGAGTTGGCATCTGAGTTTGCGGAAAAGAAGAGGGAACACCTAGTTTAGAATTGGAAGTTATTAGTGTTAGTCTCCAAGGACTCGCTCCTTGCAAGCCTAGCATGAAAGCTCCCCCCAGAGAGTAGACCTATTCATAGATCTCGTCATAACACAGCTAGCCTGTCACATGACTTGATTCGTGAAAGGGTTGTGACTCTGGGACCCACTTTTAGAACCAGTTTCAATGTTGGCGGTTGCGTAATGTTAGTCTCCGAGGACCCGCTCCTCATACGACTAACATGAGAACTCCACTCAAGGTAGACCCTATCGTTATTATCGTCATAATGCAGCTAGCCTGTGGCAGGACGTTAGTACGATTATCGTCCGTGACCTTGAGTATCTTATCCATAATCGTAGAAACTAGCCTGTGAGTGGTTTTACGGGTAAAGAACTTAGAACAATCCTATAAGAGTCTACCTGCTAAGGTTACTTTTATCAAGAGATACCGGTTATTTGCTCGTTACTATTGTTCACCTCAGAGCAGATTATACTCGTGGTCCTAGATCTTGCATTGAATCCATACACATATTCATTCCATTTGCATAATTGTTCATCTTGCATTTCATTCCAAAGCTGTAAACTCATTCCTTGTTCCTTCATCTTCAGTAAGTCAAGCTGGTTTCCCGATGCCCGTATCTAACTCGAGCCAACACTAGAAGACTGATGGACGTGATTCAAGAAGAGCAAGCTGCTATGAGGGAAGAGATTGACTCGGTCAAGAACAAGATTGACCAGATTTATGAGACTTTGCAAGCTTTGACCAGAATAGAAGAACGTCGCGAAGCTGCTTCCGCAATGAACAATGCTCTAGTGCAAGGATCTACCTCACGCGCAATACCTCCAGTTCCTGTTCCAAATCCTTTGGTCTATGGTTTGCCTCCAGGCTTCACTCATGTTGTTGAAGAAGCCACTTCTCAACCAATACCAACCTCTGGTGTTACTGTTGGTGCTATTCCTCAAGCTCAACCTATTCCAACTCAAGTCCAGTTTCCTCATGATGAAGAGGATCATCAAGTTGAGTATGAGATGCATACTGCTGTTCCAATCATCAATCCTCATGTTGTTCAAGAGTCTGAAGCTATGAAGATGTGTCGCGAGTTAGCTGAAAAACTCCGAATCATGGAAGGACACAACTCAACCTCTCTAAATGCCTCAGACATGTGCCTAGTTCCAGACGTTGTGATCCCTGCTAAGTTCAAACTGCCAGAATTCGAGAAATACAAAGGCCTCAGCAGTCCTGAGCTCCATTTGAGAATGTACTGCAGAAAAATGGCCGCTCATGCCAAAGACGACAGACTCATGATCCATTGCTTCCAAGACAGCCTGTCTGGAGCATCTCTAGAATGGTACATGTAGCTCGAACGCAACAATGTTCGTACTTGGCTTGATCTATCTGATGCATTCAAAAAGCAGTACAAGTACAACACTGACTTAGCTCCGAACCGTACTCAACTGCAGAGTATGACTCAAAAGGAGAGCGAATCCTTTAAGGAGTACGCCCAACGCTGGAGGGAGTTAGCAGCCAGAGTGCATCCGCCATTAGTTGACCGTGAATTGATCGATATCTTCATGGGTACCCTACAGGGGCAATACTATGAGAAGCTGATCAGCAGCGTATCTTCGGGATTTTCAGACATGGTGATGGTAGGAGAAAGAATTGAAGAGGGTCTGAAAAGTGGAAAGATCCAAGGAGGTTCTAGTAGCCAAAACAATGTCAAGAAGCCTTTCAGCGGATACAAAAAAGGCGAAACAAATGCCATTTCTTCTGCAAGTGGGAATCTGCAACAGAGTGCACCTGCTCCAGTTCCCTACTACCAGTATCCCTATGTTGCTGCTACGCAATATGCTCCTATGCCATATCAGCTAATTCCTCCAATGCCTTACCAGCAGGCCATGCAAGCTCTATTTCCGCCTCAAATGGCTTATCAACCGCGTCCAATGGTCGCTGCTGCGCAATTCACACCTAATCAGTACCAGCAATCGGCCTACCCACAGCGGCCTGGTCAACAACAACAACGCGCTCCTCCACATCGTTCACCATATCAACAAAGAGGATATGATAGACACATTGATCCCCTGCCTATGACATATTCTGAAATCTTTAATCAGCTGATGGCAACAGGATCTCTTACTTTGAAAGATATGCCACCTCAGACTGGTAACGCCCGAAATTATGATGCCAATGCTCGCTGTGAGTATCACAAAGGCGCTCCAGGTCACACAATTGAGAACTGCCATTCCTTCAAACACATGGTTCAGGATATGATCAACTCTAAGGATCTCACCCTCACTCCGAGAAATGCAAATGTCCAGAACAATCCATTGCCGCCGCATGGTGCCAACAAGTGAAGACATTTGAAGGGGTTGTTGAAGACCAAGCTGAGTAGTTTCCAACTTTGAAGTATTCAATCAAGAGAAGTTCATTCCTCAAATCAAGGCAGCCAGTGCCATTTATTATTTTCGCATTCCTATTGTTTTGTAATGTTTGTTTAAGTACTATTTGCTCTGAACATTGTTATTGTTTGTACTTGGTTATGTTAATGTTATGTTTATGCATGTTTTGAATCAATTTATTCGCATTTCGCTCATATTTATCATTTATCACAAAAATCACAAAAATATTTCCTCACTTCATTTTAGCAAATATTTGAGGGAGGATGATGAAAACGAAATACCCATAAACTGTTGCGGTATGCTTTCAGATAAAAACCTCGTCAGTGATGTACAGGCATTCTTTCAAATTCCCAAACACTGGAGATATAAGGAGTTAATCCCTAGTCAACCACTTCGAGCCTAGAAGTAGGAGTTTCTTTCGGATACAAACCCTTACATCTAACCCGGAGCAGGTTAGTTGTTCAGTTGACCTGACTACACTTCAAGTCGCAAGATGAGACATCCCGACAGAGGGCCATCAACAAATGACTTGGCAGTCATGACATTCAATAAAATACAAAAAAATAGAGAAAACACTAAGTTAACCACCCGAAGAGAGACTTAGTCGGAAAAAAAAACAAATCAAAAGAGGAACTCAAATCCTCATCAAAAAAATCAAAACAGTGACCACCAAATCAAGAATCAAATGGTCACCAGCAAAATAAGATGACTGCCATTTTCAAGCGAACTTTAAAGCTTCATCTTCACTCTTGCAAAGTCAATACAAATGCAGGTGTAGAGTTAACTGAATGTATGATTGGAGAACATTACGAAGAAGGGTTGGGTACAAATCAAACTTTGAGCCTTATATCATTTATTTCTCAAACCATTAACCAGACCATGTTACAATCCTTAAAAGTCCTAATTGAGGCGTGGTTTATTCTGAAAGCATGCTACCAACAAGGTTGCGTAAATTGACTCCCATATATTTGCTAATCTCTAATCTCGTTTGCACATTATTTTTGCCGCATCTTTCACGCACTTTCTAAATCAGCACCTCGTTTGGACTAACGGTCCATCTGTCACACTATCACAACATTCAAATAAATTGACTTTTTCAAAACTTACATGAACTTTACATTAAAACTACCATTTGTGTATGAATAATTTAATTGCAATTTAGTGCTTGACATCAGTGCAATCCCAACAAGGGGCAAACTTGAACTTCATTGCCAACATAAATCAAGACTACCTCAATAGTCCAATCATGGACAAAGCATCTTCAACAGCCCAATCAGGGGCAATTTGTCTCAAGGTCCATTAACCAGGGGCAAATTATCTTCAAACAACTCAACCAGGGGCAGACGTCTACCAAATCCAGATACAGGAACAAATCTTCCTCTCTTTTCCCCAGCTGAACAAGCAGACCTTGCTAGACGTTGGCAATCATTCAAAGCAAAATCAGTCTTCATGTGTCAATTAAGTCGCTCCGCTCATCAACAAGTGACCCAAACTTGAAGTTGTCAGATCCATCTTCTGATCGCACATCGTCGAAGATCGAGTGTCGGGGAATCAAGCCCTCCACCCACCCAAAGTCCAATCATTATTGGCAACTACCAAACAAAAAGTCCACCAAACTGGCACCTTTCAATCGCTCATATGCATCATTATGCATCATCAAATGTCATACGCATCATTTACATCAATCATTTATAACATGTGCATCATATGCATACCTAAATAAATCAAACTTTTTATATTCCCCAACAGTTTCAACTTACATCTCAGTGCATAAACATTTGCATCGTATCTCCATCATTATGGAACACCATTTCAAAAACAAATAAGCATAGTTGCATAATTCAGGATCCAGGATCAACGCAAGTTTCCGGTCCTCTCCCCAGCGGAAGTCAGGATCATATCAATCGAAGATTCCGGGCATCTCCTCGGCGGATTCAATGGTCGTATTTAAATTTCATTCGCCTTATCATCCTCTGGTGATAAATGAGTTTATTTTCAGTCATTCGCCTTATCAGCCTCTGGTGATAAGTGATTTTATTTTCAGTCATTCGCCTTATCAGCCTCTGGTGATAAGTGATTTTATTTTCAGTCATTCGCCTTATCAGCTTCTGGTGATAAGTGATTTTATTTTCAGTCAGTCGCCTTATCATCCTCTGTTGATAAGTGATTTTACTTTCAGTCTATTCGCCTTATCATCCTTAGTTGATAAGTGAGTTTATTTTTCTGTCTTTCGCCTTATCATCCTCAGTTGATAAGTGAGTTTATTTTTCTGTCTTTCGCCTTATCATCCTCAGTTGATAAGTGAGTTTATTTTTCTGTTTTTCGCCTTATCATCCTCTGTTGATAAGTGAGTTTATTTTCAGTTATTCGCCTTATCATCCTCAGTTGATAAGTGAGTTTATTTTTCTGTCTTTCGCCTTATCATCCTCAGTTGATAAGTGAGTTTATTTTTCTGTCTTTCGCCTTATCATCCTCAGTTGATAAGTGAGTTTATTTTTCTGTCTTTCGCCTTATCATCCTCTGTTGATAAATGAGTTTATTTTCAGTTATTCGCCTTATCATCCTCAGTTGATAAGTGAGTTTATTTTTCTGTCTTTCGCCTTATCATCCTCTGTTGATAAGTGAGTTTATTTTTCTGTCTTTCGCCTTATCATCCTCTGTTGATAAGTGAGTTTATTTTTCTGTCTTTCGCCTTATCATCCTCTGTTGATAAGTGAGTTTATTTTCAGTTATTCGCCTTATCATCCTCAGTTGATAAGTTGAGTTTATTTTTTCTGTCTTTCGCCTTATCATCCTTTGTTGATAAGTGAGTTTATTTTTCTGTCTTTCGCCTATCATCCTCTAATGATAGTGATCCTTTATTTTTTGTCTTTCGCCTATCATCCTCTGTTGATAGTGATCCTTTATTTTTTCTGTCTTTCGCCTATCATCCTCTGTTGATAGTGATTATTTATTTTCAGTCACTCATCCTTCTGTGATAAGTGACTTTACTTTCTGTCACTCACCTTATCATCCTCTGGTGATAAGTGATTTATTTTGTCAACTTGTTTCTTGCTGTGTCACCCATCATTTCCAATTTCACAAATTTCTTTCTTTGTCGGACAAATTTGGAGTCTGTTAATATCTAATTATCTTATACCTTGAAAGATTGAACGCAAGCCAGTTCATCTTACTCGGTCTAAGTCAATTCGATAGGGGCATCTGTCATACCCCAAATTTGTCCTACCCACACCATTTTACTGTCTAATCATTTTTTCAAAAAAAAAAACAAAAATATGCACCACTTTATTCTTTTGTCTGATATTCGGAAAAAAAATCAAAAAATGTGTTTTTCTTTTCTTCAAAGTTTTGGGTGTATGCAGTGCTGTCTAAAATTATTGTTTTATATGGAGGCTTGTTATTCGATTCTATGATCCATATATTTTTTCCTCTTTTATTTCATTTTATTTTTAAGACCATTTTTTATTTTATTTTATTCGATTTTATTTTTTTTCTTAGGCCCATTATCATTTTCTTCATGCTTATCTTTAAACCAATATTATTTACCACCATTATTGTCTTCGTTTTCCGTTTATCATTTTATACCAAAATTATTTTTATTTTTCCACTTTTCCATTATTCACAAAAATTCCAAATTTTGATCACACGTCCACGGTTCAAATTTCCATTTTTATATCCAATTACCATTTTCATTCCATTATCTTTAAGCCCATTATTTAAAAAATAATTATAAAAAGTTTTTCTTTAATTATTATGATTCTTTTATTTTTATGTTCTAATACTTTTTATATTCTCAGTTTATTTTAGTTACTTTTATTATTATTGTTATTTCTATTATTATTATTATTTATTGTTATTACTTCTTCAATTAATATCCTTATTACTTTCTTTTCTAATCATCATTATAAATAGTTTTTATTATAATAATCAATAGTACTGTTATGGTACTCAACAACAACAATTAAAAGCCTCATTCCTCAGCCAAAATGGCAAAAGCTACAAAAGTAATAAGTTGGCCACGTCCTGCACAATTTCATCCCACTAGCCTCACACACAGTCTGTCATTGGAATCTTCAAAAATCTGCTCATAACAGAAGAATGTACCAACGCACAACCACCTTCAAAATCGTACACAATGCATATCCATTTTTCCTACTGAATATCCTCAAATACCCTCACAATTTTCCAGTATAAAATCAACCCTGCATCTCTCAAACAAAGGGGGTCCGAACATCCTCCATTACCAATTTTAAACAATTTCTCTTCACCTGCAAATACCATAAACATAATTATAAACCAATCCAAAATTAACTCCAAATCTGCAACCACAAATATCTTTTGTTCCTATCCCACAACTCAAATAAAACATACAAATTTTTTTTTTGAATCAGTAAGAGAACAGGGAGAGGTGAAACCTGAAACTGAGAATGAGGATTGAGAAAATCTTTGTTTTTGAACCAATCACCTAAACGCTATAACAACTAGCACAAACCGAAAAAATCCACCGCAAGCAATACCTTCTGAAACCACCATCGAAACCCCCAGCCGAAACCGATACACCAAACCTCCATCTCAGCCGCGCCACAAACCCTCTCACCACCATCCAACGCTGCAAACAAACGAAAATAGACACCGAAGCCTCCAGAAACCAGAGCAAGCCGCGACCTTCCGTCAACCCATCAAACCTTTCCGCCGCGAACTTAATCGTGAAAAACCAGAAACCGTAGCGAAAATCTTACCACAACCGAACATAAATCGAAGCCTCCACCACTGTGAGAAAACTCAAACCGCATCTAAATCCACCTTTTCCCTTCAAACAATCCGCAAAACCATCGCCAAATCAGATTCGAACAAAAACCGCGTGGAACCCACCGTCACCATCCATGAACTTCACCCAAACACGCCAGACTGAACTACCCGCCGCCGAAGCGTAGACTGAAGCAAATCGCAAATGTTTTCCCACCGCAGTGACTGTGAAAGCTTCGAAGCAGGAAACACGATTTGAGGGACGCAAAACTACTGGCGACCGTTTGTTCCTCTTGAGGGTGGGTCTGTGTTTTGACTTTTTCATGCTTATGTTTGTTTCGTTTATAGCATTTGTTTTTTGTTAAATGAGGGGAAAACCCGATGAATAATTTGCATACCTTTTTTATTTATTTTATTATTATTTATGTAAACATGTCCCATGTCTGGTTTGGGCTCAGCCCACAAACTCGATTTCCACACCAAATTCGTCAAACAGTACACCCCTGGTTTATTTTATTTTTTATTTAAATTTTGTTGGTTATTTTAGGCTAAATTCTACCTGTTTACTATTGGAACACACCACAAATCCAGCTTATACCCTCTCATTTATATTTTTTGTTTTTTTTTAACGATTTGCCTTGTTTCCATCCTGATAGGCCAAGCCCACGCTCGTTTTTTTCCTGTTCACACTACCAAATCGCATTTCACACCCTCTCAGTATCTTTTATTTTGTACTTATGATTAGATGAATAGTTTCTCTTATGTTACTACTATAGTATTTTATATTTCATTTAATTTTATTTTATTATTTGGGGCAATGATATTAACACATTAAATTTTTCCAATATTTTAATTGGAAAGTTTTATTAATATGAGGCCATATTTTTTTTTTATTTGCTTAATTTATTCAATTATAACAAAACAAGTTTAATTTAGTTTTTATTTTTTATCATATCATTACAATTATTAAATGTATTATTAAGTTTATTGTCAAGTTAATTCAATTATTTGTATCTTGCAACCTTATTATAATTTAATTTATTTTTACATTGCAATTTAATTTACTTATTTATGATTCTTATAATTTGTTAATTTAATCGAATCACGAATTAACGTAAGCCGAGCATCATGCCTCGCCTTCTCTTTTTTCCGAATTCGACAATCCAAATATTTTTTCATAATCAAAATAACGGATAAACTGAATTTTGGAGTCTCGCATTCCTCGAATTCTTGAATGAACACTCCCGAGGCTCGCCCCGCGGGACGTTGTTCATTCGACTTTCCGTAATTAATTTTTTAAATCCACATATTAAATAATGAAAGAATTTAATTATGGAGTCTCGCATTCCTCGAATTCTCGAATAAATTCTCCTGAGGCCCGCCCCTCAGGACGCAGTTTATTTATCCTTTCATTCTTAAAAAAAAAACCTAATCGAATCAAACATTTTTCTTAAGGGAACTTTATTTAAATTCTTTCTATCTCAAACAAGCTAGCGTTGCAGCCTCCTATCCCGAGCAGACAGGCCAACGCTTAGCAGTAGAATGCGGTTTAAATAACTGTTCATCAAAAACAAACCGATCAACCTTAGTACCACGAACTACGAGGCTCTGACTTTCCCATTGCACATGGGAATACGTAGGCACACAGATCTTACTCCTTGCCGAGCACCCTAGGAACAAAATAACCCATTTCTCCTGTTAACCTTATATTAGAATCTTTCACATTTACTTTTTATTATTCGAAGAAAACAGAAAGCATAAGTCAACATTAGATCACAAGTTAAACTAAGAGGTTCCCGTTGAGTACAACGGACGTAAGGGGTGCTAATACCTTCCCCTTACGGAATCGACTCCCGAACCTGGAATCTGGTTTCAAAGACCTTGTTCTATCCATTTTTCTAAAAAGGGTTTCTCGATATTTTCCCATTCCTTAATTGGAATAAAATAAGTTCGGTGGCGACTCTGTTGTTTTAATTTTTATCCGCGGTATTATTTTTATCGCGGGGTCGTATTTTTTGAGGTGCGACACATACAAGGCGCTGTTATTCTTTTAAGAGAAATTTGGGTGATTCTTCCATCCTGGGTTGTAAGTGTTAGAATAAGGGCTTCCTTGAGCATAGTTCAACTGATCTGTGGCTAATCCGACAAGAAGATGACATTCAGGCGATGTGTGTCCTGGGATTCCACAAATTTCGCAATATGGAGTTACGTCAGTGTAACACCCCAAAATATTCCCTCTCATTTTCATATCATATAGCATAGAATATCACATACATGTTTAAACATTCTTGCATAGAAAAATGAGGCATAACATCCATGGTTACTAGCATAGGGCATATGATCAGATATCCAGCAATTTAATCCTCAAAACCAATAAAAGCCAAGTGATTCTGCAAGGAGCTCAATTCCATTCACAAAGCCCTAGAAGGGATTAAAATCAAAATCAACTTAGAATGGATGGTGCAAATGCATTCCTGAGGTTTCCCATGCAAAAGAGGAAAAATCAAGTTTTTCGTCCGTTAACCGGTTAACCTATGGCGTTAACCGGTTAACACTTGCGAAAATTGGGTAAAAAGCTTCAAATATTAGTTAATTTCACTTTTCCCTCCACCTTTTTCCTTCATTTTTCTCACCTTTTTCACATTGGCCTTACACTCCTCACACACTCCATTTTGCCTTGGATCTTTCCACCACCTTCTAGATCTTTCTAGCATATTCCAAGGAATATTCCAAGAAATATTCTAGAACCCTAACTAACTTCAACTAACTCCAAGCCTCATTTCCCAAGCCTAATGCTTATGCTAATTACAAACCTAAACCTAACATCAATATAATCTCAAATCATTCCAAACCTCACAAGTTAGTCCTCATTTTCACAATTTCGATTTCATTTCACTTCATCTCTTTCATTTTCTCTCAACTTTTCCTCCATTTTCAACCTTCACCAAAGCTTCCTCACAAAAGTTTCTTCAAGTTTCACATTGAAACTTGAGAAGTTTGAAGCTAAACCTTCACCAACATCAAGTTCTTGAGCTTATTGAAGAAGTTGCTGCTATATGTGGATTGGTTTTAGCTTTTCAGAAGTGATTTCGCAAGTGTTCATCAAGATCAAATCACATTTATTTTTCATTCGCGGATCAAATGAATCTTCAGTTTTCTTCTTCACTCGCGTTTCGATCGACATAGCAACACTCACCAAAGCAATCCTTTGCTTTGTAGGTTGGTGAATCTGATACCGATTTTTCTCTTTTAACTTATTCTCTTCATCTCTCTGTATGGCATTCTTCGATTACTTGTTGTATGCTTGCATTGTTGATTGTTTTACGTTTGATTATGATGTGATCGCATTTTGCACATTTTGGTTGTTAGAAGCTAGAATAGTAGCTTAATCTAGGTGCTCATAGGTGTTAGAATACCTTAGATATGTGGAAAATTCATGCTAGCATGTTCACATATGTGTTAGGGGTCCTTAGAAGTAGGTTCATGACCATAAGTGCTTATTTCTTGAATTTTTTCAGCATTCTGCACAGTGTTAACCGGTTAACACATTTGGTTAACTGGTTAACATGTTGAAATTTTGCCCTGTTTTGAAAAATTGAGGGCGTTAACCGGTTAACCAATACCGTTAACCGGTTAACGCTGTTTGAACTCAGAAAAATGACTTGTTTGCATGACTTGTTTGCATCTCTTTGTTCCCTTAATGCTCATAGCTTGATAGATCATGATTTTAGGGAAATTTTAGGATCATTTTAGGTGTTCGATTCTATCGTTTCGAATCGTTTTGACATGCATATTCACCACTTTTGCACATTTTCGTGTTTACTTGTTATTTGTGCATAAAATGACTTGTGAATGTTTGTTGCCATGATCAAAACTCTTACACAACTTCATGCTAATTCCCCTTTAGGATCAACTTAACTTCGTTAGGAAGTAAGTTGTATTCTATTTCCCTTCTTCTTTCCTTTTTGCATTAGGATTAGAAAACCGCACTAACCTAGGTTCATCCATGCATGATAACGCTAGGATAATTAGTCTCCCCTTAGACACACACTAGGATTAGAAAACCACACTAACCTAGGTTCATCTCAAAAGAAAAGTAAAAAACACCTAATAAAGGTCGATCTTCTCGTACGACCCGAGACTTTGCCGTGGGTTACTTATGCACGTTCCATTTCGGGGCGAGGTGTAAGGCATCTACCATGATGAATAAGTCTTAGTATGAGAAGGTTCGCAAACAATAAATAGAAAACACTTCTCTAAAAGACAATAAACAAAGAAGAATAGTCTTTTCCTGCGGGAATTATTTTCTCCTCTCACTCACTCTCAATGCGAACTTGCGACAACTTGTCTCATTTGCAAGACGATAACCTACTCGTACCCGACGAGCCTGCAACGCCTGAGCATAGACATACACAGTTCAACTCTAAAACACCCATAAATAGTTTTCGTCTTAGTTAGGAGAGCTACGTCGACTCTGATCCTCATTTTCTCGATGAGGTATGTAGGCAGCGAGGTAGGGCCTGTTCGAGCACATTCTTTATTTTCCCTATACTTTTTCCCTTTTCATTTTTTCCCTTTTCATTTTGATCTCTTCTCCAGTTCCCTTTCTCACTTCCATTCCAGTTTGCAGTTTTGTTCAGCAGCATTCTTATTTCTCACCCTTTGAAACAAACAAACAAGCATGGATCTCGTCGGGTACGGCAGACGGTCTGGGGTGCTAATACCTTACTAGGTCATAACCGACTCCCGAACCCAGATCTTTGGTTCGCAAGACCTTGTCCTTTCCTTCTTCGTTAGGTTTGTGCAGCATTACATTTCCCATTCCTTCAAGATAAAAATGTCTGGCTGGCGACTCTACATTTTCCGTGCCACTTTTGCGTTTGTACTTAGATGAAAATCCCGGGAGCGACAGGCAGCCACGGTGGCTGATGGTGTTATGGTCAAGTTATCGATTTTCTGAATTATGGCATCCATATTTGCATTTACGTGATCGAAACTGTTCACTTCGTACATTCCTCCTTTAGTATGGTTATTCTCTACAAGAGTTCTTTCTCCTCCCCATTGGAAATGGTTCTGAGCCATGTTTTCAATAAGGTTATAGGCTTCTTTGTAATGTTTATCCATAAGAGCGCCGCCCGCGGCAACGTCTATCGTCATCCTGGTGTTGTATAGAAGTCTGTAACACAGTGGGAGAACTGACTTTTAGTCATATTGCGGATAGCAAGAGTCGCCACCGACTTTTATTTTATCCATAAGGAAGGGACATAAAAGAACAGGAAATACCGTTTTGAAAATACTTGACTTCGGGGGTAGGTTATATAAAGGGAAAGTGTTAGCACCCTTTATATCCATGGTTATCCATGGGCTCTTAGTTACTTAGCTCACTTAAATGTTTTTTTAAAAGATGGAGTGTGTGATTAGAAATTTTTCTAAGTACTTTGTAATGATCCTCGTATGGATGTATACAAAGCCTTGTTTGAAAATGTTTGAAAATAGTGAGGTGTGAAAAGTATTTGCTTTTGAAGTGTGAGCAAGTAACTATGAGGTACCTACCATAGACTAAGTCATTCATGTTCTTATATGTCCTTTCAAGGGTAAGACTATCACTATTATTAAGGAATAAGTAGTCATTACCTTGGATTTTATGTAGGGACGGGTGTAGGGTCATCGTACGGTCAACGAAGGCAACTGTAGGGTGTCTTTAGCAATTGGGAGGGGCTATCATCTTTTTAATCTGAAGGGACAAGATCAATGAGGCAACATCGTAGGCAACATCATAGGGACTTGATCTATTAACCGAAGGGAGGGACAAGATGATTTATTTCCTGTAGGGACTTTGCTTAAGACACCCCCACATTCGAGGGACTTGACCATTTAATAAGGCAACCAAGAGGAATACCCTAGGAAGTGCAGACGGCGATCATAGACCGACTTACGTGTGTGAGTGTTTATTTTCAAATATTTATTCTTTTTATTTAATTTTCTAAGTCTTTTTAATTCAATTATGTTTTGCACTCTCTATTTACTAACCACGCAATTATAAAAATAAATGGCAGAAAATTAAAGGCAAAAATAAGAAATTCCTAAACTATTACAATGCTTCGGGGCAGCTACATAATTATGAGGCGAAAAATAAAAATATGAAAATTTACAGGTGAGAAACAGTTACATAGTTATAATGGCGAAGGGAAAATTTCAGAGCAACAATAACAAGGCAGATTATGAATAACATAAAAAAGAGGAAAAAGTTTAAGGTTAAAAAAAATATTTTTAATGTTTATGAAAATAAGTTTTAAAAGTTTTCTTAAAAATATTAGAGTTCAAAAATAAATTAGGATTTATCAGAGAAAATTTATTTAAAAATAATTATTAGTTTTTATGAATTAAAATAAATTATATACAAAAGATAAGTTTTATTTCTATAATTCATAAATGAATTGATAAAAATAATAAACTAAAAGAACTAAATTATAAAAATGTTTACAAAAATATAAGTTTTAAAAAGAAAAGTTTTTGTTTTATATTTTAGAAAAAAAGAGAAATTAATTTAACAATAATAGTAAAGAAATTCAAAGAAAATAAATAATTTGATGGAAAATAATAATAAAAAAAAAGAAAAGAGGAAATTAAGAGAAATTAGGAAAAAAAGAAGACAAACCCCATATTTATTTGTCAAAGTTGGGAATGGGTGTTGAACACAAGCCCTCAGACTCCTAACTTAGGTCTTTATCACTAGGCCAAGCGTGCCTTTTGGTTATAAACCTGCAAAAATATATTATATAATAAATCTGGAAAAATATATTATATATAAACCTGGAAAAATTAATGAGTTAGAAAAAATCTAAATAATTAAAATGTGTTTTTTTTATTATTTAAAACTTAAATGATAAAAGAAACTAAATATTATAAATTATATATAATAAAATAATTTTGAAATTAGATTTTAAAAACAACTAATGAAATTTAATTTAATGGTTTTTTTAAAGAAAAGTTAAAGTTTGATTATGAAAATAATTAGAGTTTAATTATAAACCTAAATATAAAAGTAATAATACTAATAAAAATGTTAACCTAAATTTAATTAAAAAAAGATTTGTTGAAAAAAAAAGTTAATTAAAAAAAATAGGTTAACTATGTTTAAAAGATAAATTAAGATAATTAAGGAAATTTTAAAAAAAAAATTATGAAGAACCCATGTTTCTTCCTCAAAATGATGTGGCTCCAAACCTCAGTTCCTTGCCACTACGCTGTGGGCACTCCTGGGAAATAACATAGGAAATACATATTATATAATAATAAATCTATATAAAATGTAAATAAATAAATAATAAAATAAGAATAATAATAAAAAAATGTCATATGCTAGGTTTGAACCCACGCCATTGCCCTTCATTGAGTCCTTTGTCACTGGGACAAGCGCGGGCTTGTGATAGAAATTATTTACATAATCAAACAATGAAATAAAATATAAAAGAAAATATTTGAAAAAAATCTTCAGCGTGCCAAATCCATCATCTTCTTCCTCGTGACCTTCTTGAATCCGCAATGAAACTTCAAAGTAATTGTCCAGAAATCATCCATACCTCACAACAAACACAAATCAATGGTTAAATGCAATTTATATTGAGTATATATATATATATATATATATATATATATATATATATATATATATATATATATATATATATATATATATATATATATATATATGAAATCGAAAAGCATGAAAAAAACCAAAAGAAAAAACGATTCGGATTGGGCATTATGGTATGAATTTGATGATGAAGATGATTGGGATATGTTCAAGATGCTTTAAGGATTCGTTTGCAGCCTTCAAACATGAATATGCTTCAAGGATTCTTTTGAAATTTGTGTGAAATTTTGAAATATGAATATGATCTTCTTGCCCTCTGAAAAAAATATCTTCCCCTTATGTCTTTGTTGTGTATATATAATAGAGTGAATTTAGGTTAGAAATTGGGCCTTTGGAATTACTTGATGGTGAAGGAAGATACAACAATAAATATGAAAAAATAATCCAATATATCCTTGCTATTTTGGTTGTGCATGAATTTGGAGAGTCTCAAATAGTCTTGAATGATTTTTAAAAGCTTCTAGAATAAGAATCACATCCAAATATTGAGTTTTTATATTTTATTTTGATTTAAATTAAATTTTAATGAATAAAATCCAAATAAATAATAAATAAATTATAAAAATCAGAAATAATTGGAATTGGGCCGTGCTTGATGTTATTGTGAAGATTGGATTGAAAAAGGATAGACCCATTTGGAAAAAATTGGATTTAAGACCTTATTTGCCTCATGCACCCCTTAAAAATTTCCCAACTTTGCCAAGGCATAACTCCCTCAATTTTAAGGCTATGAAGGTGTTCTTAGACATTTTAGAAAGCTTGAAGAGTCCTATAACAAACCTATTTGATATCATGTCCATATCTTTTACCATTTTCAAATTATGCTCTTTGGAAAAAAGTTAACTTTTTGTTGACTTTTAAAAGGACCTATAATGTCTTAACTCATACCTTCCAAATGAAGCATTTTTAGGGTTGGCTTGTGAGACACAAAGTTGTAGAGAATTCAATTTACTTCAGAATGAGCTTTGGATGGGAAATTTTTGATGAAGCATGTGAAAGTTATGGCTGGTCAAAGTTCAGTTGACTTTTATTGTGAAATCCTATTTTAGAAACTTCTTGATTCTTGATGATCTGAGACTTCCTTGATGAATCATGATCAAAACTTGATAAAATGATGAATTTTACTTCATAAAATTGATGTTGGCAAAAAAATATTGAAGCTTGACTTTAATTTGACCACAGTTGACCTCAGTTTGACTTTTTAAAGACTTTGACTAATTTTTGCATATCTGATCATCTGACTGGTCAAACTTATTGGGAAAGCCTTGAAACTTGATATTGAGATTCTTGAAGACATGTAGGATGTTAGGAAGTTAACTTGAGGCCTTGGAAGTCCATTTAGCTTAGATAAACTCAAAACCCGAGTTTTGGATCCATTGCTTAGGAAGAGGCTTTGTCTGAGGGAACTCTCAAACTTTCTGACCAATTGTGAACTTTGTGAACCTTGAGATAACTCTAGGGACATATTGCTTTGATTGTGGGAGGGAAAATTTTGGGGTACAACAGCTGCCCCTGTTCAATTTTCTGAAATCTGAGGAGTTAGATTGGCATGTACGCCATTCGTGACTTGAAGGTTGAAGAGGATTGAACACAAAAGCCCAAAAATTTGCACTCGCTGGTGTGTGAATGATATTGTTGGTTGGTTGTATTGCTTGAATTGGCTTAAAGATTCCATTCGGAGAAAAAGTTCTTCATATATACTTTTTGGAGGATGATGTAGTGTAACTTGATGTGGTCCTGGAGAGTAGAGAAGTCCAAGATGATTCTGGGGGATAAAGTAATCCAAAGTACGAAGAAATAGCTTTTGGGAAAATAAAACCCAAGGTAAGATGATGTAGCTTTTGGGAAGATAAATGACCTCCCAAGATAATGAGATAACCTTTGGGTAGATGTAAACACCCCAAATTTCCCTTCACTCATTTTACCATGGCTTGTGATTCTTTTCATATTGCATAAGTTCAATCATATCATCTCATAGTGCAATTTTTGCTTCACTGCATTGGTTCTAAGTTATCTGCATCTAGGGTTTGTGATTTGAGCAATCCCTGAGCTATCTGAGCCACTCCAAAGGTCTTCAATCATCTCAAGAGGTTCCATGTATGTTCAAACATCATATCATATCCTCCCAAGATCAAGAAAGTCAGAAAATCACAAGAACTGAGAAAGGCATGGAAGCAGAGCCAGGTTTAACTGCACAGATAACCTAAAATTAAGGTTTTGGTTTCAGAGGCCATAACTCCAACTTTTTTGGTCATTCTTGTTTCTATTGGTCTCTATATGATATGAGGATCATGCATACCAATTTTCATGAATAAATTCAATGGGGAAGGCATCTGATCAAAAGATGACTTCTTGAGCAAGTCAGTGCAAAATCAGGGCATCTGAGGCCCCCAATCATCCAACCAAAGGGTCTTCTCCATCATTTTGGGTGTATATGATCTTTATTTGATCTTATAAGAAGTTAGAAGTTCACAAAGTTGAATAATTTCAAGCCATTTGCAAAGTTGCCATTTTGGGAAAGTGACTTGTAATGTAAACATGCCATTTTGGGAAAGTTTTTCAACCTCCTCTTTCTTATCCAAAAATGCTTCAAATGAAAAATTCTTGGTCATGAAAGTTATAGATTGGATCATTCCCTTTTCAAAAAGTATAAGAACTTGATCTAATTCATCATAGAACTCAAGTTATGGCCTTGCAAAGTTGGGGAAAATCACAAAATTTCACTTATGCACCAAAGAGGGAAGTTTGCAAAAAACACTTGCCAAAGCCAAATGTGACCTCTAATTGACTTCTAAGCATTGCACAAACATCACACATGACCTAAAATTCAGAATTGCACAAAGAAATCCCAAGTTTCATGCCTTGAACTTCAAGTAATTCAAAAAGGGGCCAAACTTCCCCAAAATTGCAAAATGGATCAAATCTCTTCAGCCACTTGTGCCAGCTACAAACTTTGACTTCCATGGACCTCCTTGAAGCAAGCTGACTCGAGCCATGCCTTGGAACATCCACTGAACCAGCCCATACCTCAATTACACAAGTTGGTGACATTTTTGCATACCAATCAACCTAGGCCAGCACCCACCCTCTGACCTATCCAAATATGATATGTGTACCAAAAGCAACCCAACACATAACACAACACAAGCTGAAACCTCCAAGAACACAGCATACACAAAATCCCCAAAATTTGCAAAAGCTTTCGAAATTCACAACTCAGCCATCAAACCTCAAAACAAATTCCATAGAACAACTCTATAATCATCATTGATCATTTCCCACCCTTCATTTTGCCCTAAAACACTCAGAATCAAAAACACGATTTCAAACATTTCATGAACTGAACTTCTGCCAACTTCCTTTTGAGGTCATTTAACCTCCAACCAAGCATCACAAGCTCTTGGGGGGAATCATTGGAGTGGATTTGAGGCAAAGAACTGGCCAGAAAGCTCCTGTTTCGAAAGCTCAACTTCAGGTAGCCATGGAATTTATTTTTCCAGAACTCTCATTTTATGTTATAGAATGATTCTAGTTGAGAAATAAGCATTTCATGAGCTTTTGAAATTTTTGCCATGTTTTCCGTTTTGCTTCGATTCATGATCTTGATGTTGAATAAATGAATTTTGATGGCTGATTCTTGTTGGGGTTGATGTGAGGATCATTTCTGGAGCTTTAGGGGTCTTGGGGTTGCGTATTGAGTGAGATAGCTTGAGAGACTGGCCGGAGAAGATGACCGGAACACTGTTCCGGTCACCTGAAAATGTTTAGGGTTCAGATTAAGGCTTAATGACATAATTAGTGAGTTTGAATGTGAGTCGTCCATTAGCGCACGAAGTCAATTCCCTCCTCTTTTTATTTGAATCTGGGTCACTGGATCATAATACTTCCATTAATTCATATTTTTATTTCATTTTAATTACATTTCTTTCTACATTTTATTAAAAATAGTAAAACACTTCTAAAATTTTTCAATTTTTGCATCATGACTTAAAATATTTTTCTCATTCTGAAAATAATTTTTATTTTATTTTTTGCATAAATTTCGTATTTTAAAAATATTTAAGTGTTTATTTTACTTAATTAATGAGAATTAATTAATTAAAATACCATTTAAGTTTCTAAAAATCACCAAAAAAATAATATTGCCTTTTGATACATTTAGAAACATTATCAAACCCTTCAAACAAATTTCGTTTTGGTTCTTGACCTATTTTGACATTTTTCTTTGGATTTGGGGTTCTTAAAAGTCAATATATTTGCCCTAACTTAGAAAAATCCATTCTGCCTAACCTTGAAGAGTTTGATGATGGTTCTTTTTGCATTGCATTCCTCATGTCATGTAGTTTCTAGGATAAAATTGGTTTGGATTCATCTTTCATTTTCAATTTATTTTTGCATTTATCTTGAGAGGTACCTTAAAACCCTAGCCAAATTGAGAAAATCATAACTTCTTTAGGGTTAAGAGTTAGGTCTCCTCCTTTGGGCACTGAACTTGTATAGCTTTAGGGTACCTTTGATCCCATTTTCAATTTTTTATCTTGTCATTTGCTTCTAGTTTTGGATTTTGTATTGCATCTTGTTCATAAACCCTAATTTTTTCCTTCATTTGCATTTGTCTCTCATATGTTTGCATACATGAACTTGCCATGACTTTGTGTGCATCCACATGACATATAAGACATCTTAGGACATGTTGAAATCATGTTTGATCATTGCATCATCCATTTTCTATGTTATGCATCCATTGCATTTCATAAGTTTTCATGAACTTTCATGCCTCCTTTCATGTCTCATTTGTATCTTCATTACTTGTATGATCATCCACCTCTCATGTCAATCATTTGTATCAACTCTTAGCATCATTTACATCTTGATATGCTTCTAACTTTGGTTTTCATCTTTGCATTTCATCTCATTTGCATTTCATTTCATTTCTTGTTGCTAACTTTTCAGGTGGTAAGTCATTGAGAAGTGAATTTGCCTTCACTTCTCATAACGTCTTCTCATCTCTCTTATGCATCCTTTTTGCATTTTACTTTTGTATTTGAGTGAGCTTGCTCATTCATGCTCCCTCCCCTCTTTCTTTCTTCAAGCAACTTATCTTCTTAAGTGAAGTAAGTTGTTTTTGCTTCTTCTGTTTCTTCCTTCCTCCATCTGCTTCTTCCTTGGTGGCTTTTCTCTTGAAGATCTTTTGTAAGCCTCATAAACCCTAGGAACATCCAAGAATGATAACAATTAGGGTTGATTAGTCCCCCATTTATTTTTACCTTTGTGTCATCTTTTGTGTCTTCTCTTCTCATCTCATAATCAGGGACTAAACCCTTAAGGCTTTAAGGCTTTGTGATTAAGGTTATGCCTGCATCCTTCTATTAGGATGGAGTGTATAACTTTAATCCTAAGTGTTAAACCCTTAATGTGTTTAAATCCCTTAATTAATTCATCTAATAATCACTAAGACATCAAGCTTGTAACTTGGGCCTTGCATTAGGGTTCTAATTCTTCCTTAATTGGTTAAGAAGGACTAACCCTAGTGTTAATGGACAAGTCCCCCTCAAGTTGTCTTACAAATCATAAAATCCATTTCTTAATCTTACCATTAACCAAAATCCACTTTAATAAAGGCTTTGTTATGTCATGAGGTTAATCCCTAATCATGGATTAGGTTGAGGTATCTTCCTCAGCTTAAATGTTCTCATCTATTATCCTTCTATTAGGATAGTGTAATGGGTCCATTAAATCCTTGATTATGGCTTAAACTCATTACTTAACACTAAACAAAAACTCCAAAAAAACATCTAAATAAATGCAAGTAGGATAATGATCTTAATCCTACATCATGGTGATTAAGAGTGAGGTGCTTACTTCATGCTTAAAGTATTTTCATTACCCCTAATCAGAGGGAAGATGTGATGAGTTTACTAACCCTTGGTTTAGGCTTAAGCTCATCAACTTATGACAAACACAAAAGAGCAATAAAAGATTGAAAACACAAAAACAAACAATAATCGTCTCCTCAGGGATTCTCTTCTCATCTCATTCACTCACAAACGAGAACTTGCTTCTTCCGTCTAATGCAAGACAATTTGCACCTAATCCAGACAGGTCATACACTTGAGCATAGACAAGTAAGCAGTTCATTAGTCAATTTATCTTTCAGTCTCTTTGAGTCAAACTACAGTGTTCTGACTTCCTCATTGCACGAGAGGATACGTAGGCATAACTTAACAGTTATCGAACAAAAGTCTCTGTATTCCCCCCTCTTCCAGCATTATTCTTTAAGTCTCATAGTCTTGAGTTTCATATTCTTTTCTTACACTAACACTTTCTTGTTTCACTTCACATTCTTTCAGCACTGACACTTGCAATCTTTTCCAGCTTTTGCACACAAAATAGCACTGAAACTACCCCTTTAAAACACAAGTCTTTCAAGCGTGGATCCTGTCAAGTACGACGGACAATTTGGGTGCTAATACCTTCCCAGGTTGTAACCAACCCCCTTTCTCAGTTTCTCTGGTTCGCGCTTATCCATATCTTTCTAGGTTTATGCAGCATTACCTTTCCTTCGGGATAAAAATGCCTAGTTGGCGACTCTTTTCTTTCCAGTTCACCCTTGTGTGTTCTCCTCTCGCCGACCGTTCGCGTCTGTACCCTATTTGACTTAGCCTCATTTAGTGGGAGCGACAACTTGGCAACTCTGTTGGGGACCCTTATATTGCAACCAGGGCTTCTGGTTCTTTTTGTGGGTTCCTCCTAGCGTTTGTTTGATTTGTGTTTACTGGGGTGTTATGTGCAATGTGTGTTTATTTATTTTGCTTTATTTACTGCTTTATGTACAGCTTTATTTATTGCTTTCTTTACAGTCTTGCATATTTCATACTGTCATTTGCTGGATCTGGCTTTCTGTTTTGGTGGGTGGGGGTTCCATTGAGAGTTTAAGGTCCTATACCTGGGACCTGAGTGACACCTAGGCTAGAGTGGTTCATGTTCTTTCCCATTCCATTTCGGTCTGGTACGGGAATATGAAACACGGTTCAGATGTGGGTTTCTTCTTGAGAACTCTGAGCTATAGATTTCCTATAGTGCTAGGGCTATCTGGGAAGCCTGCTAAGTCTGGATGACCTTTATTATGACCTTAAGAAACTGAGGTAAATTAGAGGAGGATCTTTTATGGTTATTATAAACACTGTACCTCCGGGTTATAAGTGTTTACACTTCTCATAACTGATCCAAGTCTGAGGATCCTTGTTTTAGAACATTACCTGTGAGGGGGTTGGGGCTGTTTACAGGTTTGCAGGAACCCTTATCCACATCATACCCTGTTACTATATTGTTTAAGAGTACCTCATTTTGGACAGTTCTTGTGATTAACCCCTGACATGAGACTCTTTATTTGAGTCCCCCACCCTGGTTACTGGATTTCTAAGCCTTCATCTGGACCTTTTTTGAACATACATGGACTTATATCAAGACAGATAATCAAATCCAGCTTGATCACAAACCCTTGCATATCATTTGCATATATCATCATTGCATCATTTAACATTTGTTTATTTGCTTTTTAGGGTATCCATTTCATTGTATCTTGGTTTTGGTTTTGACCCCTTCTTCTGCATAGACCTCTGCTTCATCAGTTATCTGCTTCAGCTATCTTCATCATCACCAGCATCAGCCTGTCAGTGGCTCATTTCCAGCATCAGTTTGTGATCCTCATCAGCACTTACCTTCAGTTTCTTCAGCAGCACTCATGACTACTCCCAGGAAGAGCAACATATCTTACCACTTTTTTGAGCCTGTGTTGACTGGTATCAGGAAGGTCCAGTCACTTATCACACCTGACCACATCCCACTGTTTAGAGAGCATCATGGAGGTATCCTGGATATTGTTATGGACCTTGACCCGTCTCAGAGGAGCACGATCCACACATGCTTGCAGTTTTATGACCCTCCTTTGAGATGTTTCACATTCCCAGACTTTCAGCTAGGGCCTCTGTTGGAAGAGTTTTCCTCATTGATTGGAGTACCTATCAAGGGTGGAATCCATTTCAACCCAGAGATGACTGCTCCCAGAAATGAAGAGATAGAAAAAGCACTGTACCTGGAGCCTGCCTTGATTGAGCAAAGTATGACAACAAAAGCTGGGATCCCTGGTTTGCATTTGGACTTCTTGATTTCTCAGTCCATCCTGAAGGCTTCTTTGGGAGAGTGGAGGGCAGTCTGTGCACTGTTAGCCCTCAGCATATATGGGGTTATATTGTTTGTAGATGAGCCTAAATTTGTCAGCAAGAATGCCATCCATCTATTTATTCTGAAGAATCCAGTGCCTACACTGCTGGGAGACTTTTACTACTCCATTCACCAGAGAAATGAGAAACAAAGGGGGAAGTTAGTAAGATGTTGTGCTCCTTTGTTTTACACCTGGCTGCTCAGACACATGCCTAAGTCAGATGCTTTTTTGAATCCCCACCAACAGAAGAATTGGGCCAAGAGGCTCATTGCCTTGACTTCAGATGATATTAGATGGTGCGCCCAGAGCACCAAAGGCAAGGACATTATCACCAACTGTGGACAATACCCAAATGTACCTCTGATAGGAGTAAAGGGATGCATCAACTACAATCCTTTGCTGTTTAAGAGACAACTGGCTATGCTTTGGTTCACCCTCCCAGAGGACAAGATTTAGCTGAGACCCTGTATTGTGAAGTAAAACCTAATTCAGCTGCTGTCAGACAAGCATCCTGGGCTTGGGAGAACATCGTGACAAAGGGGGTAGCTATCCTTGGAAGGTGTAATAATGTTGCTTCAGCTCAGTACTATGACTGGTCCCGTACTAGAGCTCAAATTACCAGAATGCCTTTCATCTTGGAAGACATGCCTGGACCATCTACAGTACAGCCAGCAGCAACTGTCAGCCTAGAAGAATTTGAGAAGCTGAAGGAAAGGAATGATAACCTATCTCAAGCCTTGAAGAAGACTCTTTGGGAAAGAAGTGATGTTCGTCTGGATATTGAGAGATTGGAGAAGCTTAGGGTGGAGTATCTTGCCAAAATTGAGAAGACAGAGGACTACATCAGGAAAGCAAGAGCTGGGGAACAAATATTGAAGAATGCCTGTAAAGAGGCCAAAAATCAGAAGGCTAGGACTGAGCTCTATCTGCAAGAGAGCCAGGCTAGGTGGGTCAGAATCATTGAAGTCCGTACACAAGAAGACCAAAAGACTCAAGCCAAGATTGAACAGTTAGAGGCTAATGAGAAGAAGCAGCATGAAGCTTTGTTTGCAGCCCAGAAGGAGATTTCAGAGTTGAAGCTCAGAGCAGGGGTGAAGAGATCAAAGGACCAGGATAGGCATAAGAAGCTGACCACTGCCATTGCTACCAGGAACCTCCTCATTAGGACCATTACAGAGCACCCAGCTGGTCCAGTGACTGAGGCACTCCTGAAGGAGGTCAAAGAGGATGAGTTTGGACTAGATGTCTGATTCTTTGTTTGTTGTTATTTCCATTTGATGTACTTTTCCTTTTATTGTATTTTGATCCACCATGGGCATGTGTTGTAAAATAGACTATGTATTGTTCACCATTTGTAATATATTTTAGTTTGTTTCCACTTGGGCTTTTCTCTCAACAACATCAAGCATCTTCCTCGAGGTATGGAAAGGTCAAAACCAAGAACCAAACCGGATACCTTGGAAAACAAATAAGCATACTGCATTGCATACTAACTTTTATTTTGTTTTGTAGGTTTTGTTATTATTGTTTCTAACTTTGTTGTCAACTTCAGGAAACATTGCTCGTCGCCGAGTGTTCCCTGTCAACCGCACGCACCGGTACCCGACTCGTAACAACCTTCCCGGTATTCAAATGGAACAAGTACAGTAGGATCTGACTGAGGTCAGAAATCGGATGGCTAATGAGAGAGTGGAGATGAGAAACCAGATGTCTCAATTCATGGCAGTGATGACTGGCTTAGCCCAGAGTCAAGAAAGGTTAAGAGAGCTGGTGGAAAGGCAAACTCCTGAGGAACCTCATCTTGGAACAGGAGGAACTAGTAACAATGAACGGGGCCAGCCTCGTATTGACCCACCATTATTTGGACCTCATCTAAATCCAGAAGTTAACATCCCGAGAAATGTGCAAGGTAATACTGCTGGGGGGAGAATCTTGCAAGAGGATCCCCAAGAAGAGCAGTTTACTGTTATGGGGGCTGGAGATGAAGTATATGATAGGAGGTTGGATGAAATTGCTGAGAAGTTAAGATCTTTGGAGTCTCAAAATTCCTTGGGCTTCGATGTGATGGATATGGGACTAGTGGATGGGGTGAGAATTCCCCACAAATTCAAACCCCATGCATTGAAAAGTACAATGGTACCTCTTGTCCACGAACTCACCTGCAGTCTTTCCTGGGGAGACTCAAAGCATATACCATGGATGAAAAGCTATGGATGTTCTACTTTGAGGATAGTCTAAATGGAGCTTCGAGAGAGTGGTATTCACATTTGTCTAGGGCCACCATAAGATGCTGGAAAGATTTGGCCGAAGCTTTCATCAGACAATATCAATGCAACCTGGACATGGCTCCCAATAGAACTCTTCTAATGGGCATGTCTCAGTCTTCTAGAGAGAGCTTCAGGGAATATTCCCAAAGGTGGAGACAGCTGGTTGCTGCTGTCCAACCACCCATGTCAGAAAGGGAAATGGCTGACATGTTTATGAATACACTGCAAGGGACCTACATTGATAGACTGGCTGCCTTCTCCTCTACCAGTTTCGCTGATGTGGTCATAGCTGGTGAAAGGATTGAAAGTCTATTAAAGATGGGCAAAATTTCCGACAGTGGTGCAATTTCGTCCAGCAATCCCAGAAAGCCTTTTGTGGGACCCCGAAGGGCCGGTGAGACAAATTCCATTCATGCAAGCAGGGGCAGGCCTCAGTATGTGCACCGGTCAGTAGCAGCAGTTACCATTCCAGCTCCGATTCCTCAACAATCAGCATATCTTCAACAACAACAACCACAGTATCAACAACAAGTTCATTATCCGCAACAAAGGTCGTACAACAACAAGAACAACAACAACCAACAATAGCGTCCTTTCCAACAAAGGCCATCACAGGCAAACAGGGTGATTGACCCAATCCCAATGCCGTATGCTGCACTTTTTCCACAACGCCTAAAGCTCAACCTGGTTGAGTTAAGGACATTGGCACCTCCGGATCCCACCAATATGCCAAAGAACTATGATGCCAATGCTAGGTGTGCATTCCACTCTGTCGCTCCCACCAGATGACAACCGGGGCCAAATGGGGTACAGACGCGAACGGTCGGCGAAAGGAGGATGCGAGGACACACAGGAGTGAACTCACAGGGAATGAATAGAGTCGCCAGCTAGGCATTTTTATCCCGAAGGAAAGGTAATGCTGCATAGACCTGGAAAGATAATGGACAAGACGGTTGCGAACCAGAGAGACTGAGAAAGGGGGTTGGTTACAACCTAGGAAGGTATTAGCACCCAGATTGTCCGTCGTACTCGACGGGATCCACGCTTAAAAGATTTGTGCTTTAAAGGGGTAGTGTCAGTGCAATCTGTGTATAAAAGAGCTGGAAAAGGATGTACAGGTGTCAGTGTAAGAGAAAAGTGAAGTGTACAAGTGAAGTGTCAGTGTAATATGCTCAAGATCATGAGGCTAAAAGAATAATGCTGGAAAGAGGGGGAATATACAGAGACTTTTGTTCGATAACTGTTAAGTTATGCCTACGTATCCTCTCGTGCAATGAGGAAGTCAGAACACCGTAGTTCGACCCAAAGAGACTGAAAGATGAATTGACCTGTGAACTGCTGGCTTGTCTATGCTCAAGTGTATGACCTGTCTGGCTCAGGTGCTAACTGTCTTGCATTAGACGGAAGAAGCAAGTTCTCGTTTGTGAGTGAGTGAGATGAGAAAAGAGTCCCGGAGGAGACAATTATTGTTTGTTTTTGAGTTTTCAGTCTTTTATTGCTTTTGAAGTTTGTCATAAGTTAATGAGCCTAAGCCTAGACCAATGGGTTAGTAAACTCATCACATCTTCCCTCTGATTAGGGGTAATGAGAATACCTTAAGTGTGAAGTCAGCTTCTCACACTTAATCACCTTGGTGTAGGATTAAGATCATTAACCTACTTGTGATTAATTAGATGTTTTTGTTGTTTTTGTTTAGTGTTGAGTAATGAGGTTAAGCCATAACCAGGGATTAAACAGACCCATTACACCATCCTAATAGAAGGATAATAGATGAGAATGTTTAAGCTGAGGAAAGCTCCTCAACTTAATCCATGATTAGGGATTAAACTCATGACAAAACAAAACCTTTATTAAGTGGATTTTAGTTAATGATAAGATAATGAAGTGATTTTTAGGGTTTGTAAGACAACTTGAGGGGGACTTGTCCATTAACACTAGGGTTAGTCCTTCTTAACCAGTTAAGGAAGAATTAGAACCCTAATGCAAGGCCCAAGTTACAAGCTTGATGTCTTGATGATTATTAGGTGAATTGATTAAAGGAGTTAAACACATTAAGGGTTTAACACTTAGGATTAAAGTTATACACTCCATCCTAATAGAAGGATGCAGGCATAAGCTTAATCACAAAGCCTTAAAGCCTTTAGGGTTTAGTCCCTGATTATGAGGTGAGAAGAGAAGACTCAAAGAGACACAAAGGTAAAACTAAGTGGGGGACTAATCAAAACCCTAATCATTGTCATGCTTGGTTGTTCCTAAGGTTTGTGAGGTTCAAGAAAGAAATCTTTAGAGGAACCACCGTGGAAGCAGATGAAAGGAGCAAAGAGAAGCAAAGCAACTTGCTTCATTTAAGAAGACAAGTCACTTGAAGAAAGAAAGTAAGAAGGAAAAGAAAGAGCAAACTCAATCTCAAACACATAAAAAAATGCAGTAAGGATGCATAAAAGAGGTGAAAATAAATTGTGAGAAGTGAAGGCAAATTCACTTCTCAAAGTGACTTACCACCTGAAAAGTTAGTGAAAGGAATGCAATGCAATGCAAAATGAGATGAAATGGCATGATGCATACCAAAACCAGAAGTATATGTGTGATGATAATGATTCTATGAGATGATGCAAACATGAAACAAGGCATGGATATGATCATATGAACAAATGGATGCAAAGGAGGCATGCTTAGAAACATGATCATACATGAAAAGTTATGAAATGCAAATGACATACAACATGGCAAATGAAAGATGCAATGATCAAACATGCTTCTAATATGTCTTAAGATGTCCAATGAATCTAATGAATGCATAAAATGCTATGGCAAGTCATGGTATGCAAGCAAATGCAAGATGAATGCAAATGGAAGCCCAAATTAGGGTTTATGATCAATGCACCAAACAAAAAGCAAAATCAGAAGCAAACATCAAGATAAAAAAATTGAAAATGCATTCAAAGGAACCCTAATCCTATACAAATTCACTGCCCAAAGGAGGGATTCTAACTCTTAACCTAATTAGGGTTATGAATTTCCTAAGTTTTCTAGGGTTTTGGGGTACTTTGACAAGAAAAAATGTCAAACAAATGGAAAATGAAAAATCAAATCATGCCAATTTAATCTCACAAACTACATGCCAAACAAAATGCAATGCAAAAAGAATCAAAGTCCAACTCTCAATGGTTAGGCAGAAATGATTTTTTGAAGTTTGGATCAAAATAATGCCTTGAAAATGAATTAATTCCATGGAAAATTGTCAAAATGCATCAAGATCAAAAAATAAATTTGGTTTGAGGGTTGGACAATGTTTCTAAATGATTTTAAAGGTTTCATGAATTTTTTTGGTGATTTTTAAATACTTAAAAGTATTTTTAATTATTTAATTCTCATTAATTAATTAAAAATAAAATTTTAAATGATTTAAAAATATTTTTTTATGCAAAAAAATAAAAATAAAAATGTTTTTGGTTTCTGAAAGTTAATAAAAGTTTATACAAAAATTTTCAGAATTTTTGAAAAGGTTTTACTATTTTTAAATTAAATGGACAAATTAAATGAATAAAAAGGAAAATAAAATTGAATTAAATGGGTGGTAATCAGATCCAAGGGCCTAGGTTTGAACTGGCTGCGCGCGCGTTTGACTTGGCGCCACATCCAAGGGTGGACATTCAAACTCACATAATTATGATTAGCCCTAATTAATTATGCCCTAATGACTTTCAGGCGACCGGAACACTGTTCCGGTCGTCTTCTCCGGCCATCTCATTTCCCAAACTCTCTCTACACGCATCTAAAACAAAATCTAACTACCCAGAATTCATCCCCACTTAAAAACGAACCAAACCCCTCAATCAAACAACATTTCTCATTCATTAATCAACCAAATCGAATCAAAACATTTTTTAGGGCAAAAGTTTCAGACAGTCCATACATCCTGGTTTCTCAACCATTTTAAAAAATAAGCACATATTCATGATCAAGGGAGTGCATAGAAGCTATTAAGAACTTAAAAACATGTTTCTGGAAAAAAAATTTGAGTTGACTACCTGAACTGAAGCTTTCGATTCAGGAGCTTTCTGGCTGTTTCTTTGGCTCAAATCCACTCCAATGATCCTCCTAAGAAGCTTGCAATGTTTGTTTGAAGTTTGCAATGGCTGGTTTGAGAGATGGCAGGAGTTCTGTTCAATGGCAGGTGGTGATCGTGTTTTTGATTCTTTGAGTTTCAGGCTATGGTGAAGGGTGCTTTGTGATCAGGAAGATGTGTTGAGTTGATTGGTGAAGTTTGTTTGTGTGTTTGTGGCCTGTGTGATGATTTTCGAAGGCTCTTGCAAAATGATGTGAAAATGAGAATGCTGAGTTATGGAGTGTTTCAGGCTTGCTCTCTTGTTGCTTTGGCTTGCTTTTGGCTTGTATAAACTATCATGATTGGTCAGAAGAAGTGATGTGTGCTTTATTGATTGGTATGGGTCTTTTTGCCAAAATGTCAAAGTTGGTGTAAGAGAAGTATGAGCTACTTTCTAGCCAAGGACAAAGGGTGTGTCCTGCGCAGCATGATGAGGGGAGATGCCTAGGGTGGCTCAGCAGGCTAGCCAGCAAGTGGATGATAAACTATGATGAGTTTTGCAACTTGCCTTGCTTGTGATCTTTATGAAATATCTTGATCCACAAGCCACAAAAGTGAGAAGTTTCTTGGCCCATTCTGATTTTTAGGTCTTGTATGATCATGTTATGAAGTTTAGAAGTCCATTTGGTAGCTCAATTTGCCTTGACAAGTGAATTTGCAACTTTGCCTCTTTGGTAGAAACTTTGAAATTTTGTGATTTTAGCCAACTTTGACAAGCCATAACTTTTGATCCAAAATGAATTAGGTCATGTTCTTGTACTTTTTGAAAAGGGAAAGATCCATTCTACAACTTTCATGACCAAAGTTTTTTCATTTGAAGCATTTTTGAATCAAAAAGCAAAGGTTGAAAAAGTTTCCCAAAATGGCAATTTCATTAAAAAGTCAACTTTCCCAAAAAGTCAACTTTGCAAAAGACTTGAAATTCTTCAAATTTGTGAACTTCCAACTTCTTCTATGATCAAATAAAGATCATATATGGTCAAAATGATGAAGAACGCCCCTTGGTTGGGTCATTGAGGGCCTCAGATGCCCTGATTTTGCACTGACTTGCTTGAAAAGTCAACTCTTGATCAGATGACTTCCCCATGGAATTTCTTCATGAAAATTGATATTCATACGCCCTATACCATATAGAGACCAATAGAAACAAGAATGACCAAAAAATTTGAAGTTATGGCCTCTGAAACCAAAACCCTAATTCTAGGTCATCTGTGCAGTTAAATTGGCTCTGCTTCCACACCATTTTCAGTTCTTGTGATTCTTTGACATTCTTGACTTTGAGAGAATATAATATGATACTTGAACACACATGGACCCCTTTGAAGTGATTGATGACCCTTGGAGTGGCTCAAGAGGCTCTTGGATTGTTCAGATCACAAACCCTAGATGCAGATGACTTTGAATCTATGCAGTGAATCAAAACTGTGATATGAGATGCTATGATTGAGTCTATGCATATGAAATGACCACAAGCCATGGTGTGAATGGGTGAGGGCAAATTTGGGGTGTTTACACACTCAAACGCACCGGGGCATAATACTTAAAAATGCAGGGCCCTACAGATGAAAGTCCAAGATCTGGTGGATTCAAAAGCTCTCAACTTTGCACCTCCTCCAAATGTCACAAGAAACCCAATGCCTAGTCACAACGGGCCTAGGATTAATGCTATAGAAGAAGGCAAACCATCCACCTTAATCACCAGTGTTACTCAAATCCGAACACCTCTGGTTGAAATCAAAGCTCAGCTGTTAGAATGCCAAGTGTTCCCCGGATGTGAGCTTGGCTGTGGATATTGCAATATTGCCGTTAATGGGTGTGAAAGGCTGAGAAACGGCATAGATGGTCTCATTAAAGATGGCATTCTTCAGATTACGACAACAGCTACTACAACTCCAACAATTCCTTCATCAACAATTACAGATACTCCTACAACGTCAGCAACCATTGTTCCAACGGATTCTATTACAACTCCAACAACTGCTCAATCAATCACTTCAACGGATGCAAGTTCAGTCACCGTTCCTGCTACAACTTCAACGCCCGTCCAGTCAACAATGCCTTCTACAACATCAGCGGCAATTAATGAAAGTGTCTCAACGGTTACAATATACTATGATCCTGCAAATGTTCCTTCCAACAACTCACAACAAAATGCTACACCTGTCAGAGCACCAGTTACCATATACTATGATCCACATACCATTGTGGTCCCTTCTGAAGCTGCTATCAGTCCAGTCACTATCACAGTTCCTGGGCCAGTTCCTTACGAAAGCAATAATGCCATCCCTTGGCATTATGGCTCAGAATAATACTGTGAAGGGCAGAAAATCACTTTAGAATCATCAACTTCTTCACATCAGATAGACAATGTGGGGGGAGTGTCGCTCCCACCAAATGACACCTAGTCAGAAGGGGTACAGGCGCGAACGGTCGGCGAAAGGGGAAGGAATGAAAAGAGTCGCCAGCTAGGCATTTTTATCCCGAAGGAAAGGTAATGTTGCATAAACCTAAGAAAGATATGGATAATATGGTCACGAACCAGAGAGACTGAGAAAGGGGATTGGTTACAACCTGGGAAGGTATTAGCATCCAGATTGTCCGCCGTACTCGACGAGATCCACGTTTGAAAGATTTGTGTTTTAAAGGGGTAGTGTCAGTGCTATTTGTGTGCAAAAGCTGGAAAAGAATGAAAGTGTTGGTGTAAAAGATATGTGAAGTGAGATGAAAGAGTGTCAGTGTAAGGAAAGAATGCAAAGCTCAAGACCATGAGGCTTAAAGAATAATGCTGGAAAGAGGGGGAATATACAGGGACTTTTGTTCGATAGCTGTTAAGTTATGCCTACGTATCCTCTCGTGAAATGAGGAAGTCAGAACACCGTAGTTCGACTCAAAAAGACTGAAAGATAAATTGACTTGTGAACTGCTTACTTGTCTATGCTCAAGTGTATGACCTGTCTGGCTCAGGTGCAAACTGTCTTGCATTAGACGGAAGAAGCAAGTTCTCGTTTGTGAGTGAAGATGATGAGAAAAGAATCCCGGAGGAGACGATTATTGTTTGTTTTTGATGTTTTCAGTCTTTTATTGCTTTTGGAGTTTGTCATAAGTTAATGAGCTTAAGCCTAAACCAAGGGTTAGTAAACACAGCACATCCTCCCTCTGATTAGGGGTAATGAGAATACCTTAAGTATGAAGTAAACACCTCACACTTAATATCCATGATATAGGATTAAAATCATTAACCTACTTGCAATTATTTAGATGTTTTTGGAGTTTTTGTTTGGTGTTAAGTAATGAGTTTAAGCCATAATCAAGGATCTAATGGACTCATTACACCATCCTAATAGAAGGATAATAGAAGAGAACATTTAAGCTGAGGAAGGCTCCTCAACTTAATCCATGATTAGGGATTAACCTCATGATAAAACAAAGTCTTTATTAAAGTGGATTTTAGCTAATGATAAGATTAAGAAATGGATTTTATGGTTTGCAAGACAACTTGAGGAGGACTTGTCCATTAACATTAGGGTTAGTCCTTCTTAACCAATTAAGGAAGAATTAGAACCCTGATGCAAGGCCCAAGTTACAAGCTTGATGTCTTAGTGATTATTAGGTGGATTGATTAAAGGGTTTAAACACATTAAGGGTTTAACACTTAGGATTAAAGTTATACACTCCATCCTAATAGAAGGATACAAGCATAACCTTAATCACAAAGCCTTAAAACCTTTAGGGTTTAGTCCTTGGTTAAGAGATGAGAAGAGAAGACTCAAAGATGACACAAAGGTAAAACTAATGGGGAACTAATCAAACCCTAATTGTGATCATGCTTGGGTATTCCTAGGGTTTATGAGGCTTGCAAAAGATCTTCAAGAGGAAAGCCATCAAGAAAGAAGCAGATGAAATGAGGAAGAAGCAGAAGAAGCAAGTCAACTTACTTCACTTAAGAAGATAAGTTGCTTGAAGGAAGAAAGGGAGAAGGAGACATGAATGAGCAATCTCACTCTAATACACAATTAAAATGCAGAAATGATGCATAAGAGAGATGAGAAGAGATTATGAGAAGTGAAGGCAAATTCACTTCTCAATGACTTACCACCTGAAAAGTTAGTAACAAGAAATGAGATGAAATGAAAATGAGATGAAATGCAATGAAGCACACCAAAGTCAGAAGCATAAACATGATGTTAATGATGCTAAGAGATAAAGCAAACACATATCAAGAGTTGTGGATAATCATGCAAGGATAAGGATGCAAATAGAGCATGCTTTGAACCATAAAAGTTCATGAAAGTTTATGAAATGCAATGGAAGTATAACATGGAAAATGAATGATGCCATGATCAAACATGATTCTAATGTGTCCTAAGATGTCTTAGGAGTCATGTGAATGCACAAAATGTCATGGCAATCTCATGTATGCAAGCAAATGAGAGATGAATGCAAATGAAGGCAAAAAGCAGGGTTTATGCACAAGACACAAAGCAAAATCCAAAATCAGAGGCAAATGACAAGATAAAAAATTGAAAATGGGATCAAAGGAACCCTAAACCTACATAAGTTCACTTCCCAAATGAGGGGACCTAACTCTTAACCTAATGGGGGTTATGATTTTCTCAAGTTGGCTAGGGTTTTAAGGCACTTCAAAAGGAAAAATGCACATCAAATTGAAAATGAAAGATAAATTCAAACCGATTTTACCCTAGAAACTATATGATATGAAAAATGTAATACAAAAAGAACCAACATCAAACTCTTCATGGTTAGGCAGAATGAATTTTTCTAAGTCAGGACAAAAATTTTGCCTTTTAAGAACCTTAATTCCAAAGAAAAATGTCAAAATAGGTCAAGAACCAAAAATAAATTTGTTTGAAGAGTTTGATAATGTTTCTAAATGTATTAAAATGCAGTGTGAATTTTTTTGGAATTTTTAAATACCTAAATGTATTTTTAATTAATTAATTCTCATTAACTAATTAAAAATAATCATTTAAATGATTTAAAAATAATTTTTGATGCAAAAAATAAAAATAAAAATATTTTTGGGTTCTGAAAATTATTAAAAGATTTAATAAAAATTTTCAGAATTTTTTGATGTATTTTACTATTTTTTAAAATTCGTTGAAATTAAATATAAAACAAATGAAATAAAAATGAATTTAATGAGAAAATGAGAAAGTCAGCCAATCCAAGGGCCCAGGTTCAAACTCAGGATGGAGGGAATTGACTTCGCGCGTCATCCTAGGGCCAGAATTCAAACTACGCTAATTATGATTAAACCCTAATCTGATGCCCTAATTACTTTCAGGTGACCGGAACGTGTTCCGGTCATCTTCTTCGGCCATCCATTTCTTTAATCTCACTCAATACGCAACCCTAAGCTCTCTAACTCTCCAGAAATGATCCCTAACTCATTATAAACAAGATTCAGCCAGCAAAAATCATTTATTTCACATGAACATCAAGATTCGAAGCAAAACAGAAAAAATCACAGAAATTTCAGAAGCTTCATACATGCTTAATATTCAATCATTTTCAAAACCAAAAGGTGCAGTGTGATCAGTGAAGCATGGAGAACAATCTAAGAACTTAAAATCAAGTTTCTGGAAAAAAAAGTTCTTGATGATACGTGAACTGAAGCTTTCGAAAATGGTGTTTTCTGGCCAGTTCCTTGCTTAAAACCAACTCCAATGATCCTCCTCAAGTGTTTGGGATGCTTAGTTGGAGTTTATATGGCCTCAAAATGAAAATGGCAGAAGTTCAGTTTGTGAAATGTGAAAATCGTGTTTTTGATTCTGGGCTTTTTAGGGCAAAGTGATAGTTGGGAAATGGTCAGTGAGGTTTATGGAGTTGAATGGTGAAAGAAATTTGAAGGTTTGATGGTTGAATCAAGAGATTCGAAGGTTTTTGCAAAATTGGGGATTTTTGAGTGTGCTGAGTTCTTGGAGTTTCAGGCTTGCTTGTTGTGTGTTATGGCTTGCTTGAGGTCCACATATGAGGTTCTGATTGGGCAGAGGGTTGGTAGTGGCACAGTTTGATTGGTATGGGCAAAATGCAAAAAGTCATGACTTTGTGTACTTGAGGTATGGCTCGGGTCAGAGGGAGATTAGGGGCATGGCTGGGCTCAGAATGGATCAAGGAAGGCCATTAGACTGCTTTTGTGCAGCTGTAATGGCTAGGCCAAGTGGTAGCATGGTTCTTGCAACTTTTCCCCCTTTGGAAGTCTTTGTGAATCAAGGCCAAGAAACCTCTAAACTCTTGGGCAAATTGCAGCCAAATGGGCCATATGAAGTTGTTATGATGTCTTGAACTAACTTAACAACTAATTCAAACATTAAAAGTCCCTTTTGCAAAAAAATCCATTCTTGAAGATTCATGAGAAAATGCCTTATGTAACTTGTAATTCAAGGCATAGAAATGACAAATCCTTTGGGACATTGTGAATTATGGACCATGAATGATGTTTTTGTGATGGTTAGAAGTTGATTTGAAGTCACATTTGGCTTTGGCAAGTGTTTTTGCAAGTTTCCTCTTTGGCACAAAAGTGAAGATTAAGTGATTTTGTTCAACTTTGCAAAGGCATAACTTTTGTTCTATGATGAATTAGATCAAGTTCTTGTACTTTTTGAAAATGGGAGGATTCAATCTACAACTTTCATGACCAAGAATTTTTCATTTGAAGCATTTTTGAATCAAAAAGAGGAGGTTGAAAAACTTCCCCAAAATGGCAAGTTTCCATTACAAGTCACTTTCCCAAAATGGCAACTTTGCAAATGGCTTGAAATTCTTCAATTTTGTGAACTTCTAACTTCTTCAAAGATTAAATAAAGATCATACACATCCAAAATGATGGAGAAAACCCTTTGGTTGGATGATTGGGGGCCTCAGATGCCCTGATTTTGCACTGACTTGCTCAAGAAGTCATCTTTTGATTAGATGCCTTCCCCTTTGATTTTCTTCATGAAAATTGGTAGGCATGATCCTTATGACATATAGAGACCAATAGAAACAAGAATGATCAAAAAATTTGGAGTTATGGCCTCTGAAACCAAAACCCTAATTTTAGGTCATCTGTGCAGTTAAGCCTGGCTTTGCTTCCATGCCTTTCTCCGTTCTTGTGATTTTCTGAATTTCTTGATCTTGGGAGGATAAAATATGATGCTTGAACATGCATCGACCCTCTTGAGAAGATTTAAGACCTTTGGGGAGGCTCAGATAGCTCAGGGATGGCTCAGATCACAAACCCTAGATGCAGATGAATTTGAACCAATGCAGTGAAGTAAAAATGCAATATGAGATGATATGATTAAACTCATGCAAATGCAAAGACCACAAGCCATGGTGAAATGGGTGATGGCAAATTTGGGGTGTTTACAGCTGCCCCTATTCAAGCATGAGTTAGTTGTGTAGGATGTAAGAAGCAGCTTAACAGGAAAGCAAGATAACTCGTGGTTGAATACCAAAGACATTCCAAAATTTGCACTCACTGAATGAAGAAGAAAAGGGATATAGATTGTAAAAGGAAGTAAAGTATGATTATAAGGTGCGGGCGACGGAGGACAACCGTCGAGCAGGGGACGACTGCTGGGGATGAAGTAATGACGGGGACGACCGACATGCTGGGGAAAAGAAAAGATTATGATGGGGACGACCATCAGGTAAAGTAACAAGACTTTCTGGGGATTAGAGGTAAATGATGGGGGCGACCATCAGGTTGAAGAAATAAATGATGAGGAAGGGTCATCAAAGGTGAAGGACGATCACCTAGCAGGGGACGGCCGCTTTGTTGGGGATAAGGATGAGGGACGGTCATCCAAGGTGAAGGACGATCACCTGGTAGGGTACGGCTGCCGAAAGTATCACGACATAGGATGAATGTCAGATAGAAAGAGTCGGCGATGGGGACGACCATCGGATAAAATGATGAAGGACGATCATCAAGAGGTGAAGGACGATCACCTAGCAGGGTATGGCTGCTCTCGGGGTTTATCACAACATAGGACGAATGTAGGATAACAAGAACGGCGACGGGGACGGCCATCGGAATAAGCATGATGAAGGACGATCATCAGAAGGGTGAAGGACGATCACCTAGCAGGGGACGGCTGCTAAAATATCACGACATAGGACGAATGTCGGATAGAAGAGGGTTCTACTAATGGAAACTCCACTGGAGGAATGATGAAGGACGATCATCAAAAGGTGAAGGACGATCACCTGGCAGGGCACGACTGCCAAAAGTATCATGACACAGGACGAATGTCAGATAGAGAAGAAATATGCTTTTTATTGGCGATTTGCTGAGAACTCTTCTAGGGAATGGTAGACATAGACGAGTGTCTACATTCAAGAGGATATAAGTGTTTGACGCTGTGTGTAGGTTAAAGATGCGGACGAGCATCCTTAAGACTCTGATACGGACGAGTATCGGTAGAAACAAATGCTGACGCACATTCAAGGATGATGATACGGACGAATATCAACTGGTTAACAAAGAATACAGACGAGTGTTGAATCTTGAAAAAGATAAGTGGTGTAAACAAGATACGGACGAGTATCTGAAATAAGTAAACCTGAGTGAGACACATACGAATGTTCGACTTGCTGGGGAGAGCATGACACAGACGGGTGTCGGAAGAAGTGTTTGGTTTACAAAGTGTTTTAGGCAACCATGCTGGGGAATGTGACACGGACGAGTGCAAAAAGGAGCATGTATCTGTATTTGTGAGTGCGAAGAGGATGCTTTGGCTTTTTGTCGGGGAGTTTGGGAGGTATTTTGGATATTGTTGATGGAATGTCAGTATATACAGATGTTTGATTCAGAACATGGCTTATGATTTATGCAATATGTTTGATTTTTGCCGTAACGCTCCGTATTAGACAAAATGCTACGCTCTGGGGAAAATATGATGTGAATGCTATGATTATGCAAAGGTAACGATCCGGGATTCGGATCCCGTTGCAGTGAAGATCTCCGGCTGATCTTCTTGAAGTGATATCCCAGTTGGGGATGAGATCATTGGTAGATCTGATATATATGACTCTGTATGGGGGAATAGGTCGCTGATAGACCCATCCTTGGTGATGAGGTACCCAGTGTAAACACCCTAAATTTTCCCTCACCCATTTCACCATGGCTTGTGATCTTTTCATGTGCATAAATTCAACTATAGCATCTCATATTGCATCTTTTGCTTCACTGCATTGTTTCAAAGTCATCTGCATCTAGGGTTTGTGATATGAGCCTTTCCTGAGCCATTTGAGCCACTCCAAGGGTCATCAATCACTTCAAAGGGGTCCATGTGTGTTCAAGCATCATATTATATCCTCACAAGGTCAAGGAAGTCAAAGAATCACAAGAACTGAGAAAGGCATGGAAGCAGAGCCAAGCTTAACTGCACAGATGGCCTAAAATTAGGGTTTTGGTTTCAGAGGCCATAACTCCAAATTTTTTGGTCATTCTTGTTTCTATTGTTCTCTATAGGTTATGAGGATCATGCATATCAATTTTCATGAAGAAATTCAATGGGGAAGGCATCTGATCAAGAGATGACTTCTTGAGCAAGTCAGTGCAAAATCAGGGAATCTGAGGCCCCCAGTGACCCAACCAAAGGGCATTCTCCATCATTTTGAATGTGTATGACCTTTATTTGATCATAGAAGATGTTAGAAGTTCACAAAATTGAAGAATTTCAAGCCATTTGCAAAGTTGCCTTTTTGGGAAAGTGACTTATAATGTAAACTTGCCATTTTGGGAAAGTTTTTCAACCCCCTCTTTTTGATTCAAAAATGCTTCAAATGAGAAAACTTTGGTCATGAAATTTGTAGAATGGATCCTCCCATTTTCAAAAATTACAAGAACTCATTCTAATTCATTTTGGATCAAAAGTTATGGCTTGTCAAAGTTGGGAAAAATCACTTATTTTTCACTTTTGCACCAAAAGAAGAAAGTTGCAAAACCTCATGCCAAGCATTCTCATGACTTCAAATAAACTTTTAAAGCATCACACAAACATAGTTCATGACCTAAAATTCAGAATGCACCAATGAATCTCCAAGTTTCATGACTTATGCTTTAAGAAATCTCAAAAGGGCCAAAGGTTCACAAATTTGCAAAACCTCCCACAACTTCTCACAAACTTGCTAATTGACCTCAAACTCATTTCCATGGTCATCCTTGAATCAAGCTGCAGCAGACATGCCCTTGCTATAGCCCTGAAACAGCCCATACCTCAAAGCACACATAGACTTGACTTTTTGCAAAAGGGACCATGCCAATCACACTGTGCCACCACCAACTCTCTGCCCTATCACAGTTTGATAAGTGGACAAAATGAGACTCAAAACACACAAGAGACAAGCCTGAGCTCTCCCACAAGTCAGCATACACAAAAATCCCTCCCTTGGCATTTTTCTATCGAATCTCTCAACTCAGCAACTCAAACTTAAAACTTCTTCCACCATTCATCTTAGAAGGCATCACTGATCACAAACCACCCCTTACTCTGCCTTAAAAGCCATCATACACCAAATACGATTTTCCCCCTCTTGAACTGAACTGAATCAATCTCCCAAACCAGCCATAAAAAACTCCAAACATGCTTTGCAAACTCTTGAGGGAAGTCAGTAGAGGTGATTGGAAGCAAGGAACTGGCCAGAAAGCTCCAAAAGCAAAAGCTCCATCTCAGGTATCCTCTTGAAACTTTTTTCCAGAACCTCTATTTTAAGTTCTTAATTGGTTGTGTTTGATCCCCTGAGTGTAATGAACTTGAAATTATTGAAAATGAAGGAGAGATGAGGGTGTATTGCTTGTCTGAAAGTTTTACAGTTTTGTGTTCTTGGCTTCGAATCATGTTTAGGAGTGAAAATAAATTCCATTTGAGGTTGGGTTTAGGTTTAGGGGAGTGAGAGGAACAAATCTGGAGCTTTAGAGCTCCAGAAATGACCTAGGGAAGAAGATAGCAATTTTCAGGGAGGGATGTCACCGGAGAAGACGACCGGAGCTCTTCTCCGGTGACCTGAATGTCATTAGGGTTTAATCTGTGATTAGGGTTCAGTTTAAATGTGGAGCGTACGATGGTGTTTCCCGCGCGTGTTCAAGGGCTCAGATCACCCCATTTAGCCCTAATCCACGTCATTAAGTTAATTAATTAGAATTAAATTTAGGTTTAGCCAGTTTGAATCTGGACCAAAGGATCTGGCGCCAGTCAATTCCCTCCAAATCCATTTGAATGTGAGCCTCAGGATTTGCATACTTCTCCATTTAATCAATTTTAATTCATTTTGTTTATATTTTATTTACACGAATTTTTAAAAATAGCAAAACATATTAAAAAATTCTGAAATTTTTTGTCAAACCTTTTATTAATTTTCAGAACCGAAAAATATTTTTATTTTTATTTTTTGCATTAAAAATTATTTTTAAATCATTTAAATGTTTATTTTTAATTAGTTAATGGAAATTAATTAATTAAAAATGCATTTAGGTATTTAAAAATCACCAAAAAATTCAAATTGCATTTTAAAACATTTAGAAACATTATCAAACTCTCAAAACAAATTTCTTTTTGGTTCTTGACCTATTTTGACCTTTTTCATTGGAATTAAATTTGTTTAAAGGCAATATTTTGATCCTAACTTGAAAAAATCCATTCTGCCTAACCATGAGGAGTTTGATGATGGTTCTTCTTGCATTGCATCCTTCATATCATTTAGTTTTTAGGGTAAATTTGGTTTGAATTTATCTTTCATTTTCAATTTAATGTGCATTTTTCATTCTGAGGTGCTTTGAAACCCTAGTTGACTTAGGAAAATCATAACTTCCATTAGGTTTAGATTTAGGTCTCCTCCTTTGGGCAGTGAACTTGTGTAGGTTTAGGGTTCCTTTGATCCCATTTTCAATTTTTTATCATGTCATTTGCTTCTGATTTTGAATTTTGTGTTGTATGTTATGCATAAGCCCTAATTTGTGCCTTCACTTGCATCCATCTCTCATAGGCTTGCATTCAAGAACTTGCCATGACATTTTGTGCATCAACATGACACATAAGACATATTAGGACATATTAGAATCATGTTTGATCATTGCATCATTCATTTCCCATGTTGTGCATTCATTTCATTTCATAAACTTTCATGAACTTTCATGGTTCAAAACATGCTTCATTTGCATCCTCATCCTTGTATGATCATCCACAACTCTTGTCATATGTTTGCATCATCTATTAGCATCATTAGTATCATGTTTATGCTTCTGACTTTGGTTTGCATCATTGCATATTCATTTCATTTTCATTTCATTTCCTTTGCTAACTTTTCAGGTGGTAAGTGTTTGAGAAGTGAATTTGCCTTCACTTCTCATAACCTCTTCTCATCTCTTTTATGCATCATTGCTGCATTTTTACTTGTGTATTAGAGTGAGCTTGCTCATTCATGTTCATCATTCACTTTCTTTCTCCAAGTTACTTATCTTCTTCAGTGAAGTAAGTAACTTGCTTCTTCTGCTTCTCTCCTTGGTGGCTCTTTGAAGATTCTTTCTCTCTTAAGCCTCACTAACCCTAGGATCTCCAAGCATGATAACATTTTAGGATTGTTTAGTCCCCCTTAGACTCTTTCCTTTGAGTTTTCTTTGAGTCTTCTCTTCTCACCTCATAATCAAAGACTAAACCCTAAAACTTTTAAGGCTTTGTGATTAAGCTTATGCCTGCATCCTTCTATTAGGATGGAGTGTATAACTTTAATCCTAAGTGTTAAACCCTTAATGTGTTTAAATCCTTTAATCAATTCACTTAATAATCAGCAAGACATCAAGCTTGTAACTTGGGCCTTGCATTAGGGTTCTAATTCTTCCTTAATTGGTTAAGAAGGACTAACCCTAGTGTTAATGAACAAGTCCCCCTCAAGTTGTCTTAAAAACCATGAAAATCACTTCTCCATCTCATCATTAACTAAAATCCACTTTAATAAAGGCTTTGTTTTGTCATGAGGTTAATCCCTGATCATGGATTAAGTTGAGGAGCCTTCCTCAGCTTAAATGTTCTCATCTATTATCCTTCTATTAGGATGGTGTAATGAGTCCATTAAATCCTTGATTATGGCTTAAACTCATTACTTAACACTAAACAAAAACTCCAAAAACATCTAAATAAATACAAGTAGGTTAATAATCTTAATCATACATGTCGCTCCCGACAAATGAAAATGGGTTCATATGAAGGTACAGACGCGGACGGTCGGCGAGAGGGACAATGAGAACACACAGCCGTGAACTCACTGGAAACGAAAAGAGTCTCCAGCTAGGCATTTTTATCCCGGGGAAAAGGTAATGCTGCATAAACCTAGAAAGATACGGATAAGACGGTTTGCGAACCAGAGAGACTGAGAAAGGGGGTTGGTTACAACCTGGGAAGGTATTAGCACCCAGATTGTCCGCCGTACTCGACGGGATCCACGCTTAAAAGATTTGTGTTTTAAAGGGGTAGTGTCAGTGCAATCTGTGTGTAAAATAGCTGGAAAAGAATGTACAGGTGTCAGTGCAAAAGAAGTGTGATGTGTATAAATGTACAGTGTCAGTGTGAGATCAGGAATGAAATGCTCATGACCATGAGGCTTAAAGAATAAAGCTAGAAAGAGGGGGAATGTACAGAGACTTTTGTTCGATAACTGTTAAGTTATGCCTACGTATCCTCTCGTGCAATGAGGAAGTCAGAACACCGTAGTTCGACCCAAAGAGACTGAAAGATGAATTGACTTGTGAACTGCTTACTTGCCTATGCTCAAGTGTATGATCTGTCTGGCACAGATGCAAACTGTCTTGCATTAGACGGAAGAAGCAAGTTCTCGGTTGTGAGCGAATGAGATGAGAAAAGAATCCCGGAGGAGACGATTATTGTTTTTTTTTTTTTTTTGAGTTTTCAGTCTTTTATTGCTTTTGAAAGTTTGTCATAAGATAATGAGCTTAAGCCTAAACCAATGGATTTAATAAACTCATCACATCTTCCCTCTGATTAGGGGTAATGAGATTTACCTTAAGTGTGAAGTCAGATTCTCACACTTAATCACCTTTGATGTAGGGTTAAGATCATTAACCTACTTGTGATTATTTAGATGTTTTTGGTGTTTTTGTTTAGTGTTGAGTAATGAGGTTAAGCCATAATCAGGGATTAAACAGACTCATTACACCGTCCTAAAAGAAGGATGATAGATGAGAATGTTTAAGCTGAGGAAAGCTCCTCAACTTAATCCATGATTAGGGATTAAACTCATGACAAAACAAAGCCTTTATTAAGTGGATTTTATTAAATGGTGAGATGAAGAAGTGTGTTTTATGATTTGTAAGACAACTTGAGGGGGACTTGTCCATTAACACTAGGGTTAGTCCTTCTTAACCACTTAAGGAAGAATTAGAACCCTAATGCAAGGCCCAAGTTACAAGTGTGATGTCTTGATGATTATTATGTGGATTGATTAAGAGATTTAAACACATTAAGGGTTTAACACTTAGGATTAAAGTTATACACTCCATCCTAAGAGAAGGATGCAGGCATAACCCTAATCACAAAGTCTTAAAACCTTTAGGGTTTAGTCTCTGATTATGAGATGAGAAGAGAAGACTCAAAGAGAGACACAAAGGTAAAACTAAGAGGGGAGACTAATCAAAACCTTAATCATTGTCATGCTTGGTTGTTCCTAAGGTTTGTGAGGTTTGCAAGAACAATCTTCAAAGGAGCCACCAGGAAGCAGATGAACAAGATCAAGAGAAGCAAAGTGACTTGCTTCATTCAAGAAGTCAAGTCACTTGAAGAAAGAAAAGTGGGAGGAAGAAGAATGAGCAAGCTCAATCTCAAACACAAACAAAAATGCAGCAATGGATGCAATAGAGATGAAAAGAAAAGTTATGAGAAGTGAAGGCAAATTCACTTCTCAAGTTACTTACCACCTGAAATGTTAGAAAGAAATGCAATGCAATGCTAAATGAAATGAAATGACATGAGGCTAAGCAAAACCAGAAGCATGTTGATGATGATTATGATTTTGTGAGGTGCTGCAAACATGAGGCAAGGCATGGGGATGTGTATACAAGATCATGGATGCAGATGATGCAGGTTAAGGAGCATGAATGAACATGAAAAGTTATGAAGCATACAAGACAAATGACATGGCAAATATGTAATGCAATGATCAAACATGTTTTCTAAATGTCTTAAGATGTCAAATGAATCATAAACATGCACAAAATGCAAAGACAAGTCATGTTATGCAAGAGAATGCAAGAGGGATGCAAATGAAAGCCCAAATTAGGGTTCATGGATCAAACATCAAACAAAAACCCAAAACAGAAGCAAACCCTAAGATAAAAAATGGAAAATGGCATCCAAAGAAACCCTAATCCTATACTAAACCAAAGTCCAAAGGGGAGGTCTCAACTCTCAACCAAACTCAAGTTATGAATTTTCTAAGTTATTAGGGTTTTTTAGGGTTCTATACAAAAGAAATGCCAAACAAATGGAAAATGCAAGATCAAATCATGGCCTTTTTATCCTAGAAACTACATGTTAAACACAAGACAAAGCAAAAAGAATCAATGTCCAACTCTTCATGAATAGGCAGAAATGATTTTTTGAACTTATGATTAAAATAATGCACAAAATATGATTTAATTCAATGAAAAATTCTTAAAATGCATCAAGATCAAAAAAGAAATTTGGTTTGAAGGTTGGACAATGTTTCTAAATGACTTAGAACATTTCATGAATTTTTTTGTAATTTTTAAATACCTAAAAGTATTTTTAATTAATTAATTTCCATTAATCAATTAAAAATAATCTTTTAAATATTTAAAAATACTTTTTTAATGGTAAAAAATAAAATGAAAATATTTTTGGGTCTTAAAAATTAATAAAACTTTAAAGAAAAAGTTTCATAATTTTTATGTATTTTTTGCTATTTTAAATTAATTATGCAAGTTAATTGAAAAGAAAATGAATAAAAATTAAATGAAAATGAAAGTCAAAGGAAAGGATGGCTGAGATGCAATCTGGTTTCAAAAGGGTGGACTGCGCGCGCGAATGGAGGGTGTAGATTCACTCTGAGCAAATTAATTTAATTACAATTAATTAAAACTAACTTAGTGGATTAGGGCTAATTGGGAAGATCCTGGCCATTCACACGCGCGGGAAGTCAAGGGAGTCAACGGATCCTACGGCCCAAGTTCAAATGGCACTAATTACAGGGATTATGCCCTAAACATTTTCAGGTGGCCGGAGAAGACCTCCGGTCGTCTTCTCCGGTGGGAAGTCCACCTGAAAATCTCCAAACTCTCTCAAAACGTATCAAAAATGAAAACCAAGAACTGGGAAATGATCTCCAACCTCTCACGAATCAAACCCCTCTCTCAAAACAAATTTATATTTCCTAAATAAGCTGAATCGAAGAGAATAAGAACTAGGGCACGCAAGCTTCAGAAACAAATTAAACTCTCAAATCAAAGCCATTTCAAAAACTAAGAACATCAGGATGATCAGTGAATCACATAGAACAAGTTTGTAACAAGAAAAATGATTTCTGGAAAAATAATTTTCGAGCTACCTGAGATTTGGAGCTTTCAATTTGAGGACTTTCTGGCCACTTCTCCTTGTGCAATCCACTCCACTTGGTCCACAGAAGATGCTTGAATGCTCCAAAGGAGTTTAAGTTGGCTGGATAATGAGTTTCGAAAGCTCCTGCTCAAGCTTGGTCAGAAATGGCAATGGAGTTTCTGGAGGTTTCAGGCCATTGTGAATGATGGTTTGTGATCCTGAGGATGAATGGAGAAGGTCTGTGGTGTTTGTTTGGATGTTTGCAAGTTGTGGTGAGAGTTTCGAAGAGAAATGCAGCTTGGGGTGAGAAATGGTTATGGAGTATTCTGGTTGTTTCAGGCTTGGATTCTTGGTGCTGGGTGGTCTATGGAGCAAGGTGAGTTGAATGATGGAAATGGTTGAAGTGTTTGCAGGCTGTGGAGAGAAATTCGAAGGCTTATGCAAAATGGAGTGTTTTTGTGAATGTTGAATGAGAGAGCTTCAGCCTTGCTTAGTACTTGGAATGGCTTGCAAAATGATATGTTATTTTAATCCTATAGGTCAGATGATGTGACCTGGCCTATAGTGATTGGTAAGTTTACTTTTGCATAAAGTCCAACTTTTGTGTAAGGCAAGTATGGTGAGGTGCTAGGCAAGTACAATGGGCATGGTCTGCGCAGCATGATGAGTGTGTGAGGCTAGCTTGATTCAAGGACCAATGCAGCAAGTTGGTGAAGAGAAATGAGTGGTTTTGCAACTTGTTATAACTTTGGTTCACATGTGATTTTCTTGTTCCAAAAGTCATGAAACATGAGCAATGCCTAGTTCATTCTGAATTTTAGGACTTATATGATGTTTGTGTGCTGGTTTGAAATGAATTAGAGGTCACAATATGCATTGGTTCATGACTTTGCAAAATTTCCATTTGAAACATGCCTTGAAAATCAATGATTTTTGCCAACTTTGCATTGCCATAACTTTTGATCCAAGAAGAGTTTGATCATGTTCTTGTACTTTTTGAAAAGGGAAAGATGAGATCTACAACTTTCATGACCAAAGTTTTTCCATTTGAAGCCTTTTTGGATCAAGAATCAAAGCTTGAAAAATGACCTAAAATGATGCATTCTTGAAAAGTCAACTATGCCCAAAAAGTCAACTTTTGCAAAAACCCTAAATTCTTGATTTCTATGAACTTCAACCTTCTTCCATGATCAAATAAAGATCATATACACTCAAAATGATGAAGATCACCCATTGGTTGGGTCATTGGGGGCCTCAGATGCCCTGATTTTACACTGACTTGTCTGAAAAGTCAACTCTTGATCAGATGACTTCCCCATGGAATTTCTTCATGAAAATTGATATGCATACTCCCTATACCATATAGAGACCAATGGAAACAAGAATGACCAAAAAATTTGGAGTTATGGCCTCTGAAACCAAAACCCTAATTTTCAGTCAACTGTGCAGTCTAGCCTGGCCCTGCATCCACTCAAACCCTAGTTCTTGTGATTCCTCTGCAATTTTGACTTTGAGGAGATGGAATATGACATAAGGACACACATGGACCCCTTTGAGTTGATTAGTAGCCTTTGGAGTGGCTCAAGATGCTTTGGGCTTGCTCAGATCACAAACCCTAGGTGCAGATGCCTTAGAAGCTATGCAGTGAATCAAAAATGAGATGTGAGATGATATGATTGTATTTATGCATATGAAATGATCACAAGCCATGGTGTGAAGGGGTGAGGGCAAATTTGGGGAAATAGCGATGACGGGGACGACCGACATGCTGGGAAAGTGGTAAAGCTAAGACGGGGACGGCCGACTAGCTGGGGAAAGAAAAGAAATTATGATGGGGACGGCCATCAAGATAAAGTTGCAAGATTCTCTGGGGATTAATGAAACATGACGGGGACGGCCATCAAGTTCATAAAGGTAAAGTAACCAACGATGGGGACGGCCATCGGGCTAAAAGGAAAAGGGACCACGACGGGGACGGCCATCGGGTTAAAGAATAAATGAAATAAACAGATGATGGGGTACGGCCATCAAAGGTGAAGGACGATCACCTAGCAGGGGACGGCTGCTCTGTTGGGAATAAAAGGAATATGATGGGGACGGCCATCAAAGGTGGAGGACGACCACCTGGCAGGGTACGGCTGCCGAAAATATCAACGATGGGGACGGCCATCGGATAGAAAAGGTCAACGATGGGGACGGCCATCGGACGAGCATGATGGAGGACGACCATCAAGAAGTGGAGGACGACCACTCAGCAGGGTACGGCTGCTCTCGAGGTTTCTCATGACATAGGACGAATGCCAGATAACCGAAAATCAACAATGGGGACGGCCATTGGATAAAGTGATGAAGGACGATCATCAAAAGGTGGAGGACGACCACCTAGCAGGGGACGGCTGCTAAAAATCAACGATGGGGACGACCATCGGATGAGCATGATGGAGGACGACCATCAAGAAGTGGAGGACGACCACTCAGTAGGGTACGGCTGCTCTCAGGGTTATCATGACACAGGACGGGTGTCAGATAAAAGAAAAAGCTTTGTTGGTGATCTACTGGTGATATAGTGAACACGGACGAGCGTTCACAACCAAGAAAAGAAAGTATAAGCGTCTGGTATTGTGTATAGATTAAAGATGCGGACGAGCACCCTTAAGACTATGATACGGACGAGTATCATGTAGAAACAAACTGACACATGTTCAGAGATGATGATACGGACGAGTATCAACTGGTTAACAAGGAACACGGACGAGTGTTGAATCTGAAAGAATCCTTCTGGGGAATAGTAGACACAGCCGAGTATCTATGTTCAAGAAGGCATAAGTGTTTGACACGGTGTATGGATTAAAGATGCGGACGAGCATCCTTAAGACTATGATACGGACGAGTATCATGTAGAAACAAACACTAGACGCAATGTTCTGAGATGATGGTACGGACGAGTACCAACTGGTTAACAAAGAACAAGGACTACTGTCGAATCTATGGGGATAGGGATGATGTATACAAGATACGGACGAGTATCTATATAAGTGTACCAATGAGTAGTGAGTATATATATAAGTGTTTATCTGTTGGGGATAGTGACACGGACGAGTGTCAAAAGGGAAAAGTATAATAATAACAAGTATATGGGTGATGAAGGTGTAAGCGACTGCGCTGGGGACATGACACGGACGGGTGTCAAGAAAGTGTATATATAAGTATATGTGAGTGCAAAGAGGAGGTCTTTGGCTTTCTACTGGTAATATGACACGGACGGGTGTCATGAAGTATTTTTAATACGGGTGATTTTGTTTGTAAAGTGTATTCAGGCAATCTGTTTGGGGAAGTGATGACACGGACGGGTGTCAGAAATATATACTGGTGTTTGGTGATTGGAGAGGCAACTGCTTTCGCTGGGACTCTGGTGGGGATTTTTGTACAATGATGATGAACGGTTATTATGCACAAGCGCTAATTCAGAACATGGCTTATGATTATGCTATGCGTTTGATTTTTTTGCCGTAATGCTCCGTATTAGACGGAATGCTACGCTCTGGGGGGTGAATATGATGCCATGATTATGCAAAGGGGCAAAGATCCGGGATTCGGATCCCGGTGCCGCGAAGATCCCTGGTTGATCTGCTTGAAGTGGACCTCCCAGCTGGGATGAGATCAGTGATAGATCTGATGACGTATCTGCTTGGGGATATAGGTCACTGGTTGACATATCCTTGTAATACGGGACCCAGCTGGAGTTTGTAGAAGCTTTCTTCACTCTGTTGTGATCTTCTATGCGCTGCTCTTCTGGATAGAGGCTGAAGATTCTGTGGGGAGATGATTCCCTGACTCCTGTACTCAACTGAGGATGAAATGGAAACTCGGCTGGGGAATTGTGAGAGGCAACTCAGCTGGGGATAGCAACAAGAGGCAACTCAGCTGGGGATAGAGCATTTCAGATGCTGAGATTGAGTGTATGTTGATTTGACAACTTCGCTGGGGAAGTGGGCACCTTCCAGTGCCGCGTGGAAGATAGACCGAGTTGATAATGATTCGCCATCTTGCTAAGACGTAACTTGCATGCCCCAGGTTGCGTTCTGGATACCTGCAAACCTGCAAAGGTAAGGAAACGTACAAAAGGTCCTGAGGTATCCCTTACCGGATTCCGTCATAGGAGTTAAGTACTTTCGAGAATAATCACATTCCCTGTAAGCATGTGTTTCATTTTCTTTCTTTTTAGTGAAAAACATCTGTACTTATGCAATTAGTTTTTAGAGATATCAGACAACTCTTTGCAAAACATAAAATGTAAAAAACGAAACATGACCGAAAATCTGATTTTATTAATTCATGTGCCCTGAATTGGCAAGATACAGTCAAGGAAACATATCTCCTGAAATGAAGAGACTGTTACAAATTGAGAAACAAAATGCTGGCAGTGTTGGCGACGCTTTGAGGAGCTTCCTCTCCTGCTATGACTCGTATGACAATGACGTTCTTCTCGTCTTGCTTTCTGAAGAAAATTGATTCTGATTGAAGCTTGATCCTTTGTAGCTTACCGAGTTGCAGATAGTGCAAACGAATTCAGAATGCAGTTGTTCGCTTATTCCCTTGTTTTGCATGGATCGCCCTTTCGGGTTTTCAATCCATCGGGATACCCATTTTTGCCTGAGTTGTCCAATGCGGCTTTTCAACTCAGCGGGTGTACATTTTTGTTTATTTCCCTTATTTTTGCCCGAGTCTTTTATTCTGTTTTTGACTCGCCGGGATGCCCTATTTTTGCCTGGACTTACATTCTGTTTTTATGTCCAGCGGGTCATTTTATGCGAAGTATTTTTTAACTGCATCTGAATTCACAGGGGACGGGAAATCTTCACCATCCATGGTGCTGAGCATCAGTGCTCCACCAGAGAAAACTTTCTTCACCACGAATGGTCCTTCATAATTTGGAGTCCATTTGCCCCTGTAGTCTGTATGAGGAGGGAGGATTCTTTTCAGCACAAGATCTCCCACTTGGTATTCTCGATGTCTGACTTTCTGATCGAAGGCCTTCTTCATTCTTCTTTGATATAACTGCCCATGACAGATTGCAGCCAACCTTTTCTCTTCAATCAGACTCAGTTGTTCGAATCGGGACCGGACCCATTCTGCTTCACTCAGTTTGACATCCATTAATACCCGTAGGGAGGGTAATTCGACTTCACCTGGCAGGACTGCTTCCATACCATATACAAGTTGATACGGCGTTGCCCCAGTGGATGTTCTGATCGACGTGCGGTACCCATGCAAGGCAAATGGTAGCATTTCGTGCCAGTCTTTGTAGGTGACTACCATCTTCTGCACAATCTTCTTGATATTTTTATTAGCCGCCTCAACAGCACCATTCATCTTTGGTCTGTAAGGAGAAGAATTGTGATGTTGGATCTTGAAGTCCCGGCATAATTCAGCCATCATTTTGTTGTTGAGATTGGAACCATTATCAGTAATGATCCGCTCGGGAACTCCATACCGACAGATGATATCTCTTTTTAGAAATCGGGCTACCACTTGCCTGGTGACGTTTGCATATGAAGCTGCTTCAACCCACTTTGTAAAATAGTCGATGGCGACCAGGATGAATCTATGGCCGTTCGAAGCAGTTGGCTCAATCTTGCCAATCATATCAATGCCCCACATGGCAAAGGGCCATGGTGAAGACATGATGTTCAAAGGATTTGGAGGTATATGCACTTTGTCTGCATAGATCTGGCATTTATGACATTTCCTGGCGTAGGCACAACAGTCTGCATCCATTGTGATCCAATAATAGCCTGATCTTAACAACTTCTTAGCCATTGCATGTCCTCCAGCATGGGTACCAAAAGATCCTTCGTGCACTTCATGCATCAACAAATCTGCTTCTGTCTTATCAACACATCTGAGGAGTACCATATCAAAGTTTCGCTTATATAAAGACCCATCAGTGTTCAGAAAGAAACTACCAGCAAGCCTTCTTAAAGTCTTCTTATCATTGGAAGATGCCCCAGGCGGGTATGTTTGATCCTCCAAGAAGCACTTAATGTCATGGAACCAAGGCTTATCATCTTTTACAACATCCGCTGCGAACACATATGCTGGTCTATCAAGTCTAGACACTGAAATCCGGGGTACAAAGTTAGCCGTTTGAACTTTGATCATTGATGAAATGGTAGCCAGAGCATCTGCAAACTGATTCTCGTCTCGAGGGATATACTCAAGCTTGACTGTTGTGAAGAAAGTCAATAACCTTCTTGTATAATCCCTGTAAGGTATCCGATGATCTTGGTGTGTGTACCATTTTCCGTTGGTTTGATTGACTACCAAAGCTGAATCTCCGAATACGGTCAATGTCTTGATCCTGAGGTCAATGGCTTCCTCAAGACCCATAATGCAAGCTTCGTATTCAGCTTCGTTGTTAGTGCAGTTGAAAGTGAGTTTTGCCGAGAAAGGCATGTGAACTCCTTTAGGTGTAATGAGTACTGCACCAACACCACGGCCATTCGTGTTAACAGCCCCATCAAACATCATAGTCCATTCTTCCTCTGGGTCAGGCCCTTCAGTGTGAATAGGCTCTTCGTGATCTTTTGCTTTAATGAACATGATGTCTTCATCAGGGAAGTCAAATCTCATAGGCTGGTAGTCATCAATGGGTTGCTCAGCAAGATATTCAGATAGCACACTGCCTTTAATGGCTTTCTGAGAAGTGTACTGTATGTCGTATTCCGTGAGAATCATCTGCCATCTTGCAACCCGTCCGGTAAGAGCTGGCTTCTCGAAAATGTACTTAACTGGATCCATTTTTGAGATCAATAAGGTAGTGTGGGTCAACATATACTGTCTCAGTCGGCGAGCAGCCCACGCTAAAGCACAGCAAGTTTTCTCGAGCAGTGAACAACGCTGTTCACAGCCGGTAAACTTTTTGCTTAGGTAGTATATTGCATACTCTTTTCGACCAGACTCGTCATGCTGACCTAGTACACACCCCATTGACTCTTCTAATACTGTCAAGTACATAATCAGAGGTCTTCCTTCAACTGGCGGCATGAGGATTGGAGGTTCTTGTAAATACTCCTTGATCTTGTCAAAAGCCTTCTGGCAGTCTTCGTTCCACCTGACCGTTTGTTCTTTTCTTAACAACTTAAACAAAGGTTCACAGGTTACTGTAAGGTGAGATATGAACCGTGAGATGTAGTTCAATCGACCTAAGAACCCTCGAACTTCTTTCTCGGTTTTCGGTGCAGGCATCTCTTGGATGGCTTTGACTTTATCAGGGTCAACTTCAATCCCTTTCTCGCTTACAATAAAGCCCAACAGCTTACCGGATCGCACCCCGAATGTGCATTTGTTGGGGTTCAGCTTTAGTTGATACTTCCTCAGACGCTTGAACAACTTCAGCAGATTCACCAGGTGATCTTCCTCTGTAAGGGACTTGGCGATCATATCATCCACATAACATTTTATTTCCTTGTGGATCATATCGTGGAATAATGTCACCATAGCCCGTTGGTATGTGGCACCAGCATTTTTCAGTCCGAATGGCATCACTTTGTAACAGAACGTGCCCCAAGGTGTAATGAATGTTGTCTTCTCCATGTCTTCAGGTGACATCTTGATCTGATTATACCCTGAAAATCCATCCATGAAGGAGAATACCGAGAACTGAGCCGTGTTATCCACCAATACATCAATGTGAGGTAATGGGAAGTCATCTTTCGGGCTGGCTCTGTTCAGGTCCCGGTAATCAACACACATTCTTACTTTGCCGTCTTTCTTAGGCACAGGTACTATGTTAGCAACCCATGGCGGATAGCTAGTTACAGCAAGGAACCCGGCGTCCCACTGCTTTTGTACCTCTTCTTTGATTTTCATAGCCATGTCTGGGCGAGTTCGGCGCAGTTTCTGTTTAACTGGTGGGCATTCTTCCCTCAAAGGCAGCTTATGTACAACAATGTTGGTATCCAACCCTGGCATGTCTTGATACGACCAAGCAAACACATCAACATACTCTTGAAGCAGATCTATCAGTTGTCTCTTCACTGAGTCTTGCAGGCAGGCCCCGATTTTAACTTCTTTCACGTCTTCCTCTGTACCAAGATTAATCACTTCAACCTCCTCCTGGTGAGGGGTAATAACCTTTTCCTCTTGTCTTAACAACCTGGCTAGCTCTTCAGGGAGCTCATATTCTTCTTCAACCCCTTCGTCAGCTTGATTGATTGGATTGTCAAAGTCATACGATGTCATAGCCGTGCTGTTGTCGGTGCTGTCTGGAAGGCACTCTCTGCAAGGGTTAAGTTTGTTCATTTTAGTGATTGATTTTAATCTTGCTTTAGAAAAAAGTGAAATGAAGTTATCATTTTGAAAACACCGCCATTTATTTTTGTACAAAAAGAAAAAATGGAAAAAACAGTGAGCAGAAAAGAAAAAGACTTGTTTGCAAAAAGATGTCTGATATTTCAATAATTTAATCTTGTTTGCACAAAAGTACAGATGGCCCGATTACAAAATGAGTCTTGTCATCTTGGGCAAGATGCAAGACTTGGATGCATGCTTATAAAATACAGGAAATAATAATTACTCTGCATGAGTAACTCTTATAATTTCCTGGGAAGACCAGTTCGAGACACTGCTCCCCGGGATCTTTGGACGAATCCAATTCTCCAGATTGCGCTCCTCTTCCAGCTCGTCTTCCAAACAGTTGATAGCATCGGGGGTGAGCATCCCCCCACTGACAAAACCTGGCTCCGCAGCAGCCTTTGCTTGATGTTGAGTTGGTTTGTAACCCAACCCAAATTTGTCCTTCTTCTCCTCCACAGCTAAGACCTTGCCCCAGCCTAGGGCAGTTCCTTCTTCAACAACCTTCCGGGCTTGTTGGTATGATGACATTGGAGTACCAGATACAGCAGATGCTTCATTCACATTCAAAGCTTCAAACCCCTGGCTCATTGTTTCATGGATCTCCCCATCCATTTCAATGTACTTATAGGTTGCCAGGTGGCTGACAAAAATGTCCTCCTCTCCACAGATTGTGACAACTTGGCCTTCCCACTCAAATTTTAACTTTTGGTGAAGGGTAGACGTTATTGCGCCGGCGGCGTGAATCCAGGGTCTACCCAACAAACAGCTGTAGGCGGGCTGAATGTCCATCACATAAAAGATAGTTTTAAAAGTCTGTGGGCCAATTGTCACAGGCAGCTCAATCTCTCCCAGAACCGATCTCTTCGAACCATCAAAGGCTCTTACCACCAGGTTGCTGGGTCTCAAAGCCAATCCATCATATTCTAACTTCACCAGAGCCTTCTTCGGTAAGACATTCAGGGAAGAACTTGTGTCTACCAGCACATGAGAAAGGACAGCTCATTTGCATTCCATGGTTATGTGCAAGGCTTTGTTGTGATTGCGGCCATCCACTGTCAGGTCAGAATTGGTAAACCCTAGCCCATTGCTAGCAGTAACATTCCCAACCACGGTTTCCAATTGGTTGACAGTAATCTCCTCAGGCACGTAAGCTGCGTGCAAGACTTTAAGTAGTGCATTCCGATGGGCTTCGGAGCACATAAGCAGTGAGAGGATGGAGATTTTGGATGGCGTCTGGTGAAGTTGATCCACAATTTTGTAATCACTCTTTTTGATGATCCGCATAAACTCATCAACTTCCTGATCGAACGGAGTCTTCAGGGCTTCTTTGGCAGCTGGATCTTCCTGCACCGGGCCTTTTCCCTTTGCCTTGGCAGCAGCTTCTTCTTCGGCAGTAGGTCTTTGAACTTGTGAGGCGAAGAGACGTCCGCTTCGAGTGAAGCCTCCGCCTCCCCCCACATTATCTACTTGTGGTGCAGGTGTTGATGTTTCAAGAGTGATTCTTTTCCCTTCACAGTACACGTCAGAGCCATAGTGCCAAGGGATGGCCCTATTGCTTTCATATGGTACTGGTCCCGGCACCGTGACAGTGACTGGACTGATTGCTGCTGCTGAAGGGACTGTTATTGTTTGTGGATCATAAAAGATTGTAACTGGTGCTCTGGCGGGAGCAGCACCTTCTAAATGGTAGGCGGAATTATTTTCAGGATCGTAGAATATGGTAACTGTAGAGACATCTTCATGATTGATTGCTGGTGTTGTAGGAGGTACTGTTGGAGGGACTGATGTTGTTGTTGATGGAGATTCGAAATGGAATGAAGCTGAAGTTGTAGCAGGAGAAACTGTTGAAAATTGATCATTTGGGAGGACAGATGAAGTACTTGCTGATGTTGCTGATGAATTGTCGGGAACAATAGTTGCTGTAGTTGTAGGAGGCTCTGGAACCGTTGTTGATGAAGTTGCCGGATTGGTCGGAAATGATGTAGTAATCTGTAGCAGGCCACTCTGAATAAGGCTGTCAATGCCATTCCTCAGGTCCTCACACCCATTCCATGAAATATTGCAGTAGGGGCACCCTAGTTCACACCCCGAAAATATTTGGTTTTCGCGGAGTTGAGCCTTGATTTCCACCAATGGTGTCCTGATCTGATCCACACTAGTTATCAAATAAGACGGTTGGTCTTCTTCAATAGCATTAATTCGGGGACCGCCATGGTTTGGCATTGGGTTTTTATTGACATTGGGCGGAGGTGCAAAATTCAGAGCCTTGGAGTCTACCAAATCTTGTACTTTCATATGCAGAGCCCTGCATTTTTCTGTACTGTGACCAGGTGCGTTTGAATGAAAAGCACACCTAGCATTGGAGTCATAGTTCCTTGGTAGACTGTTGGGATCCGGAGGTGCCAACGTTCTTAGCTCAACTAGGTTGAGTTTCAGAAGTTGTGGCAGCAAGGCAGCATACGGCATTGGGATCGGGTCGATCACTCGGTTAGCTTGAGAGGGCCTCTGTTGGAATGGCCTCTGTTGATTGTTGTTGGTGTTATTGTTGTTGTAGTTCCTCGGAGGATACTGATTTTGCTGATGGTACTGAGGTTGTTGTTGGAAGTTTTGTTGAGGAGGTTGATAGACTGGCTGTGGATGAGCTGGAGCAGGAATGGTGACTGCTGCTATTGACCTTTGAACATATTGGGGCCTACCCCTGCTGGTGTGAATGGCATTGGTCTCGCCAGTTCTTCTCGGGCCTGCAAAAGGCTTTCTTGTACCACTGGACGAACTAGCACCATTATCAGAGATCTTACCCATTTTTAACAGGCTTTCAATTCTCTCCCCAGCTATGACAACATCTGCGAAGCTAGTGGAAGAGAAAGCAGCCAACCTGTCAATATAGGTTCCCTGAAGGGTATTCATGAACATATCTGCCATTTCCCGTTCAGACATAGGTGGTTGAACAGCAGCAGCCAGTTGCCTCCACCTTTGAGCATATTCTCGGAAACTCTCCCTCGAAGACTGTGACATTCCCATTAGGAGAGTCCTGTTGGGTGCCATGTCTAAGTTGTATTGATACTGTCGGATGAAGGCCTCTGCCAGGTCCTTCCAGCATCTTACATTTTCCCTTGTCAGATGGGAATACCACTCCCTCGAAGCTCCAGTCAAGCTATCTTCAAAATAGAACATCCACAATTTCTCATCCATTGTATAGGCCTTCAGCCTTCCCAGAAATGATTGTAGATGAGTCCGGGGGCATGAAGTCCCATTATACTTTTCGAAACAAGGAGGCTTGAACTTATGGGGGATCCTGACCCCGTCTACCAACCCCATGTCCATGACGTCGAAGCCCAAAGAATTTTGAGACTCCAGTGATCTCAACTTCTCAGCTATTTCTTCCAATCGTCTATCATAAGTTTCCTCTCCGGCACCCATTACTGTATACTGGTCCTCCTGAGGATCTTCTTGAAGTACTCTGGCTGCTGTGGCTGTCCCTTGAATGTTGACTGGGATGTTGGCCTCTGGATGGAGATGGGGTCCAAAAACTGGGGGATTGACATGAGGTTGGACCCTCTCGTTGTTACTTGTGCCAGCAGTACCCGCATGGGGCTCCTCTTGATTCCTCCCTTCTACCAAAGTTCTGAGCCTCTCCTGGCTTTGAGCTAAGTTGTTCATCACTTCCATGAACTGGGTTATCTGGGTTCTCATCTCCAGCCTTTCGTTGGCCATCTGGTTTCTGACCTCCGTAAGGTCCTGCTGCATCTGATCCATCTGAATTCCCGGAAGGTTGTTTCTAGTTGGGTACCTGTGAGGCCTGTTGAGAGGAAATACCCGGCGGCGAGCAATAATTCCTGAGATTCACAACAGAGGTTAGCAACAACAAAACAAAACCCTACAAAACAAATAAAGGGTTAGCATGCAATGCAGTTATGCTTATTTGCTCTCAAGGTATCCGGTTTGGTCTTCAGTTTTGACCCTTCCAGACCCTTGAAGATGTTGCTGTTGAAGTTGCTTTTGAAGCAAACCCAGATGGAAACTAACACAAATATATTACAAAGGTGAAATAAATACAACTTGTTCATTTTACAACACAAGCCCTCAAAGGGGTCAAAATACATCATCAAAAGGCAAAAGTACATGGAATAGGAACAACAACAAGCAAATGATCAAACTCCAAGGCCAAACTCATCCTCACGAACTTCCTTGAGAAGTGCTTCGGTCACAGGATCAGCCGGGTGCTCCGTGAGACTTCTGATGAGAAGGTTTCTTGCTGCAACAGCTGCAGTCAACTTCTTGTTCTGGCTTTGATCTTTGGACTTCTTCACTCCTGCTTTGATTTTCAGCTCTGATATTTCCTTCTGGGCTGCTGCCAGGGCTTTTTCCATCTGCTCCATCTTGTCCTGGACTCTCTTGTCTTCTAGAGTACGGGCCTCAGTGATCCGGACCCACCTGGCCTGACTCTCTTTCAGGTACAAGTCTGTCCTTGCTCTCTGGAACTGGGCTTCTTTACAAGCATTCTTCAGAATCTGCTCGCCAGCCTTAGACTTGTTGATATAATCTCCAGACTTCTCAATTTTAGTCAAGTGTTCCACCCTCAGTTTCTCCAATCTCTCAATCTCCCTCACACCTTCACTCCTCTCCCTGAGGGTCTTCTGCAAGGCTTGGGTTAGCTTCTCATTTCTTTCCTTCAAGCTCTCAAACTCCTCCAAACTGATAGTGGCAGGGGGTGGTGCTGAAGATGACTCAGGCATGTCTTCTATGGTAAAGGGCATTCCAGAGAATTGAGCCCTAGCATGAGACCACTCATAGTATTGGACTGATGCCACATTATTGCACTTCCCCAGAATGGTGATCCCCTTGGTTTGAACATGATCCCAGGCCCAAGCAGCCTGCCTAACAACAGCCAAACTAATCTTGTTCTCACAGTAGAGGGTCTCAACCAAGTCTTGTTCCCTAGGAATATGAACCAGTGCATAGCCTAATTGCCTCCTGAACAACAGAGGGTTATAATTGATACTTCCCTTAACCCCTATTAAAGGCACATTGGGAAAGTGTCCACAGCTTGTGATTATATCTCTGCCCTTGGTGCTTTGAGTACACCATCTGATATCTGCTGAAGTTAGAACAGTGAGTCTCTTAGCCCAGTTACTCTGCTGATGAGGATTTAGGAATGCATTTGTCCTGGGTAGATGTTTAAGAAGCCAAGCATGGAATAATGGAGCACAACACCTCACTAGTCTTCCCCTCTGCTTCTCATTCTTCTGATGTACTGAGTAATAGAGATCTCCTAGCAAAGTTGGCACTGGGTTCTTCAGGATGAACAAGTGGATTGCATTCTTGCTAATGAATCGAGGCTCATCTGCAAACAATACAATTCCATATACACTTAAGGCCAACAGAGCACAAACAGCTTTCCACTCCCCCAAGGAGGCCTTCAGACTAGCTTGAGAAATCAGGAAGTCCAGATGAAATCCAGGGATCCCAGCTTTAGAGGTCATGTGTTGCTCAATCAAAACAGGTTCCAGGTGCAAAGCTTTTGCTACCTCTCCATTGCTGGGAAAGACCATTTCAGGGTTAAAAGGGATTTCTCTCTTGATAGGCAAACCAATCAATGATGAGTATTCTTCCAAAAGAGGACCCAACTGAAAGTCTTGAAAGGTGAAACATCTCAATGGGGGGTCATAGAACTGAATACAGGTATGGATCAGGCTTCTCTGAGATGGGTCCAGATCCATGACCAAGTCAAGTATATCCCCATAATGCTCCCTGAATAAAGGTGTGTGATCTGGGGTGATCAGGATCTGGATCCTCCTGATGTCTGATAAGTCTGGTTGGAAGAAATGATAGGTGATGTTGCTTTTCTTTGGAGCCATAAGTGCTGAGACTGAGTAGAGTAAGTGCTGATGAAGATGCTGAGGAGTGGGCCACTGGCTGGCTAGTGCAAGTGACTGAAGTATGGCTGACAAGCTGAAGCAAGTGCTGGTGGAGATAGGTCAATATAGCAGATGGGGTCAAAACCAAAACCAGATGAATATGGATACCCTGAAACACAAATAAGCAAATGTTAATATGATGCAATGGGTATGTATGCAAATGATATGCAAAGGGTTTGCGACTGAGCTGGATCTGATTAACTGCCTTGATATAGATCCATGTGTGTTTAAGAATTCCAGTTGGAGGTCTATAAATCCAGTAACCAGGGTGGGGGACTCAAATAAAGAGCCACATGTCCAAGGTTTTAGAATCACAAGAACTGTCCAACATGGAGCATTCTTAACAAAGTCAAAGTAACAGGGTATTCTGAGGTCAAGGTACCTGCAAACCTGTAAACAGCCCAACCCCCTCACAGGTGGTGATCTAGAACAAGGATCCTCAGACTTGGATCAGTTATGAGAAGTGTAAACACTTCCAACCCGGAGGTACAGTGTTTACAATAACCATAACAATTCCTCCTCTAATTCACCTCAGTTTCTGAAGGTCAATACTAAAAGGTCATCCAGACTTAGCAGGCTTCCCAGATAGCCCTAGCATTGCAGGAAATCTGCAACACAGAGTTCTCAAGAAGAAACCCATATCTGAACCGTGTTTCATATTCCCGCACCAGACCGAAATGGAATGGGAAAGAATATGATTCACTCTAGCCTAGGTGTCACTCAGGTCCCAGGTATAGGACCTTAACTCTCAATGAATCACCCACCCACCAAGGCAAACAACCAGATCCAGCCAGCAGTAATGACAGTATGATATAAATAAATGCAATAAAGAAAGCAGTAAAGTAACTGTACATAAAGCAATAACCAAAAATGAATACAAGCACAAACAAGCACATAACACCCCAGTAAACACAAATCAAACAAGCGCTAGGAGGAACCCACAAAAAGAACCAGAAGCTCTGGTTGCAAAGTCCCCAGCAGAGTCGCCAAGCTGTCGCTCCCGACAAATGAAAATGGGTTCATATGAAGGTACAGACGCGGACGGTCGGCGAGAGGGACAATGAGAACACACAGCCGTGAACTCACTGGAAACGAAAAGAGTCGCCAGCTAGGCATTTTTATCCCGGGGAAAAGGTAATGCTGCATAAACCTAGAAAGATACGGATAAGACGGTTTGCGAACCAGAGAGACTGAGAAAGGGGGTTGGTTACAACCTGGGAAGGTATTAGCACCCAGATTGTCCGCCGTACTCGACGGGATCCACGCTTAAAAGATTTGTGTTTTAAAGGGGTAGTGTCAGTGCAATCTGTGTGTAAAATAGCTGGAAAAGAATGTACAGGTGTCAGTGCAAAAGAAGTGTGATGTGTATAAATGTACAGTGTCAGTGTGAGATCAGGAATGAAATGCTCATGACCATGAGGCTTAAAGAATAAAGCTAGAAAGAGGGGGAATGTACAGAGACTTTTGTTCGATAACTGTTAAGTTATGCCTACGTATCCTCTCGTGCAATGAGGAAGTCAGAACACCGTAGTTCGACCCAAAGAGACTGAAAGATGAATTGACTTGTGAACTGCTTACTTGCCTATGCTCAAGTGTATGATCTGTCTGGCACAGATGCAAACTGTCTTGCATTAGACGGAAGAAGCAAGTTCTCGGTTGTGAGCGAATGAGATGAGAAAAGAATCCCGGAGGAGACGATTATTGTTTGTTTTTTTTTTTTTGAGTTTTCAGTCTTTTATTGCTTTTGAAAGTTTGTCATAAGATAATGAGCTTAAGCCTAAACCAATGGATTTAATAAACTCATCACATCTTCCCTCTGATTAGGGGTAATGAGATTTACCTTAAGTGTGAAGTCAGATTCTCACACTTAATCACCTTTGATGTAGGGTTAAGATCATTAACCTACTTGTGATTATTTAGATGTTTTTGGTGTTTTTGTTTAGTGTTGAGTAATGAGGTTAAGCCATAATCAGGGATTAAACAGACTCATTACACCGTCCTAAAAGAAGGATGATAGATGAGAATGTTTAAGCTGAGGAAAGCTCCTCAACTTAATCCATGATTAGGGATTAAACTCATGACTAAACAAAGCCTTTATTAAGTGGATTTTATTAAATGGTGAGATGAAGAAGTGTGTTTTATGATTTGTAAGACAACTTGAGGGGGACTTGTCCATTAACACTAGGGTTAGTCCTTCTTAACCACTTAAGGAAGAATTAGAACCCTAATGCAAGGCCCAAGTTACAAGTGTGATGTCTTGATGATTATTATGTGGATTGATTAAGAGATTTAAACACATTAAGGGTTTAACACTTAGGATTAAAGTTATACACTCCATCCTAAGAGAAGGATGCAGGCATAACCCTAATCACAAAGTCTTAAAACCTTTAGGGTTTAGTCTCTGATTATGAGATGAGAAGAGAAGACTCAAAGAGAGACACAAAGGTAAAACTAAGAGGGGAGACTAATCAAAACCTTAATCATTGTCATGCTTGGTTGTTCCTAAGGTTTGTGAGGTTTGCAAGAACAATCTTCAAAGGAGCCACCAGGAAGCAGATGAACAAGATCAAGAGAAGCAAAGTGACTTGCTTCATTCAAGAAGTCAAGTCACTTGAAGAAAGAAAAGTGGGAGGAAGAAGAATGAGCAAGCTCAATCTCAAACACAAACAAAAATGCAGCAATGGATGCAATAGAGATGAAAAGAAAAGTTATGAGAAGTGAAGGCAAATTCACTTCTCAAGTTACTTACCACCTGAAATGTTAGAAAGAAATGCAATGCAATGCTAAATGAAATGAAATGACATGAGGCTAAGCAAAACCAGAAGCATGTTGATGATGATTATGATGTTGTGAGGTGCTGCAAACATGAGGCAAGGCATGGGGATGTGTATACAAGATCATGGATGCAGATGATGCAGGTTAAGGAGCATGAATGAACATGAAAAGTTATGAAGCATACAAGACAAATGACATGGCAAATATGTAATGCAATGATCAAACATGTTTTCTAAATGTCTTAAGATGTCAAATGAATCATAAACATGCACAAAATGCAAAGACAAGTCATGTTATGCAAGAGAATGCAAGAGGGATGCAAATGAAAGCCCAAATTAGGGTTCATGGATCAAACATCAAACAAAAACCCAAAACAGAAGCAAACCCTAAGATAAAAAATGGAAAATGGCATCCAAAGAAACCCTAATCCTATACTAAACCAAAGTCCAAAGGGGAGGTCTCAACTCTCAACCAAACTCAAGTTATGAATTTTCTAAGTTATTAGGGTTTTTTAGGGTTCTATACAAAAGAAATGCCAAACAAATGGAAAATGCAAGATCAAATCATGGCCTTTTTATCCTAGAAACTACATGTTAAACACAAGACAAAGCAAAAAGAATCAATGTCCAACTCTTCATGAATAGGCAGAAATGATTTTTTGAACTTATGATTAAAATAATGCACAAAATATGATTTAATTCAATGAAAAATTCTTAAAATGCATCAAGATCAAAAAAGAAATTTGGTTTGAAGGTTGGACAATGTTTCTAAATGACTTAGAACATTTCATGAATTTTTTTGTAATTTTTAAATACCTAAAAGTATTTTTAATTAATTAATTTCCATTAATCAATTAAAAATAATCTTTTAAATATTTAAAAATACTTTTTTAATGGTAAAAAATAAAATGAAAATATTTTTGGGTCTTAAAAATTAATAAAACTTTAAAGAAAAAGTTTCATAATTTTTATGTATTTTTTGCTATTTTAAATTAATTATGCAAGTTAATTGAAAAGAAAATGAATAAAAATTAAATGAAAATGAAAGTCAAAGGAAAGGATGGCTGAGATGCAATCTGGTTTCAAAAGGGTGGACTGCGCGCGCGAATGGAGGGTGTAGATTCACTCTGAGCAAATTAATTTAATTACAATTAATTAAAACTAACTTAGTGGATTAGGGCTAATTGGGAAGATCCTGGCCATTCACACGCGCGGGAAGTCAAGGGAGTCAACGGATCCTACGGCCCAAGTTCAAATGGCACTAATTACAGGGATTATGCCCTAAACATTTTCAGGTGGCCGGAGAAGACCTCCGGTCGTCTTCTCCGGTGGGAAGTCCACCTGAAAATCTCCAAACTCTCTCAAAACGTATCAAAAATGAAAACCAAGAACTGGGAAATGATCTCCAACCTCTCACGAATCAAACCCCTCTCTCAAAACAAATTTATATTTCCTAAATAAGCTGAATCGAAGAGAATAAGAACTAGGGCACGCAAGCTTCAGAAACAAATTAAACTCTCAAATCAAAGCCATTTCAAAAACTAAGAACATCAGGATGATCAGTGAATCACATAGAACAAGTTTGTAACAAGAAAAATGATTTCTGGAAAAATAATTTTCGAGCTACCTGAGATTTGGAGCTTTCAATTTGAGGACTTTCTGGCCACTTCTCCTTGTGCAATCCACTCCACTTGGTCCACAGAAGATGCTTGAATGCTCCAAAGGAGTTTAAGTTGGCTGGATAATGAGTTTCGAAAGCTCCTGCTCAAGCTTGGTCAGAAATGGCAATGGAGTTTCTGGAGGTTTCAGGCCATTGTGAATGATGGTTTGTGATCTTGAGGATGAATGGAGAAGGTCTGTGGTGTTTGTTTGGATGTTTGCAAGCTGTGGTGAGAGTTTCGAAGAGAAATGCAGCTTGGGGTGAGAAATGGTTATGGAGTATTCTGGTTGTTTCAGGCTTGGATTCTTGGTGCTGGGTGGTCTATGGAGCAAGGTGAGTTGAATGATGGAAATGGTTGAAGTGTTTGCAGGCTGTGGAGAGAAATTCGAAGGCTTATGCAAAATGGAGTGTTTTTGTGAATGTTGAATGAGAGAGCTTCAGCCTTGCTTAGTACTTGGAATGGCTTGCAAAATGATATGTTATTTTAATCCTATAGGTCAGATGATGTGACCTGGCCTATAGTGATTGGTAAGTTTACTTTTGCATAAAGTCCAACTTTTGTGTAAGGCAAGTATGGTGAGGTGCTAGGCAAGTACAATGGGCATGGTCTGCGCAGCATGATGAGTGTGTGAGGCTAGCTTGATTCAAGGACCAATGCAGCAAGTTGGTGAAGAGAAATGAGTGGTTTTGCAACTTGTTATAACTTTGGTTCACATGTGATTTTCTTGTTCCAAAAGTCATGAAACATGAGCAATGCCTAGTTCATTCTGAATTTTAGGACTTATATGATGTTTGTGTGCTGGTTTGAAATGAATTAGAGGTCACAATATGCATTGGTTCATGACTTTGCAAAATTTCCATTTGAAACATGCCTTGAAAATCAATGATTTTTGCCAACTTTGCATTGCCATAACTTTTGATCCAAGAAGAGTTTGATCATGTTCTTGTACTTTTTGAAAAGGGAAAGATGAGATCTACAACTTTCATGACCAAAGTTTTTCCATTTGAAGCCTTTTTGGATCAAGAATCAAAGCTTGAAAAATGACCTAAAATGATGCATTCTTGAAAAGTCAACTATGCCCAAAAAGTCAACTTTTGCAAAAACCCTAAATTCTTGATTTCTATGAACTTCAACCTTCTTCCATGATCAAATAAAGATCATATACACTCAAAATGATGAAGATCACCCATTGGTTGGGTCATTGGGGGCCTCAGATGCCCTGATTTTACACTGACTTGTCTGAAAAGTCAACTCTTGATCAGATGACTTCCCCATGGAATTTCTTCATGAAAATTGATATGCATACTCCCTATACCATATAGAGACCAATGGAAACAAGAATGACCAAAAAATTTGGAGTTATGGCCTCTGAAACCAAAACCCTAATTTTCAGTCAACTGTGCAGTCTAGCCTGGCCCTGCATCCACTCAAACCCTAGTTCTTGTGATTCCTCTGCAATTTTGACTTTGAGGAGATGGAATATGACATAAGGACACACATGGACCCCTTTGAGTTGATTAGTAGCCTTTGGAGTGGCTCAAGATGCTTTGGGCTTGCTCAGATCACAAACCCTAGGTGCAGATGCCTTAGAAGCTATGCAGTGAATCAAAAATGAGATGTGAGATGATATGATTGTATTTATGCATATGAAATGATCACAAGCCATGGTGTGAAGGGGTGAGGGCAAATTTGGGGTGTTTACAATACATCATGGTGATTAAGTGTGAGGTGCTTACTTCGTACTTAAGGTATTCTCATTACCCCTAATCATAGGGAGGATGTGATGAGTTTACTAACCCTTGGTTTAGGCTTAAGCTCATTAACTTATGACAAATCCAAAAGCAATAAAAGACTGAAAACACAAAAACAAACAATAATCGTCTCCTCCGGGATTCTTTTCTCATCTCATTCACTCACAAACGAGAACTCGCTTCTTCCGTCTAATGCAAGACAGTTTGCACCTGAGCCAGACAGGTCATACACTTGAGCATAGACAAGCAAGAAGTTCACAAGTCAATTTATCTTTCAGTCTCTTTGAGTCGAACTACGGTGTTCTGACTTCCTCATTGCACGAGAGGATACGTAGGCATAACCTAATGGTTATCGAACAAAAGTCTCTGTATATTCCCACTCTTTCCAGCATCATTCTTTTAAGCCTCAAAGTCTTGAGCATTTCATTCTTGTTCTTACACTGACACCTTTCCTATACACTTCTCACTTCTCTTACACTGACATTTGCATTCTTTTCCAGCTTTGATACACAGATAGCACTGACACTACCCCTTTAAACACAAATCTTTTAAGTGTGGATCCCGTCGAGTACGGAGGACAATCTGGGTGCTAATACCTTCCCAGGTTGTAACCAACCCCATTTCTCAATTTCTCTGGTTCGCAACCGTCTTATCCATCTTTTCTCAGGTCTATGCAGCAATACCTTTCCTTCGGGATAAAAATGCCTAGTTGGCGACTCTTGTCTTTTGAGTTCACCCTCGTGTGTTCCCTTCTCCTTTCACCGACCGTTCGCGTCTGTACCCCTCTTGGCCCTGTGTGTCATTTGGTGGGAGCGACACCCAGCTGGGGTCCGTGGAAGCTTTCGTCACTTTGTTGTGCAGTCTTCGGACATTGCTCTTTTGGATAGGGGTTGAAACTTTGCGGGGAGATGATTCCCTGCCTGACACTTGGTTGGGGAGGAATGATCATTGAACGATCTTCCTAGAGATTTCTGTGATTCTGCTGAAGATGATTGAAGTTTGGCAACTCAGCTGGGGAGAAAGCATCTCTGGTGCTAGATGGGAGATGGGTTGAGTAAATAGTGATTTGGTAGCTGGCTGGGGAGAAGCTTTCATGCCCCTATATTGCACTTTGACTACCTGCAATCCTGTTATGACGAAGAAACGCACAAGTACCCCGAGGTATCCTTTACCGGATTCCATCATAGGAGTTTAGACACTCCTGGGAACAAAATATATTTCCTGTAAGCATGTAATTTTAGAAAAGACGCATCTGTATTTATGCAATCATTATATTAAGGACATCGGACATTTTTGCAAATGAAAACAGAATGTACGAGACGAAACATGTCTGAAAATCTAATTTTATTAATTTGCATGCCCTGAATTGGCAAATACAGTCAAGGAAACAAATCCCCTGAAATGAGGAGATTGTTACAAAATTGATAAACAAAAAGATGTTGGCAATGTTGATGACGTTTCAGTGTTTCCCCTTTTTCTATGACTTGTATGACATTGACGTTCTTCTTATCTTGCTTTTGAAGAAGGATGATTCTGACCGAAGCTTGAACCTTTCGAAGTTTGCCGTGTTGTAAGTGATACAGACGAATTCAGAATGCAGTTGTTCACTTATTCCCTTATTTTGCGTGGATCGCCCTTTCGGGTTTTCAATCCACCGGGGTACCCATTTTTTCCTGAGTTGTCCAATGTGGCTTTTCAACTCAGCGGGTGTACATTTTTTTTTTATTTTCCCTTATTTTTACCCGAGTCTTTTATTCTGTTTTTGACTCGCCGGGATGCCCTATTTTTGCCTGGATTTACATTCTGTTTTTATGTCCAGTTGGTCATTTTTATGCGAAGTATTTTTTAACTGCATCTGAATTCACAGGGGACAGGAAGTCTTCACCGTCCATAGTACTGAGCATCAGTGCTCCACCATAGAAAACTTTCTTTACTATGAATGGACCATCATAATTCGGAGTCCACTTGCCCCTGTGGTCTGTATGAGGAGGGAGGAGTCTTTTCAGCACAAGATCTCCTACTTGGTATTCCCGAAGTCTGACTTTCTGATCGAAGGCTTTCTTCATTGTCTTCTGATATAATTGCCCATGACAGATTGCATCTAATCTCTTCTCCTCAATCAAATTCAGTTGTTCGTATTGGGATCGGACCCACTCCGCTTCGTTCAACTTAACATCCATCAATACCCGTAAAGAGGGTAACTCAACTTCAACAGGCAGGACTGCCTCCATACCATACACAAGCTGATACGGTGTTGCCCCAGTGGATGTTCTGATTGACGTTCGGTACCCATGTAAGGCAAATGGTAGCATTTCATGCCAGTCTTTGTAGGTGACCACCATCTTCTGCACAATCTTCTTGATATTCTTGTTAGCTGCCTCAACAGCGCCATTCATCTTTGGCCTGTAAGGAGAAGAGTTGTGGTGTTGGATCCTGAAGTCCCGGCATAGCTCTGCCATCATTTTGTTGTTCAAGTTGGAACCATTATCAGTAATGATTCGCTCGGGCACTCCATACCGACAGATGATGTCCCTCTTCAGGAATCGGGCTACTACTTGCCTTGTAACATTTGCATAAGAAGCTGCTTCGACCCACTTGGTAAAATAGTCAATGGCTACCAGGATGAATCTGTGGCCATTTGAAGCAGTCGGTTCGATCTTTCCAATCAGATCAATGCCCCACATGGCAAAGGGCCAAGGTGAAGACATCACATTCAGAGGATTCGGAGGCACATGCACTTTATCTGCATAAATCTGGCATTTCCTGGCATAAGCACAACAGTCTGCATCCATTGTGATCCAGTAGTAGCCTGATCTTAACAACTTTTTAGCCATTGCATGTCCTCCAACATGGGTACCGAAAGATCCTTCATGCACCTTGTGCATCAACAAGTCTGCTTCTGCCCTATCAACACATCTGAGAAGCACCATATAAAAGTTTCTCTTATACAGGGAACCATCAGCATTCAGGAAGAAACTCCCAGCTAGCCTTCTTAATGTCTTCTTATCGTTGGAAGATGCCCCACGTGGGTATGTTTGATCCTCCAAGAAGCACTTAATGTCATGGAACCAAGGCTTGTCATCTTTAGCAAGGTCTGCTGAGAATACATATGCCGGTCTGTCAAGTCTGGATACTGAAATTCGCGGCACAAAGTTGGCAGCTTGAACTTTGATCATGGATGAAATGGTAGCTAGAGCATCTGCGAACTGATTTTCATCTCGAGGGATATACTCAAGCTTGACCGTTGTGAAGAAAGTCAACAACCTCCTTGTATAATCCCGATAAGGTATCAGATGATCCTGGTGAGTGTACCATTTGTCGTTGGTTTGATTAACTACCAGAGCTGAATCTCCGAATACAGTTAAAGTCTTGATCCTGAGGTCAATGGCTTCCTCAAGACCCATAATACAAGCTTCGTATTCATCTTCGTTGTTAGTGCAGTTAAAGGTGAGTTTTACCGAGAAAGGCATGTGAACTCCTTTAGGTGTAATGAATACTGCACCAACACCACGACCATTCATATTAACATCCCCATCAAACATCATAGTCCATTCTTCTTCCGGGTCAGGCCCTTTAGTGTGAATAGGCTCTTCATGATCTTTTGCTTTTATGAACATGATGTCTTCATCGGGGAAGTCAAATCTCATAGGCTGGTAATAATCAATGGGTTGCTCAGCAAGATAATCAGATAATACACTGCCTTTGATGGCTTTTTGAGATGTGTACTGAATGTCATATTCTGTGAGAATCATTTGCCATCTTGCAACCCGTCCGGTAAGTGCTGGCTTCTCAAAAATGTACTTAATCGGGTCCATCTTTGAGATCAATAAAGTGGTGTGGGTCAACATATACTGCCTTAGTCGGCGAGCAGCCCACGCTAAAGAACAACAAGTTTTCTCGAGCAGTGAATAACGTTGTTCACAGTCGGTAACCTTTTTGCTTAGGTAGTATATTGCATACTCTTTTCGACCAGACTCGTCATGCTGGCCCAGCACACACCCCATTGGCTCTTCTAATACTGTCAAGTACATGATTAGAGGTCTTCCTTCAACTGGAGGTATAAGGATCGGAGGCTCTTGTAAGTATTCCTTGATTTTGTCAAAAGCCCTCTGGCAGTCTTCGTTCCACCTGAACGTTTGTTCTTTTCTTAACAGCTTGAACAAGGGCTCACAAGTTGCTGTAAGGTGAGATATGAACCGTGAAATGTAGTTCAATCTACCTAGAAACCCCCGAACTTCTTTTTCGGTCTTCAGCGCAGGCATTTCTTGAATGGCTTTAACTTTATCAGGGTCAACTTCAATCCCTTTCTCACTTACAATAAATCCCAGCAGCTTACCGGATCGCACCCCAAATGTGCATTTGTTGGGGTTTAACTTCAATTGGTACTTCCTCAAACGCTTGAATAACTTCAACAGATTTACCAGGTGGTCTTCTTCTGTGAGGGACTTGGCAATCATGTCATCCACATAACATTCAATTTCTTTGTGGATCATGTCATGGAATAATGTTACCATAGCCCGTTGATAAGTGGCACCTGCATTATTCAATCCGAATGGCATCACCTTATAACATAATGTGCCCCAGGGTGTGATGAAAGTTGTCTTTTCCATTTCTTTAGGTGACATTTTGATCTGATTATGTCCTGAAAATCCATCCATGAAGGAAAACACCGAGAACTGAGCCGTATTGTCGACCAATACATCAATGTGAGGTAAAGGGAAGTCATCTTTCGGGCTGGCTCTGTTCAGATCCCGGTAATCCACAAACATGCTCACCTTGCCATCTTTCTTAGTTACAAGTACAATATTAGCAACCCACGGTGGATAGCTAGTCACAGCAAGGAAACCGGCGTCCCACTGCTTTTGTACCTTTTCTTTTATCTTCATGGCCATATCTGGGCGAGTACGACACAACTTCTGTTTTACTGGTGGGCAGTCTTCTTTCAGAGGCAGCTTGTGCATGACAATGTCGGTGTCCAACCCTGGCATATCCTGATAAGACCAAGCAAAAACATCAACATATTCCCGAAGCATGTCAATCAGTTGCTCTTTCACTGAATCTTGTAAGCAGGCCCCGATCTTGACTTCTTTCAAGTCTTCTTCCGTACCAAGGTTAACTGTCTCAACCTCCTCTTGATGAGGAGTGATAACCTTCTCCTCTTGTCTCAACAACCTGGCTAGCTCTTCAGGTAGCTCATAATCTTCTTCAACCCCTTCATCAGCTTGATTAATCGGATTGTCAAAGTCATACGAAGTCATAGCAGTGTTGTTGGTGGTGCAGTCTGGAAGGCACCTTCTGCAAGGGTTTAGATTTGTTCATTTTAGTGATCAGTTTTATCTTGCTTAGAAAAAAGTGAAAATGAAGTTATTTATTTTGAAAAACATTGCCATTTTATTTTTGTACAAAAAATGAAAAATGAAAAACAGTGCGCGGAAAAGAAAAGACTCGTTTGCAAAAGATGTCCTGATATTCATTAATTGATCTTTGCACAAAACACAAGATGGCCCGATTACAAAATGAGTCCTGACATCTTGGGCAAGATGCAGGACTTGATGCATGCTTTAAAATACAGGAAATAGTAATTACTCTGCAGGAGTAACCCTTATAATTTCCTGGGAAGACCAGTTTGAGACATGGCTCCCCGGGGTCCTTGGATGTATCTAGCTTTCCAGGTTGCACTCATCTTCTGACTCATCTTCCAAGCTATTCATAGCATCCGGGGTGAGCATCCCCCCACTAATAAACTTGGGCTCCATTGTAGCCTCTGGTTGATCTTGTCGAGTTGGTCTGTAACCCAACCCGAATCGGTCTTCTTTCATTTCCACGGGCAGCAGCTTGCCCCAGCCTTGGGAGGTACCTTCCTCAACAACCTTCCGGGCTTGCTGATATGATGTGATGGAGGTACCAAGCACAGCAGATGTTTCAATAATATTAAGGGCCTCAAACCCTTGGCTCATGGTTTCATGGATCTCCCCATCCATCTCAATGTATTTGAAAATAGCCAGCTGGATAACAAAAATATCCTCCTCCCCACAAATAGTAATGACTTGGCCTTCCCACTCGAATTTTAACTTCTGGTGAAGGGTTGACGTCATGGCGCCGGCGGCGTGTATCCATGGTCTACCCAATAGACAACTGTAGGCAGGCTGTAAATCCATCACAAAGAAGGTCGTTTTGAAAACCTGCGGGCCAATCATTATTGGTAATTCTATCTCTCCCAGAACTGGTCTTTTAGAACCATCAAAGGCTCTCATTACCAAGTTAGTTGGGCGTAGTGCCAATCCATCATACTCCAGCTTCACAGGGGCTTTCTTGGGCAGGACATTGAGGGATGACCCTGTGTCCACCAGTACGTGAGAAAGAACTGCACCCTTACACTCCAAGGTAATGTGCAAAGCCTTGTTGTGATTGCGACCTTCCGTTGTCAAATCAGTGTTGGTAAATCCTAGCCCATTACTAGCGTTGACATTTCCAACCACAGCCTCTAACTGATTAACGGTAATCTCCTCCGGCACATAAGCTGCGTGCAGGACCTTCAATAGTGCGTTCCGATGAGCCTCGGAGCACATTAGCAACGATAGTATGGAAATTTTGGAAGGTGTTTGGTGAAGCTGGTCTACCACCTTGTAATCACTTTTCTTTATGATTCTCATGAATTCATCAATCTCTTGATCAAAAGGAGTCTTCAAAGCTTCTTTGACAACTTGTTCTTCTTGCACCATGCTCTTCCCTTTTTCCTTAGCAGCAGCTTCTGCTTCAGCAATGGGTCTTGGAATTTGCGAGGCAAAGAGACGTCTGCTTCTAGTGAAGCCTCCGCCTCCCCCCCACATTGTCAATCTGAGGTGAAGAAGTTGACGATTCTAAAGTGATTTTCTGACCCTCGTAGTATAGATCTGAGCCATAATGCCAAGGGATGGCGTTATTACTTTCGTAAGGAACTGGCCCAGGCACTGTAATAGTGACTAGACTGATAGTAGCTGCAGAAGGGACCACAATGGTGTGTGGATCATAGTATATGGTAACTAGTACTCTAACAGGAGTGGCATTTTGTGAGTTGTTGGCAGGAACATTTGCAGGGTCATAGTATATGGTAACCGTTTAGACGCTTTCATCAATTGTTGCTGATGTTGTAGAAGAAACTATTGACTGGATGGGTGTTGAAGTCATAGCAGGAATGGTGACTGAACTTGCATCCGTTGAAGTGATTGATTGAGCAGTTGTTGGAGTTGTAGTAGAATCCGTTGGAACAATGGTTGCTGACGTTGTAGGAGTATCTGTGATTGCCGGTGAAGGAATTGTTGGATTTGTAGGCGCCTTTGTCGTAATCTGAAGGATACCATCCTTAATAAGACCATCTATGCCGTTTCTCAGCCTTTCACACCCATTGACTGCAATATTGCAATACCCACAGCCGAGCTCACATCCAGGGAACACTTGGCATTCTAAAAGCTGAGCTTTGATTTCAACCAAAGGTGTTCGAATCTGTGCAACACTGGTGATTAAGGTGGATAGTTTGCCTTCCTCAATAGCATTAATCCTAGGCCCGTTGTGACTAGGCATTGGATTCCTTGTGACATTCGGAGGAGGTGCAAAGTTGAGAGCTTTTGAGTCCACCAGGTCTTGGACTTTCATCTGTAAGGCCCTGCATTTTTCAGTATTATGCCCCGATGCGTTTGAGTGGAATGCACATATGGCATTGGCATCATAGTTCTTTGGCATATTGGAAGGATCTGGAGGTGCCAATGTCCTTAACTCAACTAGGTTGAGTTTTAGGAGTTGTGGCAAAAGTGCAGCATATGGCATTGGGATTGGGTCAATTACCCTGTTTGCCTGTGATGGTCTTTGTTGGAAAGGACGCTGTTGTTAGTTGTTGTTGTTGTTATTGTAGGTTCTCTGTTGCGGATACTGAACTTGTTGTTGATATTGTGGTTGTTGTTGTTGAGGATATGCTGATTGTTGAGGAATCGGAGCTGGAATGGTAACAACTGCTACTGACCGGTGAACATACTGAGGTCTACCCCTGCTTGCATGAATGGAATTGGTCTCACCGGCTCTTCGGGGTCCCACAAAAGGTTTTCTGGGATTACTGGATGAACTTGCACCACTGTCGGAGATTTTGCCCATCTTTAAGAGGCTTTCAATCCTCTCACCAGCTATGACCACATCAGCAAAACTGGTAGAGGAGAAGGCAGCCAATCTATCAATATAGGTCCCTTGCAATGTATTCATGAACATGTCAGCCATTTCTCTCTCTGACATGGGTGGTTGGACAGCAGCAGCAAGCTGTCTCCACCTTTGAGCATACTCCCGGAAGCTCTCTCTAGAAGATTGAGACATTCCCATCAGAAGGGTCCTGTTGGGAGCCATATCCAAGTTTTATTGATATTGACGGATGAAAGCCTCAGCCAAATCCTTCCAGCATCTTATGGTGGCTCTAGACAAGTGCGAATACCATTCTCTCGAAGCTCCAGTCAGACTGTCTTCAAAGTAGAACATCCACAACTTTTCATCCATAGTATAAGCTTTGAGTCTTCCTAGGAAAGACTGCAGGTGAGTGCGAGGACAATAGGTACCATTGTACTTCTCAAAGCATGGGGGTTTGAATTTGTGGGGAATTCTCACCCCATCCACTAGCCCCATGTCCATCACATCGAAGCCCAAAGAATTCTGAGACTCCAAAGACCTCAACTTCTCAACAATTTCGTACAATCTCCTATCATATACTTCGTCTCCAGCTCCCATAACACTAAACTGCTCTTCTTGGGGATCCTCTTGCAAGATTCTCCCTCCAGCAGTATTATCTTGCACATTCCTCGGGATGTTAGCTTCTGGATCCAAATGAGGTCCAAATACTGGTGGATCAATACGAGGCTGACCCCGCTCATTGTTACTAGTTCCTCCTGTTCCAAGATGAGGCTCCTCAGGAGTTTGTCTTTCCACCAGCTCTCTTAACCTTTCTTGACTCTGGGCTAATCCAGTCATCACAACCATGAATTGAGACATCTGATTTCTCATCTCCACTCTCTCATTAGCCATCTTTCTGACCTCAGTCACATCCTACTGTACTTGTTCCATTTGAATACCAGGAAGGTTGTTACGAGTCGGGTACCGGTGCGTGCGGTTGACAGGGAACACTCGGCGATGAGCAATGTTTCCTGAGATCACAACAAAGTTAGAAACAAAAAATAATAAAACCTGCAAAACAAAACAAGATTTAGTATGCAATTCAGTATGCTTATTTGTTTTCCAAGGTATCCGGTTTAGTTCTTGGTTTTGACCTTTCTAGACCTCGAGGAAGATGCTTGATGTTGTTGAGAGAAAACCCAAATGAAAACAAACTGAAATATATTACAAATGGTGAACAATACATAGTCTGTTTTACAACACATGCCCATGGTGGGTCAAAATAAAATAAAAGGAAAAGTACATCAAATGGAAACAACAACAAACAAAGAATCAGACATCCAGTCCAAATTCATCCTCTTTGACCTCCTTCAGAAGTGCCTCAGTCACTGGACCAGCTGGGTGCTCTGTAATGGTCCTGATGAGGAGGTTCCTGGTAGCAATGGCAGTGGTCATCTTTTTATGCTTGTCCTGGTCCTTTGATCTTTTCAATCCTGCCCTGAGCTTCAACTCTGAAATCTCCTTCTGGGCTGCCAACAAAGCTTCCTGCTGCTTTTTCTCATTGGCCTCTAGCTGTTCAATCTTGGCTTGAGTTTTCTGGTCTTCTTGTGCACGGGCTTCAGTGATCCTGACCCAGCTAGCCTGACTCTCTTGCAGATAGAGCTCAGTCCTAGCCTTCTGAATTTTGGCCTCTTTACAGACATTCTTCAGTATTTGTTCCCCAGCTCTTGCTTTCCTGATGTAGTCCTCTGTCTTCTCAATTTTGGCAAGATGCTCCACCCTGAGCTTCTCCAATCTCTCAATATCCAGACGACCATAACTTATTTCCCAAAGAGTCTTCTTTAAAGCTTGAGATAGGTTTTCATTTCTTTCCTTTAGCTTCTCAAATTCTTCTAAGCTGACAGTTGCTGCAGGTTGTACCGTAGATGGTCCAGATATTTACTCCAAGGTGAAAGGCATTCCAGTAATCTGAGCTCTAGTACGGGACCAGTCATAGTACTGAGCTGAACCAAGATTGTTACACCTTCCAATAATAGCCATCCCTTTTGTCTGAATGTTGTCCCAAGCCCAGGATGCTTGTCTGACAGCAGCTGAATTAGGTTTTACTTCACAATACAGGGTCTCAGCTAAATCTTGTCCTCTAGGAGGGTGAATCAAAGCATAGCCCAGTTGTCTCTTAAACAGAAAAGGATTGTAGTTGATGCAACCCTTTACTCCTATCAGAGGTACATTTGGGTAGTGTCCACAGCTGGTGATAATGTCCTTGCCTTTGGTGCTCTGGGTGCACCATCTAATATCATCTGAAGTCAAGGCAATGAGCCTCTTGGCCCAGTTCTTCTGTTGGTGAGGATTCAAGAAAGCATCTGACTTAGGCAGGTGTCTGAGCAGCCAGGTGTAAAACAAAGGAGCACAACATCTTACCAACTTCCCCCTTTGTTTCTCATTCCTCTGATGGATGGAATAATAAAAGTCTCCCAGCAGTGTGGGTACTGGGTTCTTCAGGAGGAACAAATGGATGGCATTTTTGCTGAGAAATTTGGGCTCATCTGCAAACAGTATAACCCCATATATGCTGAGGGCTAACAGTGCACAGACTGCCCTCCATTCTCCTAATGAGGCCTTCAGGATGGCCTGAGAAATCAAGAAGTCCAAGTGCAAACCAGGGATCCCAGCTTTTGTTGTCATACTTTGCTCAATCAAGGCAGGCTCTAGGCACAATGCCTTTGCTATCTCTTCATTTCTGGGAGCTGGCATTTCTGGGTTGAAAGGGATTCCACCCCTGACAGGTACTCCAATCAATGAAGAAAGCTCCTCCAGCAGAGGCCCTAGCTGGAAGTTTGGAAAGGTGAAACATCTCAAGGGAGGGTCATAAAACTGCAAGCATGTGTGGATCATGCTCCTCTGAGAAGGGTCAAGGTCCATAACCATATCCAGGATACCTCCATAATGCTCTCTAAAGAATGGGATGTGGCAGGTGTGATAAGTGACTGGACCTGCCCGATACCAGTCAACACAGACTCAAAGAAATGGTAGGACATGTTGCTCTTCCTTGGAGTAGTCATAAGTGATGAGGAAGATCACAGACTGATGCTGGAAATGAGCCACTGACAGGCTGATGATGGTGATGATGAATATAGCTGAAGCAGATAACTGATGAAGCAGAGGTCTATGCAGAAGAAGGGGTCAAAAGCAAACCAGATATAATGTGGATACCCTGAAAAACAAATAAACAAATGTTAAATGATGCAATGATGATATATGCAAATGATATGCAAGGGTTTGTGATCAAGCTGGATCTGATTATCTGTCTTGATATAAGTCCATGTATGTTCAACAAAAAGATCCAGATGGAGGCTCAGAAATCCAGTAACCAAGGTGGGGGACTAAAATAAAGAGTCACATGTCCGGGGTTAATCACAAGAACTGTCCAAAGTGAAGCATTCTTAAACAATGCAGTAACAGGGTATGATGTGGCCAAGGGTTCCTGCAAACCTGTAAACAGCCCAACCCCCTCACAGATAATGTTCTAGAACAAGGCTCCTCAGACTTGGATCAGTTATGAGAAGTGTAAACACTTCTAACCCGGAGATACAGTGTTTACAATAATCATAAAAGATCCTCCTCTAATTCACCTCAGTTTCTGAAGGTCAAAATAAAGGTCATCCAGACTTAGCAGGCTTCCCAGATAGCCCTAGCACTACCGGAAATCTGTAGCACAGAGTTCTCAAGAAGAAACCCACATCTGAACCGTGTTTCATATTCCCGCACCAGACCGAAATGGAATGGGAAAGAACATGAACCACTCTAGCCTAGGTGTCACTCAGGTCCCAGGTGTAGGACCTCAAACTCTCAATGGAACCCCACCCACCAAAACAGAAACCAGATCCAGCAATGATAATGACAGTATGAAATATGTAAAACTGTATAGAAAGCAGTAAATAAAACTATACATAAAGCAATAAATAAAGCAAATAAATAAACACAATTAGCACATAACACCCCAGTAAACACAAATCAAACAAGCGCTAGGAGAAACCCACAAAAAGAACTAGAAGCCCTGGTTACAGTATAAGGGTCCCCAGCAGAGTCGCCAAGCTGTCGCTCCCACCAAATGACACCTGGTCAGAAGGGGTACAAGCGCGAACGGTCGGCGAAAGGGGAAGGAATGAAAAGAGTCGCCAGCTAGGCATTTTTATCCCGAAGGAAAGGTAATGCTGCATAAACCTAAGAAAGATATGGATAAGACGGTTGCGAACCAGAGACTCTGAGAAAGGGGGTTGGTTACAACCTGGGAAGGTATTAGCACCCAGATTGTCCGCCGTACTCGACGGGATCCACGTTTGAAAGATTTGTGTTTTAAAGGGGTAGTGTCAGTGCTATTTGTGTACAAAAACTGGAAAAGAATGCAAGTTTCGGTGTAAAAGAAATGTGAAGTGAGATGAAAGAGTGTCAGTGTAAGGAAAGAATGCAAAACTCAAGACCATGAGGCTTAAAGAATAATGCTGGAAAGAGGGGGAATATACAGGGACTTTTGTTCGATAACTGTTAAGTTATGCCTACGTATCCTTTCGTGCAATGAGGAAGTCAGAACACCGTATTTCGACTCAAAAAGACTGAAAGATAAATTGACTTGTGAACTGCTTACTTGTCTATGCTCAAGTGTATGACCTGTCTGGCTCAGGTGCAAACTGTCTTGCATTAGACGAAAGAAGCAAGTTTTCGTTTGTGAGTGAAGATGATGAGAAAAGAATCCCGGAGGAGACGATTATTGTTTGTTTTTGATGTTTTCAGTCTTTTATTGCTTTTGGAGTTTGTCATAAGTTAATGAGCTTAAGCCTAAACCTAGGGTTAGTAAACTCATCACATCCTCCCTCTGATTATGGGTAATGAGAATACCTTAAGTATGAAGTAAACACCTCACACTTAATCTCCATGATATAGGATTAAAATCATTAACCTACTTGCAATTAGTTAGATGTTTTTGGAGTTTTTGTTTGATGTTAAGTAATGAGTTTAAGCCATAATCAAGGATCTAATGGACTCATTACACCATCCTAATAGAAGGATAATAGATGAGAACATTTAAGCTGAGGAAGGCTCCTCAACTTAATCCATGATTAGGGATTAACCTCATGACAAAACAAAGTCTTTATTAAAGTGGATTTTAGCTAATGATAAGATTAAGAAATAGATTTTATGGTTTGCAAGACAACTTGAGGAGGACTTGTCCATTAACATTAGGGTTAGTCCTTCTTAACCAATTAAGGAAGAATTAGAACCCTGATGCAAGGCCCAAGTTACAAGTGTGATGTCTTGGTGATTATTATGTGAATTGATTAAGAGATTTAAACACATTAAGGGTTTAACACTTAGGATTAAAGTTATACACTCCATCCTAATAGAAGGATACAGGCATAACCTTAATCACAAAGCCTTAAAACCTTTAGGGTTTAGTCCTTGGTTAAGAGATGAGAAGAGAAGACTCAAAGATGACACAAAGGTAAAACTAATGGGGAACTAATCAAACCCTAATTGTGATCATGCTTGGGTATTCCTAGGGTTTATGAGGCTTGCAAAAGATCTTCAAGAGGAAAGCCACCAAGAAAGAAGCAGATGAAAGGAGGAAGAAGCAGAAGAAGCAAGTCAACTTACTTCACTTAAGAAGATAAGTTGCTTGAAGGAAGAAAGGGAGAAGGAGACATGAATGAGCAAGCTCACTCTAATACACAAGTAAAATGCAGAAATGATGCATAAGAGAGATGAGAAGAGATTATGAGAAGTGAAGGCAAATTCACTTCTCAATGACTTACCACCTGAAAAGTTAGTAACAAGAAATGAGATGAAATGAAAATGAGATGAAATGCAATGATGCAAACCAAAGTCAGAAGCATAAACATGATGTTAATGATGCTAAGATATAAAGCAAACACATATCAAGAGTTGTGGATAAGGATGCAAATGGAGCATGCTTTGAACCATAAAAGTTCATGAAAGTTTATGAAATGCAATGGAAGTATAACATGGAAAATGAATGATGCCATGATCAAACATGATTCTAATGTGTTCTAAGATGTTTTAGGAGTCATATGAATGCACAAAATGTCATGGCAATCTCATGTATGCAAGCAAATGAGAGATGAATGCAAATGAAGGCAAAAATCAGGGTTTATGCACAAGACACAAAGCAAAATCCAAAATCAGAGGCAAATGACAAGATAAAAAATTGAAAATGCGATCAAAGGAACCCTAAACCTACATAAGTTCACTGCCCAAAGGAGGGGACCTAACTCTTAACCTAATGGGGGTTATGATTTTCTCAAGTTGGCTAGGGTTTTAAGGCACTTCAAAAGGAAAAATGCACATCAAATTGAAAATGAAAGATAAATTCAAACCAATTTTACCCTAGAAACTACATGATATGAAGAATGTAATGCAAAAAGAACCAACATCAAACTCTTCATGGTTAGGCAGAATGCATTTTTCTAAGTTAGGACAAAAATATTGCCTTTTAAGAACCTTAATTCCAAAGAAAAATGTCAAAATAGGTCAAGAACCAAAAAGAAATTTGTTTGAAGAGTTTGATAATGTTTCTAAATGTATTAAAATGCAATGTGAATTTTTTTGGAATTTTTAAATACCTAAATGTATTTTTAATTAATTAATTCTCATTAACTAATTAAAAATAATTATTTAAATGATTTAAAAATAATTTTTGATGCAAAAAATAAAAATAAAAATATTTTTGGGTTCTGAAAATTATTAAAAGATTTAATAAAAAATTTCATAATTTTTTGATGTATTTTACTATTTTTTAAAATTCGTTGAAATTAAATATAAAACAAATGAAATAAAAATGAATTTAATGAGAAAATGAGAAAGTCAGCCAATCCAAGGGCCCAGGCTCAAACTCAGGATGGAGGGAATTGACTTCGCGCGTCATCCAAGGGCCAGAATTCAAACTATGCTAATTATGATTAAACCCTAATCTGATGCCCTAATTACTTTCAGGTGACCGGAACAGTGTTCCGGTCATCTTCTCCGGCCATCCATTTCTTCAATCTCACTCAATACGCAACCCTAAGCTCTCTAACTCTCCAGAAACGATCCCTAACTCATTCTAAACAAGATTCAGCCAGCAAAAATCATTTATTTCACATGAACATCAAGATTCGAAGCAATACGGAAAAAATCATAGAAATTTCATAAGCTTCATACATGCTTAATATTCAATCATTTTCAAAACCAAAAGGTGAAGTGTGATCAGTGAAGCATGGAGAACAATCTAAGAACTTAAAATCAAGTTTCTGGAAAAAAAAGTTCTTGATGATACCTGAACTGAAGCTTTCGAAAATGGTGCTTTCTGGCAAATTCCTTGCTTCAAACCAACTCCAATGATCCTCCTCAAGTGTTTGGGATGCTTAGTTGGAGTTTATATGGCCTCAAAATGAAAATGGCAGAAGTTCAGTTTGTGAAATGTGAAAATCTTGTTTTTGATTCTGGGCTTTTTAGGGCAAAGTGATAGTTGGGAAATGGTCAGTGAGGTTTATGGAGTTGAATGGTGAAAGAAATTTGAAGGTTTGATGGTTGAATCAAGAGATTCGAAGGTTTTTGCAAAATTGGGGATTTTTGAGTGTGCTGAGTTCTTGGAGTTTCAGGCTTGCTTGTTGTGTGTTATGGCTTGCTTGAGGTCCACATATGAGGTTCTGATTGGCCAGAGGGTTGGTAGTGGCACAGTTTGATTGGTATGGGCAAAATGCAAAAAGTCATGACTTTGTGTACTTGAGGTATGGCTCGGGTCAGAGGGAGATTAGGGGCATGGTTGGGCTCAGCATGGATCAAGGAAGGCCCTTAGATTACTTTTGTGCAGCTGTAATGGCTAGGGCAAGTGGTAGCATGGTTCTTGCAACTTTTCCCCCTTTGGAAGTCTTTGTGAATCAAGGCCAAGAAACCTCTAAACTCTTGGGAAAATTGCAGCCAAATGGGCCATATGAAGTTGTTATGATGCCTTGAACTCACTTAACAACTAATTCAAACATTAAAAGTCCCTTTTGCAAAAAAATCCATTCTTGAAGATTCATGAGAAAATGCCTTATGTAACTTGTAATTCAAGGCATAGAAATGAGAAATCCTTTGGGCCATTCTGAATTATGGACCATGAATGATGTTTGTGTGATGGTTAGAAGTTGATTTGAAGTCACATTTGGCTTTGGCAAGTGTTTTTGCAAGTTTCCTCTTTGGCACAAAAGTGAAGATTAAGTGATTTTGTCCAACTTTGCAAAGGCATAACTTTTGTTCTATGATGAATTAGATCAAGTTCTTGTACTTTTTGAAAATGGGAGGATTCAATCTACAACTTTCATGACCAAGAATTTGTCATTTGAAGCATTTTTGAATAAAAAAGAGGAGGTTGAAAAACTTTCCCAAAATGGCAAATTTCCATTACAAGTCACTTTCCCAAAATGGCAACTTTGCAAATGGCTTGAAATTCTTCAATTTTGTGAACTTCTAACTTCTTCAAAGATTAAATAAAGATCATACACATCCAAAATGATGGAGAAAACCCTTTGGTTGGATGATTGGGGGCCTCAGATGCCCTGATTTTGCATTGACTTGCTCAAGAAGTCATCTTATGATCAGATGCCTTCCCCTTTGAATTTCTTCATGAAAATTGGTAGGCATGATCCTTATGACATATAGAGACCAATAGAAACAAGAATGACCAAAAAATTTGGAGTTATGGCCTCTGAAACCAAAACCCTAATTTTAGGTCATTTGTGTAGTTAAGCCTGGCTTTGCTTCCATGCCTTTCTCAGTTCTTGTGATTTTATGACTTTCTTGATCTTGGGAGGATAAAATATGATGCTTAAACATACATGGACCCTCTTGAGAAGATTGAAGACCTTTAGGGTGGCTCAGATAGCTCAGGGATGGCTCAGATCACAAACCCTAGATGCAGATGAATTTGAACCAATGCAGTGAAGTAAAAATGCAATATGAGATGATATGATTAAACTCATGCAAATGCAAAGACCACAAGCCATGGTGAAATGGGTGAGGGAAAATTTGGGGTGTTTACAGGGAGGTGGAGGCTTCACTAGAAGCGAACGTCTCTTTGCCTCGCATGTTCCAAGACCCATTGCTGAAGCAGAAGCTGCTGCTAAGGCAAAAGGGAAGAGCATGGTGCAAGAGGAACCAATTGCTAGAGAAGCTTTGAAGACTCCTTTTGATCAAGAGGTTGATGAATTCATGAGAATCATAAAGAAACGTGATTACAAGGTGGTAGACCAGCTTCACCAAACACCATCCAAAATCTCCATACTATCATTGCTAATGTGCTCCGAAGCTCATCGGAACGCACTATTAAAAGTCCTGCACGCCGCTTATGTGCCGGAGGAGATTACCGTCAATCAGTTAGAGGCTGTGGTTGGAAATGTTAACGCTAGTCATGGACTAGGATTTACCAACACTGATCTGACGACGGAAGGTCGCAATCACAACAAGGCTTTGCACATTACCTTGGAGTGTAAGGGTGCAGTTCTTTCTCACGTGTTGGTAGACACAGGGTCATCCCTCAATGTCCTACCCAAGAAAGCCCTTGTGAAGCTGGAGTATGATGGATTGGCATTACGCCCGAGTAACTTGGTAGTGAGAGCCTTTGACGGTTCTAAAAGATCAGTTCTGGGAGAGATAGAGTTGCCAAAAATGATTGGCCCACAGATTTTCAAAACGACCTTCTTTGTGATGGATATATAGCCTGCCTACAGCTGTCTATTGGGTAGACCATGGATACACGCCGCTGGCGCCGTGACGTCAACCCTTCACCAGAAGTTAAAATTCGAGTGGGAAGGCCAAGTCATTACCATTTGTGGGGAGGAGGATATCTTTGTTAGCCAGCTGGCTACTTTCAAATACATTGAGATGGATGGGGAGATCCATGAAACCATGAGTCAAGGGTTTGAGGCCCTGAATATCAATGAAACATATATTGTGCTTGGGACCTCCATTACATCATATCAGCAAGCCTGGAAGGTTGTTGAGGAAGGTACCGCCCAAGGATGGGGCAAGCTGCTGCCCGTGGAGAAGAAAGAAGACCGATGCGGGTTGGGTTACAGACCAACTCGACAAGATCAACCAGAGGCTGCAAAGGAGCCCAAGTTTGTCAGCGGGGGGATGCTCACCCCGGATGCTGTGAATAGCTTGGAAGATGAGTCAGAAGACGAGCGCAACCTGGGAAGCTGGATACGTCCAAGGATTCCGGGGAACCATGTCTCAAAATGGTCTTCCCAGGAAATTATAAGAGTTACTCCTGCAGAGTAATTATTATTTCCTGTTTTTAAGCATGCATCAAGTCCTGCGTCTTGCCCAAGATGTCAAGACTCATTTTGTAATCGGGCCATCTTGTATTTTGTGCAAAGATCAATTAATGAATATCAGGACATCTTTTGCAAATAAGTCTTTTCTTTTCCACTCACTGTTTTTCATTTTTCATTTTTTGTACAAAAATAAAATGGCAATGTTTTTCAAAATAAATAACTTCATTTTTACTTTTTCTAAATAAGATAAAACTGATCACTAAAATGAACAAATCTAAACCCTTGCAGAGAGTGCCTTCCAGACTGCACCGACAACAACACCCCTTATGACTTCGTATGACTTTGACAATCCGATTAATCAAGCCGATGAAGGGGTTGAAGAAGATTATGAGCTACCTGAAGAGCTAGCCAGGTTGTTGAGACAAGAGGATAAGGTTATCACTCCTCATCAGGAGGAGGTTGAAACGGTTAATCTTGGTACAAAAGAAGACTTGAAAGAAGTTAAGATCGGGGCCTGCCTGCAAGATTCAGTGAAAGAGCAACTGATTGACATGCTTCGGGAGTATGTGGATGTTTTTGCTTGGTCTTATCAGGATATGCCAGGGTTGGACACCGACATTGTTATGCACAAGCTGCCTCTGAAAGAAGATTGTCCACCGGTAAAACATAAGTTGCGCCGTACTCGCCCAGATATGGCAATGAAGATAAAAGATGAGGTACAAAAACAGTGGGACGCCGGTTTCCTTGCTGTAACTAGCTATCCGCCGTGGGTTTCTAACATTGTACCTGTGCCTAAGAAGGATGGAAAGGTGAGGATGTGTGTGGATTACTGGGACCTGAACAGAGCCAACCCGAAAGATGACCTCCCTTTACCTCACATTGATGTATTGGTCGACAATACGGCCCAGTTCTCGGTGTTCTCCTTCATGGATGGATTTTCAGGATATAATCAGATCAAAATGTCACCTGAAGACATGGAGAAGACAACTTTCATCACACCCTGGGGCACATTCTGTTATAAGGTGATGCCATTCGGACTGAAGAATGTTGGTGCCACTTATCAACGGGCTATGGTGACATTATTCCATGACATGATTCACAAAGAAATTGAATGTTATGTGGATGACATGATTGCCAAGTCCCTCACAGAAGAAGACCACCTGGTGAATCTGTTGAAGCTATTCAAGCGTCTGAGGAAGTACCAGTTGAAGTTAAACCCCAATAAATGCACATTCGAGGTGCGATCCGGTAAGCTGCTGGGATTTATTGTAAGTGAGAAAGGGATTGAAGTTGACCCTGATAAAGTCAAAGCCATTCAAGAAATGCCTGCACCGAAGACTGAAAAAGAAGTTCGGGGGTTTCTAGGTAGATTGAACTACATTTCACGGTTCATATCTCACCTTACAGCAACCTGTGAGCCTTTGTTCAAGCTGTTAAGAAAAGAACAAACAGTCAGGTGGAATGAAGACTGCCAAAGGGCTTTTGACAAAATCAAGGAATACTTACAAGAGCCTCCGATCCTTATGCCTCCAGTTGAAGGAAGACCTCTAATAATGTACTTGACAGTATTAGAAGAGTCAATGGGGTGTGTGCTGGGCCAACATGACGAGTCTGGTCGAAAAGAGTATGCAATATACTACCTAAGCAAAAAGTTTACCGACTGTGAACAACGTTATTCACTGCTCGAGAAATCTTGTTGTGCTTTAGCGTGGGCTGCTCGCCGACTGAGACAGTATATGCTGACCCACACTACCTTATTGATCTCAAAAATGGACCCAGTTAAGTACATATTCGAGAAGCCAGCTCTTACCGGACGGGTTGCAAGATGGCAAATGATCCTCACAGAATATGACATTCAATACACATCTCAAAAAGCCATCAAAGGCATTGTATTGTCTAATTATCTTACTGAGCAACCCATTGATAATTACCAGCCTATGAGATTCGACTTCCCTGATGAAGACATCATGTTCATAAAAGCCAAAGATCATGAAGAGCCTATTCACACTGAAGGGCCTGACCCAGAAGAAGAGTGGACTATGATGTTCGATGGGGCTGTTAATATGAATGGTCATGGTGTTGGTGCAGTACTTATTACACCTAAGGGAGTTCACCTGCCTTTCTCGGCAAAACTCACCTTCAACTGCACTAACAACGAAGCTGTATACAAAGCTTGTATCATGGGTCTTAAGGAAGCCATTGACCTCAGGATCAAGACTTTGACTGTATTCGGAGATTCAGCTCTGGTAATTAATCAAACTAACGGAAAATGGTACACTCACCAGGATCATCTGATACCTTACCGGGACTATACAAGGAGATTACTGACTTTCTTCACAACAGTCAAGCTTGAGTATATCCCTCGAGATGAAAATCAGTTTGCAGATGCTGGGGCCACCATTTCATCCATGATCAAAGTTCAAGCTGCCAACTTTGTGCCCCGGATTTCAGTATCCAGACTTGACAGACCAGCATACGTATTTTCAGCAGACCTTGCAAAAGATGATAAGCCTTGGTTTCACGACATCAAGTGCTTCTTGGAGGATCAAACATACCCACCTGGGGCATCATCCAATGACAAGAGGACTTTAAGGAGGCTTGTTGGTAGTTTCTTTCTGAATGCTGACGGTTCCTTGTACAAAAGAAACTTTGATATGGTACTCCTCAGATGTGTTGATAAGACAGAAGCGGACTTGTTGATGCACGAGGTGCACGAAGGATCCTTTGGTACCCATGCTGGAGGGCATGCTATGGCTAGAAAGTTGCTAAGATCAGGCTATTACTGGATCACAATGGATGTAGACTGTTGTTCTTATGCCAGGAAATGTCATAAATGCCAGATTTATGCGGATAAAGTACATGTGCCTCCCAATCCTTTGAATGTGATGTCTTCACCCTGGCCCTTTGCCATGTGGGGCATTGATATGATTGGCAAGATTGAACCAACCGCTTCAAATGGCCACAGATTCATCCTGGTAGCCATTGACTATTTTACCGAGTGGGTCGAAGCAGCTTCTTATGCAAATGTCACCAGGCAAGTGGTGGCCCGATTCCTGAAGAGAGACATCATCTGTCGGTATGGAGTGCCTGAGTGAATCATTACTGATAATGGTTCCAACTTAAACAATAAAATGATGGCAGAACTATGTCGGGACTTCAAGATCCAACATCGCAACTCTTCTCCTTACAGGCCGAAGATGAACGGCGCTGTTGAGGCAGCTAATAAGAACATTAAGAAGATTGTGCAAAAGATGGTGGTTACCTACAAAGACTGGCATGAAATGCTACCATTTGCCTTGCATGGGTACCGTACGTCAATCAGAACATCTACTGGGGCAACACCGTATCAACTTGTTTATGGTATGGAGGCAGTCCTACCTGTCGAAGTTAAATTACCCTCCTTGCGGGTACTAATGGATGTTAAGCTGAGTGAAGCAGAATGGGTCCGATCCCGTTACGATCAATTGAATCTGATCGAAGAAAAGAGATTGGCTGCAATCTGTCATGGGCAGTTATATCAGAAAAGAATGAAGAAAGGCTTCGATCAAAAAGTCAGGCTTCGGGAATACCAAGTAGGGGATCTTGTGCTGAAAAGACTCCTCCCTCCTCATACAGACCACAGGGGCAAGTGGAATCCAAATTACGATGGCCCGTTCATAGTAAAGAAAGTTTTCTCTGGTGGGGCATTGATGCTCACTACTATGGATGGTGAAGTCTTCATGTCCCCTGTGAATTCAGATGCAATTAAAAGATACTTCGCATAAAATGACCCGCTGGACATAAAAACAGAATGTAAGTCCAGGCAAAAATAGGGCATTCCGACGAGTCAAAAACAGAATAAAAAGACTCGGGCAAAAATAAGGGAAAATAAAGAAAAATGTACACCCGCTGAGTTGAAAAGCCGCCTTGGACAGCTCAGGCAAAAATGGGTATCCCGGTGGATTGAAAACCCGAAAGGGCGATCCACGCAAAAATAAGGGAATAAGCGAACAACTGCATTCTGTATTCGTCTGTATCACTTACAACACGGCAAGCTTCGAAAGGTTAAAGCATCGGTCAGAATCAGCCTTCTTCATAAAAACCAAGATGAGAAGAACGTCAATGTCATACAAGTCATAGCAAAAGGGAAGCACTGAAGCGTCATCAACATTGCCAGCATCTTTTTGCTTTCTCATTTTGTAACAATCTCCTCATTTCAGGGGATTTGTTTCTTTGACTGTACTTGCCAATTCAGGGCACCCCAAATTAATAAAATCAGATTTTCAGTCATATTTCGTCTCGAACATTTTATTTTCGTTTGCAAAAATGTCTGATGTTCTTATAAATATTGATTGCATTAATACAAATGCGTCTTTTCTAAATTAATGCTTACAGGAAATATATTTGCTCCCGGGAGTGTCTAAATTCCTATGATGGAATCCGGTAAGGGATACCTCGGGGTACTTGTGCGTTTTTGTCATAACAGGATTGCAGATGCTCATCCTCCCTAGCTGAGTTGTCAAAATCATCATCCTCAGCAGAATCCCTACAGGACTTTAGGAAGATCGTTCAGTGATCATTCCTCCCCAGCCAAGTGTTGGACAGGGAACCATATCCCCGCAGAGTTTCAGTCTATATCCAGAAGAGCACTGTCTGAAGATTTCACAACAAAGTGACGAAAGCTTCCACAGACCCCAGCTGGGCCCCTCATTACTAAGATAGGTCTATCAGTGACCTGTTTTCCCAAGAAGTCATGCATCTCATCAGATCTACCAATGATCTCTCCCCCAGCTGGGATGTCTCTTTCAAAGCAGATCAGCCGGAGATCTTCACCGCAACGGGATCCGAATCCCGGATTGGTATCTTTGCATAACCATAGCATTCGCATCATATTTCCCCCCAGAGCGTAGCATTCCGTCTAATACAGAGCATTACGGCAAAAATCAAACATATTGCATGATCACAAGCCATGTTTGAATCAGTCACTTGTGAATACCGACATACCATCAACATCATACAGGATACCACTCAAATTCCCCGGCAGAAAGCCAAAGCGGTTTCTTTGCATTGCCCAGATACAGATACATGCCCGTTTTGACACTCGTCCGTGCCATCTTTCCCCAGGAAGTCGCTGGAACACTTCCCACAAACAGATACAAATACATATACATTACAGATAATCCTCGACACTCGTCTGTGTCATATCCCCAGCAGAAAGCCAAAGCGTCCCCTTTGCACTCACAAAAACATATTAATACACTCTCCTGACACTCGTCCGTGTCATCCTATCCCCACAGAGCGTCAGAATATCTCTTACATTTCCTCTTATGATACTCTTCTGTATCATACTCTCCCCAGCAAATTAAACACCTGTCTGTGTCTCACTCATACTTTTTACAGGTACTCGTCCGTATCTTGTATACACCTCTCATTTCCCCTCAGAGTCAACACTTGTCCTTGTTCTTTGTTAACCAGTTGATACTCGTCCGTATCATCATCTCTGAACATGCGTCAGCATTTGTTTCTACCGATACTCGTCCGTATCGAAGTCTTATGGATGCTCGTCCGCATCTTTAATCCATACACCGCGTCGAATACTTATATCCTCTTGAATTTAGACACTCGTCTGTGTCTAACTTTCCCCAGAAGAGTCCCTAGCAAAATTTCTCTTTTATCTGACATTCGTCCTATGTCATGATACTTCCGTCAGTCGTACTCTGTGATGCGTGTTTTTCGCAAGTGTACGAACACGTCAGAGTAATATAAAAGATTGTCGAATCCACAGAGACCAAGTGTCAATCTATCGTACCTGTTGTTATGGTGTTTATCTAAGGCAACTAAATATAAGGGTTTTAGTAAGGGTGCAATGGTAAATAAAATGATAATTTTAAATAATAAATAAAAGACAGGCTCGAATGTAATTCACGTAATCAATGATAATCCAGTACTTGTTAATGGAACTACTTATGGGTAATGTTTTCTCCTTTGAAAAGAACTAATTTAACAGGAACTGTCGCTTTCGCGTATTCTGAACCGAGTTATACTCTCTAATCAACCCCTCCTATTGTCACGGATAAAAAGGTGCGTACTGCGTTAGAGTAGTAAACCTATTTTTAAGAAATATAGTATCTTAACTAAGTTGAAAAGTATTTTAACCTGGACTTCTTAGCAAAAAGAGGTTCTTATGAACCAGACTCTAAATCTCATAACGCGTCCGAAAATCATTTTAAAATCTCTTTTCTTTTTAATCTAAAAACTCCTAATAAACTAGACAAAGCGCTTTTGGCTGTTTTTGAAATAGTTAAAAACAATTACTTGAATTGAAAGATAAAATAGCCCTTAGTTGTTTCCACAAACAATTATACGGATTACTGGTTCAATTACGATCCTTACATTCTAACCTTTATGGAATTAGTTAGACATGATAAAGTAAAGATTCTTTTTATAATTTTTCATAAAAGTAATTTATTGCGAGTGCGGAAAGTAAATGAATTTAGTGCGAGTGCGAGAAATAAAGTAATTTAAAGCGAGTGCGAGAAATAAAGGAAAGTAAAGCGAGTGCGGGAAATAAACAAAATAAAGTGCGAGTGCGGATAATAAATAAAGTAAAGCAGTGCGAGAAATAAATAAAAGTAAAGCAATGCAGAAAAGTAAAATACGAACTTGAATTAAAATGGCGGCAGGATTAACTTCCTCCAGAGTGCTCCAAAACTCGATCACACAGACAGATTACAGACTCGATCACTCGATTGCAGAAACACCCCGATGTGGAATGGTAACTGCTTTATAACTGATATATGCCTAAAGAAATCTAATTCTGGATGAAGAAAAACGAAAATCTAAGGTCCTATTTATAGGAAAACTGAAAGCATGAAAAGACTGGGATGCCCCTCCACTAAAAAGTGGAGGTTACTGATTTTTGCCTTGTGGCGCCCGCCACAAGGTCATGGCGCCCGCCATGGTGCCTACAGGGGATTGGAGAGTGGGGATCGTGGGTCTTGGAGGTTGAGGAGTGGTCTTGAGACGTGGCCACGTCATGGCTAACCCCATGGCGCCCGCCACGGTGGGTGCCTTAAGTGCAAAACGCTGAATTTTTAGGTTTACGTCCGTTTTCACTCCTTTTTCGCTCCTTTTCACGATTCAAGCCCCGATTATTATAAAAACCTAGAAAACATAAGAAAACAAAGTAATAACAAAACAAAATAACAATAAAAGCTAAGAATGCATGCGAAATCGGAGTCAGAAACACGGTGAAATTTAGTGTGATCAAATTCTCCCACACTTAAACCTTTGCTTGTCCTCAAGCAAACATTAAAGCTTAATAAAATATGGTTCCAACACGTGTCTTTGGGCTAAAGGGCTTCTAAGTTTAAGTCAGGATGCAGTTACAGGTACTCACTAAGTGAACCAAGGGTACCATAGTAACACAAACACAAACTTCAATCCTATATTAACCACTCCATATCATCCCACGATACCTAGGCCTATCTTCTCATCTTTTTGTGTCCTTTTCATTCAGGCGCAATCACATTAAGCCCGTTATCTGTACATGCTTCATAGTAGAGTGACCGGTTAGTGATTCTGATCCATAACATAAGGTTTCTGGCACATAAGCATGTGTAAACCTGTTTTATTTGCCTAATTGTAAGTTGCGGGGGATCGGATCGTAATCCGCCCTACCAAGTTCAGTGCCAGATACCTCTGAACCAACTAACAATAGGTGACTTGCAATTTTTTTTCTTTTTGTGGCAAAATTTTTTTTCTTCTCTTTTTTCGGTTTAAATGACTTTGTGAGGGTCACCTATACCAGAGTTTGCCTTTTTTTTTCTTTTTTTATTAGCACTGGATCATTCACTTATATTCATCGGCCCCCTACGTAGAGCATGCTTAGGCCGGAGCTGACTGCTAAAATAAACTACTTAGGACAATTTTTTAAATGATAATAAAGGCCATGGTGGTGGGGTTTAGGAGTGATTTCTATATTCAAGAGGTCAATGGTCCTAAAATGGTTCTGATGTTTCAAAAAGTTGACCTAAGTCACCACATCCTAATCTAAACCTGTCTCAAAGCCCAAAAAAACATGTGAAACAACATTATTTTCTTTTTAAAATTTTTTCTGGTAAGGCTAAGGAAATGGGAAAAAATGAAGATGAACTAAAAATACACTATACTGGTGACTCGTCAGACTCATGCATTATCTAAGAAAAATAAATTACTGAAAAGGGAAATAACTGAAAGGAAATAATTAACTAAAAAGGGAAATGACAGAAAGCAATAAAATCCCCTCCCACACTTAAATCGAACATTGTCCCCAATGTTTCGAAATAAGATAAGGGGGGTAACCTGAAAAAGACTACTGAGGAGGAGCACTGGTGCCCTCGCCGTCCTGCTGTGATGGTCGGGAACGACGGGATCTACTACGATGCTGGTCCCTCCGGTCGAGTCGTGCTGATAAAGCAGCCTGAGCACTCCGGACCTCTCGAAGGTTACCCAAGATGGAACCTTGAGTGGCCTCTACAAGCTGGTAGTGTCGGCTGTTGAACTCTCTCTGACGGTTCTGCTCTAATGAAATATCGTTCAAGGTACGACAAACGTTGCTATAAGCACGATCCGAAACCAATCGCGATTGTTGCATGAAGCTCATGTTGTCCGTCAGCTGTTGTGAAATAGTAGAGAGAAGGCCATCACGCCTTTCTTCTCTAGCTGTCATATCACGCCACATCTCCTCGGTGACAAAGAATCCAGGAGCAGTACCTGCAACAGGGTTAGAGGAAAATGGTGCGGTGTGTGACTGTGAAGGACGATGGGGGGACATGTGAGGGATGGGAGACTGCTCTCTCCGATCATACTCTTCATCAGTGTCATGTGCCTCCCCATCGGGAATGAGGCTTGCATATTTTTTTTTTGTAAAGACAAAAATGAAAATATTTTTGTCTTATATTTTTTTTTTCTTTGCACAACAAAAATAAAATAAGTAAAAATCAAAAAAGAAAAAGAAAAATCAACATTAGTGCATAATACGTATATATATAAGGAATTCAAAGTACATGAAAATATAAAAGCTGCAAAAAAAGTAATATATGTCTGGAAATGCAATAAATAAAATAAAGCGTAAAAAGGAAATTAAATACTAGGGTAGCGCTGTCAGTGTAGAATGAGTCATGTGGTAGGTTTCTTTTCCTGGCTTGATCCACGAATCTCAGCTATCTCCCTCCGAAGCTCTTCAATCGCCTGATATAGAGCATCGGCCTCTAAGGCATGAGTGAGATCAGAAACCTGCATCTGTAACTCTAAGTCTGCCACTTCCTGCTTGAGCAGGGCAGTCTCCTTACGGAGCTCATAAATCTGTGTTTGTAGGTCAGGTGGCTGCAGAGACATATTGTTAGACATAACAGTGATTCGGGGAGTAAGAGGTGTAGGAGTGTACTCAGCGGCGGGAGGCGATTTCGGCTCTTCGACAGTCTTTCCATAACCCTCTAGAGCATAACTCCAATTTTCAGGATCATGGACACTGGTCATCAGCTGATCTGGTAATGTAAAATAGTGTATCGCTTCGCCGTCGATCAGCAATCTAAACATGTTGGGCTCAAAAGAAGCCCTCCTCATCAGTCCTCTATCAAGACAAAAATCAATATCCAGGGTGGTGTAGCAGCAGAAGGTCCTGAGGTGCAATAGCTTGCGAGACAGACCCAATGCAGTAGCTATCTGTGTAACAATCCCACCGACATGGATGATGCCTACGGATGATATGGCAACACTAGCAAGGCCCTTCAACAGGAAGTTGCCACAAGCAACAGGGCGAGACTGAGTCGCACAAAACAGTAGGAAAATCTCCTCTTCACTTAGCAAGGTCTCTGTATCTGGAAAACCTAAGAAAGAATGTGCTAGAATCATCTGGAAGTACCTCAATGCAGGGTTGTGGATTACCTGAGAAAACTGGGTAGAAGGATCTTGGCTCCCTCCGCCTGATATTTTAGTCCAAAACTTTTCCACTTCTCTGCTCATAAAATACCCCATCGGAGTCTCTGGAATAGCATCAGGAGTAGTCTGGAAACCTAGTAAGTCACCAAACTCTTTGTGAGAGAATGAGTAGTCAATCCCGAACAACCTGAAAACAACGAGTCCATCGGGTCCAGCCCAAGGGTCATGATGAAACGAGCTGAGGAACTCAAGAGTCAAGTTCCTATAAGTGTTGTTCCTGTAGTCAAACTGGCCCCAGTGGAGTTGATGGCATAAAAATCTGACGCTTGGCTCTATCCCCAAGGCATCCATGCAGTCATGGTCAGGGTACCTGGTAGGAGCCATAGGGCGTCTCATGTGGACATGGTAACGCTCTCTCTGTGCATCATCTCTAAAGGCCACGTGCATGTCATCAGGGTTCTGCATCCTGTACAAGGTTAGCAAACAAGTCCTGAAAGCACATAAAACATTCAATCGTTAGTCCTGACATAAAAATAAACAAATTAAAATAAAGTAAAAATAAATAAAAAGTACATAAATAAGAAAACCATGGGTTGCCTCCCATGCAGCGCTTGTTTAACGTCATTAGCTCGACGACCGATTTTTAAACATCATTGGAAGGATATGGTGGATCACTCAGAGTATGGCAGGTGTATGTTGTTGGAATGTCACCTCCTTCGTAGGGCTTCAACCTCTGTCCATTGACGATGAATGGTTTACATGTCTGGTTCTTGATTTCAATAGCACCGGATCTTAGGATCTTAGATACTTCGAAAGGGCCAGTCCATCTCGATCGGAGCTTTCCTGGAAAAAGTCGTAACCTAGAATCGAACAGGAGAACAGGATCGCCTATTTTGAAGTCTCTTCTTATGATTCTTTTGTCATGCCAAGCTTTTGTTCTTTCTTTGTATATGATGGCATTTTCGTAGGCAGATTGTCTGAGCTCTTCTAACTTGTGGATATCAAGGATACGTTTCTCACCAGCTGTCAAGTAATCCAAATTCAAAGTTTTGATGGCCCAATAGGCCTTATGCTCCAATTCAAAAGGTAAATGACATGATTTTCCATAGACTAGTTGATAAGGGGTTGTTCCTATAGGAGTTTTGAAAGCGGTTCTATAGGCCCATAATGCTTCTTGAAGTTTCTGCGACCAATCTTTTCTAGATATAGAGACAGTCTTCTCAAGAATTTGTTTGATCTCCCTGTTAGATACTTCCACTTGTCCATTGGTCTGTGGGTGGTATGGTGTTGCTACTCTATGCTTAACTCCATACTTGCTTAAAAGTTTATCAAATATTCTCGATATGAAGTGTGATCCTCCATCACTTATGACTAAACGGGGTGTTCCAAACCTGGGAAATATATAATTTTTGAATAATTTGATGACTACTCTGGTGTCGTTTGTGGGTGCGGTGATAGCTTCAATCCATTTAGACACGTAGTCAATGGCTACTAATATGTACTGATTTCCAAAAGATGGTGGGAACGGTCCCATAAAGTCTATACCCCATACGTCGAAGAGTTCTACTTCTTGGATATTTCTTAACGGCATTTCATTACGTCTTGAAATATTTCCTGTGCGTTGGCATCTGTCACACTTGACAATGAAAGCATGGACATCACGCCACATAGTAGGCCAGAATAGGCCAGCTTGAAGAATCTTGGCGTAGGTCTTAGATGTGCTTGCATGTCCACCATAGGGTGCGGAGTGACAATGCTCAATTATATTATTTACCTCTTCTTCTGGAACACAACGGCGGAAAAATGCCATCTTTACCTCTCTTGAAAAGAAACGGTTCGTCCCAATAGAAGTTTCTCACATCACTATAGAACTTCTTCTTCCGGTGGTAGTTTAGATCAGGGGGTATGATGTCAGCGGCTAGGTAATTAACAAAATCTGCATACCAAGGTACATTGCTTATAGCTAAGGATTTATGAAATTGCTCATGTGGGTCTGGGTTATCATCTTCAATAGTTTCTAGTTGGGCTATCAGTCTATCATAGGCAAAATCGTCATTTATGGGTACTGAATCAGGTTTCAGGTATTCTAGCCTAGATAGGTGATCAGCTACCACATTATCAGTGCCTTTCTTATCACGGATATCCAAATCAAACTCTTGTAATAATAGAATCCATCGAAGTAACCTAGGCTTGGCATCCTTTTTGCTTAGTAAGTAACGAATGGCAGCATGGTCGGTGTAAACTATAATCTTGGCTCCTACTAGATAAGATCTAAATTTGTCTATTGCAAAAACTACAACTAGGAGCTCTTTTTCGGTTGTTGCGTAGTTGAGCTGTGCAGCGTCTAGGGTTCTACTGGCATAATAAATCACATGTAAATTTTTGTCTTTTCTCTGACCTAGAACGGCTCCAACAGCATAATCACTGGCGTCACACATTATCTCAAACGGTTCTGACCAATCAGGGGGTTTCATTATAGGTGCTGAAATCAGAACTTTCTTCAGAAGATTAAATGCTTCAGTACATTTTTCATCGAAGATGAATTCAGCATCTTTCATTAAAAGACCAGTTAAGGGCTTTGTTATTTTGGAGAAATCCTTAATAAAACGTCGGTAAAATCCGGCATGTCCAAGAAAACTTCTTATCTCCCTGATAGTCTTCGGCAGTTTTAGATTCTCTATGACTTCTATTTTTGCTTTATCTACCTCTATACCTTTTTCGGAAACTATATGTCCTAAAACAATCCCTTCGGTGACCATGAAATGACATTTTTCCCAATTTAGCACAAGGTTTACCTCCACAATCTCTCCAGGATTTTCTCAAGGTTGACAAGACAATTTTTGAAATCTGATCCACAAACTGAGAAATCGTCCATAAATACTTCCATAATTCCATCTAAATAATCAGCAAAGATAGACATCATGCAGCGTTGGAAAGTGGCAGGAGCATTACAAAGTCCAAAAGGCATTCTTCTATAGGCAAAAGTTCCAACTGGGCATGTAAAGGTAGTTTTTTCTTGATCTTCGGGGTGAATAGGTATTTGGAAGAATCTTGAATATCCATCTAAATAACAAAAGTAAGAGTGTCTGGCTAGGCGCTCCAACATTTGGTCTATGAATGGTAATGGGAAATGGTCCTTCCTAGTTGCTTTATTTAATTTTCTATAATCTATGCACATACGCCAACCTCCATCGGTTCTTTTTGCTACAGGTTCGCCCTTCTCGTTTTGCACGACTGTGATGCCTCCCTTTTTAGGTACTACATGCACAGGACTCACCCATTTACTGTCCGAGATCTGATATATTATACCTGCCTCTAATAACTTAAGAACTTCAGTCTTAACTACAGTACTCATTATAGGATTTATTCTTCATTGGTGTTCTCTGGAAGGTTTTGAATCTTCTTCAAGCAAAATCCGATGCATGCATACGGATGGGCTTATTCCTTTTAGATCAGAGATCTTATATCCTAAGGCTGAGGGGTACCTACGTAAAACTTCTAATAATTGATCGGTTTCTTCTTGGTTTAAGGTAGCACTGACTATAACTGGACGGTTCATATCTTCATCGAGAAATTCATATCTCAGGTTTTTAGGCAGTTCCTTAAGTTTTACGGTCGGTTTCATAGGGCAAGGCATAGGATTTGGGGTAAGAGATAAACATTAGTGAAGGTTATCATCAATGTAGGGTCTTTTATAATTGTCATCTTCCAAAATAAGGGTTGATGGCAATTTTATAGATTCAGTTTCTTCTTCTTGTTCTAATTCCCTAATGCATTCTTCGATGATATCTAAGGCATAACAAGCATCTCCTATCACAGGTGCCATAAGAAATTTTGACAATATAAATTCTATCTTCTCGTCACCTACCTCAAAAGTTAGTTTTCCTTTTTTAACATCTATTACGGCTCCAGCAGTCGATAAGAACGGTCTACCTAGGAGGATTGGTATGTCGTCATCTTCTTTAATGTCCATGACAACAAAATCAGTAGGTATAAACAGCTGACCTATCCTAACAGGGACGTCTTCAAGTATGCCTATAGGATATTTAACGGATCTATCGGCTAATTGAAGTGACATCTTAGTAGGTTGTAATTCTCCTAAGTTTAATCTCTCACAAACTGCTAAAGGCATTAAGCTCACACTAGCTCCTAAGTCTAGAAAAGCTTTTTCGATGACATGATTCCCCAAAATACAAGGAATGGAAAAATTTCCGGGATCTTTATCTTTCTTTGCTAACCTATTTTCGGAAATAGAATTACATTCCACGGGTTTCGGATCTTCAAGTCTACGTTTATTTGTAAGTATGTCTTTGAGAAACTTAGCGTAAGAAGGTATTTGGGTGATGGCTTCTGTAAAGGGGATTTCTACGTGAAGTTTTTCTATAACCTTAACGAATTTTTGATATTGATTATCGATTTGGGTTTTCTTTAATCTTTGAGGGTAAGGTATTGGTGGTTTGTATGGAGGTGGTGGTACATAGGTTTTATTTTTAGGTTCTTCTCCTTTTTCTTGACTTTCTGGGGTTTCAGGCTTCTCTGGTTCCTTCTCTTCATTCCTCTAAGAAGTTTCGGGCTCACTTAATCTAGGGTTTAAAGGTTCCTTATAAGCGGTTCCACTTTGTAGAGTAATGGCATTTGCTTGCCCTTTCGGGTTTTGTTGAGGTTGTCCAGGGAACTGTCCTCCAGGTGTAGTCTGTGGAGCTTGGTTTAACGCTACCTGAGAGATCTGGGTTTCAAGCATCTTATTATGAATAATAATTTGATCAACCTTGGTTCCTAACTTGGTAATCAGTTCGTTAACATGGACGTTTTGGTTCATGAACTCTTTGTTTTGTTGTTTTTGAGCAACGATAAAATCTTTTACAACTTCCTCAAAGCTCGGGCTTGGTGGTACAGGTTGCATAGGTTGATTTGTTCTTGGGGCTTGGTAACCTTGTTGTCTCGGAGGTGCGGTATTTTGAATAGGGTTATTATTTTTGTAGGAGAAGTTTGGGTGATTCCTCCATCCAGGGTTATATGTGTTTGAAAATGGGTTCCCTTGGGTATAGTTCACTTGCTCAGTGTTGGTTTCATTCAACAGATTGCATTCGGCGGATTGGTGTCCTTGTGTTCCACATATCTCACAATTCGGCAAAACTGCGGCTACAGTATTCGGAGTTGTACACATATGTTCGACCCTAAGGGCCAACGCGTCCATTTTAGCTTGCATCATGTCTATAGAGCTTAGCTCATGTATTCCTCCTTGGGCTTCCTTCTTTTCCACTGTCGCTCGTTCTACTCCCCATGATTGATGGTTTTGGGCCATATCCTCGATAAGGGCACTAGCTTCAGGGTAAGGTTTGTTCATCAGTGCGCCACCAGCGGCAGCGTCGATGGTCATTTTAGTGTTATAATGAAGTCCATTATAGAAGGTTTGAATGATTAGCCAATTCTCTAAGCCATGATATGGGCATGCTCTTAATAGTTCTTTATATCTCTCCCAGGCTTCGAACAACGACTCTCCTTGGTGTTGGGTAAATCTAGTTATTAGGTTTCGAAGAAGAGCGGTCTTACTTGGGGGAAAATATCTAGCAAGGAAAACTTTTCTAAGGTCATCCCAAGTTGTTATTAAATTGGGTGGAAGGGAATCTAACCATGATAGAGCTTTATCTCTGAGGGAAAAGGGAAATAATATTAAGCGTATTGCCTCAGGAGAAGCTCCATTGGTTTTAAAGGTGTCTGCTAACTGAAGAAAAATTTTTAAATGTTGGTTTGGGTTATCAGTAGCGAGACCTGCGAATTGTCTCTGTTGCACTAATTGCAGCAGGGATGGTTTAAGTTCAAAATTATTGGCTGGGATAGCGGGGTTTACTATACTGGAACTAGGTTCCTCGTTTGATGGTTGGGCGAAGTCCTTAAGAGGTCTTCGGTTTTGATCTTCGGCCATAGCTCTCCTATTCCTATGGAAAAACAAACGTGCGCGAGCGTAACGTTCAGGTTCAGCTAGAGGGTCTACTAAACTTCCGGCACTGCGAGTCTTTCGCATTGACCGGTGGGTAACAACCTTAGTCTAAACGGTATAACTACAGGGTAATGAAATTTGACGATATTGGTCCCCGGCAACGGCGCCAAAAACTTGATGCGTGTTTTTCGCAAGTGTACGAACACGTCAGAGTAATATAAAAGATTGTCGAATCCACAGAGACCAAGTGTCAATCTATCGTACCTGTTGTTATGGTGTTTATCTAAGGCAACTAAATATAAGGGTTTTAGTAAGGGTGCAATGGTAAATAAAATGATAATTTTAAATAATAAATAAAAGACAGGCTCGAATGTAATTCACGTAATCAATGATAATCCAGTACTTGTTAATGGAACTACTTATGGGCAATGTTTTCTCCTTTGAAAAGAACTAATTTAACAGGAACTGTCGCTTTCGCGTATTCAGAACCGAGTTATACTCTCTAATCAACCCCTCCTATTGTCACGGATAAAAAGGTGCGTACTGCGTTAGAGTAGTAAACCTATTTTTAAGAAATATAGTATCTTAACTAAGTTGAAAAGTATTTTAACCTGGACTTCTTAGCAAAAAGAGGTTCTTATGAACCAGACTCTAAATCTCATAACGCGTCCGAAAATCATTTTAAAATCTCTTTTCTTTTTAATCTAAAAACTCCTAATAAACTAGACAAAGCGCTTTTGGCTGTTTTTGAAATAGTTAAAAACAATTACTTGAATTGAAAGATAAAATAGCCCTTAGTTGTTTCCACAAACAATTATACGGATTACTGGTTCAATTACGATCCTTACATTCTAACCTTTATGGAATTAGTTAGACATGATAAAGTAAAGATTCTTTTTATAATTTTTCATAAAAGTAATTTAGTGCGAGTGCGGAAAGTAAATGAATTTAGTGCGAGTGCGAGAAATAAAGTAATTTAAAGCGAGTGCGAGAAATAAAGGAAAGTAAAGCGAGTGCGGGAAATAAACAAAATAAAGTGCGAGTGCGGATAATAAATAAAGTAAAGCAGTGCGAGAAATAAATAAAAGTAAAGCAATGCAGAAAATTAAAATACGAACTTGAATTAAAATGGCGGCAGGATTAACTTCCTCCAGAGTGCTCCAAAACTCGATCACACAGACAGATTACAGACTCGATCACTCGATTGCAGAAACACCCCGATGTGGAATGGTAACTGCTTTATAACTGATATATGCCTAGAGAAATCTAATTCTGGATGAAGAAAAACGAAAATCTAAGGTCCTATTTATAGGAAAACTGAAAGCATGAAAAGACTGGGATGCCCCTCCACTAAAAAGTGGAGGTTACTGATTTTTGCCTTGTGGCGCCCGCCACAAGGTCATGGCGCCCGCCATGGTGCCTACAGGGGATTGGAGAGTGGGGATCATGGGTCTTGGAGGTTGAGGAGTGGTCTTGAGACGTGGCCACGTCATGGCTAACACCATGGCGCCCGCCACGGTGGGTGCCGTAAGTGCAAAACGCTGAATTTCTAGGTTTACGTCCGTTTTCACTCCTTTTTCGCTCCTTTTCTCGATTCAAGCCCCGATTATTATAAAAACCTGAAAACATAAGAAAACAAAGTAATAACAAAACAAAATAACAATAAAAGCTAAGAATGCATGCGAAATCGGAGTCAGAAACACGGTGAAATTTAGTGTGATCACCCTGCCAGGTGATCGTCCTTCAACTTTTTGATGATCGCCCTTCATCATTCCTCCAGCGGAGTCTCCACTATTGGAACCCTCTTCTATCCAGCATTCGTCCTATGTCGTGATATTTTTAGCAGCTGTCCCCTGCTAGGTGATAGTCCTTCACCCTTTTGATGATCGTCCTTCATCATTTTTATCTGATGGTCGTCCCCATCATTGATCTTATTATTTGACATTCGTCCTATGTCATGATGAACCCCGAGAGCATCCGTACCCTGCTAGTTGATCATCCTTCACCTCTTGATGATCGTCCTTCGTCATGCTTATCCGATGGCCGTCCCCATCGTCGACCTTTTCTATCCGGCAGTCATCCTATGTTGCGATACTTTCAGCAAACGTACCCTGCCAGGTGATCATCCTGCACCTTGGATGACCATCCCTCATCCTCATCCCCAACAGAGCAGCCGTCCCCTGCTAGGTGATCGTCCTTCACCTTTGATGACCGTCCCTCATCATTCATTTCAAACCTGATGGCCGTCCCCATCATTTCCTTTAACTTAAAATCCCTAGAGAGTTTTATTTCTTTGCTTGATGGTCGTCCCCATCATGATACCTCCATTTCCCCAGCGTATCGGCCGTCCCCGTCATTGCTTTATCCCCCAGCAGTCGTCCTCTGCCCGAAGGTCGTCCTCCGTCGCCCGCACTTTATAATCATACTTTACCTCCTTTTACAATCTATATCCCTTTTCTTCTTCATTCAGTGAGCGCAAATTTTGGACTGACTTTGGTATTCAACCACAAGTTATCTTGTTTGCCTGTTAAGCCCGTCGCTTACATCCTGCACAGCTAACTCATGTTTGAATAGGGGCAGCTGTAAACACCCCAAATTTGTCCTCACTCATTTCACCATGGCTTGTGATTCTTTTCATATTGCATAAGTTCAATCATATCATCTCATAGTGCAATTTTTGCTTCACTGCATTGGTTCTAAGTTATCTGCATCTAGGGTTTGTGATTTGAGCAATCCCTGAGCTATCTGAGCCACTCCAAAGGTATTAAATCATCTTAAGAGGGTCCATGTATGTTCAAACATCATATCATATCCTCCCAAGATCAAGAAAGTCAGAAAATCACAAGAACTGAGAAAGGCATGGAAGCAGAGCCAAGTTTAACTGCACAGATGACCTAAAATTAAGGTTTTGGTTTCAAAGGCCATAACTCCAACTTTTTTGGTCATTCTTGTTTCTATTGGTCTCTATATGATATGAGGATCACGCATACCAATTTTCATGAAGAAATTCAATGGGGAAGGCATCTGATCAAAAGATGACTTCTTGAGCAAGTCAGTGCAAAATCAGGGCATCTGAGGCCCCCAATTATCCAACCAAAGGGTCTTCTCCATCATTTTGGGTGTATATGATCTTTATTTTATCTTAGAAGAAGTTATAAGTTCACAAAGTTGAAGAATTTCTAGCCATTTGCAAAGTTGTCATTTTGGGAAAGTGACTTGTAATGTAAACTTGCCATTTTGGGAAAGTTTTTCAACCTCCTCTTTCTTATCCAAAAATGCTTCAAATGAAAAATTCTTTGTCATGAAAGTTGTAGATTTGATCATTCCCTTTTCAAAAAGTACAAGAACTTGATCCTATTCATCATAGAACTCAAGTTATGGCCTTGCAAAGTTGGGGAAAATCACAAAATTTCACTTATGCACCAAAGAGGGAAGTTTGCAAAAAAACACTTGCCAAAGCCAAATGTGACCTCTAATTGACTTCTAAGCATTGCACAAACATCACACATGACCTAAAATTCAGAATTGCACAAAGAAATCCCAAGTTTCATGCCTTGAACTTCAAGTAATTCAAAAGGGGCCAAACTTCCCCAAAATTGCAAAATGGATCAAATCTCTTCAGCCACTTGTGCCAGCTACAAACTTTGACTTCCATGGACCTCCTTGAAGCAAGATGACTCGAGCCATGCCTTGGAACAGCCACTGAACCAGCCCATACCTCAAGTACACAAGTTGGTGACATTTTTGCAACTTGCCCATACCAATCAACCTAGGCCAGCACCCACCCTCTGACCTATCCAAACATGATATGTGTACCAAAAGCAACCCAACACATAACACAACACAAGCTGAAACCTCCAAGAACACAGCATACACAAAATCCCCAAAATTTGCAAAAGCTTTCGAAATTCACTAATCAGCCATCAAACCTCAAAACAAATTCCATAGAACAACTCTATAATCATCACTGATCATTTCCCACCCTTCATTTTGCCCTAAAACACTCAGAATCAAAAACACGATTTCAAACATTTCATGAACTGAACTTCTGCCAACTTCCTTTTGAGGTCATTTAAGCTCCAACCAAGCATCACAAGATCTTGGGGGGAATCATTGGAGTGGATTTGAGGCAAAGAACTGGCCAGAAAGCTCCTGTTTCGAAAGCTCAACTTCAGGTAGCCATGGCATTTATTTTTCCAGAACTCTCATTTTATGTTATAGAATGATTCTATGTGTTCCCCTGATTGCCATGATGTGTTTAGTTTTGAAAATAGTTGAGAAATAAGCATTTCATGAGCTTCTAAATTTTTTGCCATGTTTTCCGTTTTGCTTCGATTCATGATCTTGATGTTGAATAAATGAATTTTGATGGCTGGTTCTTGTTGGGTTGATGTGAGGATCATTTCTGGAGCTTTAGGGGTCTTGGGGTTGCGTATTGAGTGAGATAGCTTGAGAGACTGGCCGGAGAAGATGACCGGAACACTGTTCCGGTCACCTGAAAATGTTTAGGGTTCAGATTAGGGCTTAATGACATAATTAGTGAGTTTGAATGTGAGCCGTCCATTAGCGCGCGAAGTCAATTCCCTCCTCTTTTTATTTGAATCTGGGCCACTGGATCAGCATACTTCCATTAATTCATATTTTTATTTCATTTTAATTACATTTCTTTCTACATTTTATTAAAAATAGTAAAACACTTCTAAAAATTTTCAATTTTTGCATCATGAATTAAAATATTTTTATCATTCTGAAAATAATTTTTATTTTATTTTTTGCATAAATTTCGTATTTTTAAAATTTTTAAGTGTTTATTTTAATTAATTAATGAGAATTAATTAATTAAAATACCATTTAAGTTTCTAAAAATCACAAAAAAAATCACATTGCATTTTGATACATTTAGAAACATTATCAAACCCTTCAAACAAATTTCTTTTTGGTTCTTGACCTATTTTGACATTTTTCTTTGGATTTGGGGTTCTTAAGAGTCAATATTTTTGCCCTAACTTGGAAAAATACATTCTGCCTAACCTTGAAGAGTTTGATGATGGTTCTTTTTGCATTGCATTCCTCATGTCATGTAGTTTCTAGGATAAAATTGGTTTGGATTCATCTTTCATTTTCAATTTATTTTTGCATTTATCATTGAGAGGTACCTTAAAACCCTAGCCAACTTGAGAAAATCCTAACTTCTTTAGGGTTAAGAGTTAGGTCTCCTCCTTTGGGCAGTGAACTTGTATAGCTTTAGGGTACCTTTGATCCCATTTTCAATTTTTTATCTTGTCATTTGCTTCTGGTTTTGGATTTTGTATTGCATCTTGTTCATAAACCCTAATTTTTGCCTTCATTTGCATTTGTCTCTCATATGTTTGCATACATGAACATTCCATGACTTTGTGTGCATCCACATGACATATAAGAAATCTTAGGACATGTTGAAATCATGTTTGATCATTGCATCATCCATTTTCTATGTTATGCATCCATTGCATTTCATAAGTTTTCATGAACTTTCATGCCTCATTTCATGTCTCATTTGCATCTTCATTACTTGTATGATCATCCACCTCTCATGAAAATCATTTGTATCACCTCTTAGCATCATTTACATCTTTATATGCTTCTGACTTTGGTTTTCATCTTTGCATTTCATCTCATTTGCATTTCATTTCATTTCTTGTTGCTAACTTTTCATGTGGTAAGTCATTGAGAAGTGAATTTGCCTTCACTTCTCATAACCTCTTCTCATCTCTCTTATGCATCATTGCTGCATTTTACTTTTGTATTTGAGTGAGCTTTCTCATTCATGCTCCCTCCCCTCTTTCTTTCTTCAAGCAACTTATCTTCTTAAGTGAAGTAAGTTGTTTTTGCTTCTTCTGTTTCTTCCTTCCTCCATCTACTTCTTCCTTGGTGGCTTTTCTCTTGAAGATATTTTGTACGCCTCACAAACCCTAGGAACATCCAAGCATGATCACGATTAGGGTTGATTAGTCCCACATTTAGTTTTACCTTTGTGTCATCTTTTGTGTCTTCTCTTCTCATCTCATAATCAGGGACTAAACCCTTAAGGCTTTAAGGCTTTGTGATTAAGGTTATGCATGCATCCTTCTATTAGGATGGAGTGTATAACTTTAATCCTAAGTGTTAAACCCTTAATGTGTTTAAATCCCTTAATTAATTCATCTAATAATCACTAATACATCAAGCTTGTAACTTGGGCCTTGCATCAGGGTTCTAATTCTTCCTTAATTGGTTAAGAAGGACTAACCCTAGTGTTAATGGACAAGTCCCCGTCAAGTTGTCTTACAAATCATAAAATCCATTTCTTAATCTTACCATTAACCAAAATCAACTTTAATAAAGGCTTTGTTATGTCATGAGGTTAATCCCTAATCATGGATTAGGTTGAGGTATCTTCCTCAGCTTAAATGTTTTCATCTATTATCCTTCTATTAGGATAGTGTAATGGGTCCATTAAATCCTTGATTATGGCTTAAACTCATTACTTAACACTAAACAAAAACTCCAAAAAACATCTAAATAAATGCAAGTATGTTAATGATCTTAATCCTACATCATGGTGATTAAGTGTGAGGTGCTTACTTCATGCTTAAAGTATTCTCATTACCCCTAATCAGAGGGAAGATGTGATGAGTTTACTAACCCTTGGTTTAGGCTTAAGCTCATCAACTTATTACAAACACAAAAGAGCAATAAAAGATTGAAAACACAAAAACAAACAATAATCGTCTCCTCAGGGATTCTCTTCTCATCTTATTCACTCACAAACGAGAACTTGCTTCTTCCGTCTAATGCAAGACAGTTTGCACCTGAGCCAGACAGGTCATACACTTGAGCATTGACAAGTAAGCAGTTCATTAGTCAATTTATCTTTCAGTCTCTTTGAGTCGAACTACGGTGTTCTGACTTCCTCATTGCACGAGAGGATACGTAGGCATAACTTAACAGTTATCGAAAAAAAGTCTCTGTATTCCCCCTCTTCCAGCATTATTCTTTAAGTCTCTTAGTCTTGAGCTTCATATTCTTTTCTTACACTAACACTTTCTTGTTTCACTTCACATTCTTTCAGCACTGACACTTGCAATCTTTTCCAGCTTTTGCACACAAAATAGCACTGACACTACCCCTTTAAAACACAAGTCTTTCAAGCGTGGATCCCGTCGAGTACGACGGACAATTTGGGTGCTAATACCTTCCCAGGTTGTAACCAACCCCCTTTCTCAGTTTCTCTGGTTCGCGACCGTCTTATCCATATCTTTCTAGGTTTATACAGCATTACCTTTCCTTCGGGATAAAAATGCATAGCTGGCGACTCTTTTCTTTCCAGTTCACCCTTGTGTGTTCTCCTCTCGCCGACCGTTCGCGTCTGTACCCTATTTGACTTAGCCTCATTTAGTGGGAGCGACACTAGATAAACGACGGCCCAAGGTAATGATATGGCTTTTGAGAAGATAAACAACGTCCCAAGATAGCCTTCGGGAAAATAAACGACGTATCAAGATAATGAGATAACCTTTGGGTAGATAAACGAGGGCCCAAGGTATCAATATGGCTTTTGAGAAGATAAACAACGTCCCAAGATATCCTTCGGGAAGATAAACAACGTCCCAAGATAATGAAATAACCTTTGGGTAGATAAACGACGGCCCAAGGTATAATTATGGCTTTTGAGAAGATAAACGACGTCCCAAGATAGCCTTAGGGAAGATAAACAACGTCCCAAGATATCAATATGGCTTTTGAGAAGATAAACAATGTCCCAAGATAGCCTTCGGGAAGATAAACAATGTCCCAAGATAATGAGATAACCTTTGGGTAGATAAACGACGGCCCAAGGTATCAATATGGCTTTTGCGAAGATAGACAATGTCCTAAGATAGCCTTCGGGAAGATAAACAACGTCCCAAGATAATGAGATAACCTTTGGGTAGATAAACGACGGCCCAAGGTAATGATAAGGATTTTGAGAAGATAAACAACGTCCAAAGATAGCCTTCGGGAAGATAAACGACGTCCCAAGATAATGAGATAACCTTTGGGTAGATAAACGACGGCTCAAGGTATCAATATGGCTTTTGAGAAGATAAACAAAGTCCCAAGATAGCCTTCGGGAAGATAAACAACGTCCCAAGATAATGAGATAACCTTTGGGTAGATAAACGACGGCCCAAGGTATCAATATGGCTTTTGAGAAGATAAACGACGTCCCAAGATAGCCTTCGGGAAGATAAACGACGTCCCATGATATCAATATGGCTTTTGAGAAGATAAACAACGTCCCAAGATAGCCTTCGGGAAGAAAAACAACGTTCCAAGATAATGATATAACCTTTGGGTAGATAAACGACGGCCCAAGGTATCAATATGAATTTTGAGAAGATAAACAACGTTCCAAGATAGCGTTCGATAAGATAAACAACGTCCCAAGATAATGAGATAGCCTTTGGGTAGATAAACGATGGCCCAAGGTAATGATATGGATTTTGAGAAGATAAACAACGTCCCAAGATAGCCTTTGGGAAGATAAACGACGTCCCAAGATAATGAGATAACCTTTGGGTAGATAAACGACGGCCCAAGGTATCAATATGGCTTTTGAGAAGATAAACAACGTCCCAAGATAGCCTTCAGGAAGATAAACAACGTCCCAAGATAATGATGTAACCTTTAGGTAGATAAAAGACGGCCCAAGGTATCAATATGGCTTTTGAGAAGTTAAACAACGTCCCAAGATAGCCTTCGGGAAGATAAACAATGTCCCAAGATAATGAGATAGCCTTTGGGTAGATAAACAACGGCCCAAGGTATTAATCTGGCTTTTGAGAAGATAAACAACGTCCCAAGATAGCCTTCGGGAAGATAAACAACGTCCTAAGATAATGAGATAACCTTTGGGTAGATAAACGACGACCTAAGGTAATGATAAGGTACTTGGGAAGATAAACAACGGCCCAAGGTATAAGTTGTTGATGAAGTTTGTCTGCTGGAGAATTAACCTGAAAAACAAGGTTAGTTCTATGCAAATATCATGATGTATAAAACACTTGGCAAAATAATATCTCATGATAATGTTGTATGCATATAATATGATATGATATGATGTCATGTATGTATGAATTATGTAGTTGATGCGTATAAGTAGCTTCGTAGAACAACTGTTGACTGGGGAAAATAAATCCTGATTCATTGCTGAGGAGTATGAAGACTTCGTTCCCGTCTTGTTTAAGAACATCGTACTTAGAACTTCCCATTTTTCGTTCTTCATACTTCTTATTGAAGGATTAGATTCCTGAATACCCTGACTGGGGATAAAAATGATGGTCATTCCTCTGAGAGACTTATTCGACCAAATGCCAATTCTTCGGAGGATATGAAACTGTTTGGAAACTTCGTAGAGTTGGAAGTACAAGATATTACTTGAATTATTCCGTAAGAATATCCGTAAAGATTACTCTGTTGGGATGAACCAGTGAAGATTCGTTGGATATGGACTTTATTGGGGATTCCTACCCCCGATCGTCCTTAGTGAATGTTATTATTGTATTTTATGCATTTCTGGTAAACATCAATCATATTCAAAAGAATCTACACATTCCAACATAATCAACGGACATTTTCGCCTGAGTAAATGGGGAAAAGTAAACCTGAATTCGGAAAACATTTCTTACTTGAGTAAAGAGGGAAAAGTAAACCTGAATCCGAGAACAGAATCGTATCAATTTTGAAAGTAGATACTCATTCAAGGTAACCAATGGCTATAGAACTTATGAGATTCTCGACTTCCCCGAGTAATTTTTTAGGCATTCTCATGACTGAATCTGAAGACATGATACTGACACCATCTGATATTACTGGCACATATAATTAACTTTCACCATGGTTTCTGCTGAGAATCCAATATCAAGGCTATGTAATGTGCAATGGATCATGTATACCTTGGTCCACAATTAAGGGGCTTGCAACTAAATTTGATCCAATTATGTTTGAAAAGAGAGTGTTGCCCCTATGAGGATGACTTGTCTTAGAATAACAGTGTTTTGAAAAAGCTACCACAAGAGGAACAACCAAAATTCCCCACAATAATATGCCTTTAGCATCGTGAACTCAGTAGTGTTACTTTTGGTACTTCAGATGGAGATATTTGCCCCCTGACTATTAAGCATTGTTGAATCTTGACCTGACTGCCCCAACTGGATTGGACAGTAATATGGCATGCCCCTTTGAGTGTAAGATAGTGGCTATGCCCCTTTGTATACATTGGCTTTGATCCAAGAAGCAACTTTTTTTTGTCAGAAGGACTCTGGTTTATTGAATATTCATCATGTAAACTTCTTTGCTGTCAAACACTTAGTTATATGAAAACAATGATGTTCAAAATGCAATGCTTATGTCTGTCTTGAAATTTTGAAAAAAGAATTATTTTAGCAAAACAATGTTTGTAAAAACTGTGATATTAACTCAAGATTTATAATAAGCTCTAAAGGAGTCAAGATACCTTTTTGTAGCAGTACGCTTTCGAACTAACCATACTTCAATTATGACTTTTAAAGGGTTATAACGTGGTCTGGTTCACAGTTTAAGAAACAAAGGATAAAGGCTCAAATTTTATTTGTACCAAACCCATTCTTCATGATGTTATTCAGTCCTATGTTCGGTTAACTTATGCATTGAGGCTCCAAAGGTGTTTGGAATCGTAACACTGACATTAGAGATGATTCATAAACCATAACTTTATTTTAAAAGTCATCTCTTTTTTTTGTTGAGGATTTGTAGTGACCTCTTTTTCTTTTGTCTTTATTATCCCTTCTTTTTGTCTGAACTATTTATTTCAAGGTTATAGTCAGCGGGATGTCTTAATTTTTTTTACTAAGTCTCCTTCATAGGTTTTGACTTAGTGAGCTTCTCTTTTGATAGATATTGACTGTCAGACTTAATGATTACAGGGAACCATCATTAGTTGTGTACAAGAAGGACAACTGGCATAATTTAGTTAACCAAAGTACTACCCTACCCCAGGTTATAATTGAGGGTTTTAATTTGCGTGAGAATAAAACTCCTACTTCATAGGCTCAAAAGGGTTGACTAGGGATTAACTTCCTTATATCTTCACTGCTTAGGAATTGAAACAATGCCTGTACATTGTCAGCATAGTCTTGTTCAAAAACATACTGCATAAGATTATGGTATTGTTTTCGTCATCCTCCCTCTACAGGCTTATAGATTTATCAGGAGTTAATTATCACAAAGTAGAAATATGAAGCATAGTTCAAAATATAGTGAACAAATGAATTAATTCAAGACAAACATATACAATGCATTAATGAAAACAAAAGTTTGACATAATAGTAAGTGTTTAAACAAATAAAAGAAATTACAAATGAAAATTCAAATGTTCTCAAAGCCTCTTCCTCTAAACTGGTTACTTTAGATGTCTGGGCACTTTGATGTTTGATGGGCGATAGAAGAACGCAATCTGACCTTCTGGCATAACCTCGAGGATTCTTTCATCAATCAGGTCTTGAATCCCTTTCTTTAATGCTGAACAACTATTAGTATCATGTCCGGGACAGTTGGAGTGATACATACACCTTGCCTTGGGATTATAGAGAGAAGAGGAAGTATTAGGATTTTGAGGAGAATTTTCCAAGGAAATTAGCTTCATCTCCAACAAGCATTGCAAAGTTTGTTACATTGGAGTGTTGAATTTGATAAACTGCCTTTTATATCCCTTGTGTCGAAGTGGATTAATCTTACAAGGTATTCTCTTTTCAACTGAAGAACAATCAGTAGTAGCTTGTCTATTTCCTTCTCTTATCCTTATCTTCCTTTCAACCAAGTCAGCTTGTTTTATCTGAGGTTGACTGATGATTAGATTCCCGACTCCATTACTTTGAAGTTTGTGGACAAAGGTTCTCAGCTCTTCTTGCCCCTGAGCTAAACTTTGGATAAGAGTCACCTAGCCATTCATCTGGATCCTCATCTTTGCCATCTCAGCTTGCAGTTGTTCCAAATGATCATCCTTGCTATCTTCAGGATTCTTCATTTTCATATCCTTAGAGAGGAATATTTTCAACTCTTCTTGCCCCTTGGACAAATTCAGGATCATTTCTCGAAACTGATCATTCTGAGCTTGGAGATCTTTGACAGATTGTTCGAGAGCCATTTTTGTTGAAATAAACAGCGAGAAGATTGAGAAACCTGTTGTGAAAACCTGTTATGAAATGAGATGGTATGTAGATGCATATGCAATGTTTTCAAGGACCGCAAAATTTAAATTTGTTTAAACAAAAGAAAACAAAACTTTTATTAGTAAACTTTGTTAGACGCTGTGGCGAGTGATCTAGAGGGGGGGTGAATGGATCACACCCTTGTTTTCACGGATTTAAAACTTTTTCAGAGTTTTCAAAGTATTATGGAAGCAAAGGTCCCGAATAGAATAAGAGTCTATTCTGAACCGGCCACTAGAAGACCAGACAAGCGATGACGTGCTGGATTTAACGATTGCTATGATAAAGAATAAACCACACTATATGAAAACAGTTGAATGCACCTATCACTAAATCAATTTCCAATGAATCGAAAAACAAATTTAATACGAAAGTAAATATAGAGAGAAGAAACAATACGCCGAGATTTGGTAAGGAAGTTCCCCACGGTCGTCCTCGCGTGTGGGTACGTCTCCCTCTCAATTTCAAATCGAAATTGAGAAATCTTATATCAAAGTTGCTGAATCTGTTGATAACAAGGTTCGAATACAAAATCCAGAATTCTAAACTCCTAGAATTTCCTATTGTATCAACCTCCACTCGATTTGAGCCCAATCGAGATTTCCTGCAAGCTTCACAATCAATCCACCGGTTCCACGACCTATTTGCGAAATCCGCCGATTCCCAAAACTCTCGCTGCGGCTGAATCTGACTTGAGAACTTGACTCACAAAACCCTCAAGAACACGTCCGTTCTTGAAGGAAAACCCAGCTGGTTTTTCCCTTGAAATCTTCTATCAATCTTCAACTCAGCTAGATCTATGATCGTACCACTGAACGTTGTCTCTAAAGTCTTCAATTCACAGGACAACAAACACTCTTGTTTATGTTCTTGAATAAGATCTTTGAGAAGATGATGAAGATGTCTTGATTCTAGATTTCAAGCTGGCTCAACAAAATTGAAGTTCCAACACACCACAAACCCTATCTTGATGTGTTCTTCAATGTTCAATCACTACTGAAAATTCGTATCCACAATTTCTGTAATCTGTGATATTTTTTGAAAATGAAAAACAAATGCATATATATTGCAGAAACTGTTAGTCAAAATAACAGAAGAATGAATCGATCCCAGTGAGCATGAATCGATTCATACTGATTGATTTTTAGAAAAACAGAATTGATTAAACTGTATGAATCGATACATCACAAGATGAATCGATTCATTTTGCGAAAATCAGAATTCACACTACAGCATGAATCGATTCAAGCCATAATGAATCGATTCATTATGCGTATTTTTCAGCAAATGCATAAACAATAAAAACCAGAATTCACACTACAGCATGAATCGATTCAAGCCATAATGAATCGATTCATTATGCGTATTTTTCAGCAAATGCATAAACAAAGAAGATCAAAAGAACTAAAGTGATAAGAACATATGGCATAACATAGAATCAATCATAAAACACTTTAAAATTCATAATCGATCAAAAACTAAGAGGCTCACAAACTCCCCCTTTTTGATGATGGCAAATTTTGAAGTGAGAGAGAGAGAACTCCCCCTGAGTTTGTGCTCATCATTGTTCTCCCCCTTTGTCAACAGCAAGAAAGGGTTATAGAGGATGGGTGAAAAACAGCAAGACTAAGATATAATGGCAAAAGTCACTCTCAAAGAATGAAAAAAAAACGTAAACAATTGAAACAAAAGCAAATAACATAAACAAGCAGTGACATTGTCTAGAAAAGATACGAATTACAAAGCCAAACCGAAACAAATTGTTCAAACATGAAATGCAAACTATGTCTTAAGCAACACATAAATATGAAATGCAAAATGAAATGCTTCAATGAGGGGTATGACCACCACACGACTCCGCATCATCACGGTCAGGGTCACGGAAGCTTGGAGGAGGCGGTGGAGGAGGCATCTCATCTGGATTCTGCCCCATAAACGCATAACGCCGAAAACGCCTCTGGACTTCGGTACTTTGAAACCTTTCCATGATACCCGGGTGCGAACGGCAGTCATCCATAAAGCCTGGCATCTCATTATAAAACACTTGATGCCACTTAACTAGCTCCGTATGCCAGGAATATTGATTGTGGTACATGCGAGTATGTTCGTCGTGCCACTCACGATGCTCCTTATGCCATTCAGATTGCTGGACATGCCAAGAAAGAGCTTCCTCATGTCGGGCATTGTTTGCCACTTCCATCTGTGCAAACATTTCGGTGAGATAAGCTGGAGCAGCAGTGGAGGAAGTCGGTGCAGCCGTCGAGGGAGCAGGATCATAATTAGTGGGAGACCACCTTTGTGGTATCCACTCACCCCAACCGGTATTTTCCGGTGCATCGGGAGCAGGAATGTCAGCTTCTTCCATATCTTCATCTCTGATTTCTTCGACATATATTTGTTCAGCCGGGTTATCAAAGTTGTAAATGCGAGTACGTGTGCTACGTTCAAAGAAGTAGTAACACCGACGCTCGATGTCCCATCGATACCCCATATGAGAAAGTGTAGCATTGTTGAATTCCTGCACACTTGAGACTGATATAAGAGGCACAGGAGGAAAAGTAACATTCCAAAACTTTAGAATCCTCATGATTTGAGAAGCATAAGCAAGAGTTATGTTCTTGGAGCTGTTTCGTGTCAGGAAGATGCGTTTGACAAAGTAATTTTCCCAATTTAATGGAATATTTTTCTGCATGATGTATAGCAAATGAATATCCGGTTTGTCCAGACGAGAATGACCACCGGACCTTGGACGCAATATGTGCGAAAGAATCCAATGCAGGATCTGTGGTACACTTTTGATCATCCCTGAAGTTAGTTGTTCATCATCAGCAAGGGGTCTATCCAACTTAGAGATGGATGCACAGAATTACTTCAATTTGAACTCAGTTTCGAAATTTTGGTCATGCCACATCTGTAAATCGTCCAACTCAGATGGCATACCGAACACAGTAGCCCAGTCAGCAGCTTCAAATCGATATGTTCTTGTTCCAATCAAGCATTTAAACATATATCCTCTTGCAGTTCTCACACCAGCATAGAAAGTACGTATAAAATCCTCATGATATTCATCTTTAACATATAAAAAGAAACCAAGGTTTTGTGCATCAACCAAATCAGCAACTTCTTCTAATCCTAGAGTACGTGCATCACTAGGATCAAACATATGAGGTTTCATAACTAACCTTGATTTGAAGGAAGTTTCAAATTCTTCAATGACAGCCTGATGAAGGATAGCAGCCCCGGATGGAGGGATTTCTGGAACAGGAGGAGCTTGAGAAGAAGACCCAATATGTTCCTTTCCTTTTCTCTTGCTTCTTTCTCTTGGAACCATGACTCTTGGAGGCATTGTGAAGTTTTTAGGGTTTGAGAGAAGAAGAGGGGGTTTTAGGTTTATGATGCAAATGATGTAACTGATGTAATGAGATAATGAGAGACATAATGGAGATAATGGGGTATTGAAACAGTTACAAATGTAATGGGGAATGCTGATGTGTCGATTCATTAAAAAAATTGAAATTTCGTCAGTATGAATCGATTCATTGATGTATGTATCAATTCATTTTTCGTAAATTTTTAAAAATTAACTGCTATGAATCGATTCAAGTGAGTATGTATCAATACATACTGTAACTGTCCAAAAAAAATTGACAAAATTAAATCATGAATCGATTCAAGCTAGTTGGGATCGATTTATATTGCGAATTTTTATTTTGTAAATGAGAATGAATCGATCCAAATGAGTATGAATCGATGCATACTGTAACTGAATTTTAAAAAATCTGTACAATTAAATCATTAAACGATTCATGAATGTTGGGATCGATTCATATTGCGAAATTTTGAATATTTCAGTGATTTTTCAATAATTGACACACTTATGCAGAAGCAAAACACTCATTATGCATTTAAATGAAATACAACAAGGTATGCAAACTTAAGAATATCAAAAATCCAAGTTCAAACACTCATATGAACAGAAATTCATGTAAACCAATGATCATTAATCAAAACATACATTGATCATATATCAATTATCAAGGAGAGGAGAGGAAACGATATTACCTCCATCGTAGTATTCTCATACGGCACTATAGACTACAATCAAAACTTTGCAAATATGATGAGATAAATAGGAGTAATGTCAATCAAGCTTAAGACACCAAAGCGGAGAGATCAAGAATTCCTAACTCGCGACGAATGTTGAAGAACGGTTCAGTTGCCAAAGGTTTAGTGAAAATGTCAGCAAGCTGATTTTTAGAGTCAACATGCTCAAAAATGACATCCCCTTTTTCAACATGATCGCGAAGAAAGTGATGTCGAATCTCAATATGTTTGGTGCGTGAGTGTAAAACAGGATTCTTAGTGAGGTTAATGGCACTAGTGTTGTCACACTTAATTGGAATACGTTTAAGTTCAATATCAAAGTCTTGTAATTGTTGTCTTAGCCACAGAATTTGAGCACAACAGCTACCGGCTGCGACATACTCAGCTTTTGCAGTAGACAAAGCTACGGATACTTGCTTTTTACTATGCCAACTTATCAAAGAATTTGAAAACAGATGACAAGTGCCACTTGTGCTTTTCCTATCTGATTTGCAGCCAGCAAAATCAGAATCAGAATAACCTACTAAGCTACAATCACTTCCTTTGGAATACCAGAGCCCATATTTAGGTGTTCCATTGAGATACCTAAATATACGCTTGACTGATTTTAAGTGAGATTCCTTAGGATTTGATTGATATCTTGCACACATACACACATTAAACATGATGTCTGGTCTAGATGCAGTAAGATACAAAAGAGATCCGATCATACCTCTATAGCTCTTGACATCAACACACTTACCATGTTCATCTTTATCCAAGTTTCCATTGGTAGGCATAGGAGTGTCAATTGATTTAGAATCATTCATTCCAAACCGTTTGAGCAGCTCTCTGCAGTATTTTGTTTGACATACTGTTGTACCTTCATCAAGTTGCTTTATTTGGAGGCCTAAGAAATAATTCAACTCCCCCATGAGACTCATCTCAAACTCTCCCTGCATAACCTTAGAAAATTCCTCGACCAAGTGTATGTTAGTTGAACCAAATATGATATCGTCTACATAAATTTGAACTAAAAGAATGTGTTTTCCTTTGTGTTTAATGAAGAGTGTATTATCCACTTTACCTCTAGAATATCCATGATCAAGTAAAAATTTACTAAGTCTTTCGTACCACACACGAGGTGCTTGCTTAAGACCATATAAAGCACGTTTTAACTTGTAGACATGATCTAGATATTCAGAATTTTCAAAGCTAGGAGGTTGTGAAACATATACCTCTTCATTTATAACACCATTTAAGAACGCACTCTTTACATCCATTTGGTAAAGCTTAAAATTCATGGAACACGCATAGGCAAGCAAAAGACGTATAGCTTCAAGGCGAGCAACAGGAGCATAAGTCTCCTCATAATCTATGCCCTCCTCTTGATTATACCCTTGTGCTACCAAGCGTGCCTTATTTCTAGTTATCACTCCGCTTTCATCTAGTTTATTCCTAAAAACCCATTTAGTGCCTATGATGTGATGATCTCGCGGACGAGGGACAAGTTCCCAAACGTCATTTCTTTTAAATTGATTTAGCTCTTCTTGCATGGCCATTAGCCAAAATTCATCAACCAAGGCCTCTTTGGCGTTTTTAGGTTCCACTTGTGATACAAAAGCGAAGTGAGAACAAAAATTACTTATCTTAGAACGAGTCAAGACTCCCTTTGAAATGTCTCCCAATATATTGTCGATGGGATGGTCTTTAGAGGATTTCCAAGCTAGTGGAAGATCCTTTACTTCGGATGTTCCTTCCTCTTTATCTTTTTCAATACATGTATCTTCCTCCTTCTCAATAGCAACCGTTTCGGATTGATCAATTTCCGAACCAGCTTCTTTGAGTATGTCTTGTGTAGATACACCTGCATCATTAAAAGAGATACCTTTTCCGACAATTTTTGGGTAAGACTCATCAAAAGAAACATGGACAAATTCTTCTACAGAAAGTAAACGCCTATTATAAACTCTATATGCTTTGCTTGATTGAGAGTAACCTAGAAAAATGCCTTCATCAGCTTTGGCATCAAACTTCCCAAGGTTTTCCTTACCGTTATTCAAGACAAAACATTTACAACTGAACACATGAAGATGAGACAAGTTGGGCTTTCTACCTTTTAGGATTTCATAAGGAGTTTTATTCAAAATAGGACGAATTAGAATCCTATTGAGAACATAACAAGCCGTACTTATTGCATCGGCCCAAAAGTATTTTGGTAAGCCACCCTCATTGAGCATTGTTCTTGCCAATTCCTCCAAAACTCGATTTTTCCGTTCCACAACACCGTTTTGTTGTGGAGTTCGAGGAGCTGAAAAGTTATGCTCAATGCCATACTTGTCACAAAATTTATCAAAGAGGTGGTTTTGAAATTCACCTCCATGATCGCTTCGGATTGTAACTATTTTAGAATTCATTTTATTTTCGGACAGCTTTGTAAAACTTTTGAAAGCAGAATATGTTTCATCTTTGCTTTGAAGAAATATAGTCCAAGTAAATCTAGAGTAGTCATCTACTATTACGAAACCGTAATAGTTTCCACCTAAGCTCTTTGTCCTAGATGGTCCAAAGAGATCCATATGGAGAAGCTCAAGGGGTCTTGAAGTTGAAATTATATTTTTAGATTTGAAAGAGACCCTTGTTTGTTTTCCCATTTGGCAAGCATCACATAGGTGGTCTTTTGAAAACTTTATTTTTGGAAGACCTATCACTAGATCCTTGGATATAACCTTGTTAAGCAAATCGAAATTAACATGCACTAAGCGTCTATGCCATAGCCATGAATCATCATTTAAGGCAACTAGACATTTAGTGCTTGTTAAGGATACACTCAAAAGATCAAGCATATATATATTGTTTACTCTAACACCCTTAAACACAACATTTTGTTCGGTATGTTCAATTTTGCAACATGTTTTTGTTAAAGACACTTTATAACCTTTGTCGCATAGTTGACTTATACTTAACAAATTGTGTTTAAGTCCCTCTACAAGATGTACATCAGAAATAGTAGTGGTAGAGGGATTACCTACACTACCTTTACCAAGTATTGCTCCTTTGTTATTGTCTCCATAAGTAACATACCCCTTTTTCTTTGCTTTGAAGTCAATAAAAAGTGATATGTCACCCGTCATGTGCCTTGAACATCCGCTGTCCAGAAACCATCTTCCTTCCATGGATGCAAGACACTCATCCTAGAATATCAAAAGAGAGAAGTAGGTACTCAATTTTTATTGGGTCCAAGTGGGTAAGTAATAACATGGTTGCCTTTAGGCTTCCATTGGTAAATGACTTTAGGAACAAGAAATCTTCTAAACTTGCATTTCTCAATGGTATGGCCAACACGACAACAATAGTGACAAACACTACGATAATGATAATGTTTACTATTAGTCTTTAAATCCTTTGGAACAAAAGAATATTTTGCATACGGAGGATTTAATGAATTTTTGAACAATCTAGTATCAACGGCATAAGTAATCTTAGGTTGCAAGGCTTTCTCCAACTTGGCTTTAAGAGAGATGACCTCTTGTTGCCAAATGTGGCACCTTTCACAATGCCTAATTTTACTACAGCCATCAATATCAATAGCTTTTGAATTTTCTGCAGTACTAGCTTTTAAGCATTCTAAATCTTTTTCAGCATATTGTACTTTACCTTCCAAGTAAGAAAAAATTCTTTTATCGGAAGCTAACCTTTTAAATGCTTCTTTAGATTCATTATGCAGTTTTTCAAAAGCTACTTTTAATTCAGAAAAAGATAAGGAAGAAATGTTGTTATAATAAGCTTGTTTTACCTTTTTATCATCATTTTTCTTCTTGTGATGGAACTGATTTTTGGTGTGAGCCATAAGACACAAATTTGCGGTTTCATCGCTATCACTTGTGCATTGTGTACTTGATGAATTACTATCACTTTCCCAAGCAATGTAAGCTCTTCTTTTCTTATTATTAAACCTTCTTGGAGGAGCTTTTCCTTTATCCTTTTTCTTTAAAGGGAAATCCGTTTTATAATGACCGGACTTGCCACAATTAAAGCAAGACCCTCTTTCTCTATTATTCTTAACCTCTTCTTGTTTTGTATCCATAGATTGTCTTCTAAAGTTTATGAGATTTTTGTCGGAGTGCTTTATCCCATTCTTTCGAATGAATCTATTATATCTCCTAACAAAAAGTCCCATTTCTTCGTCACCGGAGTCTTCGTCACTACTTGACTCATTGTTGCTTAGCTCTTTTTGTGAGGACTTTGAGTTTGAAGCCATAAGAGCTATAGGCCTCTTCTCACCCTCTTTGTCTTTGTTCTTCTCTTTTCCCTTTTTTCTTTTATTTTCAAACTTTTCTAGACTTTCTAGTTCTTGCTGATGTTCCTCCAGCTTTCCAAACAAAGTAGTCATTGTGAGTGTCGTTAGATCATTGGCTTCCTTGATAGCTGTCACTTTAGGTTGCCATTCCCTGCTAAGACATCTCAGAATTTTATTAGTAGCAATATCATTGGAAACCGGTTTTCCAAGTGCATTCAAACGATTAATAAGATGAACGAATCTCTTTTGCATGTCGGGAATTGATTCTCCTTGTTTCATGCGAAAGAGTTCGAACTCTTGATTAAGTGTGTTAATGCGGGACTGTTTTACTTCAGTTGTACCCTCATGAGCAATTTCTAAAGCATCCCACATTTCTTTAGCTGTCGAGCAATGGGAAACTCGATAATACTCATCTGCACTAAGTGCTGAAATTAGCATATTTCGAGCTCTCCAATCACTTGACCACTTTTTCTCATCTTTTTCATCCCAATCGTCTTCTGGTTTAGGTACTATGGCTCCTGCCTCATTCATCATGGTAATTTGAAAAGGACCATTTTGAATGGCAGCCCATACGCGCCTATCAACAGAATTTATATGTACTCGCATGCAGTCTTTCCAATAGCCATAATTTTCACCGTTGAAAACAGGAGCTCTATTGTACGCCCCCTTTGGTTCAGAATCCATAACGTTACAGGCAGCCACAAAGCACCAGCGAACCGGTGCTCTGATACCACTTGTTAGACGCTGTGGCGAGTGATCTAGAGGGGGGGGGGTGAATGGATCACACCCTTGTTTTCACGGATTTAAAACTTTTTCAGAGTTTTCAAAGTATTATGGAAGCAAAGGTCCCGAATAGAATAAGCGTCTATTCTGAACCGACCACTAGAAGAACAGACAAGCGATGACGTGCTGGATTTAACGATTGCTATGATAAAGAATAAACCACACTATATGAAAACAGTTGAATGCACCTATCACTAAATCAATTTCCAATGAATCGAAAAACAAATTTAATACGAAAGTAAAGATAGAGAGAAGAAACAATACGCCGAGATTTGGTAAGGAAGTTCCCCACGGTCGTCCTCGCGTGTGGGTACGTCTCCCTCTCAATTTCAAATCGAAATTGAGAAATCTTATATCAAAGTTGCTGAATCTGTTGATAACAAGGTTCGAATACAAAATCCAGAATTCTAAACTCCTAGAATTTCCTATTGTATCAACCTCCACTCGATTTGAGCCCAATCGAGATTTCCTGCAAGCTTCACAATCAATCCACCGGTTCCACGACCTATTTGCGAAATCCGCCGATTCCCAAAACTCTCGCTGCGGCTGAATCTGACTTGAGAACTTGACTCACAAAACCCTCAAGAACACGTCCGTTCTTGAAGGAAAACCCAACTGGTTTTTCCCTTGAAATCTTCTATCAATCTTCAACTCAGCTAGATCTACGATCGTACCACTGAACATTGTCTCTAAAGTCTTCAATTCACAGGACAGCAAACACTCTTGTTGATGTTCTTGAATAAGATCTTTGAGAAGATGATGAAGATGTCTTGATTCTAGATTTCAAGCTGGCTCAACAAAATTGAAGTTCCAACACACCACAAACCCTATCTTGATGTGTTCTTCAATGTTCAATCACTACTGAAAATTCGTATCCACAATTTCTGTAATCTGTGATATTTTTTGAAAATGAAAAACAAATGCATATATATTGCAGAAACTGTTAGTCAAAATAACATAAGAATGAATCGATCCCAGTGAGCATGAATCGATTCATACTGATTGATTTTTAGAAAAACAGAATTGATTAAACTGTATGAATCGATACATCACAAGATGAATCGATTCATTTTGCGAAAATCAGAATTCACACTACAACATGAATCGATTCAAGCCATAATGAATCGATTCATTATGCGTATTTTTCAGCAAATGCATAAACAATAAAAACCAGAATTCACACTACAGCATGAATCGATTCAAGCCATAATGAATCGATTCATTATGCGTATTTTTCAGCAAATGCATAAACAAAGAAGATCAAAATAACTAAAGTGATAAAAACATATGGCATAACATAGAATCAATCATAAAACACTTTAAAATTCATAATCGATCAAAAACTAAGAGGCTCACAAACTTGAAGTAATATTGCCCCTTGGGCTTACAGAATAAAATAACGCTCATAAATAAAGACAAAGGAAAAGATATGGGGTTTTAAGTCTCCCATAAACGCTTCCTCTTTGTGTTGAGGTAGGTTTTGAGATTCTGCTCCTTGTGAAGTTGCTTGGTCAGTTCCAACACTCTTTCTTGGTTAATCCTGAATTGAGCTTCGAAGGTATCTCTTTGCTCCTTCAATTGGATCCAGGACTTCTGCAATTCTTCCAGGTCAGTGGGCATGTCTGGATGAAGGATGGTATAAGGAATATCCCCTTCTGCAACAGGCTCCATAGTGACTGGTAGAACAACAGGATATGGCATCATAAGAGTATGAGCACAAGATTGCACCCATTTGAGATAAGGTTCCATAGGAATGGAGTACTTTGGTTCCATAGTCTTGCTGTCAACCTTGTTCACTTTACCCTAATCTCGTATGAACCTTTGACGGTAACCTTGAAGATCGTTGTCGTAGTCGAACACAATTCCTTGAATAATCATGTCATAAGGACCATTACTCCGAGCATAACCAAACTGACGTAGATCTAAAGAAGGTACCTCTTTAGATCTAAAGAAGCTCCTTGTGAAGTTGCTTGGTCAGTTCCAACACTCTTTCTTGGTTAATCCTGAATTGAGCTTCGAAGGTATCTCTTTGCTCCTTCAATTGGATCCAGGACTTCTGCAATTCTTCCAGGTCAGTGGGCATGTCTGGATGAAGGATGGTATAAGGAATATCCCCTTCTGCAACAGGCTCCATAGTGACTGGTAGAACAACAGGATATGGCATCATAAGAGTATGAGCACAAGATTGCACCCATTTGAGATAAGGTTCCATATGAATGGAGTACTTTGGTTCCATAGTCTTGTTGTCAACCTTGTTCACTTTACCCTAAGCTCGTATGAACCTTTGACGGTAACCTTGAAGATCGTTGTCGTAGTTGAACACAATTCCTTGAATAATCATGTCATAAGGACCATTACTCCGAGCATAACCAAACTGACGTAGATCTAAAGAAGGGTTATAGGTAATGCCCCCTCTTATGCCAAGGAGTGGAACATTAGGGAACTCCCCACAACGGTCAATGATAGTAACATTCTCCATAGATCAAGAACACCAATGAATATCTGAATGAGAAAGTGACATGATCCTCTTAGACCACCTTAAACCTTGGTCATTCTTCATCACGGATCGAGGAAGGTGAGAAATAAACCACCTAGATAACAGAGGTATGCAACACATCAAAATTCCTCGTGCCTTCGTAGTACGAGTATGAAGAGAATGTAAGATGTCTCCAAGTAAGGTAGGCACTGGATTGCGAGTCAGAAATATGTTGATGGCGTGTACGTCTATGAATTGGTCTGGATTAGGGAACAACACTTAGCCATAAATTAATAAGGCTAAGATTTCCTCAAAAGCATCATAGCTTATAGTATCCAAGAACACCTGAGCTTTCTCCATTAATACCTTAGCAAGAATACCCTTAACTCCGCTTCTCGTTTCTAGGACAATGTCTAATTTCTTCAAATGTAGGACTGCAACAATGACTTCAGGTTTAGGCTCTTTCTCTAAGCCTGTGAAGGATCTCTGATCAAGGATAATTATACCCAGTAGTTTGGATAACTCCTCTATTGTAGGAATCAGCTGATAATCGGGAAATATGAAGCAATAATGTTTAGGATCAAAGAACTGGAATAGGACATTAATCGTGTCTTCATTGAATCCTGAAGTAACTAAATCCAGTAGGTTCCCATGTCTCTTGATGAATTGGGAGCTTTCAGAAACTTTAGAAACCAATTCCTTAAGCTTAGAAGGTATTCCTACATAGTTGATCCGAATAGTATTCCTACGAGCAGAAGCCATGACCTGCAACAAAGAACAAAGATAAATCCTTTAGTCCTTGAAATGGTTAGTGAAAATGCTATGCCTATGATTGTCACTCCCGATAAGTGGGACCAGGCCCAAAAAAAGGTACAGACGCGAACGGTCGGCGAGAGGGACAATGAGAACACACAGCCGTGAACTCACTGGAGATGAATAGAGTCGCCAGCTAGGCATTTTTATCCCGGAGGAAAGGCAATGCTGCATAGACCTAGAAAGATACGGATAAGACGGTTGCGAACCAAAGAGACTGAGAAAGGGGGTTGGTTACAACCTGGGAAGGTATTAGCACCCAGATTGTCCGCCGTACTCGACGGGATCCACGCTTAAAATATTTGTGTTTTAAAGGGGTAGTGTCAGTGCAATCTGTGTATAAAAGAGCTGGAAGAAAATGTACAGGTGTCAGTGTAAAAGAAGTGTGAAGTGTATATATGCAGTGTCAGTGTAAGAATGAGAATGAACTGCTCATGATAATGAGGCCAAAAGAATGAGGCTAGAAAGAGGGGGAATATACAGAGACTTTTGTTCGATAACTGTTAAGTTATGCCTACGTATCCTCTCGTGCAATGAGGAAGTCAGAACACCGTAGTTCGACCCAAAGAGACTGAAAGATGAATTGACTTGTGAACTGCTTACTTGCCTATGCTCAAGTGTATGATCTGTCTGGCACAGATGCAAACTGTCTTGCATTAGACGGAAGAAGCAAGTTCTCGTTTATGAGTGAATGAGATGAGAAAAGAATCCTGAAGGAGACGATTATTGTTTGTTTTTGTGCTTTCAGTCTTTTATTGCTTTTTGGATTTGTCATAAGTTAATAAGCTTAAGCCTAAACCAATGGATTTAGTAAACTCATCACATCTTCCCTCTGATTAGGGGTAATGAGAATACCTTAAGTGTGAAGTCAGATTCTCACACTTAATTACCCTGACGTAGGATTAAGATCATTAACCTACTTGTGATTATTTAGATGTTTTTGTTGTTTTTGTTTAGTGTTAAGTAATGAGGTTAAGCCATGATCAAGGATTAAACAGACTCATTACACCATCCTAATAGAAGGATAATAGATGAGAATGTTTAAGCTGAGGAAAGCTCCTCAACTTAATCCATGATTAGGGATTAAACTCATGACAAAACAAGCCTTTAATTAAGTGGATTTTATTTAATGGTATGATGATGAAGTGAGTTTTATGATTTGTAAGACAACTTGAGGGGGACTTGTCCATTAACACTAGGGTTAGTCCTTCTTAACCATTTAAGGAAGAATTAGAACCCTAATGCAAGGCCCAAGTTACAAGTATGATGTCTTGATACTTATTAAGTGAATTGATTAAGAGATTTAAACACATTAAGGGTTTAACACTTAGGATTAAAGTTATACACTCCATCCTAAGAGAAGGATGCAGGCATAAGCTTAATCACAAAGCCTTAAAGCCTTTAGGGTTTAGTCCCTGATTATGAGATGAGAAGAGAAGACTCAAAAGAGACTCAAAGGTGAAACTAAGAGGGGAGACTAATCAAAACCCTAATCATTGTCATGCTTGGTTGTCCCTAAGGTTTGTGAGGTTTTCAAGAGAAGTTTTCAATGGAACCACAAGGAAGCAGATGAAAGGGTCAGGAGAAGCAAAGCAACTTGCTTCATTCAAGAAGTCAAGTCACTTGAAGAAAGAAAGTAGGAAGAAGAAGAATGAGCAAGCTCAAACTCAAACACAAACAAAAATGTAGCAATGGATGCAAGAGAGTGATGAAGAGAAAGTTATGAGAAGTGAAAGCAAATTCACTTCTCAAAATCACTTACCACCTGAAAGGTTAGAAAAGGAATGCAATGCAATGCAGAATGGGATGAGATGACATGATGAGAAACAAAACCAGAAGCATATACATGATGCTAATGATTCTATGAGATGCTACAAACATGAGGCAGCACATGGAAATGATCATACAAGCTTATGAATGCAAATGGGGCAAGCTAAAACACATGAACATACATGAAAAGTTATGAAGTGCACAAGGCATACAACAAGGCAAATACATGATGCAATGATCAATCATGCTTTCAATATGTCTTATGATGTCAAATGAATCAAATGGATGCTTGAAATGTCATGGCAAGTCATGTTATGCAAGAGAATGCAAGATGGGTGCA